>CM065436.1:0-1200000 GCA_033030585.1 Hippophae rhamnoides | reverse complement strand
AAGGCAGAGACAAATGTGATATTCTGCAAATATGTTAAGTATTTATGAAGGTACAGAAAATTGAACTAGTCCAAAAGGGATCAAAAATGAATAGAGCCTTTTCCCCCCCTCTTTCCCTATATCATTTATTATAAGGATAATATAGCTAGTGAGCAGGATCCCTATACTCCTATAGTTTGGTCGGGATAAAGCTGATTTTAACTGTATTATAACTTTTGAAGCTATTCCAACAAATTACTTTTTCTTTGCTGAATGTTACAACTATTTATTGGGGTATGTAAATAATTTCCTACCTATAGTCTGTTCAGTTTGCATGTTCTACCAACAAATAGTTCCAATGGTTTATCGATTTCTTCTTATATACTTTACATGTCAGATGGGCATAACAGATGGTATGCTTCTTTTCTTCATATAGTTCTGTATTTGGAATGTGTTGCAAATACTTGATAGCATTGCTCGTAGTTTTGATGGAACTCCTCCCTTTTTAAACAATAACTCAGGGAAGCTATGGGAAAGGTTCTTGCCCGTGGCCATAGTCGAGTTCCTGTCTATTCTGGGAATCCAAAGAATGTTATAGGACTTCTTTTGGTGAGTATTAAAATTTAAAACCGTAAGTATATTTTTCTTATTCTTCCTAGGTTTAGGTTTGGCAGATTCACTAAGTTAACAATTGTTAACTCTGTTTTTACTCTAATTGGGATCAGATCAAAAGTCTTCTTACTGTACGACCTGAAACAGAGACCCCAGTCAGTGCTGTTTCCATTCGCAGAATTCCACGGTGTGAATATAGAATTTTTTTAATGCTAATTTGTTGATTGTAGAACTGCTTATGGAGTACAAGTGTTCATGTATGTTGGTCAAATTTTCAGAGTTCCTGCAGATATGCCACTCTATGACATATTGAATGAGTTTCAGAAGGGAAGTAGTCACATGGCAGCTGTAGTAAGAACAAAAGGCAAAAACAAGGCCGATCTTTTACCTGTAGTGGATGGGGGGGAAGCCAAACAAAACAAAGCCAATGGCAGGGGATCAGAACTGACTACTCCTTTGCTATCCAAGCAGGCTGAAAATTCAGAGAATGTTGTTATTGACGTTGATAGGGATTCATGGCTTAATAATGTGAATAAGGAAACTTCTTTACAACAGAAAGATGCAACAACAAATGCTTTGTCTTGTTTATCTGAAGATACTGAAGATGGTGAAGTGATTGGAATCATCACTTTGGAGGATGTATTTGAAGAGCTCCTGCAGGTAGATTATGAACACTTTGATTGCAGTTTGTGTACTTTGTGGATTGTAAAGTCAAGGTTTTTTTCTTAATGAGTACAGGAGGAAATAGTGGACGAAACGGATGAATATGTTGATGTGCATAAAAGGTAAAAGCCTGTAATGAAACCTTAAAAGTTGACTTTCATGTTTAACAAATCTTTATAAAATGAATTTATTTAATCTTTTTTGGCAGAATACGTGTCGCAGCTGCTGCAGCTGCTTCATCAGTTGCACGGGCTCCATCAGTTCGAAGGCTAACTAGCCAAAAGACAACTGTGAGTGTAAAGTACTATACAATTACATTAGTCTTATCTCTGCCATGTGCTTTGCATTAATGAACACGAAAGTGTAATCCAAATTTCAATCCAAGTTTCAGTCAAAAGGGAAAAGGAGCAGTTGAGGCGAAGATCCAGCATCATATTATGTTAGGAATATGGTTGCATGTATTCTTTTATTTGTTTATTTATTTTTATTTAACATAAATACACAAAAAAATCAAAAACTTGACCAATGTCTACTATTTTTAGACCACTTTTAACACTGGTGTAATAAAACAAAATGAATCTTGATCTAATTTCTGTCCGATCGATAAGATATTATAGTTTCATAACACAGTTACAGTAGAACTTTTGTAATTGACGTTTTCGTTATGCTCTATAGAGTGGCCAAACTAAGCAAGGAGCAGCACCAAAGAAACCTGGAGAGAGTGAACCAAACTCTACAAAGTTGCAAGGGACTTCTGCTGAACCCCTTCATGGAAAAAGGAGATGATGCAGCTCATTTATGATATCTTAATCCCTGTATTACTGGAATATAATTTCCTTGTCCATTCAAGGAGCAAAGGTAAGAGGTTCGTTTCACCAAAGCACCTAATCTATTGTATTTTTGTAGTTCTATTACAGGGAAGAACATCAGGATTTTGAACCTTCTTGGCTTAATAGTTAAAACCATCAGTTTGGTATGCATGTTATCAATAAAACAGTGGTAGTGCTATTACAGGAAAGTTATCACTTATCAACACCTAAAGTGAAGGTCAATGAGGAAATTATTTGCCTGTAAATTGAAAGATTTTGATGTATAGAAATAGCAATGTAAAAAAGGATAATCAAGCCCGTCCCATCCTCCATATAAAGGCCCAAACGAGATAATGGGACAATTGGAGCTAGGGTTGGGTAAAATTGGATTGGTTCGGTTTTGAATTAAAACTCAAAACCAATTCAATTTAATCTTTTCTTAAAAAAAATAGAAACCAAATCAATTAAAGGTGGAAAACCAATTCAAATAGAACTAAAAAATTTGGGTTGGTTTTATTGGTTTTTGAAATTTTTATTTTTCTTTGAGCGTAGCTACAAAAATTTTTATTTCTTGAAAATAAATTTGATTCTACCAATTTTAAGTCATATATATAATATCATAATTGTTACTGTATAAGTTAAATATTTTTAAATTTTCAATAATCTATGCAGTATATTAATTTGTATATTTTTATTTATACTATACACAAATATAACAAAAAAAAAAGAAGACTTAGGACTATAAATAATTAAGATTATATGTGAAGGTTTTGAATTTTTAAATTGAAGTAAATATGAACAATTTAAAAAAAAGGAAAAAATAAATTAAATATAATAAAATTTATGTATATAAGGGTTGGTTCTGATTTTTGAAATTTGAAAACTGAATTCATTCATATTTTGTCGGTTCAAAATATAAAACTAATCTAAAAATATTTTAAAATCAACAAAATTAATCTTCAAAATATAAAATCAATCCAAAAATATTTTAAAATCGAATTGATTTGTTTTAACACATAATTGGAGCACATCCCGTTAACGACAAGTTCCAGTTCACCGAAATTTATATGGATTCAGCCGACTTCATGCGCTTTTTTGTTATTTTTATTTTTTTTAATTCCCTTTTCACCTCATCTGATAATTTGATATATCTCTAATAACTTACCTTTTTTTCTTTTCTTTTCCCCCCTCCTTTTGTTTTTCTTTTCTTTCCCCCCTCCTTTTGAAGTTATTAGAAATTAAATTAAAATGTTTATTAAAAATATTAGACACATCCTAAAGTTAAAATGCTTATTGAATTACTTAAAAGAATAATTTTCTATAAGAAAATGTACTCATTTTTAATTATTATATTTTAGTAACTTAAAATATTAAATATTAGAAAAGATGAAATTGTAACGATTGTCTTTTTTCCAGTGAATAAGTTAATATCTATAAATTTATAAGTGCATTGAAACAAAAGAAAATAAAAATACGTCAAATATATAGTATAAAAATATCCAATTCCTTAAGCAAGATTTTCATAGCCTTCTTTTCACTGTTACATGCTAATGCACTTGAACTAGTGGCTTCCACCATTAACCTGAAAATAAAATATAATTACGAAAAGAAATCCCACTAACCACATAAAAGGTCATCAAATGATTGGAATTCTTTTAGTTTTTTAGTATATATATATTATAAGTTATGTATTATTTATCACGTATATATGTTGTTAGTTTGGATAAGAATATATGTTGGTAGTTTGGATAAGAGCTTGTGAGGCTATTGTTAGTGTGTTTTATACATATTGTTATTATTGCATTTGTTGTTTGTTTTTGTTATATGTTGAATTCATTATGTTATATATTTTTGTTATGTTAATTGTTTAGTTCAAATTGTGAGGCCTGTTTAGTCGAATTGATATAAAGATCATGAAAAGATTTCATGGGTTGGTATTTTCACCCCTCATTTAAATCACAGTTACCTATTTGAGTAGGAAGAAAAATTGACTGTGTAATTGTTTATATGTACGAGAATCTTCATTTATATTCATTGCTTTTACTTTATTGAATTAATCTGTTTGTTTTTTATTAATTTATGTTGCGTTTATCTTTTATCTACATGCGAGTTTGGTGTGAATTTTTAAGGAGTCAGTATCTTCTTACCTCGGTAATGTACCAGGTGTCAAACTCTTTATTATGATTTATTATGTAATGTATGATTGCATGTTATGTGATGTTTGTTTGTTTATGCATACAGTTAGCTTGGACAAAAACTTGGGAGTCATGTCATGAGTAGTATGTTTACATCTGTTTTTTTTCTCTTATTAATAGTTATTTTTGTTATATGTTGAATTGAGCATGTTATCTTATAATTTCGTTAAGTTATTTGATTAATGAAGTCAAATTAATCGAATTGGTATAAAACTTGCAAAAAGTTTCTATAGATTGGTATCTCTACTTATTATTTAAATCTCAGTTATCTATTTAAATTGAAAGAATAATTGATCTTCATGTAATTGTTAATACTCATGAGATTCTTCGATACTTATAGAATATTAGTTGATAATATAAATATTGTAATAATATTATCCTTAAAATGTCAAATAATTTGGATAAAATGTCATTTAGGTTTATTTTATTTGTGTTATAATATAATTTATCATTAAATATTTTTATTTACTTATCTTTTAGATAATTTTTTTTAAAATTAAAACACTTATTTATTTTTAAAATACTTTAACAGCTTATTTTATAATTTTTTAATATATTAGGTAAATAGATATTATAACAAATTATAATAATATGTATTAAATAAAAATATTATTTTTAAAAATAAATAACTAATTATTTTAATATTTTTAAAAAATTATTAAAAATTTTAAATTTGGTGAATTTCGTCAGCAGCCAACAAAATCCTTGACATTTATGTAAAATCTTATCCATGAGATTGCTCTCTTTTCTTCGGTAACGTTTTAAATAAATTATTCAGTTGTAGAGAAACTTTTATATCAGTCACCATCCTGACGTCAAAAATCCTTCCATCGTTGGAAAAAGCACGTTGGGGTCAGGCCCTCTCTCATCTCTCTCGAAAAATCAAATTTTATTAATTATATTTATAAAATTATAAATAAATTATATTTATAAAATTAAGGTGTTTATTGTTTAATTTTTAACACTTAAAAACTCTTTATAAATTTAATAATTTAAATATATAATATATTCATTTAAAATATATAATATATTTTTTAATTAAATATAACAATAACTGATAAACAAATAATATTAATTTTTAGTATTTATGTAGTGTTTATTCTGAATTTAAATTCTAAATCCACTTAATTTTTATTGATTATTATACATAAATGTATTTATTTTTATATGGTGTAAAGCATATTTTAAAAGCAAACAATAAAATCTCTTTGAATACAAAATTTTTAACCCAGTTTCCTATATATCATGTATCAAAACAATAATATTAGAAAGCCAAAAAAATAACATCTAAACTCAAATCCTTATTACATCCAAAATCTCTCACATGTCCAAAACAAAGAACCAAACAATACTTATAATATTTTTCTTTTAACTACATCACAAATAAGATACTATAACACAAAAATCAAGCATTCATAAGAAACACGTACTTTTGATACATATACATTATTAAGATTTAAAATATATAACGAAGAAGAACATCGAAATATAATTTTTTTGAATATGTTAAACATGCTATTATTATCGAATAAAATTTTAAAAAAATCATATAAATTATGAAAATTCTATCATAAATATAAATTTTTCTTATAAATCTTTATAAAACATTAAAATAATGAATTACTTATATTTTAAATTAATTTTTTATTTAATACGTGTATTTTTAAATATTTATATTAATCAATAAGTTGATAAATAAATTAAAATATTGTATAATAAAATTAATAATTTTTTGTTAAATATTGTAAAATAAGTAATTAAAAAGTTCGAATAATAAAGTAAACTATATAATTGTATTAACTATTATAAATAGATAAATTTCAACGGTATAAAAAATTTCTTTAATTATTTGTTTTTAAAAATAATCAAAATTAGAGAGACATAAGGAGCATTACTTTAAAATGCAATCTATATATTATAAAATTAATATAAAACATTAAAAAATAAAACATAAATGTTGACTTTGTACTTAGAGTTAGATTACATGCTACTTTTTTAATGGGTTGCTCGTTAAATAGAGTAATATATGATATAATTTTCTCTTTTTTATCTATTTATTTTGTATGTATAGAAAACATGTTACAAACAAGAAAAAGAAATTCTCTTATGTAAAAGAGAAAAAAAAATTGAATTGAAATGATTGCTCAAAAAGAAAAAGAGTAAAAGAGAAACATAAATCAAGAATTGATATTTTTGATATTTTGTTCGATATTTTGACAACATTTTAACGATAATATCCATAATATCCAGGATGTTTTAACAAAAAAAGACATTTAAGTGATATTTTAACGACATTCTTGACAATTTTACTGTAATATGATCAAAAGATATAAATATCATATTTCGATATTAGAACGTGTAAAAAAAATACATTGTTTACGATATCGTCGATATTGTCATCTTTGTACATTACACTAGTTTTCAAACTCTATCGTAGTGTTTTATTAGTACAAATATATTATCATTTTCTTTCTTAAATGTATATATAAGACTTAATTATTTCATTTCTTTATAAACTTTAACTAAATTTATATTTAGATTTCTATATTTTTAAATCATACAATTTAACTTTTAAATTTTTAAAATTTTACATATAAGTTTTCAAATATTAAAATTCTACAATTTAGTCCTAAATTTTTAAAATTTAATACAAAGATTCAAACTTGATTAATAAAATACACATTTACGAAACAAAATTATAGAACTTATATATAAAATTTTAAAAATTTGTGAACTAAATAATATGATTTAAGAGTTTAAGAATCAAAGTTTTAAAAATTGAGAATCAAATTATACTTTTTAAAATTTTAAATATCAACTTTAAAATTTAAGATTAATAACATAACTTAGCATATATATAAAAAGTTCATAATACTAATTATTATGCATATGTTATAAAACTTATCAAACAATTACAATACATTTGGATTACGAAACCTCGACATCCAACTTTTCATGTTACACCTTAAGTTTGGTTTTTAAGATGTTTTTTAATTAATTTTGGGTCAGTAACTCTAATAATTTCTTCCTTGGGAAAAATACACTTCATGACATGTCCAACTTTTCATGTTACACACTAATTATTATGCATATATTATAAATACACTTCATGACATGTCCACTTATGCTTTTGTTGCATCTTATTTATGGGAAAAATACAACTACCTCTTCATCTTTAATTTATATATTTATGATTTTTTTTACATCTTATAAAAATTTAATTAAAAATAACATTAATATTTCTAACAGTATTAATCTTTTTTATCTATTTACAATGAATTTTATTCTATATCATTGTTTATAAAGTTTTCTAATATTTGAGCTTGTATTTTTTTTAATTGACAATTTATTTTATGGAGACTAATATACTCGCATTAAAATTAAATGAATATATCCAAAATATTATATTATGTTCTAATTTTATATAATTAAAATAAAAAAATTATTAAAATTTTAATATAAAAATACATGTAAATATTATATATACATATATATATATAATTTAAAATCACACCAAAATAAACTTAGAACAAAGATATTATTTATACTTATAATTAAGACATATCTTTACCTTCGTATTTTATTTTAATACTTATAATATTAATGAAATTACTTTTCTAATACATATCTTATTCTTATAATTTTTATTTTTAAAATTTATATATATATATATATATATATAATATAATATAATATAATATAAAATCACATCAAAATAGATTAGAACAAAATTACTATTTATACTTATAATTAAAGACATATCTTTACCTTCATATTGTATTTTAATGCTTATAATATTAATAAAATTATTTTTCTAATACATATCTTATTTTTATATTTTATATTTTTGGAATTTGTTAGAAAAATAACATATGCTCACCTTAAAAACAATATCAAAATTAAAAAATATAACAATTTACATGCAAAATTTTTTAACTAGTATAAATACACATGTATTTGTTGTATTGAAATTGTAATAATATTTTTTCAATTATATAAAAATTAAAATAAAATTTTTATATTTGGGCTATATTCATGTAATTTTAAAGTGATAATATTAGTCTCTTAAAATAAATAATCTATTAAAAAATAGAAAAAAACACAAATGAGAAAATTTTATAAACAATAATATAAATAAAATTTATTGTAAAAAGGATAATAAACATCAAATGTGTTAGAAATATTATTAGTTTGAATCAAATTTTTGTAAGAGAGAAAGCAAATAACAATTAAAGTAGCATTGACTTCTATATATGAAATAATTTTGTACTTAAATTTTACTACTCATAACTTAATATAAATTAAATTTAAGTTCATAGAAATAAATAATTTACATGATGTTTTATATTTAATATTAATAAATACTGACAAAAGCAAAATAAACATGAAAACAAATTTTTATGATAATTTTAAATTTAAAAAAATTAAAAAAATAATTGGTATATAAGAAAGAAGAAAATAAAATTTTGAAAGGTATAAAATAATATCATAAGAGTCTTATTTAAGTCGCACATAAAATAAATTTTTTTTTATATTTATCATTTAGAATAATAATAATATTATTAATATTAATATGTAATTATATATAGTAATAAGATTTAATCTTCAAGTTTTATTAATAATGACTTAATAAAAATAAAATTTATAAAAAAATAAAATAAATTTACTACGATAATTTAAAATTTAAATTTAATGAATAACTTCTAAATCAAGTAAAAATAAAATAAAAAAATATTCAACATTAAATAAATTTAAATTAATGATTACTGTAAAATAGTAACTTTAAGATTTATAAAAGATAAGATAAAATCATCATTTTTAATCAATTAAAATATAATATATATATAAATAAAAATATCAAGATATTATTTATTTTTTATAATAACATGTTTATTATAAATATATAACAAATTAAACATTAAACTTAATTTTAATTCAAATTTGGCTAAGTTTGATAAATAAGATCGTTTAATATATATATTTAGATTTAATTATATTATTATTTTTAATTTATTTGTATGTATTGATAAACAAAATCTTAATATTTTAAAAATGATAAAAATTTATATGATTGCATGAAAATAATAATAATATATGTTTATTATTATACGGAAAAATATTATTCTATGAGTATCGTATGAATATAATAAGAAATTTTATAAATTCCTCAAATCAAACCAAAATCAAACTTCTTCCGCAGCTTCGTGAGGAAAAAATAAATAAAAAATTATTCGCAGAATTAACTACCAGTCATGAATCTCTCGGACTCGGACTCTCACCTCTTCGACTCGTTGGTAGTAAATATAAGTCATCAACTGGGTAACATTAAGATTTCAGATAGAGAGATAGAGAAGGAGGAAACTCTTTATAGAGATGTCGTGCTTGGCCTCTTGCTGTGCAGTTTCATCATGTGGTCTCTGCTCGTCGGTAGCATCTGGAATCTCTAAGAAATCAGCTAGACTTGCTTATTGTGGTCTCTTCGGCTTTTCCCTTATCATTTCTTGGATTCTCAGAGAAGTTGGAGCGCCTCTTTTGGAGAAAATCCCATGTGAGTTTCATGCTTCTCTACCCTCCTCCATCAATTTTCGACTATTTTCTTTTTAACCTGGGTTAATTTGTGAAATTTCGTTTATTTTTTACCGTTCCATTTTTATATGACATATTGGTTTAATTACTACTTTTTTATATTTATTAAAATAAATTATATGTAAATGTTAAATCATATTAATATATATATAAATAAAATATTTTATTATACAACAAATCATATTTAAATAATATTTTATATTGATACAATAAATCGAATAATAATAAATATTTTAAATCACGTATTATTTGATTATTAATACTCTCCCTAAAGATAAAATGTATGTTGATTACACCTATCTTACTCAAGATGATAGTGAAATATATAGTACTCAACAATTTAGTGAACAAATCATTTAACTACTCTTGTACTTTGACATGAATGGTCTGAATCAATCTTCTTTGCACCTTTTCTCGGATAATATGACAATCGATTTTAATATGTTTCGTTCGCTCATAAAAGACTAGATTTGATGCTATATGAACTGCGGCCTGATTGTCACAAAATAATTTGACTGCACGTGTGTAGTTAACATTCAAGTCTTTTAACAGATTTTTAATCCATGTAATATCGCAACATGTTGTTGCCATAGATCATAACTTTGCCTCTACACTGGAACGAGATACAATTATTTGCTTCTTAGTCTTCTATGAGATGTGTGCATTGCCTAAGAAAATACAGTATATGGTAGTAGATCTTCAAGTGTCCTTGCAACACGCACAATCTATATCACAATAAGCTTTTATTTCTAATTGTCTAGTGGAAGGTAGTAGAATCCCTTGACTTGGAGTCTGTTTCAAATATCTCAATACCTTGTGAGCTGCATCGAAGTGAGATTGGCGAGGCTTGTCCATGAATTGACTCAAAATGTGCACTATATACACAAGGTCTGGTATGATGATTGTAAGATAAATGAGTCTTCCAACTAATCGTTGATGTTGAAACGCATCTTTTAACAATATTTTCTCATCTTGCCGTAACACCAAGTTCTGATTAATGGAAAAACGTGATGGTTTAACTCCTAGGAAACCATCATCCTTAAGAACTTCAAGTGCATACTTACGCTGACTCAAAACAATCCCTTGTTTAGTCCGTGCTATCTCAAATCACCATGTCTTTAAGCTTGAACTTACTTGCAAGAAATTGTTTCGTTTTCAAGATATCTTCTAAATCATTTTTGGTCACTATAACATCATCAACATATACTAACAAGGTTGTAAATCTTCCTTAGTAATTTCGAACGAAAAGTAAATAGTTTGATAAGAATTAACTAAAACCATCATCCTTAAGAGTAGCATAAAATTTCAAAAACCAATGTCGGGATGCTTATTTTAATCCATACAATGATTTGTGAAGTTGACAAACTCTATGTTCTCCCTTTCGTCCGAAACCAAGAAGTAGTTTTAGGAAAACTCCTCACATAAGTCATCATTGAGAAAAACATTGTTGACATCCAATTAATGTAGGTGCCAACCCTACAAAGTTGCTAAACTGAGAAGAATACGAACTGTGGTGAGCTTGGCTACAAGAGCCAAGGTTTCTCAATAATCAATTCCGGTAATTTGATTGTAACTTTTAGCAACTAAACGAGTCTTGTAAGGTTCTACGGTGCCATCAAGATTATGCTTGATCTTAAAAAAACCCACTTACAATCAATTGGTTTCTTGTTGGGAGGAAGAGGTACCAAACTCCATGTCTTATTTGCTTGTAAGGCCTAAATTTCTTGATTCATGGTTGCCCTCCACTTTAGTTCAAGGGTGCCTTTTCTAGGTTAAGATTGACAATAAAAGCTTTGTGTGTGGGAGAAAGTTTGTCACGGGATAAGACATAAGCAATGGAATGAGGAGTACTTGAAGGTTGAATTTTGCTCATGAAGGACGACATTGTAGGGTGGGAAGGAAGGATTGCCTCAATATAAAAGTCTTGCAATGTGGTCAATGTTTTGGTGGGTCTCATGGAGCGTCGTGGTAGGGGAGCTACTGTTAGGGAAATTGATGAATCTAAGATGTATGGAAAGTGAGTTTCAATTTTAGGTGATACGATTGAGGTGGTAGAGTTAGGATTGAAATGTGATTGTGATCCTGAAAGATTTGCTGAGCTAAGATTAGAATCAGATTGTGATCTTGGAAGATTTCGAGAGTTAGGAGTAGAATCAAATTCAGATTCGAAAAGATTTGGTGAGAGGTGGTGCTCTGTTCGGGAAGAAGTAAATTAGAAAGAAAATAAGTGACTTAATGGCTGAGAGTTATCAGGAGTCCATGATGTGGTAGTTTTGTCCTTTAAGCTATAAATTTGCAACCCTTTTGACCATAGGGATAACCCAGAAAGATACATTCATTAAAATGAGGGTCAAATTTACTAGGTTGCAACGGATGGGTGGAAACAAAACACCTACAACTAAAGACACGTAGCTGGGAATAAGTCGATGGTTTGTGAAACATCTCAAAGGATGCTTTCCTTTGTAAGAGTGGTGTTGGTGTCCTATTGATTAGGTAAGTAGCCGTCAATATGGAATCCCCAAAAAGGTTTAGGCAAGTGTGACTGAAAAAGTACATGAGCAACGTTTAACAAGTGTTTGTGTTTACGCTTAGTGATTCCATTTTGTGAAGGTGTATTGATGCAACTTGTTTGGTGTAAAATACCTTTCGAAAAATCACTTAAACTCAAATACCATTATCACTCCTAACAACCTTGACTCTTCCCCAACTGTGTGTCGACTAAATTAATAAAATGAATGAACAAATTTCTTGCTTCAGACTTATGATACATGAGGAAAACCCAAGTATTTTTGGAATAATCATCAATAATTGTTAAGAAATACTAAGCTCTAGAGAGAGATGAAACATGATAACCAACCTATGCCCACATGAATTAAATCAAAACAAAAAGTACTGGTCGAAAAACTTAAAGAAAAAGATTGTCTAGTTTGCTTTAGCTAAAGAACAAGCAGAACAATGACTAAGATCACAAGTTTTATTTTTCATAGAAGGGAACAAAGAAATAACCTTGCTAGAGGGATGGCCTAGTCGCAGATGCCACAAGTCTTGAGTTTTAGTTTGCACCACATTACATGTTTCTTTCTTGGGCATATTGAGGTAGTAGAGTCCCTCACTTTCAGCTCCCGTCCCAATTATCCTCCCTGATTGAAGGTCCTGTATAAAGCAAACTTGTTTGACAAATACAATGACATAAAAGGAATCCAACACAAGCTTGCTAATAGATACAAGATTCAAGTAGAATAATGGGACGCAGAGGACATTATGCAACATAAAATGTGAGGAAAAGATTATAATCCCAACATGAGAGGCTTGCAACATGGCACCATCAAGTAGTTTGACTGTACAATTATGAACAGATTGAGATGATGTAAGACGGATAGGATCACATACAATATGGTCACTTGCTCCATTATCTAATATCCAAATTATGTCTGTTGTGTTGTGTGAGAGCAAATGCTTTACCTGATATCTTTTCAAAATTAGGGACATTACCAACAAGATTGACAGAGGATGGTTGCGTTATATTTAACATCTCTAGCAGTTGGTGGTTGTCACTAGTCTTGCCAATTGTTGCCTTAATTTTGCTCAAAAATCCCATCATTTTTTAAGGTTCTCAAGAGCTTATTGTTACGTCTTGCTCGAATTGTTCCGCAAAATCCAAAGAAATGGTGGTTTTTTAAAGGATCTAGACTTTTTTACATGGGAAAGTTCTGGAGTGGCTTAGAGATGTCTAGAGGAAGCTAGAGTTGGATGGACTCAACTCAAGCATCGAAGGCTTTAGAATGCTCCAGAGTATACTAGCATGTGCTTGAAGGTGCTAGAATGTGCTGGAATATTCTAGAACGTGGTGGATGGTTCTTGAAGGATGTAGAAGCTGCTGGAAGCTTACGGAACATCCTAAAACTTGCATGAAGGAGCTAGACAAACCTAGAAGACTCTAAAGATGGCTAGAAGGTCCTAAAACCTTGTGCTATATTGTAGATAAAACTAAAACACTCTTGTACATTTTAAACTTAGAGTGATATAGAAAGTTGTGGCATAGCCTTAAGCTTGGAGCCACACTATAAATAGACCAATTGGTCTTCATTTGTATTCATATGGGGAAATCTTGGAAATTCTTAGCATCTTGTAAGATAAACTCTCTTTAGAGCAATACAAAGCATTCTTTACAAACTTTCTTTCTAGTCTCTTTGAAGTGTTTCATTCGGATTCAAAGGCAGGCTTAGTGCAAGAGACGGTGCTAAGTATCACACGATCGCTACTTGAAATTTAAGGTCGTGACATTATGCTCTGATACCATATTGAATTCTTGAAATGTGAAATAAGTATACATTTTCATTTATTTGATTGATAAGTGATTACACTTATTTATACACCTAGTTCCTTAACTATCTATGCTGCTAATTCATATTAATATATATCTAAATAATACTTTATATTGGTACATCAAATCATATCTAAATAATATTTTATATTGATACATTAAATTGAATCATAATAAATATTCTAGATCACGTAGGATTTGATTCCTAAATAGTCTAGTGGAATTATGCTTTACAATTAAGCTTATAAGGTTAAATAGACATTAGTATTCTGCTAATAGGGTTTGAGCAATTTTCTTTATTTTCTTTATTTATTTATTCGGAAATGAGTTTGCTAGCTCGATTGAGGCATGGTTATTTGTTTGACAAGATGTAATTTCTAACAAAAAATACTTTGGGAACTTGGTGTGTAGGACTCTACCACTATTTTCGTTTTAGATTGAACCCTCAATTTGCAATTACATTAGGGTAAATTAGGGTTAGGATTCTCAACTGTTTTATCTTTTATTTCTTTCACTTCTCGCATAATCATTCTATTCTCTCCCCTCTCTTTTCTCTCGTTTTTTTTCTCTCTTGCTTCATCGATCTTGCTTGGTTTTCTCCTGTGACGGCTATCCTCTTACACTGACCATGGCTAGGTAGTTAGGTCTATAAAATCTCACTTTTGGAAGGCTTCAATTCCATCATTATATTTTGTTGTTCGTGAATGTTAAATTTATCCACATAGGCTTCAGCTTCATCATTCTTTAAAACAAAATTTATGTTAAAAACTATACATGTTGTGAGCAAAATAGTTTTATTGTAGTTAGTTTCTGGAATCAAAATTTGTTGTTGGGATTGAAGAAAAAATGGGAACAACTTGAGATACTCAAAATAGTTGGGGTATTAGATTTCAAGGATTCAAAGCTCCTCTTTAGAGATCGTCCAACTTTTATCATTATCCCATTCCATATTTGTTTGTATATCTATCAAAGCTAAAAAGGCTATTAGTCTCCCCCACAAAGAGAAACAAAGAAGATAAAACGTTGTATGCATCTTATTACTCTTTAATTTATTGTATATTTATGTTATGAAGGCAGAAGGGAGCAAGTAATTAATTAAGTTTTTGGTTTTTAGTTGGGTACGTGTCAAATTCTATTTTGGTTTGACATGTGTCCAGCTTTGTGTTTATTTTGGTTAGACAATTTCAAATTTGTTAAAAAACATTTTGATGTTTAAGAAATTTTCTCCGATTGATATTTCAATATTAAGTAAATATATTTTTGTACCACATAACTACTTTCGATTTGATAAAAATACCACTGAAATAAATAATGTGACAAAACTATTGTTAAGATTCGACCTGATTTTAGAGGGAGAACTTAGAGAAAGGTTAAGACAATTAGTTGAATGTGTGGATCTCAGAAGAGATCCATCTATTTATAGAATATTACCTATATATGTGTCAATTACATGAGTACACATATTTACATATTAGAGGGATATAATTAGCATAAAGTACAACATATCAAGGGTTGAGGTCGACTACAGCTTGGGCTTATCATCAATTTGGGTTGGTCGTTAAGCTTGGGCTGGTTGCTGAGCTCGAATCACTTGGTTATTTCTCATGAAAGAAAAATTTGAAGCAGGTCAAATCTTTAAAAATTTCAATACCATGATTCAAACCCAATTTCAAGCAAAAATCTAAGTATTGACAACTGACAATGCTAAAAATACTTCGCTTCCATTCTTAGTTGTTAAGTCAAAGGATTGCTCATCTAAGCTCTTGTGTTGACACATCTCAACAAAACAAGGTGGCTGAAAGGAAGAATAGACATCTTCTCGAGGTAGCTAGATCTCTCATGTTCACAACTCATGTCCTTCAACATTTCTGGGAGATCACAGAACTACCACCGGGAAAATGAGTTGTTAGGTATAAATGGATCTTTATAGTCAAACACAAAGCAGACGGTAGTGTAGAAAGATTCAAGGCTTGCCTTGTGGCTAGGGGATTCACTCGGACATATGAGATTGACTATCAGGAAACATTTGCACCTGTAGCAAAGCTCAACATTGTTCGTGTTCTTCTCTCCCTAGTATCTAACTTGGATTGGCCTCTCTACCAATTAGATGTCAAGAATGCATTCCTTAATGGTGATCTCGAAGAAGAAGGCTACATGGACATTCCTACTGGAATTGAATCTTCTGTTCCAACCAATGGAGTCTGCAAACTTAAGAAATCTTTATATGGATTGAAGCAGTCTCCACGTGCCTGGTTCAATAGGTTCTCTAAAGTTTTGAAGAGATATGGGTACAATCAATCAATGCCAATCAGATCACACACTATTCGTCAAACACTTCTCTAATGATAGAATATTTATCCTAATTGTGTACGTAAATGATATTGTTCTAACAGGTAATTCTACTATTGAGATGAATAAACACAGAGTTCTTAGCCAAGAAATTTGAGATCAAAAATCTAGGCAATCTCAAATATTTTCTAAGAATGGAAGTAGCCCGAACAAATATCTTAAAGGAAATATGTACTTGATCTTTTCAAGGAAATTGGAAGGATGGGATGTAAACCGGCAGAAACTCCGATAGACTCTATAGTAAAACTCAGAATCAAAGAAAATAGTGCACTTGTGGACAAAGACCGTTGTCAAAGATTAGTGGAAAAACTTATTTACCTATCCCACACTAGACCAGATATTGGTTTTTCAGTGAGTATTGTAAGTCAATTTATGAACAGTCCCATTGAAGAACATATAGAGACAATCTATCGTATACTCAGGTATCTCAAGATGACACCAGGAAAATGATTGTACTTCAATAAGAATCCCACTAAGAAAATTGAAGTCTTTGTAGATGTTAACTGGGCAGGCTCTATAGTGGATCGTAGATCTACTACTGGGTATTGTACATTTGTATGGGGAAATCTTGTAACTTGGTGAAGTAAGAAACAGTTAGTAGTCGCTCGAAGTAGTGCATAAGCTGAATTCAGAACTATGACCCATGGGATTTGTGAAGGAATGTGGTTAAGAAGACTACTCAATGAACTAGACTTCACAACTATTGAACCTATCAGCATGCATTGTGACAATCAAACTGCAATAAGAATTGCAAAAAATCCAGTTCATCGTGGCCGAACCAAACATGTAGAAATTGATCGTCATTTCATTAAAGAGAAGTTAGATGGAAAAATCGTGGACCTCCTATATACATCTATTCATCATCAATTCATCATCAAATTGCAGATATCCTTACCAAAGCATTGCCTCAAACAATCTTTGAAGAACTGAGTTGCAAGTTGGGAATGATTAATATCTATTACACAATTTGAGGGGGAGTATAAAATTTGTGAGAATATCTTTAATTAACTTGTATTAGTGTTGTACAAGCTGTGAATTAGTTGTAGAACAGCCTGAAATTTAGTTGTTGATACCAGCTGTATTATTCCTAGATTAATGACCTATTTGTCTAACTTTTAGTTCTATTTATAGTGTTGTATATACATTTAAAAAACAGAGAAAGAAATAAATAATACTTCAGATTTCTTTCAATATTTTCTTCACTATCCAAACTTTCATTTATGAATCAATTTAGTACTAACTTTTTCTCATTTAATTTGGCACTTATATTTTTTTATTGGATTCAATTTACTATTTTTTGCAAATATATGTTAAAAACGTGACATAACTATAAATTGAATCATATCGTGAAGATTAGAGTAGCGTATTGAATAAATAAAAAGTTAGTGAATTGAATCAAATGGTAAGGGTTGAGTACCAAGTGTGTGTATATGTCAAAAGTAGTAAGTGGAATATTTTCTTTTCACTATCTCTTTTGGAACTGTTTGTGTTCTTTTATCCATGCATTTGAGCTAATACACAATTTTCATCATGATGTGAATCTGATGTCCTTTTTTTTCATTATTTCTCTTGATCTGGTTTACAGGGATAAGCTCTTCAGACACTCACTCCAAGGAATGGTATCAAATACAAGCAGTTCTTCGTGTGAGCCTGGGAAATTTCATGTTTTTTGCAATATTTGCTCTTATAATGATTGGCGTAAAGGACCAAAATGACAAACGTGATTCGTGGCACCATGGTGGGTGGACTGCAAAGATGGTGATATGGTTTATGCTGGTCATTCTTATGTTTTTCCTCCCAAATATCATCATTACAATCTATGGTCAGTAATAACCTTCTCAGCCCATATTTGATATGGAAGGGACTAGTTGAGTCTTTTCCCTTCTCTCATTAGTCAAATTGATGGTTCTCATGGTGGCTATCTTGTCACCATTCTTTATACTTCTTAATTGATAGATAGTGTTTAACCAATTCTCCAAAAGTTTAAGTCTTTCAGAGACTATAGGCTCAATACTTGAAATTTAATAATTTGGTGGTTGTGTAGGAGTTCGAACACATGATCACCTGTTCTATATTATGTTAGATTGTTGTTAAAATCATTGACAAGAGAAAATCATTGATTTCTCTCTTGGACAGTTGTGTAAGATTAGAAAAATAGGAATTAAATTATAGCTTATGTTGGTAGAGATAAATGTATTAAATTAGTATCATTTTTTAGTTCTTTTTGTATTATAAATTGATCTATTGTGTACACAAAAAATATGAAAGAAATACAATTTCATTAATTTCTTATTTGCCTTTTCTATATATTATTGGAATGATTCTTTCTGAAACCCAACGATGTTTGACTTAATCTTGAACATTCAAGAGTCAGAAACCAATTTAAGAAATGCCCGTACACTAGCCCCAATCTATACATTCTCTTCTATGAATCCCATTAACCTTGATACTTTAGATATACAAATCATGGTTGAGAAATTAAATGACAAAAATTACAGAGAAATGTTTCAATCCATTAAACTTGTAATTAATGGGAAAGGAAAGATAGGATACCTGATAGGGTAATCCAAAAACCAGTTTCAATCGACATCAATGCAATTCAACAATGGAGTTTAGAAAACTCCACAATAATAACATGGTTTGTCAACTTCATGCTACCGGCAATTGGGAAAACATATTTGTGTTTACTAATTGTCAAAGAAGTATGGAAGGTCATGACTCACCTATTCAGACGATGAGGATGTGTCCAAAATTTACAAAATCAAAACTAGACTATGGCAAATCAAACAAGGAGAGATGGAGGTTACCAGTTATTACATGGAAACACTCTTTCTGTGGTAAGAATTGGATTTGTGCTCTAAAGAAAAATGAGTGTCTCGAAGAAGGTTCTCGATACCGGAAAAAGGTTGAGACCGAGAGGACCTTCGAAGTCTTGGTTGGATTGAATCGCCATCTTGATGATGTTCGTGGGAGATGCCTTGATCGCCGTCCATTACCCTATGTTTGAGAAGTGGTCATCGAAGTTCGACGAGAGGAAAGCCAACAACAAGTTATGCTAGATGACTCTAGCTTCTCTCTTGACTCTCGAGTTGTCTTCGATGGCGTCTCTCATGAATTTGTCTCAGCCCTAAAGGCTTACGCTGAGGATAATAGGTCTTGTAATGGGCTTGGGATGAGAACTAAAGAAAGCCCAAGAAGTTGTGATGGCTTAAACAAGGATATGGATATGGGCCACGAAATGGGCCTTGTACTATTGATGCAGCCAAATCTGCTTAAGAATTTCAAACTAAATCTAGGCCTTATCTAGATAATGGGCCTTCAGTTAATTTTACACATGAGCTCTATGGAAACAAGATAGGAAATGGTCAAAATTTCCAAAGAAAACGACCATTTTGTGAACACTGTCGAAAATCCGGACATACTAAAGACATGTGCTAGGAAATTCATGGAAAACTCGTAGATTAGAAACCAAGACAAAGTAAACCTCAAAGCTACCAAGTTTCAGTGTATCACTAGACAAGGGGAGCTTTTAATCTAGAACAATGGATCAATTGTAAAAACTTATTTCAAATTTTCAAATTTTGGTCAAATATCTACAAATGCATCATCTACCTCATTAGTTTACAAAAGTAATGTTTGAAGTGCCCTTGTTACCATTTCTAAAAACAAAAACCTATGAATTATTGATTCTAGTGCTTCAGATCATATGAATAATGCTTATCATTTATTTACTACTTACTCATCTTGTGTAGGAAATTTTAAAGTTCGAATCGTAGATGAATTTTTCTCATCTGTTGTTGGAAAAGGGGAGTATTTGGCTCTCTGATTCTTGGTTTCACTTCTTCATGTACCACATTTGTCATGCAACTTAATTTCCATTAGTAAAATGAAAAAAAACATCTCAATGGTTTACTAATTTTTTTTCATCATATTGTGCCTTTTAGGTCCTATCATTGGGGACGACGACTGATAGTGCTAACAAGCGTGACGGTCTGTACTATTTTTCTAAAGCTGAAATGAGTGAGTGTCGTCAAATTATTACTTATAATTCTGTTTCTGGCCCTACAAATAGTGAACTTTTATTATGGCATTATAGAATAAGGCATACTAGTTTCCAGAAACATTTATTTCCATCCTTATTCTTGAATAATAAAACATGCAATTTTCAATGTGAAATTTGTGAGTATGCAAAATATCCCCAAACTTTTCCACAAAATTTGTGTAAATCGTCTAAACCATTTACACTAATTCACGATGACGTATGGGGTCCATGTATCCTTAATCGTGTACATAATAAGTGTTTTGTGACATTTATTGACGACCATGCCTGGACTTATTGGGTTTATCTGTTAAGAGAAAAAACTGAGGTTCAAAATGTTTTCATTAGTTTTTACAAAATGATTTAAACTTAGTTTCATACCCAAATTCAAATTATTCTAACCGATAATGGGACGAAATATTTTAACCACACTTTCCAAGAATACCTTCAACACTAGGCATATTACATCAAAGTTCTTGTGTTGATACTCTCTAACAAAATAGAGTAACTGAACGAAAGAATCAACATTGTTTTGAAGTAGCTTAAATTTTACTGTTCACTAACAACATGCCAAGACAATTTTAGGAGATATCATTCTTACTTCAGCCTAACTCATTAATTATATGCCTAGTCAGGTTTTTTCTTTAAAACACCATTCTAAAAATTACAACGATATTTTTTCACATCTCATTTATAATCTAATTTGCCCCTTAAAATGTTTGGTTGTACTTCTTTTGTTCACAACCATTCCAAAATTTGATCTAAACTTGATCCAAGAGCTATCAAATGTATTTTTTTGAGATATTCTCTTTCTCAAAAAGACTACAAATGTTATAATCCATCTCACAAAAGAATATTTGTCAGTCTTAATGTTACATTTTGTGAACACGTTTCTTACTATCAAAAGTTTTCTCCTTTGGGGGAGAATCCAATAATAATTAATAGAACTTTTGAATACTTATATGAGTACTTAAACTTTGATCAAGCCAGTAAATCAGACCGAGAACTTAAAACTCCTTCCTATACTACTCATGGAGGTCGAAACAAAAAAAGGAAGAAATATACATTTGAAGCACTAAAAGAGTCAGATCTGGTGATAGATCCATGTCTTCATAAGTCTACAATAAATCCAGGTAACTTTGAATCTTATGAGTCTCTCAAGTTACCTATTGCTATTGGGAAACAAAAATGGTCATGTACTTTCCACCCTATCTCTAAATTTGTTTAATATAAAACTGTCTTTTGGATTTCGAGTTTTTACCTCTAATCTTTACAAAATAAGAATTCCAAAAAATATCCATGAGGTTTTAGATATTTTAGAATGGTGAGAAGTTGTTATAGAAGAAATAAGAACATTGAAAAAAAATAAAACTTGGGATGTTACAGAACTACTCAAAGGAAAGATCCCAATTGACTATAATTGGATCTTTACAATAAAGTATAAAGCCAATGTTACAATAGAACGATACAAAGTTTGTTTGGTTGCAAAGGAGTTTACACAAACTTATGGAATTGACTACGATGAAACTTTTGCTCCAGTAGCTAAACTAAATACAGTTCGGGTTTTATTGTCTCTAATAGCTAATTTAGATTGGCCATTTTACCAACTAGATATTAAAGATGCATTTCTTAATGGTTAATTAGAAGAAGTATTCATGACCATGCCTCCAGGATTCGGTAAAGGAAATAATATAGTGTGCAAATTAAAAAAAATCACTTTATGGTCTTAAACAATGACCAATATATTGGTTTGATAGATTTGCATAGGTGATAAGAAAACAAGGATACCTGCAAGGGAAATCTAATTATACCATGCTTTTCCGTCACACTAGAGATGAAAAGAAAACTATTCTGATAGTTTATGTGGATAGTATAATCATGATTGGAGACAATTTGGAAGACGTTGAGAGACTGAGAAAACACTTGTCCACAGAATTTGAAGTCAAGGACTTGGGATGAATGAGGTACTTTTTAAGGATGGAAGTTGCATGGTCCAGAAAAAAAATAGTGTATTAAAAGGAAATTTATCATTGACCTCCTTACTAAAACTAGTATGCTCGGATGCAAACCGAGTAATACTCCAATCGAGACAAGGAAGAAAAAGGAAGACCCAGGAAAACTAGTAGAAAGAAAGATTTATCAAAAAATAGTTAGAAAATTGATATATTTGTCTCACACCAAACCAGATACCGCTTTTGATGTTAGTGTCATAAGTCAACACATGCATTCTCTAAAAGAAACCTACTTGAGAGTTTATAAAAATTTTCAGGTATTTCAAAGGATCACTAGATAAAGGATCGTTCTTCAAGAAAAGCGAAGTCAATACTATAGAAGTTTTTATTGATGCAGACTGGGTTGGTTCAGTAGAAGATAGAAGATACACTATTGCGTATTATACATTTATTTTTGAGAATTTAATAATTTGGAGTAAGAAACAAAATGTGGTAGTCAAAAGTAATATTTAGAGCAGTGGTACAAGGAATGTGTGAAACATGATTGTTAAAAAAACTTTACATGAATTACAAGTTTCAGTAAAGTCTTCAATTAAACTTTACTGTGACAATAAAGTCGTTATCAACATCTCACTTAATCAAGTGCAACATGACAGGACCAAACATGTAAAAGTAGACGGACATTTCATTAAAGAAAAAATTAAAGATGAGATTATTTGCATGATTTATGTTCCTACAAAGGAACAAACAACAGATATATTCACCAAAGGTCTTACATGACAAAATTTTAATGATTTTATCTACAAGTTAGATATGTTTCATATTTATGATCCAACTTAAGGGTGAGTATTGAAATCTTTGACCAGGGGAAATCATTGATTTCTCTCCGGGATAGCTGTGTAAGATTAGGAAAATAGGAAGTTATAACTTATTTTGGTAGAGATAAATTTACTAAAGTAGCATCCTTTTTTAGTTCTTTTTGTATTATAAATTGATCTATTGTGTACACATAAAATATGAAAGAAATACAATTTTATTAATTTTTTATTTGTCTTTTTTATAATTATGTTGGTCACCAATCATTCCAAAAGCTTAAACTCTTGAGAGAAGAGCCAGCATCTCTTCTGTACATCCTAACAATAATACTTTTGAATTGTACTTTTGTTGCTTTAATTTCACGTGGGTAGTTTCTTTACTTGCAGGAACTTTATCAAAATTTGGAGCTGGATTATTTTTACTTGTTCAAGTGTTAATCCTACTGGATTTTACTCACTCATGGAATGATGCTTGGGTCGAGAAAGACGAACAAAAATGGTTAGTTCAAGCACCTATTAATTTCCACCTCACTGCTCTCATTCTGATTATAACTCTTGAACTTTGTATGCTCCAGGTATATTGCATTACTTCTTGTATCAGTTGGATGCTACCTCGCTGCATTTACATTCTCAGGAATTTTGTTAATTTGGTTCAACCCCTCTGGTCATGACTGTGGCCTTAATGTCTTCTTCATTGTTATGACCATCATTCTTGCCTTTTCATATGGGGCTATTGCATTGCACCCTAAGGTACTGTCCTTGTGGCTTGTAAATTTTTGTAAATATTACATGTGGTTCTTATAACATGTAACGTACCCAATGCATCTACAACCTTTATACGTCCTGGAGCTCTCTAGTAATTGTTTCTGCATAATTATTCTAGTGTCTACTTTCACTCATAAAATGTTCTTTTGCTTGGAACTTTCAATCTTTCTTATACAGATAAATGGTAGCCTATTGCCAGCATCTGTGATTTCTGTCTATAGTGCTTATGTCTGCTACACTGCGCTTACTAGTGAACCTAGTGGCTACGTGTGCAATGGTCTCAACAAATCCAAAGCAGTCTCCACAAGTACACTTCTTCTTGGGATGCTCACAACAGTTCTTTCAATTTTATACTCGGCATTTCGAGCTGGATCTTCAAAAACATTTCTATCTCCACCATCTTCACCTAAGTCAGGTACTTGAACTAATAGGGACCTTCACCTCCTTTATTCACTCTCTGATTATATATAATATGTTGACGCATCTCCTAAATGCTTAATATCTATTGAGAAGATTAGTGATGAGCATGGTATGAGAGGTATTATGTTTGAGTACTTGCAATTTAAAATTATGAAACTTTAAGTATTGAACCTATAAGTTGTATAGAGCCCACGTCTGAGTAAAATGTTAGATTATATATGATGTGGGAGAATTAGTGACCAATAAAGTTAGTGATATTTTCTAAGATTCCTAAAACATCAAGTGAGGTTTTCACATCTAATACACACCTTCCTTTGGTTAGATGGGTTGAAAGCCTTGAGACAAATCAATTTTTCCTTGAGGGTACGTTTGTTTCACATATTGAAAATGTAATGATAATGGTAATAAGAATTGAATTTAATAGAAATAATATTCTATTAATATGTTTGTTATAGCAGTGAAATCAACAAAAATGTAAAAATTAGAAATATAATTTTTAAAATTATAAATAGAGTAAAATTAGAAAATAATTTTTTTGACTTCTAAACGAGAAAAAATTAAAAAATGATAATAAATGACAGTACAAATATCTGAAAAATATATAGAGCATTCAAACTTGAGGGATAGGAGGAATGCGTTTTCTAGTGAAATGCCTTCTATTTAATTATAGATTAACATTTTTATTACCGTAAAACCTAAAATCCTGGACAACAAAAGCAGAATATTCGAGAGGCAGAGCCAAATAATTCCTAGCTTGAACCAAATTTCATAATCTTCTTTTTCTCGTCTCATTTTGTGTGTTTTCTTGTTAACAAAACAATTTAATATCTGTGGACATTTTTTCACACAAGTTGTCACCAAATAAGGTGTTCCTTTTACGGGTGAAAAAAAACCACTTCTTGAAGCTGAAAACGTGGAAGAAGGTAAGGAAAAGAAGGGATCAAGTGAAGCAAGATCAGTTAGTTATTCCTACTCATTTTTCCACCTCATATTTGCCCTTGCTAGCATGTATTCAGCAATGCTTCTCTCAGGGTGGACCAATTCATCTGAGAGTTCAGACCTCATAGATGTTGGCTGGACCTCAGTTTGGGTTCGAATCTGTACAGAGTGGGTAACTGGTGCTCTATACGTGTGGTCGCTTGTGGCTCCTTTGATTTTCCCCGACCGTGAATTCTTT
The DNA here is from genome assembly GCA_033030585.1 of Hippophae rhamnoides. Lineage (NCBI taxonomy): Eukaryota > Viridiplantae > Streptophyta > Magnoliopsida > Rosales > Elaeagnaceae > Hippophae > Hippophae rhamnoides. Next base: position 1,174,315 of record CM065436.1, on the reverse strand, counting down.
TAAACATCCGTGGGTGTCATTTCCAGACCAAGAAATATTATTGTAGTGATATGCATATAGACAACAGAGTTGACGGGTTGATCTTTTAGCATTTTTCACTCACAATGCCATATATGTTATAGAAATTTAGTTAAGTAGGTTCAGTAACGTCTTGAAATTTAAATTCCTGTTGTTTAGAAGAGAAGGAACAGGGAGATGCTGTTATAACTTAGTATTAGTAAGCTTTGTATGTGCAGTGTACGGTATAAAACTTGCTAAAATTTAGCTTGCCCTATATGAACTTATTAGTATTGTTGTATTGTAATATACATAAGGTGGCATATACGTCTAGTCTAATCTTTATTGCTTTGGAAGTATGATTGATTTGGTATTATAAGCAATAATATACATTATTTGGCTATTGGTATACTTTAGTTACATAAATTTAAAAAATATGTACTTTAATTCCATATATTTAGTATGAAAGGTATATTTTAGTCTTACTTTGTGAGTTTTTTAAGATTAAAGTATATACTTTTTCAAAATTTTAAAATTAAATGCTCCTATTGAAAACTACTATACTAAAACGCTTTTTTTTATAAGCAAGGGACATCTTACACTACTCACCAATTAAATATTCATCACAAACATCTCCATTAACCAAAAAAAAGATGGAAACACTAAAGTTAAATGGTAGTAGATAAAAATATTTGATTTTAAAATTTTCTTGTTTAATATAAACAAATTAAGGATAAAGAGGTTCACATCCTACTTTAAAATATATTAATTGAATATTTGTAAGTTAAATATACAATTAAGAGGATAACATCTATTGATATATATTTTTAATTGTGTTTTTATAATTAAATATAATGTTTATTTTTTAACGATGTAATATTTAATTCACATAATAAATATAGTATTTTAGTAATAAATTTGTAATTTGTTTCTTTCTATAAACATAATTTTTAAATTTATTATTATTAATTAAAAAATAATATTATATAATAAATTTAAAAAATTATTAATAAAAGAAAAAATTGAAAAATAATTTATATTTATAAAAAAATATACTATTTAATATGATAATTAATGTAATATATTGGAGATTTTAAAAAATAGAATAAATATATTTTTTTATAACCAAATTTATGAGATTTTTACTACAATATTATTAAAATTTTATTTATTACTTTTATATTATTAGATGGGGTTTTGTCTATAAAAGTCAACTCTTAGACAATAGTTTAAAAATGGGCATAAGTAGGATTTTTTTAAAAAATAGGCAAAATCTTACCTTAAACTTGAAAACAAAAATTTTAGCCAATTCTATTTAAAAAAGAAGAAGAAGATATATTTGTTCTATTTTATAAAACATAATTATTATAAATATAAAAAAAATATTAACATCTTATAAATTTATAATTAATTTTAGATGCATAAATCTTTTTTATCATATCATATATTAAAAATTTTATTTTAAAAAATAAAAAATAATTTATTTTATAATAAAATGAAAATGATATGTTAAATATTTTGATAATTCATAAATAATATAATACATTATTATTTTTATATAAATTATTTTATTATTTTTTATTTATAATAAAAATAAATTGTTATTTATTAAAAATTGGTGAATGGGTATATTTTAAAAAAACAAGGTTATGGAAATTAGTGAAAGAGAGAGAAGAAAAAGACAAAAATAATTAATTTTAAAAAAAACTTAATTGATGGGCTTGCTAATTAAAAAAAAGGAGAGAGAAAATGTAATGGGAGTTAGAAAAAACAAATGAAAAAAAGAGAGAAAAAAATTAATATATAATAAAGAATAATTAAATTACATAAAAACTATAACTTTTTTAATAAACTATAACTTACATAATTGTTTTGCAAAATTTTATAACATTAATTTATCTTATTATAATAAAAATAACCTAAATAATATAATACATTATTATTAAATATAATAAATAATTATAATTATGATATAAAAAATAATATTCATAAAAAAATTAAATTATTAAAAAAATTGTGAAGTCTCTTTCTACAACTTTTTACAATATACAATACAAACATAGAACATTATATCACAAATTTTATGTGAAAATATTATCTAATATAATATTATTATAATTATTTTTATTATTAATATAATAAATTATATCTAATTAATTATATTTTAATACTTAAATTAAATTATTGTTAATAAATATTTGTTATCTTAATAATAATTAAAATTATAATAATATTAAAGATATGTGTTATAATGTAATCTATTTTTTAATTTCTTTAATCTTAAATAATTTATTTTTTTAAAATGTATATAATTTATTTTAGTAAATTTTTTAATAATTTTAATAATTTAAATTTTATAATTTATTATTATTTTAAATTATTTTATAATAAAATTTTGATAAGTTATTTGTTATAAAAATATTTTTTTTATTATATAAATATAAATTATTATTTATTAAAAGTTGGTGGAAGAGAATATTTTATTTTTGATTTTTTTAGAAAATAAGGAGATGAAAAAAATGATGATTAGAGAAAAAGAGAGAAAAATAAAGTTGGATGAAAAACTGTAAAAAGACAAAAAAAAAATGACATGATAATTGTTGAATGATTCAAAAGGAGCTTATTTCTAAACTAAAACACAAATAAGCCTATTTCTAAACAATTGAATAGAAAATGACTATTATAAACAAAACCCCTTATTAAACTTCATAAATGTTATAAAAATATAAACTTTTTTGTTATTTTTTTATCATTAAATTTTACAAATATAATAAAAATATTATCAAAGTACATGCAACTTGTCATTAATCGATTGATATCGATGACTTTTTGTAATATTTTGTAAAGTTTAATGATATGAAATTATTAAAAAAAATGGATTATAGTTTTATAATAATTATAAAATTTAATAGTATAAAAATAATAAATTAAAATTTAATAATATTTTTATACTAATATTAGGAAAATTTATTTTATATATATATATGTATATGTATGTGTGAGAGAGAGAGAGAGTGTGTGTGTGAGAGATGAGGCGGAGATGTTCTTAACCCAATTTATGGGCCGTATAAACCAACGTACATCCTCTTAGGTGCTGCTTCAGTTCTTAGCCCTTTCCCTCCAAAACTTGTCTCGCCTTTAGCCTTTTAGGCGAAGACACAACAGAAGAGTTGCAAACGAATTCGTAATTTGTATTCACAAAATCCTAGTTCAAAACTTGGCTAGAGGACGAAATGATCTCTTTTGATTCTCATTCTCATGATCTTTACCTTAAAATCAAAAGCGTTCTTTCAATTTCCATCCCCTTCTCTTTCCATTCGAACACCATATCTCAGATGGGTCTCTACCTTCTCAACCACCATAAATGCTCCTCTTCAAATCCCCCAAAGCCTCGAAGACCTCTGTACTTTCTTCCATGGCAGAACGAACCAAACCCATACTGATTACGAGCTCACATTGGTTTCGGCGTTGAAGTCTTGCTCTTCCGATTTTTCCCTCTCTAAAGGGCTACAAATTCATTCTCTCATTTTAAAATCTGGGCTCCATTCTAATTATTTCATCAATAACAGCTTGATAAATCTGTATGCGAGATGTGGGTTCTTGGAAAATGCACGGTATTTGTTTGATTCTTGTTCAAAGTTGTTGGATACTGTGTCTTGTAATATTATGATTGCTGGGTATGGAAAATTTGGTCCATTTGAAAATGCCCGCCAATTGTTTGAGATAATGCCTCATAAGAATTTGATCTCCTATACAACCATGATAATGGGTCTCGTTTCAAATAAGTATTGGGCAGAAGCAATTGAGGTTTTCAAGGATATGAGGTCGATGGGCTTTATCCCGAATGAGGTGGTAATGGTAAATGTAATCACAGCCTGCTTGCAATTAGGAAGAGGTAGTTTGCAGTGCCAAATGTTTCATGCGCTGCTAACTAAATTGCAGCTTATGGGATCTATTATTGTCTCCACAAATTTGCTCAACGTGTACTGTGGTTGTTTGCGTGTTGTGGATGCACGAAAGCTGTTTGATCAAATGCCTGAAAGGAATATAGTTACCTGGAATGCATTGTTAAATGGTTACTCAAAGGCTGGGCTTGTTCATCAAGCTAGAGAGTTGTTTGAGAGATTTCCTAATAAAGATGTGGTGTCATGGGGTACTATAATGGATGCCCATATCCAAGTAGAGATGTTTAGTGAAGCTCTAATGCTGTACTGTGATATGTTGCGTACGGGTATGGCACCAAATGATGTGATGATTGTGGATATAATGTCAACATGCGGAAAGCTAATGGTGATTAACGAGGGCAAGCAGTTCCATGGTGTAGTTTTGAAGTCAGGCTTTGATTGTTATGATGTCATGCAGGCAACAATTATAAATTTTTATGCAGCTTGTGGTCGCATGACTCTTGCTTGTTTGCAGTTTGAAATGGGCATCAAGGACCATGTCCCCTCTTGGAATGCCCTCATTGCAGGATATATAAGAAACGGAATGATTGATCAGGCTAGGGATTTGTTCAATCACATGCCTGAAAGAGATGTATTTTCTTGGAGCTCCATGATTTCTGGTTATGCACAGAGCGAGCAGCCTAATGATGCTTTGGAACTCTTCCATGAAATGATAACTAGCGGGATAAAACCAAATGAAATCACAATGGTGAGTGTTTTCTCTGCAATTGCTAATTTGGGCACATTACCAGAAGGAAGATGGGCTCATCAATATGTACTTAGTAGCTCCATTCCTCTTGATGACAATTTACGTGCAGCAATCATCGACATGTATGCAAAGTGTGGGAGTCTTAACACTGCATTAGAATTGTTCAATCAAATTCGCAACAAAGTCTATACTGTCTCACCTTGGAATGCCATTATATGTGGGTTGGCCATGCATGGACATGCCAAACTATCCCTTGAAATCTTTTTGGACTTGCAAAGGCTTAATATCAAACTCAATTCAATCACATTCCTTGGAGTCTTAAGTGCGTGTTGCCATGCAGGTTTAGTGGAAGATGGGAAGAGGTATTTCGAGAGCATGAAGAATGTATACAACATAGAACCTAATATAAAGCATTATGGTTGTATGTTGGATCTCTTGGGCAGAGCTGGGCGCGTAGAGGAAGCTGAAGAAATGATAAAGAAAATGCCCATGAAGGCAGATGTTATAATATGGGGTACACTATTGGCAGCTTCCAAAACAAATGGAAATGTGGTTATTGGAGAAAGGGCTGCAGAGAATTTATCTAGATTACAACCTTCTCATGGAGCATCTAGAGTTCTTCTATCCAACATATATGCAGATGCTGGGAGATGGGAGGAAGCATTTCTGGTAAGGAGAGAAATGCAGATGGCAAAATTGAAGAAATCTCCCGGCTGCAGCAGGGTTGTATGATAGGCAGATAAGGTCTAAGATGCCAGAAAGTTCTCAAATAAGTGAAGATGCTGTCTGTTGTTAACCTTGTGGTCTGGTGATATAACTTATCTCCCTCCAAATCACAAAATTCAAACCCACCAACTGCGGTGTGATCTTAAAAAAAAACTTGAAGACATGGTTTGCTTGTCCTCCAGAGGCAGCGTTCATTGTTACCATGAAGCCATGAACAATTGAAATGGTCCAATATTTCTTATTTGTAAGTTTCAAAATCTTCAAGGCCTTTCAATTATAATATAAGACCACAGTTTCTTATAAGCAAGTAGCAATTGTTTTCGTTCAATAAAGGAAGATTAATGTATCTCATTTGATATAACCTCTCAACCTAAATGCCGCCACACAGGCGCACACTAACTTGCCCCTACAATATGTGGACTCATAGTACAGTAAATGGACCGACAATGCAATATTTTAACCACTTAAAATATGACACATGTATTGAGATTTATATATCAATTGTGATAAATGAGCAATCCTATAGTCTCCATCTATAAATACTCCTTTCAAATTCCCATAGCCATTATTCTAATGCAATAATTATTGCCAAAAGGAATGTCCATGTCAGTGGAAATTCCACCGAGATGATAATAGGTTACTCCTAGCAGGAGCAACTTTTAATCTATTATCATGAGCCCAAACGATTGATTCAGTTAGTTCTTACCAGTAACCATGCCTGATCTACGTCAGACTTACCAATGACTTAATAGTATAGATTTAACCCAAAGATAAAAGGGAGTGTTTGCTAATAATGGTGGACATCTCAGTGGTAGTGGAAGTATTCCCGACACAAAGTAAAAAAGGTAGGATTGTCGATTTTGCAGAAATAAGTGTTATAATAGGACTCGAAATTTAATCGTGAAAGTTTTTAAAATATAAAAAAATAGAAAACAAGTTTTAAATATATTTTTTTTAATATCCAAAATCAGACTAAAAAGTGTAACCCATTTCAAATAGAAATGAAAACTGAAAACAGAGCTACTTACCAAACAATCAATAAATTCAAAAACTTTAGTTGGAACATAGAAAACAGAACACGTGACAAAACAATCCCTTAAAGTTTTCCATGGTAAATAGGAGCACCATGGAAGAAATTAGGGTACAAATAGTAAATGGAGTTCCAATTGCCAAAATTTCTTTGAAAATGTTTCATTTACAAAGGGGAAGAAGGGGTTGGATCAAAAAAGGGAAGATAGATGGAGGAGAGAGAAGAGGGGGGGGGGGGGGGGGGGGGATATGATGGAATTAATTTACAAGTATGTCCTACATCTATAGTCTCCATCTAGAAAATTCTGAAGGAACTTACAAGTCATTTTCAATTATAAGTTCAGCAGCTGCAGCCATTGTACCAATTCCACCAACTCCTAGCAATGCCTGAGCGAGCTCTTGCTCATTCCACTGCATCAGTCCATGACTCATTCTCTTTAACACGTATACATCCACTTCCGGCACCCAATTTGGAGTGCAAGCCACCATTAGGCTAACAAAACCAGAGACATAAGCCTGCCAAGTAGAACCATCACAACCAAGTGATATCTTCCCATCAAGTGCACTTGCAAGAAATTCCATATGTGTACCAAGGACTTTTGGACGCCGTTTTGAGGCACACGATGATGAGTCAATACCCCAAGCATAGGTTCCACAAAGCACTACAAAGTATGCAAGTGCATAGCCTCCAAGCATTGCAACCATCCCTTCTGACCTTTCGTCCTGTTCTGACCTGTGCACAGATATAAACCAAGAAGGCAAAGTTTCTTTGAATAATGATTGGACCAGACCTAATCCTCCGGTTAACCATACTAATGAAGCCCCAAGTGAAGCTGCTAGTTTGAGACGAGTCATTGCTGCAGCAAGTGAAACCTGCCCATATTTTATTCCTTTATTGATTGTTGATTTCTCCATTCTCTCTCTATCAAGGCTACTACTACTTGCAATCTCCTTCACAGAATGCATTAAGATAGTAATGATCTCCTCTGTCAGGAACACAATGTCCCTAATGGACCGATAAACACGTAGATAAAGAATTCCTGGTGCAACTGGGGACATACCGCCATTGAAATGAGATCTATAGCCATGCCCAAGAAGCGCCCCAACACCACCATTGCTAGATATGGGAGTAAAATTCAAACCAAGAGTAGCAGTGAAGCAGCTTTTAATGAGCTGGACCACTGTGTCGCTGTTGTGAAGGAAGACAGTTCGAGATGCCGAAAGGATAAGAAAATCAGTCCATCGCTTGGCCTTTTGGGTCCATAAGGATGCCACTATTGGCATACAAGGCCATGGGCAACCTGCTGCAAGGGACTCCAAAGCAGGGCCAGCCAGACTGAGAAAACGTTCCGAGGCTTTATCAATCTTATAGGTTATGGTAAGGCTTACAAAAGCAGCCAGGGGCAACGGAAGAGTAGATGGAGAGCTCCCACCTAGAATAGTTCAAATTCAGAGTCAAAATATGAGGAAAACGAAATCACCACACTGAGCAACAGAAAAGGAAAACAATTCTCAAAAAATTATTTCCTAAATAAACGTCAGGTGAGTATCATATCTATAGATACAGTGGTTGTCATATGTTCAAAACATAAAGGAATCATCATAGTAAATGAAAACATTTTCCAGATAATTTTTTTAAGAATTTGTACTTGATAAACAAGCAGCAGAAGCCATATGAGGATTTGTATCAAGATCCTAAACTCAAGGACCCAAAAAATACTTATTTATGTGCAAGATAAGCATTGAAAATTTAATGCAGAAAAATAAGATATAAACCTGCAGCAAGGCTGGGGACATCAACACCAGTGGCAGCAAGGATTTTCTTTATTTGTTCCTCAACATTTGACAAATTAGCGGTGGGACTCGGCCAATCGGTTCCATTCATGAAAACTGGTTTCCAAATGCCCCGTGTTACTTCAGCAGAAAAGTAGCTTATGATGCCCGGCAAAGACGCAGGAAGAAAATCAGCCAAATCTTTGAGTCCTGAAATTGCAGAGCCTCAGTTAAAATTTGCATTTGAACCAACCGATAACAGTTGCCCTCCCTCCCTCCCTCCCTCACAGGAAATACAACCAATAGAAAATACTTATATAAGGAAAATACTAGGACAGAAATAGGTGGTTGCCAACAGCATCTTTACTATAATTCGAGGAAAATACGATACAACATAAACACAAGAATTTGTTGCATAAGTTGTTATTTGAATAAATTTCCAGGTCTAAGTACCCGTGTCTAAAAATTGGACATTTATTATCCATGTCCTAGTATATTAAAATTTTAAAATTTACAAGTCCGACCACCGGATACGTACACATATCCAACAACCGACACCCATGTCCATGTAACATAGGTTATTTATTTATGCTTCTATATCAAAACCAAAAGACTACCAGATAGACAAGAGAAGCTTAGTGACCTGTAGCCAGCTCACGAGGAGAAAGACTTCCATGAGTACAGGCTGTTAGAGCAGCATCGACTACAAACGGAACAGCTTCAAGTATATCCCAAGCTGGCAACTTAGATCTTAAGGTGGTATCTTCAGATCCTGGCACCGAAGAACTATTAGTTCCAGAAGCAACAGTAGTTAGAGATTGGCTTCCTTTATTTATCTTCCTGAACATCATTTTGAGCAGATCGTCAACAGTTTGAAAAACAGGGGTCCCGTGGACAAGACCGGAGAGAGTGGATGCTATGCATGCTACATGCTGCCGATACCAGACTTTTAATTTAGGAAATGAATCCATAAATACAGGTTGAGGAGATGATAAACTTGCAACAGTGGAGAGTCTCCTTTTATTTTGATTTGCATGGACACTTCCAGAAGATACCAAATGAGAGTTGCGTACTGCAAGGAGGTATTCAGGAGTTAGCTGTGTTCCAACTGTGGGTACATCCCCTAGTCTATGTTCAAGAGGAGGATGATTGAATCTCCATAGTTTCAAAAGAAGAGAAAATGCATTTGAAAAGATGGCATGGGCTGAGATTTCTTCTCCTGTTGGAAGAGTCCAAGAGACATTTGGCACACATGAACCAAACACCTCACATATTGGCATCAGCGAACATGCAAGTTGTGGTACCTGACAAAAGGTTAAGACAAAATGACATTACTTTCAAACTTTTATGAAAATTCTGTCGCTAATATCAACATAACCATTACATTGAGATGCATTGTTGATGAACATTGAAAAAAGCATTTCATAACCTAGCCGATGAGGTATGTTTATGGAGCATGATAAATAGTGACTTCAAAAAAAATTTAATTCTACAATAAACTATTTTTTTGGGCTTATTCTTTATGATATGGTAAAGTTAAGCATACCAAGCCATGCAGAGAAAAAATCTGAACACAATCAACAGGTGCGATTCCAACAATGAGTACATTTAGCATAGGAGCATGAGCAATTAAATGGCTGTCGCCCACACCATAAGCAGCAGGTACTGAAGGAGACAATAATCTAATGATGAAATGAAGAGTGTGTTCCTGCATCAAAAGCATATTATAATTTCATCAGAAAGTTGGTTGGTTCAGCAAAAAAATAAGTAATGATTGACTTAACCAAGGATGGCCATATAACACATTTAACCATGACAATTGTATCTCATTACCTGTATTTTCCATCCCCGAATCAATGAGGCCCCACAAAAAATGGTAGCAGCAGATGTCTTCTCATTGTCTGATCCATTGACAGCCAACTCAAATACTTTCTCAAGCTCTGCTAAGCTTCCATCAAATCGATGAGATTAATTTCAGTTCGTTTATATTTGGGTAAATTTTACAATTAAAAAGAAAAAGAAAAGGAAAAAAGAGGATATGATATACCTGGCTTCAGCAAAGAAAAAAAGAAACAACCATAAGACCAGGTCATAGTCGAAGGAATTAATAATCTAAAGTCACCTATATATGTTTTGCAAAAATCTTTGTGGTACAAAATACTTAAGAATGGGAACCATCAGAAACGTGAAAGAGAAAAAATAACAAAGCACCAATGGCAGTGACTGAAAAGTACAAGGAACTCTTTTTTAACAAAAAAAAATAAGTAAAAGGAACTCTAGAATCTTTTGATGAAATCACACTCACAACAAAGTTGTGAATGAATTTTTCAACATTTATTTTGAATTTATGAGCAAGCAATACCTTGAAGCGGGAGTGGAAACCAAAGCATTTAGCAACACTGGTGTTAGTGGAGCACCTTTCATAAATGATGACCAGCCAGGTATTTGACCCGGCGTACCATGAGGTATTTGACTGATACGCCCATTTACATAACCAGGCCAGAAGTATGCGGATGTATCCAGTAGATTTCTAGCGATACAAGCCTCAACAATTAAATGGTGCATGTTACCAGCTGCCAACAAATATGTGCATTTGACATCAGAAAGCCTAAATGCAAGCACTGGTCCCCAGGAAAAACTTATATTTATGGCTCATTTGAACAATAAAAACTGGTTCAGAAAACTCACGAAAACACTAAAGACCACTGTGTGTGCATATGCAAGTAAACAGTGGAAAAGGAGGAAAAAAGAAAAACCATATGCTTCCTAGACCCAGGGAAAAGCATGAAAATGAAAAGTAAAGGAACAAGAGATTGCACTATAACAATGCAGAACAAAGATAAATAGTTCAACTTAAACAAGACCTTTACTAACAAGAAAAGTTTATATGAATTTTTTATGATGACGAGTGAAAGGAAATGTTACTTACAACAATTTATAGGCATTTCGTTCAAAGTGATGCAATCAAAGTACGCACTACCTACGCTGACACCCGAAACAAATAATGTTGCTTTTGCAGCAGCCTGATTGGCCTCAGCAATAACAGATAGAGGTGGAGTCAACAAGCTGTTGTAATCTCCCAACATTTGTAGACTAGAGATTAAATCTTTACGGCGCTTCCCTATAACTTCTTTCTCTTTCCAGTTATGGGATAAGCCACATTCTGTTTCATCACTTGGAGCTTCCTCCTCCTCAATAAGATCAGCAACCACAATAGTAGTAATGCAGAATAATGTGCACAAGCGTGTATCAAGGCGAGGTACAGGACCTTCTATGGGATCCCTTTCCTGCCAATAAATAGGAAGCTAATATTAGAAACTGCAATTTCCATAGATTTCCTTAGACTGCTCTTTTTACTGCAGGGAGTATATAAAAAGCTAGTGCTGAAAAATGGGAGCATGTTTCAAACAAGATAACTAACCACTAACTTGGAAAATTTAACTTTCTACCAAATGTTTCTTGAAACAAGAAAAGATGAAGTACTTGAAAAGTGATTGACTATTAAACTTGATAATGTCTTTGAAACTGACTAAAGGAGTGGTTAAGAAGTGCCCTTGCCAAGAAGCAGACTGCATCATTCAAAAAAAGGAAAGAAAAAAAGAATATAACAAGCATCAATAAAAGGTAAAAGAGGAAAACTGTACTAAAACAAGAACGGAGAAAGTGCTTGCTTGCAAAATGATTGACTATTAAACTTGATAGTTTATTTGGAACTGGGTAAAGGATTGTCTAAGAAGCGCCCTCAGCAAGAGGCAAATAGCATCATTAGAAAAGAAAGAACCTAACAATCATCATTAAAAAATAATTATTTTGTTTAGAACAAAAGTTGACCCTTTGAACAAGACGAAGAGCTGCAGTCCAAAGGCCTAAAAAGGTATCATGCCAGGTTGTGCCATATATTGCTTGAAGGGTCTTCACCAGTCCTGCAGGACATGAAACCTTAGCTTTTAATTCTCACAGATAGATCTCGTAAAAACTAATAGTAAATTAAATACAATCTAAAGGAGAAGGGAAAACGATATCATTACCGGTAATTCTTTCTATGGCACTTGTTGCATCAATTTGGAACTCATCCATTGCATCTTCTAGTTCAAGATCAAGAGGAAGCCACAAAGCTGAACGGCTACTCCCATGGAGTAGACCAGAAGAAGAAGCCAGAGGTCCAAAAGCCATACCTGCATGAAACTTTTGGAAGCAACTTGTTTTGCATTCCCCAGGAAAGACTATGCAACCATCTGAAGTTGTCTGCAGAAAAGCCTCTGGAGTAAGAGTTTTTGAATTTCTTAATGCTGATGATTTTTCTCCAACAAGCTGTAATCGTTGAACAAAACTTGACCAATGTATAGGCCTGACAAGTGGAGAGCATAGTTAGAAAAATATTTTCCGCTCAAAAAAACAGTTAAGAAGGGAACTGAATAATGTACTATCAAAGGGAAAGAAATGGTACTGAATAAGCAACTGAATAGCATGCAAATTAAAAGTAGACATCTAGGCAATAGTGGACACATATAAGCATTTATTTTCTCTTAAATGAAAATATTTAAGGGCAAAAGCTTTAGAACCCATTGTTTAGAAAGAAACAAGTACATACAAGTATCGGCAAGCCAAGCAAAGAATCCTTGAAGTTACATTGTTTTGCAGAAATTTCCCAATTATCTCAATCGCCAAAATTGTATTAAAATTTTTCAACATCTCGTTATGCTCGGTCCACTTCTTGTCACAACTACCACCTCCTTCTATTTCCATTTGTTGAGGTTTAGTTGCCCACTCAGATTTCTGCTCCAAAGTATGGCTTAGCAGCCCTTCATCATCTAATGATGCATCAAGCAATTGCCATACAACTGAGAAGATAAACTCAACCACAATCCTCCCAGGCTCACTTGCTAATAGACCAAATATCTGGGATAGATGAAGAACATCATCTATTGCTTTCATGATCCTTCCCAAAAACAATTAAAGGAAATTTCAGATGAGAATAGATTACCCATATTAGCATAGGAATGTGTAAAAATCACCCATACTCAGTTATGTCGAAATTATAACAATTTTCTTCATAATTAACTGACCAATTACACCTTTATATAAATTCCATTCACACTACAATACCATGAACACGATGTACATTGAACTTTTTGCTATCATATCGGATTTCAGTGCAATAAATAAGAACATACAGCATGAACAAAGTAATAGCATACCAATTTATATTTAATGGGGGAACAGGAAAAAAATCTTTAACATAATAACACTCAAACTTTGATAAATATAGCATAACTTCCATCACATCAGTGTCCATCTGCTTGTTCATACTATATAGATCTGAACATAACATGATACCATTTGACAAAGAAATGAAGGTCATTGTAGACATAAGGTCCATAACCATTAGAGCAATTCTAAGTATGCATGCCAACAATGTCATTTTGCTCAGACCAGAACTCACGTTTGATAATGCGGCGCATTTATCTGAGATTTGAGAGTAAAAGCATGTCGCTTCAGGAGTTCCATATAAAGTCTATATGCTGCTGGTTGGGAACATCGACTTGGAATGACCCTGCAAAAAGCATGACAAGATATATATGATTTCATAATATAACAGAAAATAAGAGCAATAATTGCTAGGCAACTTGGTGTGTTATAGTAGCAACTAGTGAGCCAATTATAAGCAAAGTCTTTTAAATATAAAACATGAGAAAACATCATTTGCATTTCATCCTCACAAAAGATTGAAGTAAATAAAAATAAATTAATAGAAAACAAACATTGATTCACTTCAATAAAGAAAGAATGGGTACAAACGTGGATCACAGATTCAACCAATAGGACTAATACATAAGAATTTGGAAGCAAAATAGAAATACAAGAAGCAAAAATTGAATTAAACTGAATAGACCATATTTATCATGCCAAGAAGCCAACAGAACATTCGTCTTCCACTTCTACATCAGTACAAATATCAAATATCTGTTGATCTTAAATTTTGTCATTTTCAGAGTGAAAATCAAAAGGGATTTTCGGGAAAACAAAAATACAGGCATTGCAAGTCAAAGTTTCCGCTCGGAAACATATTTAAAATGACTAGGAAGCATTAAGAGACTGAGGAAAGAGGGAAGAACAACAAAGAGTTGATCATCTGGTTAAGCTTCGTATTCCAAGGCACTGTAACAAATAATACAACGAATTGAAAATCGAGTACATATTTTCTTGTCCTTCACTCTTTAAGTCTTGACACGATCCAAAACTTACTTAAGTGAACCATTATTGCTTAGAAAACAATCCGTTCAAACAAATCAACAATCTTTCCACAATACCCATTACGAAAATAACACCCCAAACTACTGTGATTCACCTAGTGGCTGGCAGTAAAACTCACTCATCCCCGTTTCAAGTCACAGTTGGAATCACACCAAATACTGTCTCATCTAAAAAAAAATCGGAACAAGTTCTAAAAAAAAAAAGAATTGACAAAAGAGACAAACCTGACTGAAAGCAGAGCAAGAACGAGAATAGGAGGAACAATCTCACAAACCATCGCGCTCTCTAGAAATTTCCACGTAATGGGTACATTATTTTCCCAACAAATGTACGAAACCAAAACATTGGCGAGCTCAACAGAGGGCAAAGGCACACCCGCCGAGTTCAAATTCGATGATAACTGAATTGCCCAAAGTAGAGGATTGGTACCCTTTTGTTGGGCCATCTTGGTTAGCTCTAGGACACTGTCCCAGACACTGATTTGCTCGGTACTCGCCATAATTTGCTTCGCCAGATTCCGCTTAATTGTTCTTTAATGTGGAGAATGAAACAAAAAGGTTCCGTTTTTCGTTTCTCTTGCTTAGGTTAGTAGAATTTTCGTTTCTAATTTTTCAATATCTGTTTCACCCAACCATGAAGTGGGTACAGGGTACACGAAGCATGTCATTTGGCAGCATTTAGTCCAAGGTCTGATTTTTCGCAGGAGATTTCCTTCTAAGCCAAATGATAATAATATAGAAATGTCTACACATATGAATACAAGGATGAAGTTAACTTTTAAAAATAACAAAAAAGTTTATTAATTTTTTGTTTAAGTATTAAAATTTTAAAAATTATTAAAAAAATTAGTAAAAATCTAAAATTATTAAAGAAAGATTATTGATAAATGCGATTTTAATAAAGATAATATTTTCTTTTTAAATTTATGTTTAATAGTAATTAACACAAAAAAAATAATCATTTATATTTCCTCAAAAAACAAAATCATTATTTCAACTCCTTCATTTGTGAGTTTTTATTTACATTGTGAGTTATCCGATCAATTTTTGGTGAACATTTTTTCGTCAAGATAATGTTATACTTGTTAAAATGACATATGATAGTTAATAAGATCTCTCTACGATAATTATAAAAATTATAGAATTTTAATACTTTTTTTAATAATTATTGAACTTTTAATACCTTACTTAAAAGTTAATAAAATTTTGTACAATTTTACCTAAATTAATGGATTATTCCTACATTTTTTTCTTATTATAATATAGAAAAATATATAATAAAATTATTACATTTATTTTATTTATACCACTAAGTCATTTTTATCTCATTTATACCACGAACTCCTATAAAATTATATTTATATTATTTTATTAATCTTTATTTAAAAATGACAAAAAAATATACCTTATTAAAACTTTAGAGATATTTATTCCATGTGATCAACTCTATATTGTATCAAAACGAATCATTATCATATTGGATCGACCAATATTTCACATACAATATTAATGAATCATATCGAATCAGAACAGACCAAAATGAATAAATTCATAGATCGGGCTTGATCAAATAGATCCATATATCAATTCAGATCTAAATCTTTAAAATTATAATTTTAGAACTAAAATAATAACACATTTTTAACATACTTTTCTATTCTATAACTATTTATTTGAAAATTTTACATTATGAATAATAATTTTTAAAATTTTCTCTTATAATTTTATATATCCAACTTTATCCCTCTTACAACTTTTATAAATATATTTATTATTGTTTAAAATTTGTTAAACTAAAATTCAAACTTTATTATTTTCATAACTTTTTATTTATTTTTATAATTATTCTAAATAATATTATTTTTTCTAATTTTTTGAATAATTAACACAAATTTTATTTTTTTATTTATAAATAAAAAAATATCATCGACATTATTAAATAAATGTATATGTTATCAATGTAAAATTTTAAATAAAATTAAGTTAATAATGTAAAAATATTATTATAAAAGTATTAATTTTTTTTAAATTTTACATTATTATAATATTAATGAAAAAGTTAAATAAAATTAAAATATATTTATTATAAATAAAAATAAAAAAAATTCATGCAATATATCTTATATTTTATTTTTAATTTATCATTAAAAATATATAATACATTACGTTAAATAATATTTTAATTTAAAAAAATAGAATAATTCGAATAAGGTTATGGATATTCAATACCTGATATTATCCATATGACCCAAAAATCAAAAAGATCATATCAAAAGATCATGTTAAGACATAAAATTATTTTTTTCTTATTTATACTACCAAATTCGAAAAAATATATATTTAATAATATCATAAATCATAGTACAAGTATTTATTCTAAATATACTATTTAATTATTTAAATTGTTTGAAATCTATTACCAATGTATGATGTTATTAGACATAGATTAAAAGAATGATACAAATGAAATTTTTTATGAATTTAGTTGTATAAATGACATAAAAATAATTTGATAGCATGAACAAAATAAATACAATAATTAATTGGTATTTTTATAGGTTTATTCTTATATTTATAACTTATCACATGTTACAATTATCAAGAAAGTGAATCTTTATTTATTTTTTAAAATTATTTTAGAAAACTACATAATATCATCCCTAAAATTTATAACAACAAAATAACATTTAATAATACTGAACACAATCTAATTAGATGATGTTTAATATTAAATTGGTCCAAATAAGACATTTAATATAAAATGTTGAATTTAATTTCTTTTAATAATAAAAATATATAAATTGAACACAAAATATTATATTTTTAAAATTACGATTTTTTAAAAAAATTGTTTTTTATTGTTTTAACATGCAAAAAA
The DNA here is from genome assembly GCA_033030585.1 of Hippophae rhamnoides. NCBI lineage: Eukaryota > Viridiplantae > Streptophyta > Magnoliopsida > Rosales > Elaeagnaceae > Hippophae > Hippophae rhamnoides. Next base: position 1,157,005 of record CM065436.1, on the reverse strand, counting down.
TTATAAAATTATATACATAAAAATAAATATAAATTTATGAGTAACTACCTTTCATTTTTTTTAAAGGTCTTCTTTTGTTTGAGACGAAATTAAAAAAAGAAGATATATTTATTATATTTAAAAGATAACTATACCATATGATTCCTTAAAATTCTTACAAAATTATAAGAATACCTTTAAATTTATATAAAAATTTAGATTATATATATTTACCATTATCTTATTACAATATTTTCTATTAAATTTTTATTAATTTTATTAAAAATATCTTTTTGAAGGTTAAAATACAGTGACAATAAAAAATATAATAGTTAATTTTCAAACTTAAGAAGTGTTTTTATTATTTCAAAAAACTTGTATAATGTTATTTATTATTGATTATAATTAAAAATTAAAATAATGTTAAATTAAATTGTTAATCCTAAATTTTGATTTTATTTACGAGTATGTTCTTAAAATTTTAAAATGTATAATTTAATCTTAAAATTTTTAAAACTTTATACATAATCTTTTAATTTTTTAAATTGTATAATCATATGTTAAATTTTTTTAAATTTCACATATTTATTTTTAAAAATTTAAAAATTTAAAGATTAAATGATATATTTTAAAATTATAAATATTTGTGTGTGAGAACTTTACCGATTAATAAAGTATTTAAAACCAAAAATAAACAACTTTACATTTAATAAATTATGGCGATCGGCTGTATTTTATGTTGCAAATGGTTTGAAAAATATTTTAAATGTATCATTGAATTATCATGATCTAAATGCAAATAAATAATTTATTTAATATTGTCTTTGATGACAAAGTTATGGTAAAATTCAATTTTAAAATATACTAGCATTCATATTGGATACCATTTAATGAAACTCGTGCTTATAAATTATTTCACCAAAACCAGCCGCCCCTAATAAAATAGTAATACTCGGTACTAGCGCCTGGATCATCTCACAAGAATGCCCTAACAAACATCTCCCCTCCAATTATCGTTTTTATCTGTAAAAACAAGAACAAAAAAAAATCATTAAATAACTATTAAATTTTTAAAATAAAAATTAAGTCTTTTTGTAGTATTTTTATTAGGAAAAAAATTTAAATTTTAATGAAATTTATAATAAAATATTATTATTATTATCATGTAAATGAACAAAAGATTAAGACTAAAGCAAAAAAAAAAAACATAGATAATGAAATATTAAAATATTGTGTTGTTCTTATATTACATAAATAATAATTAGAATGATAATTTTATTTTTAATAATAAATTTATATATAAATTATATGATAAATTTAATTAAAAAATATTTAAAATTGATTTTATCATACCTTATCTTATTCTTAAAAACAAGATAATAAAAAATGATATTCTTAAATTATAGTCCCACTTTACCCTAAAAAAAATTAACAAGATGGTTAATTTATTTTAGATTGCAATTTAGTTGTTTAAATATAAGAAAGGTATCAAGGTTTTATTTTTAAGAAATGGTTAAAATTTGAAAAAATAACTTAATGGATTGCTTCACCATTAAAACATACACTTAAATATCTTATTTTTTAAATATATAAGTATATAAATTGTTACTAAATGTTCTATGGACTAATTATAATACAATCAATATGATGTAAATGTATAAATATATGCATTATATTAAATATGTTAAGTATAATCGTATTATATTATAATTATTCTATACAATCCTGTATAATATAGTTAGAAATATTGATTATATGTATTTTAATAAAATAATTTGTAATTTATTTTATATATTTTTCTTATATAATAAAATAAATTTCATTATAAAAATCAATATAAATTAATATTTAATTTATTTTTTATAATTTTTTATTTTTAAAATAAAAAATATATTTATTTTTAATTTAACATAAAATAAATTAAAATTAAAATTTTGACTTTCTAAGTGTTAAGTATAGTTTTGTTACAAGTCAAAATTTCAAACACAATTAAATAATTTTTATTATATATAATATAATACGACTTTACATCAAAGAGTAAGATGTCTGACTTCAAATCCAAGAAAAAATAAGAGCAATGGTTGGTCTAGTATTCTAAATCTTTGATAAGAGTACTTTAATCATGTTTCATTAAGTTGAGTAAATTTATTCTATTCATTTTTAGATAAATTTAATTTATTCTATTTTTTTTAAATTATATCATAATTTTTCTTCAAATTAATATTTTTTCTTATAATATTCCTAAAATAATATTAAAAGCTTGAAAATTATACTCTCTTATATTTTCGTTCTTAAATAAAAATAATTTTAATATTATTTGATTCTCTCTTGGTTTCTCTCTATTTATTTTTATTAAAAAATATTATTTTTTTCTTTCTTAATTTGTAAATTCAAGCCACTTTATTATAAAAATCAATTTTTGTAATGTTTATATGAATAAATTAGAAATATAAATAATAATAATAATAATAATAACAACAATAACAGTAAGATGTGATAAACTAAAAAGATAGAAAGAGATTAAGATGATAGAAACTAAGAGAAGATAGATAGACAGGATACGAGAAAAATTTCATCTTTTTAAAAAGGGAGGAATTTTTTGAATTTTATTTTAAAAAAAATCTAATTTTATCATTAAAAATATCATTTTTAAAAAATTTGGACTAAATTTTCTCAATTTAAAAATTATAAGAATTTTTTACTAGGTAGAGAATTTATGTCACAAGTTTTTTGTTAAATATTAGTTTTAAAAGTAACAAATTTGTGGTCTAATTTGTGGCATAATTTAAGGAAATTAATAACTTAATTTAAGCCTTAAATTATGGCACAATTTAGAAAAAAAGAGTCGTGTTTTATCTATAAATATGAATGAGTTTATGCATTGAAGAATAAGGCAAAAATCAGAGAGAGCATAAACAAATTCAAAGAGAAAATATACATAGTGAGTTTTAGAATTTTCTGTGAGTTTGGGGAAACACTTGAGAGATATTATTAGTGAAAAAATCTATATCTATATTCTGTATATTTCCTACTCAGTTCAATAATATTTGCTACCTCTCGTGGACCTAGGCAAATTAACAAACTACGTAAATTCTTTGTGTCATTTTACCGCTTTGTTATATTAATATACTACTATTTATTGATTACGTGGAAAGCCCAATTACAAAAGAAGGATTAGTCTCAACAAGCACCTCCTTGCTCTGACTTCAAACTTGGTTTCAATTTTCAAACATAATAGCCCCAATGATCAGTTTATCATCCCCTTCTTTATAAACTACTTTAGTTGAGAATTGAAAGCTAAATTCTTTAGCTTTGTGTAAAGTTAAAGTTTTAGCTAATTCTACTGATGGAATGTGAGTGATGTTCATCCAACTTTGAATGATTCTTCCGTAATAATTTGTTACCAAGAAGCCTAGACCTGCTTTACCTTTCGAAAAAATTACGTCAAAGTTTACTTTGATTGCTTCTTTTGGAGGAGATTGCTAAGATGTTGGAATATAAACTAATTGTTCAGTATCAGTATAGTTCTGATGTACATCCAAATATCAAATTTTTTCATGAATTTCTATGATATGTTCCAGTTCCACTGATAGCACCAAGACTTTAAAATTTTGCATCTTATAAGAGATGTTCTATATCTTCAATCTCACTATGGTAAAAAGGATAACTGATGTCCTCCAAATGCTTGAATTTGGCTACCTTTTTCCTCGAGCTTATACTGTTGGTTAATATTTTCAAGAGTAAAAATTTATGTCTATTATGAATTGTGGCTTACCAAAGCTTCTTCTATAAGGGGAAGGCTTGTAATGAGGTTTAGATTGAGAAATAGCCTCTTTAACAGAGAAAGAACCTTTGACAGTGTCAAACCAAGAGATTTTATTTAGTGAATTGAAAGATAGGGGTTTGAGTTACTAATGAATTGAGCTATATCCAAACCAAAATTGTTTTGAATCTTCAATGTATCCCAATTTCAATGATTGGTGAGGGTGTAAAGATATTCTAGAATGTCAGGTGGTAGTTTCTGAGAAAGGAGTCTTGAAATCCAAGGGTCACTCTATATATTGATTTGTGAGCCATCTTTAATTTCGTAGTAAATGCCTTTTTTTAGTATATTTCTTGTCCAAACTAATCCTTTCTAGACATAAGAGTCTCTTTACTTTTTTTGAACTTTAAGGAAAGGTAGGTCTTTTAGATATTTTGAACTTTAGATTTTGACACAAGGTTTTTCTTACTAGGTGGTCAAATTCCAAGCTGTCTTTGAGAGCATAACCTTAATAAAATCTTTAGTTTTCCTGAAGCCTAAACCTCCATCAATTTTTGGTCAACAAATCTTTTCCCAAGCAATAAGAGTTGGATATGTGTTAAGATAGGAGTATTAGTCTACCAGAGCCTTTTGATGAGGGAACCTATTTTATCACAAATTTGGGTGAGAATTTGAATGTGCTAATAAAGTATATGGGTAAGTTTTGTAGTTCAGAACTAAAAAGGGTTCGACTTGCCTGTGATAAAAGTTTTGATTTCTAGCTATCTAATTTAGACCACAACCGTTCTATACTCTTTCAAATTCTATTTTTATTCCATGAGTTAGTTCTCTTTTTTTCCATGAAAAATCATAAGTAAATGACATTTAGACACTAGAAAGAACAAAAAAGGGAACAAAAGGTCTTTTTGCTTTAAACATTTTCTAGGTTTGAAATCTTCATAACATGATCCATTTAGAAGTATAGAGAAATAGTAAAAATACACTGATGAAATAGATTGCATACTTTTTTCAAAAAAAAACCCATACATTGGATGATGTGCAATAAAAAATTTCATTCTACTAAGTCATAAGCCTTTTTAATGTTTAGCTTAATGCTCATAAATCTCCTTCTTCTTCTAGGTTTTTTGAAAAGACTAAGACTACTTCTCAGCAATCAGAGTGTCTTCAACTATCCATTTTTCTAGGAATGAAGGCTACTTGATAAGGTGAGATGTGTTCCTTTAAGGAAAGTCTCAATCTTTTAATGATAATTCTACTTATAATCTTGTAGTTATTATTGCAGAGACTTAAAGATGTGTAATGAGCGATCCTAGATGGGTTTATAACATCAAAAATTAGAGTGTGGAAAGTGTGGTTATAATATGGATTCAACCTTCCTATTATGAAGAAATTTTGTATTTCTTTGATCACATCAAATCATATCACATCCCAACAACATTTGTAAAACAAAACAAGGAACATATCTAGTCTTGAGCTTTTAGAGCATGTATATCCCAAAGTGATTGTTTTATTTTGTATTACAGAGGAACACTTACAATATGATCATTTTGTTGTGGGGAGATTGCCTCCGAATCCAATAAAGGTGCATTAGAAGTGAAGAGTTTTTTTGTGTAGAAATTTAGAAGTTCTTTTCCAATATCCTTTATATTCCATAAAATGTGATCATTAGAGCTTTTGATGAAAGGAACAAAATTTGACCATGTTCTCTCTAGGGTAGAAGTATAAAAAAACTCGGTGTTTCAATCATCCTCTCTTAATCATAACTCTTTAGATTTTTGTTTCTATATGAGTCTTGCCTATTGAATTACCTTAATTGTTCTTGGAAGTCTCTTTCATTTGATTGTTGATTTAGATCATTGTTACAAGATTGAATGATTTGAGTTGTTGCTCAATTAATTTGATTCTTTCTTGAACACTATCAAAGTGGGATTTGTTCCATTGAATTAGGTTTTTTGTCTATAAGTGTAGTTTTGTAATGGTAATCTTTGTACTCCACTTATTATTGATGAGGTTTTTTTTTGCAAGAAGAGTATCTAAACCATATTGCCATAAAACGAAAAGGTATTTTTGTAAAAGTTTCAGGCATGCCAACATGTGAAGAATGATGGGAGTATGGTCAGATGTGAATCTAGCTAGGTTAAAAACCATGGCTTTAGGGAGTGTAGTGAGTTGGTTTAGGGAAGCAATAACTCTATCAATTCTTTATTAAGTTATATTTTCACTTTGTCTTTTATTGTACCAAGTGAATCTTGCACCTGAATAACCAATGTTCATAGTGCCTATTTCCATCATGAAATTTAGTAGGTGATTATTCTCGTTATGAAAGATAGTTAACTCTCTGTTTCTCAGATTACAAAGTTATGTCATTCAAATCACCTACAAGAAATGTTGATGGAAGTGATAGTTTTTTTATTTATTTCTAATGATGTTAGATTTTTAGCATCATAATAAGGTTGAATATAAGCACAAATCAACATTAGTTTTTCATTTATAGGTAAAGGGTCTGGGACTACAAAACATATAAAACTAAGGAATACATGGCATATGTGCGCGTTAATATAATCATGCCATAACAGACAGAAGTCACCACTCTTACCTACGGAGGGGATAACTATGCTACGAGGATAGCTAAGTGTCACGACCTTATAATCGTGCGGCACTTAGCACCGTCCGTTGCACTAAGCCTACCTTTGAATCCGAATGAAACACTCCAAAGAGAGTTTGTAAAGAATGCTTTGTATTGCTCTAGAGAGAGTTTATCTTACAAGATGCTAAGAATTCCCAAGGATTTCCCAAGATGCTTAGGAATTTCCAAGATGAATACAAATCAAAACCAATGGGTCTATTTATAGTGTGGCTCTAAGCTTAACGCTATGTCACAACTTTCTAGATCATTCTAAGCCTAGAATGTACAAAAGAGTTCTAGTTTTATGTACAATATTCCACAAGGTTCTAGGACCTTCTAGCCAACTCTATAGTTTTCTAGGTTTGTCTAGCTCATTCGTGCAAGTTCTGGGATATTCCGTAAGCTTCCAACAGCTTCTACATCCTTCATGAACCATCCGAAACGTTCTATAATATTCTAATCCATTCTAGCACCTTTCATTGTGCTCTAGAACATTCTAGGGTCTTCAAAGCTTGAGTTGAGTCCATCCAACTCTAGCTTATTATAGACATCTCTAGGCCACTATAGAACCTTCTCATGTAGAAAAGTCTAGAAATTTTAGGCAAGTACCATTTATTTGGATTTTGAGGGACAATTCGAGCTAGATGTGACACCCTCCCCCACTCAAGTTCACGACACCCTCGTCGTGCCTTCAAGCTTGAACCTCTTTATGTCATCTTTGAATTGCCACAAAGAATCCTCAGGTTCACAGCTTGTCTCTACATCCGGGGTGTTCTTCCATTTGACCAAGTATTCCCGATAACTTGGTACGCCCCTACGTTAGATCAAGTGGTCTACCAAAATTGAGTCCACTTCCTTGTCGAAGGAGGTTACCACTACGGTAGGCGCCTTCTTGGATTCTCCTCGATTTATGTCTTCCTTGTCTCTATGAAAAGGTTTCAGCATACTTACATGAAACACATGATATATTTTAAGCTTTGGAAGGAGTTACAGCTTGTAAGACACCTTACCGACTTGCTTGAGGACAGGAAATGACCCTTCATACTTTCATACCAACCCCTTATGAACCTTCCGTAAGGACTTAAACTATTAGGGCAGTAGCTTGACAAGGACCAAATCTCCTTCCTAAAATTCAACCATCCTTCTTTTCTTGTCAGTCTATTTCTTCATCTTCTTAGATGCCTTATTTAAAGGCTCGAGCTAACTCAGCTTGCTCATGCCACGTCTTTGCAAATTTGAAAGCAACATAACTCTTTCCTTCATAACTCGTGGTCAAGGCATGAGGAGTCATGGGTTACTGCCCCATGACGATCTCAAAGGGACTCTTTGTGGTAGACTCGCTCATTTGTAAGTTATATGAGAATTGGGCTACATCCACAACTTAGCCCAATCATGCTAATTTGCACTCACAAAGTGCCCGAGATACAACTCCAGCAATGCGTCGGCACGCTCTGTTTATCCATCACTTTGAGGATGAAAGCTTGTAGAGAAGTTCAAGTCTGATCCCAACAACTTGAACAATTCGATCCAAAATTTTTCGGTGAATCGTGGGTCTCGATCACTCACGATATTGGATGGAATCCCCCAATGCTTCACAACATGTTTAAGGAATAAGCGTGCCATCTCATCTACCGTGCAATCCGTTGAGGTAGGTATGAATGTTGCATACTTTCCGAAGCGATCAATCACTACAATAATGCTGCCAAAGCCCTCTGATTTTGGCAAGCAAGTGATGAAATCCATAGAGACACTTTCCCATGGTCTCTCTAGAATAGGCAGCGGCTCTAGCAAACCTCTAAGTGCATACTGCTCTATCTTGTCCTGTTAGCACACAAGACAAGTCCTCACATAGGCTTCAATATCATCCCGTAGTTGAGGCCAGTAGTAGATTGATTTGATCAAAGCAAGGGTGCGCCTCATTCCTCGGTGTCCAGCTCATAGCGAATCATGGCACTCCTTGATAAGCTACTTCCTTAAGCTCTCCCAATTTGGCACAAAGATATGATTATACTTGGCGTAGAGTAGTCCGCCACTTAGCCAAAATCGCCTTGTCTTTCCTTCCTTGATAAGGGCAAGGAGGTTTTGAGTAAGAGCATCATGCTCCAACCCTTCTTTGATCCTTTCCAATAAAGGACTACTTGGCCTACTCAAGGCTACTAATTTTGCCTTTCGGATTAGTGCATCAGCCACCACGTTGCTTTCACTACATCACTTTTATTTTTTCACCCGATAAGGGCTCATTGTTGGTGGTCTTGTGTCAAGATCCAACTCAACTTTATGGTCCACCTCCTTCCTTGGAGGTAATCGTTTGGGTGGCGCCTCAGGCCTCACATCATGGGACTTATCTGAGACAACTTGCACTTTCGTCGGCAAGCTTGGGTTTGGCGACTCCTCCTCCTCATAATACTCTTTTGAGATGGTCAGGTAACTCTCTTTGTCCCTCTTCAATCCCTTCTTGAATTGAAGCGCTGAGAGAGCTTGTGTAGTAGGTCTTGTGATCCTCTCCGTCGGTACCACACACGCCTTCGAACCATCTATGATATACATAGAGTTTGAACATGGCATTAAGAAAGCTCTAACCTGGTCCAAGAACTCCATGCCGAATATTATTGAGAAGTCATCCATATGCGCTACTGATAAGTCCACTTGGCCAGTCCAAGTACTAAGACTGACCTTAACTCCATGAGCAACTCCATGCAATGGTAGTGCTGCCGAGTTAACTGTTTTGAGAGATCCCCCTCCATGGACTACCTTAAGGCTGAGTCTTTTTGCTTCCTCCACTGAAACAAAGTTATGAGATGCACTTGTGTCCACCAAAGCTTTGGCGACTTTTCCGTTGATGGTTGCATCTAAGTACATCAAGCCTTTAGGGGTCTTTGGGGTGTTCTGCAATGCACCAAGTAGGCGCAAAGAACCCATCTTTGCACCTTCGTCCGACTCGCCTCCATCCTGGTCATAAGTGGAAGCAACTAAGGCACGCAAGGCTTTCCTTTTCGGACATTCTCGTGCCCAATGCGGTCCATCGCAAATGAAGCACGTCACACGGGGCTTCGAGGCACCACGATCCTCCTTCTCCTTCCCCTTATCCCGTGGTTTGAATGAGGAGCCATCTCTGTGGTTTTTGGGTCCTTGACTTTTAGCGTGGCCTCCCCTACTCTTTCCTCCAACAAACTTTTTATCTGTGGATTTTGAGCTCTCCTTGTTTGTGGAGTATGCAATAAAGCTTTCCGCAATCGCAATGGCCAAAGATAGGTCTTGAACACCACGTCGCTTGAGCTCGAGGTTAGCCCACGATTGGAGACCATCCATGAACAAGAATAGGGCATCCTTGTCTGATGTGTCAGAAACTTCAAGCAATAAGGTTGTGAACTCTGTTGTGTGTTTTACAACACATAAAAACATGCAAGTATACACGGTCACAAGTAATAATATGATAAGTAAAATATCGTTCCCACAGAAATTTGTTACTAGTATACGTTAATTATTAAAATTATTTCAACCTAATTTTATCCAAACGGTCGATAATTTGATGTAGTTTGACTAACTAACTTTTATAACAAACGGTCGATAATTATTCTAGGATTGCAGTTTCACCAAATTAATCAACTTGAATCATTATATTTTATCTTGATTTATGTTATCGTATTTTAAGTTGTTAACCAAGAACTCCTAATTTATCCATATATCTCTTCCGAGCTCCATACAGACACATCGAGTTAAAATGATTCACTATATTCCTATGCGAATTAAATTCAACCAGATTTATTAAGTTTTGAGTTCTCAAACAGTTACACATACAATAAAAGTATATTTCTATCTCTTATGTATATACGTTACTTCATCACGAGCAGCACACAAAAATGCCTTTTTCAAGTTTATTTAAGTGTCACAAATCAGTTAATTAATCTTCCGATAATTAAAAGCACTAAACACAGATAAAATAAACAACTTAAAACAGTTCCATAAATCATTCAAAAATACTTAATTCAAGTTTCATAATTTACGATACACTGCAATCCTAGAACAAATAAATTAGTTCATGGGAGAAATTAAAATTACAACACAACAAAAATAAAACATTGCAGAGAAACAAAAATTAAGAGAAAATAGATTAGGAGAAACTCTTTCACGATTCCTCGATGAAAAATAAATTCTTCCCTTTCTTTCTTCTTAGCTGTCATCTTTCTCTGTAATTTCCCTAAGAAAATACGATACAAAAATGTCAAATAAATATTCTGCGTGTTTTGTGTAACACGCAGGGAGGAAAAGAAATGAAAATGGTGAAGAGAAAAAAATAAGAAGAACTGTGATGGGCGTCGATGATCGAACGGTGGGTGATGGGCGTCGTGATTGGTGCGAGTGTCATTCTTTTCCTGCGCAGAAAATTCAATTTTTTTAATTCTATTTTGACCCACAAATATATTTCAAATTACATGTTCAACTTTATTTAATTGCAATATAGCCCATTTAGTAATTTAAATTAAATTTTAAACTTTTAATAACTAAAATTAAGCACGATTTTAATTTAAATTATATTTTTGACTTTTATAAATTGTAATTAAAAACTCTTTTATTTGAAATTCTATTTTTGGGTACAAATTTGGAATTAAGTACGTTTTCGACGTAATTTACTTAATTTTATTAAAAACAATAAACATTACTTTATTAAACTAAAATTAACTAAAAATACAGAGAACATAGCAATTATAATTAATAAAATAGGTACAAATAACTATATAAAATACAGTTATCAAACTCCTTCACATAATCCCTTATGCTACCCGTTTGCTTTAACCGTCGTAATCGACCCCTTGCCTCCTCTTCAGCATTTACGGGGAAGAACTGTATTTTGAACTCCCTTTTGAAATCTTCAAAGGTTTCAATTGTGCAAACCCCTCGTTGCACATCACCATGCCTCCGTCTCCACCACAGTATCACAGTGTCGGAAAAATACATGGAAGTAGTTCGGATCTTGCTGTCATGGTCTGTTATGCCAGTAGTCTCAAAATATTGTTCCAGCCCCATAGGAAGTTCTCAACTTCCCTAGCATTCCTAACACCATTGAAAGTCTTAGGCTTGTGAACATCCACCCTCTTAACCTCAATGACAGCGGTTGTGCTAGTTCCTGCGGTCATAGCCCGTTTACATAGAGCTAGATCACCACCCATATCCTCAACTCTAAGCAAGACATTAGCAACTTCTCTTTGGACGAGATCTCTTACCTTGGCAAGTTCAGCTTTCAACCCTTCAATCTCTTGCCTTAACCCACCGTCTAGGTCGTTGAGGGACATCTTAACTGCTGCATGGATCTCCACGTCCTCGGCCTCCAAGCCATTGCAACGTTCCTCTAAGTTGTCCACCTTGTTGAACAGCTCCCCTAAGATGTCCTGCGCACTCCCAACTCATGCTTCTAAGCTAGAAAGTATGTCTTTCGACTTGGCTCGAGATTCCTTTGGGGGTTTACGAGTTTCCTCACGCCCACATTCCATAGGTGGAACATCGACGCTTGGTGTAGATGGAGCAGCGTTCTTCATTATGCCAAAGGTAGAAATGCTTCAACCGAAAGCTCTGATACCAATTGTCACGACCTTAAATTTTAAGTAGCGATCGTGTGGCACTTAGCACCGTCCGTTGCACTAAGCCTGCCTTTGAATCCGAATGAAACACTCCAAAGAGAGTTTGTAAAGAATGCTTTGTATTGCTCTAGAGAGAGTTTATCTTACAAGATGCTAAGAATTCCCAAGGATTTCCCAAGATGGTTAGGAATTTCCAAGATGAATACAAATGAAGAACAATGGGTCTATTTATAGTGTGGCTCTAAGCTTAACGCTATGCCACAACTTTCTAGATCATTCTAAGCCTAGAATGTACAAGAGAGTTATAGTTTTATGTACAATATGTCACAAGGTTCTAGGACCTTCTAGCCAACTCTAGAATCTTCTAGATTTGTCTAGCTCTTTCGTGCAAGTTCCGGGATGTTTCATAAGCTTCCAGCAGCTTCTACATCCTTCATGAACCATCCGACACGTTCTAGAATATTTCAGTTCATTCTAGCACCTTTCAGCGTGCTCTAGAAAATTCTAGAGTCTTTAAAGCTTGAGTTGAGTTCATCCAACTCTAGCTTATTCTAGACATCTCTATGCAACTCTAGAACTTTCTCATGTAGAAAAGTCTAGATCCTTTAAGCAAGAACTATTTATTTGGATTTTGAGGGACAATTCGAACGGAACGTGACATAAGGGTTTGTTATAAAAGTTGAAAACTAGCTGCGTTTATTTTACTCTCCATAATCCAAAGTATATCGAGTATATTTCTTCTTACTAGATAACATAACGTCCTTTTGATGGGAGGACTTGCCAAAGCTCAACCGTTCCAACTTAATGCGATCATTGCACCTGGTGGTAGGTTAAAAGCTACCTCTCTACCTTCAGCTTCCTCATTCTGAAAATTCTGTTGATCATGCAAATTCTCTCTTTTTAAAACCATCCACCACCAAATCTTGATCATTAAGACAAATCATACAAGTAGAGTTGGGAACAGATATCATGTCGTTAACTTCTCCCACTACCATTTTTTTGTGATCTCTCAAGAGTTGAATTAGCGTGAGACTAAATCTACATAACTTAAAAGAATCAATATTAAAGTGTCATTCTAAAATACCCTTTTTCCGCACAAAAAAATAAATAAAAAAAAATTATAGCTGAACATATTTTATCCAGTCCGGAGTTTAATAGTGTGTAGAGGCCGTATTTCCATCTCCATAAACTTCTCTTTGCCATTACAATTTGAATCTTTACTACTTGAATTGTCTCTTTCACATCAAAAGCCAAAGCTATTATAACCTTCATCAAAGATTAGAATTTTTCTTGTATTCATCTACAAGCAACATCTTACATCTAACTTTTAAGTTTTCTTCTGAATACGTTAATGATTGTCGCCTTTTTCTTTTTTATAGAGCTTCTATAGATAGTTTTGTCCGCTAAATTCACAGGGATTGCTTTGAAGAACTCAGTCTCACGTTGTACTCTTCGTTTTGCCAAGATTCTTTTAGCTCACACAAGCTTTGTTTCTTTCTTCTTCTTTTTTCCCCCTTTTTTGTTTGTTTTGTTTTGAATATTTCTATCTCATTACAACAAGAGAAGGAGTTTAATTGCGCAAAATCTTTATTGGGTATATCTTCCTTTTTTCCTGATCATTCTGTTTTTGCTCCCTGCCTTGGGTATGAATTAGGGATTTCAGGCTTCTGTATGTTGTTTGTTTGGAGCTGCATCTCGGTGATTTAGACCTTATTATGTTTCTTTTTGAGGTGATTTTGGAATCTGGGTCTTTGAATTTGAGCTAAATCTTGCTCAAGTTTTTGCTTGATCCGGGAAAAGTTCAGAGTTGAAGTGTTCTATGCACCAATTGGTTCTCTGCTTTAAGGGTTTAATGCTTTATAGCTAAAATGCAACCTGATCAAAGAAGAAAGGTAAATTATCTAATCGCTGAAATGTAAATTTATTTGCTCTCTTGCTTGATACTGGGACAAGATTGAAAGGTGTTCTTAGAACTTGTTTTTTTTGCTTGGAAACTGCCTTAGTAATTTATAGTAGGACCAAATCCAAAGCTCTGTATTTTCAATTTTCTCCAATATATGCCAATGTCCCATGGAAATCCTAATGACTTAAAAATAGTTTGGTCTTTATTTTCCTAGTATGCTATTTGAAGGTTTTTGGGTCTAAAAGCAATTCATCTAGATGAAAAAGGGTTTACTTGTAATGAGTTTTATATGACTAGGTGAGTGGCTATTTATCAAATCAAATGTGAGTTAAATAAGTTTTAAAAAACTTAGAATGGCATTCGTCAAGCAAGAGCTTGTAGCTGCGAAGACACAGACCCATCATTCATTTATTTTTCCTTGACTTACTAACTTCTTGTTAGCAAGGTATGCCTTCCAGTGAACTTAAGAATTTGAATATAGAAGTTAGTGGAATATCTGTTCCAGATCTTGATTTTCTTTGATAATTTGGCTCTTATAGAAATGAAAGTCTGTCGAGTTTGTGGTTTGTATAATGGGATGCCGAAAAAGAGTTTATCTTACCCATGATAATGCTCTTTGGGGTGGTGGATAGCAAAATAATCATTCTCTCTATCAAAATGACCATTCTTATGAGTATTTATGTTATATGGGTTGTAAGCTCTGTCATCTGTATTCTGTGATGTTAAGAATGTCAAATAATGTTAGGATTTTGGTGGAACAATATCTAATCAGCATTGGTATTATTGTTTTATTATTCTATTGTTTCGGGTGCTTTCCTTTTCACTCTTCAAATACTGTGGATGTCATGCGTTTCCTTATTTCTTAATAATTGGGATATTGGTGATGTAGTCAACCGTTGATTTAGACTTCTTCACCCAATATGGTGAGGGGAGCAGATATAGAATAGAAGAAGTAATTGGTAAAGGAAGCTATGGTGTTGTTTGCTCTGCATATGATACACATACTGGAGAAAAGGTTGCAATAAAAAAAATTAATGATATCTTTGAGCATGTTTCCGATGCAACACGCATCCTTCGTGAGATTAAACTTCTAAGGCGCCTAAGACATCCAGACATTGTGGAGATCAAACACATCTTATTACCTCCTTCCAGAAGGGAATACAAAGACATATATGTCGTGTTTGAACTCATGGAATCTGATTTACACCAGGTTATTAAAGCTAACGATGATTTGACACCAGAACATTATCAGTTCTTTCTTTATCAGCTTCTTCGAGGCCTGAAATATATACACACTGGTAGTAGCTTATACTGGTATCTGTATACGTTATAATATTTTGAACCTCAGAGAGTTCAAAACATGTTCATATCGTTCTGACATTCTATTTACCGATTTTGTAGCAAATGTCTTCCACCGAGATCTAAAACCCAAAAACATCTTAGCAAATGCTGACTGCAAACTCAAGATCTGTGACTTTGGTCTTGCCAGAGTAGCTTTCAATGATACTCCTATTGCTATATTTTGGACGGTAAGCTTTGTCTTAGTCAGTTGGTAATTGTACTTCTTTTGGGATCTTACATTTATGTTTTTTAACGCGTAACAGAAATACTACGTAAATGATTATTTAAATTATCATTTACTCACAGGACTATGTTGCAACGAGATGGTACAGGGCTCCAGAATTGTGTGGATCCTTTTTCTCAAAGGTGAAGGAGTTATTACCTTTTCAAATTGAAAATGTTCTCTTGTACTGCAAAATCATCTTTTTATAGTACAATTATCTATGAATTTAAGACATGAAAAGGAAAAAATAATTATAATAATAACACAATCAGGAATTCCTGTGATTTCAGTATACACCAGCAATTGACATATGGAGCATTGGTTGCATCTTTTCGGAGCTTTTGACTGGCAAACCTCTTTTCCCGGGAAAGAATGTTGTCCATCAACTGGATCTGATGACTGATCTGTTGGGGACACCTTCTCCTGAAGCCATTGCCAGGGTATGTTTACTGTGATAAGCTTCTTACGAGAAATTGGATGTGGTCATCACATTTTTGGTGATTTCTCTTCAACTCAGTCGCATTTAGTTGGCTATCAAGCTGCTATGTGATTGGTTAAGTGTTGAATTATATACTTTGTTGGACAGATCCGCAATGAGAAGGCTCGTAGATACTTGAGCAATATGCGGAAGAAGAGGCCTATTCCTTTCTCCCAAAAGTTCCCAAATGCTGACCCCCTAGCTCTTCGTTTACTAGAAAGGATGTTAGCATTTGAACCCAAAGATCGGCCTAGTGCTGAAGAGGTTATATACTATACTAATGCATATGTTTGTGTTAATTTTAGTTGTATGTTATGGTCTTCTAACTTTTCAACTCTTCTGTTTCATAGGCACTTGCAGATCCCTATTTTAAGGGCTTGGCAAAGGTTGAGAGAGAGCCTTCTGCTCAACCAGTTACCAAGATGGAATTTGAATTCGAGAGGAGAAGGATAACAAAAGAAGATGTACGTGAGCTTATTTATAAGGAGACTCTTGAGTACCATCCAAAAATGTTGAAAGAGTATTTGGAAGGATCAGAGCCAACAAGCTTCATGTATCCGAGGTATTGTCACCATATATTTTGAAATTTCAAGTTATTATAAAATGCCAATGAGAAAAGGATGGTTTTTTTTTCTTTGGAAGTCTGATGTTGAAATATCATAATGATAATAAACATCAAAGAAACAATAGAACTTATTCAAGGTTCGAACTTTGAGAGAGGAGCCACCTCCCTTTTTTTTATCTGTTGAAATTATTCTATGTAGTGCTGTTGATCATTTCAAAAAGCAATTTGCTTATCTTGAGGAGCACTATGGAAAAGGTGGGTCTGTTACTCCACCTGAGAGACAACATGCATCGCTACCTAGGTACTCCTCCTTTAAAGCTATAACTTGTTCTATCCTTGATCCCTTGTCAGTACCAGGTTCTTGCCTTCTTGGTATGGACCTTCTTGCTGCCCTTATCCCAGTGACATTTTTGGTGCGATAAAATTTGTGCATATAGGCCTTCTGTGTTATATTCGGACAATGCACCACAAAACTCAGCAGAAGTCACCAGTGATCTTTCAAAATGCAGCATCAAAGAAGTTGAGAAGCCACAGGTGTATAGGAGTTGTGGAGGGGAAGTTCCCATGACAAGGCTACCAGTCCAAGTTCCTCAAGCCATTCAAGGTGCTACATATATTCCAATCACCAGCTTGAGTAACTTTTAGTTATCTACTTATTTCATTTGTCTGTTTTCTTCTTTCAACATTTTCTTCAGCTGCCATGATTGGCAAGCTGTTCATGACTTAACATGCTCTTACCATTGTTGTTGGTGGGTTCTTTAAGTTGTGTGCATACATATCTTGGGATTGCAAATGACATCATTCCTTTTTTGCTATATATACCATAGGTAGATTAACATGATGAGCCAATACGAATTTTATGCTTGTCTTAATGATGCAAAATAAATTTTAGCTTTTGCCAGAGGAATAATTTGTTTTCCATGGCTGGGGATTACAATTGAATGCATCTTAACTTTTGTGCCAGCATAGTTATACTATCAAGTACCCATGAATCTACAGATCAAAGTAAGTATAGTTTTTCCACTTTTTGTGCTTATTATCTTAATAAATTTCATCTTTTTGAATTAAAAGATGGATTTAATCAATATGACTGGGAAGGGTTGATTGGCTTCTTTGGCACCCATGCAACTACGAATACCAACTTTTGAAATAAACCAAAACATTCTTTTTCCTACTCGGCAAAAATAAAAAAAAATATTAGTATATTTCTAGATGTACGCAATACAATGATGCACTCTGGACGATAGAGTTAATATGTAAATATGTAATAGGCTTGTTATGATTGATTTCTTGGTGTAGGAGTTGCAAGGCCAGGAAAAGTGGTTGGTTCAGTATCACACTACAACAATTGTGGTGCAGCCGCAGCAGAAGTTCTTGCACAGAGAAGGATGGTAAGGAATCCGTTGGTTCCTGCACAGTATGCTGCTACAGGCTGTTCCTATACCAGAAGGAACCCCGTCTGTAAGAATGATAGAGGAGAGGACGAAGCATTGGAGGGTTCCGATGTGTTGCAGCCAAAACCAGAATACATGGCAAGGAAAGTTGCCGCTGCTCAAGGTGGATCTGGAAGTTAATGGTACTAAATCATAGATACTTCTCAGGATTCCACTGCCTATAATCAATAAATGAGTGTGAAAATCTACCACGCAGCAAAAGATACGAAATCTTCATGAATTTTATGCTTCCGATGGTGCTACCGTTAGCACATTAGAGAAACCGAATTGATCTAACCTGCTGGTGGAAATAAAGCTGTAGTATTCTTCATTTATTCCAAGTATGGGAAGGTTGTATCTGATGCCCAGTTGCCAGAGCAGGTTCAGAAACAAGCTAAGTGAAAGGCTCAAACAGTACAGGGCTTTATTGTTTCATTCATTGAAAAATAGCTGTCATGCTGTGTTTCTTTAGATTAAATATTCAATTAATATCATAGGTGGCATTAACTAAGCTACCAAAAACCTTTTGCTGTTATGGAACATACAATAATTATGGCATATTTAATTAATTATTTTTTTAATTCAAACAATAAGCACCTTGTAAGATGTGAGTCGTCTGATAACTTTTTGACAACCAAGTTCCACAGTGATTGGAAAAGAAATAAAAGGAGGGATCGTGATTGTGTAAGTTTACTAGTTTTTTAGAATGTATTAGTAACTTTTTTTTAAATAAAAGTTTAATCAACTAGTTTTTAAAAATGATAACAAATGTTCAAATCATTAATTTTATAATGAGATTTAAAAAAAAAGGACAACCAAGAATCTGGTTTTATCTCATTATGATTTCATCCTACCATTTTTCTAGCATATATCATTACCAGGTAATGTAAATTGTCAATCTAGATTCAAGTTGTAAAGCTGAACAGTTTTATTTTTAGGAATGTACAATCTAGAATGTACAATAGATTTTTAGGAATAATCATAAATTAATTACACCCCGAAAATCAGGAATTAGATTAATTTTTTACACTCTCCTTAAGTTAGACGATATATGTTGTACAAACCAATTTCTATAATTAACTCATTGAAATTAGATCAAAACAAAGTTTTGATTAAAATATCTGTTACTTGTTGTCTAGATGGAATATAGCCGAAAGAGACCACATTGCCGTTAATTTTTTACTAATGAAGTGTCTATCAATTTTCACATATTTAATTCAATCATAGTAAATATAATTTTTGACAATTATAATCGCTAATGGGTTATCACTATTGTATGGTCAAACTTGATGAAATAGTATACCTAGGATTTCTAGATCTATAAAAGGTGGGGTGCATGGGTGGATCCTTTTGCTGATCAAGTGTTAGTGTATTTTCACAAAACTTCAATGTTTGATCTGAGGGTCCTATATTGATCGAGTGACTCTAACTATATTTCAAACACAACTTTGTTCCTTTTTATTTTTCTCTTTGTTGCTAAATACATATAAAATACAAAATAGATAAAGTTAAAATATATTATGTCTTCAAACTTTAACTAAATTCATATATAAATCTTCAAATTTTTAAATCATACGATTTAATCGTTAAAATTTTAAAACATCACATATGAAATAATTTTTTATTCATAAATATATATTAAGTAGTTAAGTTAGGATTTATCTATAAAATTTCAAAAATTTGGATATTGTAGGATTTAAAAGCTTAAGAATTATGTGTTAAATTTTAAAAATTTAAGATCAAATTATACGTTTTGAAATTTTAAAGATATATGTGTAAATTAAGTCAAAATTTAGATATTAATAGTAAATTTTAATCGATAAATAAATAAAATATAACGAGAGCATAAAATAAATATAAAAATGATAAAATTTAATACTTAAAATAAATATAAATTAACATCTATTGTTTCCTGTCTATATCAAAACTTAGGATTAGATGAGATTATTGATGGATGAGATGAGATTATTGATAATATATAAGAATGTGTCCATTGTGAGGAATCAAGGTAAGAAATTATTTTAATTATAATATAATTTAAATCCATCCTATCATATTTTAAAATTTAAATTTAATTAATAATTATTAAAATTAAATTATATTTAAATTTAAATCAATGTTTAGAAATGTTGTGCTAAAATCATTTCTTAGAATATATCAAGATTATTGAATAGATTACAAAATTATTCTCGTGCACTCAAAAGGACTTGGGTCCCATTGAAGCTTTAACTTAACGCAATTAGGCACTTGTCTTCTACCAACTAATTTGTTATATTATTTATTTAAGAACTAATTTTCTATTTATTTATTTATTTTAATTCATTTAAAAGAAAATAAAAAGAAAACTCGTTTGTTAAAAAGTTAGGTTTTCTAATTTCATTTACTCTTAAAGTTACAATAAAGAAATAAAATTAAAGAATGAAATGAAATTAGAATATGATATTCAAAACAATTTCTTTTTAAGTTTCAAAAATCATAAAAATTATGTAAAAATGAAATTCAATTTTAACTTGATTTTTAAATTAAAAATAAAATTAATTATCAAATAATAAGTTTTTTTTAAAGCCTTAAGTTTAAAAATTAGAAATTAAAAACAAAAATTAATTAAAAAAAGTACTTCGTTATGAGAAAACTTGATTTCTGTTATCGGAAAAGATCAGAAGGGTTACTTAATTTCATTGGTTGAGTTAAGTTAAGAATATATATATATTATAAAAAATAGTTTGCTTTCTGTTTTTTTTTTCCTTTTATCTAGTATATTGATTTTATTAAGAGAAAAAGTTTGCAGAAGTCACTTAAGTTATGAAGTTTTATTGTTTATTCTCTTAAATTTTAAAATATTTTTTCTATTAGTTCAATTTCAAGAAATAAATAAATTATAAATAAATAATATTATTTTAATTATTTATCTATTAAAATTTATCTTTTTATTATTAAACAATTACAACATGACACAAACCATTAACGAGATAAATGTGTAATTTATTATGAAACATAGAATTTTAATTGCATTTTAATCTTAAGAAGGAATAATATTTTAATAGAAAAATTATTAAAATAATATTATTTTTATTTAAGTGACATATTTTCTCAAAAATGAATAACTATTAAACATATTTTTAAAGGTTAAATGAATACTAAAGTATAATCTAAAAGATTTGATTGATATTTGTCCCAATTAAATAAAGAAAACCATAAAATGGATGTGTATCAATATATGAACATTATCTCAATTAATGACGAAGAATAGTATAAACATAATAATCTTAATATATTTACCTCCTCCATATATGATAGTAAAAAATCAAATATATTAATTATATTAAAATTGAGTAATAATATTGTATCAATCTTATAAATTTTAAGAACTTTTAGTTCAATAACATATAATCCATTTAGATGATATGGATATGTATAAGGTTTGAAATTCGAATTTTAATTATAAATGCTTGAGTAATATATTTAATAAAAGGAATAGCCCAAGGAAAAGAAAAAAAAGAAGTTTGCTCTCGTTATGGAGCTAAAAAGAACCTCCAAGCCAATAAACCTAAATGTATTATAATATACTTCGAACACACAAAAAGCCAGCCTTTTTCCCAAGTTAAAGAGAGAGCTCCCAAAACTTTATCAGAAAAATTTCTAAAAAGAGAAGCAACAAAACGTTACTCTTCCCTTTACATTGCCACAAAATAAACGTGATGCCCAAGTTAATTTTCCTCTTTGTTTATAACACCATATATATTATCTCTTACACCATTTATAGCAAAAAATAGCATCAACACAACAACAGCTTCATAACCTATCTACTACTAATATGATCACCTTCTCTTACAATTCCAAACCTATTTAGTTGATTTAATAGGCAACAGCAACAACCATCTTGTTTTGTAGCTTCTCTGCTCTTGTCCAATATGGACCGAGAAGAGAAAGGAAGTTTTCACTTACACATCGATGAGCTTCAGACACTTAGTGAAACTTGCAGTACAGACATTACTACAATGTTTGAACCAAGAAGCAGTATAGAAATTAATAGAGACATTAGCAATACAACAAATTCTATTTCTCCATCAGTAAACGACGTGCGAGCTCCAGAAAAGAATTTAACACTCTTTGCTCTTCGGCTTGCTGTTCTTGAGAAAGCTGCAACTGGCCTTGGAACCCTTGGGTTTATATGGGCAACAGTGGTTCTTCTTGGTGGTTTTGCAATCACTTTAGACAAAACTGACTTTTGGTTCATCACAATCATATTGTTAGTTGAAAGTACTCGTATATTCAGCAGAAGCCATGAGCTTGAATGGCAACACCAAGCTACATGGTCCTTTACTAATGCTGGAATCAACAGCTTTCGAGCATTGAGATTCAGCTCAAACTTCATATTTGGCAGCATAAAATCAATTTTCAATCCAATTGTTGGAAAACAAAAACAAAAGCAAAGCCAACAGACAGTATCAGAACCTTGTGGTGCGAGAACTGTGGCGAAATGGGATCGCCAGAGGAAACCAACGAGGCGATGGACAAGTTCAGAAGTCCCTCTACTTCCATATGCTCAATGGGTCTTCCTCTCAAGACATATCAGTAAGATCCTCTATTGGCTTCAATTGTTATCAGCAACAGCTTGTGTGGTTCTCTCATTAATGAAGCTAATTAAGCACAACTATGGTGAGATAGCAAAAGGAGACACTGATAAAAGAAATAGACAATCTGCTCTCAACATTTTCTATTCCTTGTCCTTGGCTGAGGCTCTTTTGTTTCTATTGGAGAAGGCTTATTGGGAATGGAAGGTCAGCTATTGTAGATTATTGGATCAAGTAAATAAAGAATGTGAGTTGGGGAGCTCAGGAATGGTTTCAATTACAAGGTTCTTTTATGATGCATACTCAAGATGTGTCAACGGAAGCATCTTTGATGGCTTAAAAATGGACATGGTTACTTTTTCAATGGATCTCCTGACTTCAAACTCTCCTGACGAGCAATTGATAGGAGCGAGAATTCTTCGCCAATTTGCGATGAATCGGCGTTATTCTGATGACACCCTGCAAAAGATAGGAATAGATATTCCAGTTATAGAAAGATTAGTAGAGATTTTAAATTGGACAGACCTACAAGAAGAAGAGATCAGAAGATCAGCTGGAGAAATATTGTCAAAACTAGCAGGTAAAAAACAGAACACTCTTCGAATTGCTGGAATACCTGGTGCTATGGAGTCAATATCATCAATGCTTCAAACAAACCGAAGCTTATTAATTGGTGCAGCCGATGAAATTAGGGAAAAAAATAATAATTTTGAACATGGTAATTATGGATTCTGGACATTTAATCACTTAGGACTTGTTATTCTTAAGAAACTTGCACGTGATCATAATATTTGTGGAAGGATTGGTAACACAAGAGGGCTTCTACCAAAAATAATAGATTTTACACATGCTGGAGAGAAGTTTCTGAAAGACGAGAATTTAAAACTGTCTCAGACTCTGACAGTAAAACGTTCTCTGCAAGTGATGAAGATGTTGGCTAGTACAACAGGCAACACAGGAAAACATCTTCGTAAAGAGATTTCAGAGATAGTTTTCACAATCAGTAATATTAGGGACATATTAAAGTATGGAGAGAAACATCCAATGTTACAAAAATTGGGAATAGAGATTATGACAAATTTGGCATTGGAGGAAGATGCAACCGAGAGGATTGGTGGAACAGGTGGAGTTTTAAAAGAGTTGCTCAATATTTTCTTTAAACAAGGAGTACGAGAGAATTACAATGAAGTAAGAATTGCAGCTGGAGAAGCACTGGCTATGTTGGCATTAGAAAGCAAAAGTAACTGTCACCGTATCTTGAAGCTGGGCAGTCTAGAAAGGCTTGTAGAGGCTCTGGAGAATTCATTGCTTCGTGTGAACGCTGCAAGGATTTTGAGAAATTTATGCACTTACAGTGGAACAGACAGCTTCAACCAGCTTAAGAGGGTCAAGGATGCAGCACAAATAGTAAGTATTTTTGCTGTATTTACCCTACATATCCTTTTCCTCCCATATCAACATTTCCGAAAAATAGCTAGAGTTAGTGGGTTAGGTTATTCAGACACTTTGGTCTATTAAATTAGAAAAAAACAGGACATTGATGGTTGGTCCAGTGGTGACATATGAACAACACATCATACAACATAATAGCGATTCCGGTGGCGTTAGAAATATCTCAAAGAGATAAACAATCAAGTCTTCGAATGATGGAACTGATAGTGACGATCAATCTTTGCCACGTTACTGACCACCTTAAAACTATTCTTGTCGAGAGCTTTCTAATGCCACTAGTATCGTCGTCATCTAATGTGTTGTTCAAAGTCAATGCTAATCAATATTGGTTTAATATCCCAATTTGTCCATGTTGGCCCAACATTTATGGCTTGAAGAAGAGATGCCAAAAGACAAACTTGCCAAAGCACAAAATTACCAACGACCCCCATTAAATTTTTTTTTCTTCAAATTTTTCCTTTCATCAAATTTATGATGACTACTAATCAACTTCTAAACCATTTCTTTGTATCTTTGGCTCACAGGTTCTTCTAGCAATCATATTGGAGAGAAACAAACTACAGGAAGTAATGATTGGCCTAGCAGCATATGTTTTCAAATTCATGACTGCTAAAGAATCAAGCCTAATGTTTGAGAGAGCCGGAATCACTGAGGCAGAATTGGGAAATACATTAGTTGAAATTCTAAAGACATACCCACAGCCACATATAAAAGTTCCTAGAATAAGGAGGTTTGCTATAGAGTTGGCAATTTGGATGATGAGAGACAAAGTATCAAATGTTACTATTTTCAAGGAGTTGAGGTTAGAAAAGGAACTGGAAGGTGTCTTAGAGACCACAGCCGAGCTTGAAAGCTTCAATATGTTCTCTGGGACAGTTGGAATGAGTAGACATAGCACAACAATTCACTCACTGGTAGAAACTGCATTGGAACTACTAGTAAATGAGTAAAAAGGAAAATTGCTATCAGGTGTCCTAAAAAGAACTTAAGAATGCCAAAAAAGTGAAAATAAATAAATAAATAAACTTAAGGTGTAAATATGCTTCCGTTAATTGAGGATATTCTTTTTCTGCAATTAATAAATATGCATGTGTATCTGAGTTGTAATAATTATTTTGGCATTAAACTTTCTGGGCATGTACTAATTGACACGCAACAATACAACTATCTATCAGCATCAAAAGCTCCCAAAAAAATTGTAAAGTGAAATTCACAATATGTATGAACAGAAAACAACAGTATTCTATCAAAAAATGCCCATTTTTATATCGGCAAATTACAAAAATACATTTTTAAAACTTATAACAATAAAAATAACACCTTAATAATATTAAATATATTTTAATTGATTTTTTTAATAGTAAAAATATATAAAGTGAACAGAAAATAATATTTTTTTTAGTTACAAATTTTAAGAATGATATTTTTATTATTTTTAATATTTTTCTATTTTTATTTGTTTTTAAAATCAAACTTCTTTTCTTTCAAAATTTTGATTTTAAAAACAAATAAAAATAGTAAAAAAGATACACAAACTTTTAGAGAATTAGAGTAAATTAATTACTATGTATTTTTTTTATGTATTTTTGATGAATTATAGTACCACCTTAACTCATCAAATAGACGTGCTTATTTTGAGAGAGAACATGAGAAAAAATGGATCATTTAACAAGAACAAAAAAGATTATTCTCCTCTTGCAAGCAGTAGAGATTCGTAATTAAAAGAAAACATGTGTACTAATTATGTTACAATCAAATCACCTTTCTTTTTTCAATTCTAGGTCAAGCATTTTACAAATTACTTTCTGAAACTTCTTTTAGATACAAAACAATAATTTCGACAATTTCATCCTACCGATTCTGATTGTTTCTAAAGAAGTTGAAATCCCAACGGCGCATTAAACCATCCATGCCATGGCTTGCTGGATTTCTTTCTGTGGTTAGTGTGGCTCTTGTATTGGCGGACAAGTCAGTTTCTAATGTGTTTTGGGTACTTGTTGGTTCATCACAATCATTTGAAGATAGTCCAGTGCTTCCAGATTCTGGAACAGACTGAGAAGCATCCTCGGGAGGCCCTGCAGATGGCAGCTCCCTTTTATTCAAAGTCAGATGCTTTGGTTCTGAATCATGAGGCTCGGTTACTGAAGTAGAAACAGATTCTGGAGACTCCAACAGCAACAAGCCCAATTGCTCACCTGAAGTGGAAAGAGATTCTGTCTTCAAGGGCTCATGACATGCTGCAGAAGAAACAGCAGCATCTGAAAGGTCATATTTCTTTTCAGCAGTCAAAAAATCAGGGCTAACACCTAGACCTTGCTCTTCTACAGGATGGTCTGACTGTTTCATTTCCATGTCTTTTAGGGACAAAATCATTGCTTCCATGAGCATCTACAAAATAGAAACCGGTTGAAACAAATACCTGGAAAAACCAAATAGTAAAAAACATCAAAACTCACCTGTTCTTCCTCCTCCAAGTCACTCGGAAAACCTGCCAAGTCACCAAGTGGGTATTCTATGTATTGATCATCATCCAGTGAGGCTGGAATATGAGGTCCGCATGGATCACCATTTGAGAAGTCAAAGCTAATCATATCGGAAGACGAAGAGCAAAGATCGACATCCAATTTTCCATCCTGCAGAATCATGTTCAACACTAAGTTAGTCCATGATGTAACCAGATGATTGCAGTATTGCACACAAACCACAAATATGGGACCCAGTCAACCCAACCTAATAATTACAAGACTAAAATATATATTTTGCAATAATTACTGAACTAATCCAACCCTTTTCCCATTGTATTTATATTATCTTAAGCAAATATAAACAATACATCTTTGATGATTGAGAACTTAATTTACTGTTATAAACTACATTTGAGATTTGATAGGTTTATGAAAGTCAAGTGAAACAAGCTCACCCTTAATGCTCGATGTTAAGTTTGAGCTTTGCAGGCATTTAGTTCAGCCCAAATTCTACAACCTCGCATATTAATTATTATTTTTCTTCACAACGAAGAAAACACATAAAATATAATATACAGACAACCCATATTTGAAGACACATCAAACTCATTAGGTGTGTCAATGCACCAAAGTTCGACCAAAATGGTAGTCTTGATAAATAATGTCATTTTATTAGTTATTTGAATAGGAACAGAGTTTTTGCAGGTCAAGTATGTGTTATGATTTGATTCATCAAATTCATATAATGGAAAATTTTGAGATTAATAAACCATCAAAGGAGAGATATATGGGATACCTTAGATTCAGATTGATTAGCTGGGATACCGGAAGGCACCTAAGAGAGAATGAAAGAAACAATGAATACATTAACAAAGGTATTTTAGTAACTCAGCTGGAAAATAAAGATAAATACATTGCATTATTGACCATGGTCCCTCTCCAAAAGTAAGAAAAGGCCACGACATGGATGGGTCGGGGTGGAGGGGATGAAGTAGTGGAGTCAAACGAACTCAACTTAACTCATTTAACATCGATGAATGAACCTCTAAAAAAGCTCAACTTACCTATCTCATGAGTTCATATGAGTTAACTCACATAACTCATCAATAGTTCGTAAGCTCATTTTAAAAATGTCTTTGTCAAAAAATGATCATAATGACACTATGAAAAACACTCAAAGATAGTATTTTAATTTTTTTTTTCTATATATTTTTCAAAATTATAAAAAAGATAGCTCGTGAGCTATTCAGTCCAACTCAATTGAAAGTAATATGGAACTCAACTTACATGAAATTTAAATGAGATCAGTTGAGCTATAACTCACCTCATAATACTAAGTGTATGTAAATGAAGAGAGATTAAAAATCTGTTTTTACCCTTAAAGCATTCAACATAGGATTATATACTCTTACATGTGATAATAAATCCCATGCTCCCATTAAAAAAATAAGTTGTTTTGATTGTTTTGAGAAAGTGCCATGGAGTTGAACCACAAACCGTTTTGGTATATAAGCAAACACAATAAGAAGCAAACCACTACTAACCTCTGTTCGACTCATCGGTCTTCTTGAACGGAGTTGATTAATGGCATCTTGTGTGCTGCTAGTTGCTGGCCCTGTCAGTAATGTAAAAAAAATAGGAAGATTGAGTAAGAAAGGATTCCTACGTACACAAAATCTCTTGAACAGACAATGAGGTGAATGGTACACACCTCTAGATACAGTTGATAATCCATGGTCATAATCTGAATGGAGTGACCTCCAATCTGCCTGAAAAACAGTCAATCATTGAGAAGGTATTTAATATGGAAGCAGGTAGTTTTAATAAACACTGAACTTACAACCAGGAGCACTTTAGCTTAACTTACCTTCCCAAAATCATGCATAGTGTCAAAAAACGTTCCCTCAGTCTCATCTTCTGGAGGTTGCAAGACATTATGGAAAAATATGTTTATAGAATCAAAGTAGAATTGAGGGCGTGGAGAGTTGTGATCTCCCTCAAATTTAATAATATTTTTGTCTCCCTGCAAGAATACGTAATACAAGCCCAACATAACATAATTGCATTCAAAGGAAGATTAACAGATAAATCTCTGGATAATTAGGAGAATAATATATTACAGCATTGAGGATATTTACCACGTAAACATCATATATACGATCTGAATGATGAGGATGTATAAAATCATCATCAGTGGCATGCCCAAATAGAGCTGGAACAAAGCAAGATTTTGCGACCTGCAATAGAAAATATTTGGCTTCATAAGTGTGTGTTACGTGTGTAAATAAGAAAATCAAAGGTCATGTAATAGCATTTCCGAACAATTTAGAAAACCATAAACACAAACACACTCAACAAGACAAAAAGCAGCAAAAGCATGTAGCAAATTTCCATCTACATATTCATGCATGCCCATAATTCATGAACTATATATATATGGGTATATATATATATATATATAACTCAAAAGAAGCAACAGTAAAATTTCAACAGCAGCAAACTTAATTATTATGTCATAAATGTACTTTTGCTTTTTAGTAGAATGCATGCTGACAACTATTATTGAAAATGACTTGAAGCCTTTGACCAAGTCAAAAAGTTATAAAAATATGCAGATGATTTAATCGTAGATAGTAACCCTAAACTTGGCATCCAATGAGCTTTTCACTTGTATATGCAAGATCAAGATCATAAAAAAAGTATATTTTTTCTTGTTTTTGCCTTTATTCTAAGCAGACAGCAAATTATTTAACCTGAAGGTAGAAAATAGTTATTAATGAGAGCAAACCTTAATTGTGTTTAGTTCTGATATGTCAAATTTTGCCTTCTTCTGGATAGTTCTTCGCATGTACTGAATTGCAAACTTCACCTAGAACAAGAAAAACAATCAAGTCAGCTTCGATGCCCAAATAGTCGTGAGTGTTCACATATTCGCATGATCTATATAGTATAAACCAAATAAAATATGATGCAGGGAAGATAACTCTGAATCAATGAAGCTTCTGAGGGCAGAAATTTTTTTTATCATTGTTCTTCTTAGTATTAATTCAAAGGAACAAGACAATTCTCTGAGAGTATTGCAGTACAAGACTCCAAAATGCAAAAACGTAAAAGAAACTGACACTATTGTGCACTATCTATACCAGTACAGCAGTCCTCACGCACGAAAGATGCTGGCAAAGATAACTAACTATTGCCGGGTAACTAATAATGCCAAAACAGCCACTAGCCTACATGCACTTTAAGGAAATAATAAAAACATAAACAGAAAAAATGCTTAGAAATGACAATCAAAGGAAAACATATAACAATTAGGACTTCTCTAAAGATACTTCTGCATCAAAATAGACTCACGACCACTCTTAAATGGAAAGAAAATGTGCAATGCAGTATGTGATCACCATAAAAGACGTGTATATAGGCAGATAGTCTCAAATGATCAAAGGCACACCATAGTTATGCACATCAAATTTCACTAAAATTTACTAAATAAGCCATGCTAAATGCTTCAATTCCAGATCTAGTGAATAAGAAAAAAGTTTCAATAACCAATAAAAGAACAGAAGAATGGAAGAATTTTCAAGAAGAGACATTAACTCTGAGGCTAGCAAATCTAAACAAAAAAGGGAAAAAAGAAAGAAAATCATAATGATATGAAAGTCTTTTGAGAATATCATATTTTATTATGAACCAGATAAAATTTTCATTATATCCCCCCCACTGGCCCCACACCGCCCCAACACCACCCACCCAAAAAACAAAAAAAAAAACGGAAAAAAACCTGAACTCAGTGCCAATTTGAAACGATTTCCCCAGCATCAACTTTCAAGTGTAACTCACACCTTTTAGTTAAAAGCAGTACTATAGAAACCACTCTAACAAATTCAATAATTAAGATGGAAATGATGAATGGAGTTTTACCAACCCTAACTAAAACGTGAAAACCTAAACTTCTATATTACATAAACATAAACTACAGTCCACAGGTAAAGAATGATCCTATCATTTGCAAAAGGGAAATAATTTCAAGGTTAACACCAATCATCACATTAAT
Organism: Hippophae rhamnoides; assembly: GCA_033030585.1. Taxonomy (NCBI): domain Eukaryota; kingdom Viridiplantae; phylum Streptophyta; class Magnoliopsida; order Rosales; family Elaeagnaceae; genus Hippophae; species Hippophae rhamnoides. The sequence goes on along the minus strand of CM065436.1, from coordinate 1,126,573 downwards.
TTTTGAATCTAGAATAACTAGTGTCCGGATGATCTCAAGTTTCCATTCAATAAATGGAATGGATGATTGTCAAAACCCATGGTATACTTTTTTTATCTCTAAGCGACAGATATTAACTCCCAGTTTGATAAAAATCTGATCCAGGGGCATACTAGTCTTTTACTCTTTCAAGTCTATCTTATATTATTGTCGTTTGAGTAAGTTTTATTGCTGTTTCTTTATTTCCTTCTTGTCATTTTTTCTAGAGGCCAGCATGTTTGTTTTAGCATGAGGTAACAATTGGTTACTCAAAACGTGGTGTTTTGAGTAACTGAAAGTAGTTATACAAGAAGGGAGAGGCTAGTGTGAGGCAGATTATGATTATTTCTTTTTTTGTAAGTTTGAGTTTTCTCCCCATATTTTTATCAAATTCTGGGTTAGAACAGATGAGTCCATCCTTTATCTAGAGGGTTTTTTTTTCATCCCCTCCTCCCTCTTCAAGCTTCTACGCCAAAATCCATGACAAGAGAAAACGGAATTGACCAAAGGAAAAGGAGTAAAAGGCACCACTTATCACTTATGATTAGTGGAACACTTTAGTCTCTTACTTCTTAAGTGGAGCATTTTAGTTCCTTTCTTGTTCAAGATGAGGGCACATAAATCCTAAATTGACTACCAACTAAAAATGTGAAAAAAAATTATGTCCAGCTCACTTGACTTAATTTTCAAGATTAAAATGAGACTAAAAATAAGCTTAATATTAAAAACTAAAACAAATAACAGCTTATTTAAATATAAATAAAAAAAAGACGAAGTTAAAATCACCTGCCAAATGTCTAATCCAATTCCCCCCCATCTTCTTCAGCCATATTCACCAGCCCACAAACCACCAAGGAAACCCAAAAACTAACACTAAACCAAATACCATATCCTTAAATCAAGCAAACTACGAACCCTAATCCCCAAATTAAACTGGGATTTTGATGATATTTTTTGTGATTAAATTTTCATAATACTTTGCTTGCCCTTTTGTCAAATAAAATACGATTTGAATATTTACTTGTTTCTAGAAGATCAGTTCACAGTGAAGCATTTTATAAGGAAAGAGAGACGAGTATGTTTGTAGGAATAATGAAAAACAAAGTTTCAGCCTCTTGTTGGATGAAGAAAATAGAGATAGAGGGGTTAGACATGAATCTTTTTCCATTTTTTTTTTCAATAGCCAACTTTGGATTTATGTGCTCTAACAAAAAAGGGAGTAAAGTGCTCCATTTAAAAAGTAAGAGACTAAAGTGCTCCACTGGTCATAAGTAAGGAACTAATGATGCCCTTGACCTAAGAAAAAATCATACAACATGATTCAGACCAAAAACATATTTTAACTGAATGTGAAGAGATAAGCTTTAGCCTTCAGCCTTAAGACATGGAAGAATGTGGAATTTTTATTAAGTTAGCATACTCACAGTGAACTTCGGTAAGCGAACTTTGTATGTATCCACAAGTTCCATCATTAAGTCAACCAAATCAGAAAATGGACTGTCTAGAACAATTCCAGCAACAGAAGGATCCTCGGCCCCATACATAAGGCTGTGTGGATAAGAAAAGCATCATTAAAGCCAAAAGATGTATATGACCGGCATCCTATATTTACAAACTCGGACAAAAATAGCTGGTGAACAAACAAAACCTAGTGACTGCACCCATTGAACGACCCCATAAGCCTATCAAAGAGACATTTCCATCTGCTCGTAAATAATCAACCACGGCCTTGAGATCATCTTTCTATAGAAAATAAGCAAAGAATGTGAGACAGAAATTCACAATGAATTTAAAGGGACCAACATAAAAAAAAAGAAGTTATTGATTGCATATGAAGCGAAGTTGGATTTTCAATGCTTTTATTGATTAAGGATTTATCAAGCCTTCTTTTATACATACACATGTTTAATAAGACAGAAAGAATGGAATGTAAACTTGCAAAGATGAATTAGAATAGAGTACCCTCCTTTGTACCTTATGACAAAACTGAATGGACATACCAAACAGATTTCCAGATGACAGACTTTTATAGTTAAGATTATACCAACAAATGACATCAGAAAAAGGAGGAAATACATTAATTGCAGCAGCCTCTGATTCATTGTCTGTAAGTATTCTATTGGTGAGGACACCGTGTTTAGCATGCTACCATGTTACACATGGAACAGAGTTCAAGCAGTACGGCACCCAATAGTCATTAATCTACCTTAAAGTTATGTATCGAGAGAGGGAGACGTTTCTCAATATGACGAAAGCAGAGTTATATTTTGTCTTTACCAGGTATTCAACTTATGTACTTAACTATAAACTAATACTTCCCTCCATTACATTAATCATTGGTGGTTTCTCATCACACAAAATGAAAAAAATTTGGATAAGACAGAGAATTCCATGAGATAACGATTTTAAACAGTTACCACTTACTTCATTCCACCCCAGAGTGACATGCTCTCCTCCAGAGAGTCCAGATCCTGAGAAGTCAAGAGCAAAAACGGTAATATTTGAAGGCAGCAGAATGATAGCTGCTTCACTAGCATCAGCCCTGCATCCACTGTCAACGTGCACCGCAGTCAGTAAATTAAAGTCTCCATAAAATGAGCATAGGCATAAAGCTTCATTTTAAAGTAACGAAAATTTGAAGTCTATATGCAAAGAGAGAAGATATGTGTATGACAGCATATTCCGAGTCTGACAGTGACAGGGAACATCATTGAAGAGCACAGGCAAATGGGGATCACTTAATAAACATGACAGAGAGCAGCAATGTGTTTGTACACGAAGTTGCTATAAAGTATGTAGAACCTTTTTATGGACAGTATTAGAAAAGGCTCAAGCAATGCAAAGTCATGATAAAGATAAATGCATTTAAAAGCCGGTTTCATTGGTGCCTGCACGACTGCAATAAAATTACCAAAAAGGTGATTATGAAGATGACTTCGTGGTGTGAAAAGAAATATATTATTGTTATACCAAAAGTCATCACAAAACCCACCACAAGCACATTAATTATAACCGATCACAACCACTAAGCCATGGCATTACCTGTTTCCATGGCAATATATCACACAAGGCAGTGGCTTCCCTCCAGGACTAACAATGGGTACATAATGACTACACTGAAGGGCATCTCCCCGACTATTTTTAACCTGCAGACATTCATAGCCATTTTCACAGAAGTTGACTATCATTTGGCAATATCAGGTTTTGAAGTGGTATGATAAAAGTTTCACTAAATAAATAACCTGAAAGATAACAGAAAAGATAAGAAAATATTAATTCAGTGACAAAGCAGCTTTGAATTGTACACTAAAGCCTAAAATATAGAGCAGAAGTCTACCTTACATAGAATTCACACACTAAAATGTCACTAGCCACTACAATGTTCAATGGCTTTCCGGTTAACTCTTTAACAATTCTTCTATGCTTCTTAAAACCTAGGTATGAGAGTTCCCTCTAAACATGGAAAATATTTTTTTTAAGTAAAAGGTCAATCATTGCATTGTCACTGCAGTTATGTGAACCTTTTTTTGTACGCTGTCATTCTTGTTTTCGTAAATATATTACATGCCACATGTACAGTTTACACAGACCAGACATACAAATAATGCCTAAAGAGGGGGGAATAATTCAAGCATGATAGTCTAGGTGAAGTGCACAACTGACGTGCAACAACCCATGTCCCACATTGATTTTGCATTACTTAACGGCTTAGGAATCCAAAGGCAAGTTCAGCTAGCACTTTTGGAGGAGGCTGTGGGTGTTACCTGATGAGAGTTCTGTTGACCTTGGAATAAGATGCAACAAACATAACTGCTAGAAGATTCTACGATGTTTTATATTATAAACTATCAAGTGTTGCTCTTTTCCTCAAAATATAAAGTTTGCACAGACTTATTTATTTAGGTAGACTAATAGTCTAATGTTGAACGTCTTCCCTCTCATCCACATTCTCCAACTATACAGTAGGTTAAGTAGAACACATTATAGAAGGTGCATCTACAAGATGAAATCATATTGAACATAAACCATATTTCAAGATTGCACGTAAGAATTAAAAGATTCTCATGTGATACAACTGGTTGAAGAAAGAAAAGGCCATCATATGCTCATAGAATATCTTTAAAGAATTTTTAACTTCATGTATCAATGTTCAGTGAAGGCTATGCAGGAGAAATACACCCGTGGCCAATGTTTTCAAAGTTTGAGCACAAAAGCAGACCATACTACAAAATGAAATGAAAAAATATAAATCCAAAACACCACAGAACCAATCATTTTACTTTTAATTTGGGAACTTACCTCTACATCCTTTCTTTGATACCATTTCCCTTTCAACACGAACTCTTCGTCCAATAAATCATTTTTGGGGTCATACTCAGCCCTGCAGCACCAACATAGATAAATTCATAACTTATTCAACTAATTAAACTAAAGTTAATGGTTTAGATTCCAATCTGGAAAAATAAATCAACAAACGTACCAAATAAAATTAAATCTTGAAGAAAGCATAACAACCAATTAATTAACACAAAGACAGTTTTCTATTGAAAAATATCAATGAATGTATTAAAAGGGGGACTGAAATCCGAGCAAATTATAAATCGGGTTCCACATAACGGTCATAGGATGAAAAGAAGTGAAGTCCATTAGGCACGATTCGAACTCAACCAAATGCTATATTATTAGTCTGCTTCTTTCAAAGAAAACAATGATCGTAGTAACATAAACAACCAGATCAAGAATTAAAAGGAACTAAAATAAAGAATTTGATCAAGGAAATCTGAAAGAAAATCACTACTTTAATTTAGAATACTAAGAATCTTAACTTGAAATCCTAATTTAATTCCACCTAGACCCAACAAACAACCAGATCAAGAATTAAAAACCCACTTCAAAATTCTCTAAATAAAGAGGCTTGAAGTCTGAAGAGTATAATACCTGGGAGGGCGAATGATAAAGTTGACAAGCTGCTCCATAGATTCAAAAACTATGAAACTTAATCCAACTCGTCGCTGTAGTCACCTTTTTCTTCCAATTTTTTCAAGAAAACCGAATTTTATACTTAATCAACAAAAAATGACCAATCGTGATTGAATTTCTCAATACGAAATGAAGAAGAAGAAAAATTAAGTCGTTGTCGTGGGTATTGGTGGTGGTGTTTCTAATTCGCGTTTTCTTTCTATAAATAAAATATATATTAATGACTTGATATTAATTTAAAAGACAACAATTATGATATAATTCTTTCTTTTGTGAAAAATAATTATGTATGATTCTTTATACAAGTAAAAAGTTATACTACAATCAACTTTTTATTATTATAATATAAATTTATAAAAAAATTATTCATTTTTAATGATATTATTAATTATCGAAAAAAATTAATATAATCAAATTTATAACCATAAAAATAACATTTAAATAATAAAAATATATTACTTAAATATAAAATATATTATATTTATAATTATAAATTTTAAAGTTTATAATTTAGTTGTCTTATTATTATTATTATTTTGTATCAAATTATACGAGTATATCTTATTAAAATAGAGTTATCTATAATATTTTTAATTAATATATTTTAATATTTAAATTTTATTTACATGATATTTTAATAAATTTGAATTAAATTATTTTTATTTTAATAAACATAGGTGGTTAAAAGTATTTCAAAATATTAATTTAAATAATTTTTTTACCTAACATTCTAAATATATAAAATATTAAGTAGGATTATTCTTTTTTTTTATATATTTTTATGCAATCATTTGCTTGATCTTCTTGCCAACCGTTGTCCTTCTCTCTCTCTCTCTCTTACTGGCTTATCACTTTCACACGTTAGATCTTTTTTTTTTATTTAAAGTAAGAAATTCCATATGCTAAATTAAAATTGAAAACTGAATATACATTGCAAAATCTTTTTCACCTATGAACCAAGGGGTTTTTTTTTACTTTACCAAAGATATATTAGGCACATCCTACAATTTTTAATCTATGGTCTCTTTAAATTAATATTTTTCAATAAAATGTATTTAAAAAAATATTAATTTAAATAACTGTTAAACATATGTTTAGGAAGATTAAAATAAAATAAATGAAGTACAATTTTTTCGTATTTTTGGCTTCATCTCTCTCCTAAGTAACATATATATAATGTTATGTAATTTGCTGTACATAAATTGAAATATTTACATAAATGCAGATAACTTTTAGCCGAGGTTTAATGTTATAAATCATCTCTCTCTTAAGTAACATATATATATATATATATATATATAATATTATATCCACTGTGCATTTATTAATGTCATGGAATTGGCTATACATAAATAATGTTATATTTAATTACTATGCATCTCCATCTATAAGTTATATATTGTATAATTTGATTAATTTATTTAAATTAATATATTTTATATAACTCTAAATATTATATTATTTTAAAATTATTGTTGTATTGAAAATTACATGTACACATAAAGTTTGTATTTAAATTAATAATTATAATAATAAATAAATATATATTTTATTTAAAATGTGTAATATTTAAATATACACACACCATAATCGCATTAAATTATTATTTTAATTTAAATAATAAAATAAAAACTTAAATTTTTTGTATTAGTTTAATAAGTATCTAAATATACTTTCTTATGATACTTTTAATTAAGATTCTAAATAATAAATTTTATTAAAGATTCATTAATTTTAAGTTAAAATATTATATATATTGTATGCTATCTATGATAATAAATTCATATATGAATTTCAAGTTAAAATTTATCTTCTATGATCTTAAAATATCTAATTCACACTGATTTAAATTGATTAAATAGATTTTAAATTAAAAAAATTCAAATCTTATTCTGATTACATTTATTCAAATCGGTGTAATCAAGCAATATTTAACAAATACTTATCCCTAATTCCTTCCTATTGGATTAACGGTTTGTCATCATTTATACGAGAATAAAACCTAATCAATTTTGTTATTCTCTTTTTTTTTCTGCAGCCTTGAATAAATTAATTTGATTTCTATTGAAGATGGATCTTCTAACAGAGGAGCCCTTTTTAACAGTTTTGTTTTGATTATATTTTTTTATTAATTATTTAAAAAAATTACCTAGACGTTGTTTCTTAATTTTTTTTATTTAAATATATATCTAGAATCAATGATTCGGCTTAAACTCATATGTGATCTAAATAATATAATTTGAATAAATAGTAATAACAAATCATGATAATTAATTATGAGATTTTGTATGCAAGGTGATGGATGTTAATGCATTTTAAAATTTGAAATAATAAATAATTCTTAAATTTTACCACGAATAATCACGTAAATATGTTAATTTTAATAAAAATATATTTAAGATATATAATTAGAAGAATATAAATACATTATATTTATAAAATTAAATCGTATAAATTCATTCCATAAAGTAATAAATACGTGATGTTTTACTTGCCTAGTTTGAAAATTAAACAAGAGAAGTCGTTCATTTTATAAAATAAATTCATGCAATTTTTGTGGTAAAGATAACAAATTTATATTATTATTTTTAATAAATAAAAAATTAAAATATAATTTCGATAACTGGGATTCATTATATTTTTTTCTATTTTAAATTTATCTCCCACGTGATCAGAACAAATATTTAAGTTTTGAGACCTATTTATTGTCAAAATTTACCAAAAATAATGTAAGGTTGATATTGGTCGTTATGTATTGCTGACAAAAAAAATAATAATTGTGAAAATATTTAATTTTCTGTAGTTATTGTATTAAAGTCTCGATATGTCAACGGTATATAGACTGGGTGCATATTAATAGAAACTCAAAATGGATTGTGAAATTGGCGGTTATAAATTCTAGAAATTTATATTACATTATTTCTGAAGGCTTTAATGTTTCTTTGAATAAAAAATCCCAAAAGTGTTTGAACAAATTAAAAATGGAAAATGACATATGATATAAGAATTATATAAATATAAATATAAATATTGTGGAAATACCGCACCTCGATAGTTTTTAGAATAATATTTTTATATATAACAATTATCATAAATTTATTATAAATATACTAATGTAATTGCAGTGCAATTTTCGAGGGTGCATTCCATTAAATAATTAAATATTTGATAAATTTAATATTAATGATAGTGACTGTATACTTTGATCGAAAACTCATGACACATGAAGATCACCATTTTATCAATATAAAATGTAACGATAAATATTACTTATATTTAATAAAAATTATTATATTAATTATAATTATAATATAATTTAAATTTATAAAAATTAATTTTTACCAATTGCTTCGTTAAAAAAAAAAACTGTGTCAGGAAATAGAGTGAATAGACAAAAGACAATTCAATGTTACGTGTAGTGTAGGTAATAGTAGCCATAGATCGACAACCTCATTGGTCGGGCCAAAAAAAAAAAACAAATCTAGTAGCTGCTGATAATGATAAAAAGAAACGGTTTAAACATGTATTAAAAATAATGAAGATTAAAATAAAATAAAAATTTTACTGACTTAATATTAAAATCATCCCTGAAGTCTTACATCAATAACACAACTGTTCTTAAAATTTTAGTATTTATTTAAAGTTTAATGTTTATGATTTAGTGTTTAATAATTAAAAATTAGTGTTTAGAACCAATAAAATAATATTATTAATAATCGGATGATTTTCATAATTATTAACGTATTATTTTTTGTAAATTTTATTCTTATCTTAAATAACATCATCCTTCTTGTTTTAAAAAGGTGTTTTCTAATTATTAACATATTATTTTTTGTAAATTTTATTCTTATCTTAAATAACACTCTTGAAAATCATTAACATATTATTTTTGTCAATTTTATTATTGATCTATGGAATGAAAAAAAATATTGGAGGATGATTAAAAGCAAGCCCCAAATCATTTTATATCAGTGGGATTGGAGGAAGATTAAAGGCAAACCCAAATCATTTTATATCAGTGGGATTGGAGGAAGATTAAAGGCAAAACCCAAATCATTTTATATCAGTGGGATTGGAGGAAGATTAAAGGCAAACCCAAATCATTTTATATCAGTGGGATTGATAAGATGAGCAGAGTAGGTACTTGGGTTAATGAAGTTCTTTATTGGAGGGTTGTTTTTAGAGCTAACATGGGAAGAGTAGCAAGGGTTTATATATTCTTTCTTTCAATTTAAAAGACGAAAAGTTTTCCATTCTAGATCCACCTTCTTCTTATTTTGACTGCCGAGGTCGGTCGGGTTTTATGGTTTCTACAAGAAGTATATGTTTGATTCAGAATCACGATGGAATATACATTGATGTCAATGAAAGACATATGAATATCTCTATGATGAATACTTTGAAGCCCCTGGAGTAGGCATGAATTACCCTGCAAGACAGACAGACAGACAGACAGACAGAAATACCTAGAATATGCATCGAAATATGCATCGAAATATAAATCGATGAAGATTGCATATGACTTGTAGGTACTGCCACCAAATAAATATTTGGTACCTCTTTGTTTTTAGAGGAACGGGAAAGTATTGATGGATACAAGAAATATGTTTGGGAATTGCAGTCACCTTCTAAATTATATTTTACAACTTTTCAAATATTGTCTTTATAAATATTTCAAATTAGGATTTTATTTATATTTTACGATCTTAAATTTTTTTAAAATATTTTATTTTTAAAATCTAAACTATTATTATATTAAATTTTGTATTTTAATAATTAATTAAAATTATTATCTAAGAGTATTTTAATTTTTTTCAAATAATAAATAATCAAATACGATATATTGGAATTCTAAATTATATTTTAAATAATAAAACTAAAACACAAGTATTTATTATTTAATTTAAATATAATAACAATTGATATTGTAATTATCTATTTGTTAAAGTAATTATATCTATTTTTTTATTTTTTTTAAATGATGTATAACAAGTTGATAAAAGAAAGTTTTTTTTCAAATTATATTGATCTGAAAACTTTCTAATTCCGACTTATTAATTATCAATTAGGAGCTATATAAAGTATTGTTTTTGTAATAAAATTTTAAACGTATTTTTTTTATAAATTTTCCTCCAAAATAAAGAAGAAAAAAAAGGAATTATACAACTTTATTACACATCACTACATATATTAAAAGTACTAAATTTTCACAAGATATATTAAACTGCTATTTGATCAAGTCTAATTCTTTAAAAAATAAGCTAAATTTGGCAATTGTGGCAAATTAACTACACTCATATCGTGCTATTATATTTTAATTTGAGATATTAATCATATTGTATTTACATGTTAACCAACACATTTTTTATAATATTTTTTTATATAAGATTTTTAATATGTTTGAATTTGTTTTATAAAATTATCCATAATCCTCCAGGCATAAAGTAGAATATGATTCTATGACGTAAATAAATTAATCGTGAAAAAATAAGAAACTAAATTCACGATCCATGAAACAAAATTGAAGAGAGAAATGTGCAGTACAACATTAAATAGCAAACAAACAAAACTAAGTCAATCCAGGCTTCAAAAATTCTTTGATGCATAAAAAGTCTAGGGGTTAACCCCATAACGTCGACCAATTTAAGCCTTGAGCCTTCCATAGAACTTCTGCTTCTCCTGTGTGGTCTGGAAGCGGCCATGCCCAAACTTGGACGAGGTATCGATGAACTTGAGTTTGATATCCTCCAGAGCAAGACGAGATGTCTGTTTGAGAAGGGACTGTCTAAGAGTCACAACTCTCTTCTTAGGCCCAACACAGCAACCCTTGATCATCAGATAATCATCCTTCACCACACCATAGTGAGGGAAGCCACCCATGGGAGTGATATCCTTCTCAGTCCTGCATTCTCATCCAAAAGTAAATTTTATAACTGATGAAAAGAGACTTCAACTGAAGCACAATAAAGAGAACAATACCGAGTAGATTACTAATGGCCTAAATTTCAAATTTTAGGCCGATTTAGTCTAGTAAATTTCTCCAGATGACACTTTAGTTATGTAACTATTAGTGTAAGTACATCTAGTCCAATAATATTGTATCATTGAGAGAGAATTTAAAAAAAGTGTCATTTTTTTCATTAAATGATCATGTGGATATCACATGTGCTTGTCTTGTACCAGAATAAAAATCCAAAAATATACCTGAAAAATACGTGTGAAATGCACATGTTCATATAAAGAAAAATGTGACATTTTTTTTACAAATTGTCCTTCAATGACTACATCGGAAAAAAAACCCTAAATTTTCAAAAGTACAAAAATTTGTGAATGACCAACAAGTAGGTTCAGAGTTTAATATATTGAGCAGGAAACATTACAATATAAGCTTTCAGATGGATTAATAATGCAATCTAAACAAGGTCACCAACCTGTCAAACTCAGTGATGGCTGCATGTGATTCCTGCCCACCCTTGCCAACCTTGTATATCTTCTTGTTCATTTCAGTACGATGGTGATATCCATTCTGACCAGCCCTAGCAACAGTAAATGAGACACGGGCAGGATGCCAGGCACCAATACAAGCCACCTTACGGAGACCCCTGTGCGTCTTGCGAGGTAGACGGGTTACTCCCCATCTGGTGACAACACCTTCATAACCTTTACCCTTTGTAACACCAATTATATCAATCATCTCATCTTTTTGAAAAACAGCATCAATAGGAATCTGCTTCTCAAAAAAGCCGTATGCAAAGTCAACCTTCTGAGCAATAGTCCCACCATTCACCTGAATCTCCATAAGGTGTGCTTTCTTCTGCTTCAATCCCTTCATTTTCCTAATCTGATACATAGTCGAAAATTAAAATTAATCAAAACTCAAATAAATGTGAATGGCCTATTAATACATGGCTGTATGAAATATGATTCTCATAAAAATTACTAATTTTTTTTAAAATATGTTATGAAACCAGATTTCCACTCTAGAACAATTAAAGGCAGTTCAATCTCGTGTGTGTGTAATTCACAAGCCCAAAAAAATTCAAAGGTCATAGTGTTAGTTTAGTACCTGAGTGTGAGCTAAAACACGAACGACAGTGGCATATTTCTTCATTTTCTCAAGTTGAGCCTGAATATTTTTCTTTCCCTCCTCAGTTTCAAACTGCTTTGAGTATTTTGTGAAGGCCTTCTTCTTGGACTTGCACCAGTTCTTGTAGAACCTGCGTCTGACTTCCTCACTAAGATGCTGTGCCCAGACAGTGTTAAGCGTGCGCAAGCCACGTGGAGTCTTCACATAGCCGACAACTCCAACGACAACCATTGGAGGCGTTTCAACAATTGTGACAGCTTCACATGTCTCTTTCTTGTGGAGCTCTGAGGACAAGGATTAAAATATAGTAAGTAAAACAATATCTTAATCTAAATTCAGGTAAGCAACATCACTAACAAATAATAGCATACAAACCAAATACTTTGCATAAAAAATTGTAGCAACAAAGCCACTCACTTGATCCAGGTTTTTCAACCTCTCTAACAATATGAGTCATGCCGGCTTTATAACCCAAAAAGGCTGTAAGTCTGGGCGGCTTGCTTGGGTCATCCTTAGGGAAAGCCTTCACTGCATAAGTTCAAAAACATCAAATACGAAATCAGATTGAAGAGGAATTGTAGATATAACAAACCAAAGTATGACACATGCACAGATCCAAATGCAACTGAGAAAAACAGAACCAACAGCTACGAGCGAACTTAAAGGTGCGCACACATACAAAGCTCAGTATAAAGATTGGAAAGATTTTCTGCCTGTGACGATATCCTTTAAAGTTATTTTGAATCTCAACTACCGTACAAACATATGCATCAACCGTTGATAAAAACTGAGCATCATATTAAATAGTAAAAATATCCTACAGAAAATGCAATTGAGTAAATTTGGCAAACATTCGTCAAACAAAGAAATGATTTGTACCTTTTCCCCGGTGACGTGCAGCTCTCTTCCTTGGAAGAAATCCAAGGGACCCATGCCTAGGGTGCTCAAACTTTCTGTGAGACATTTTCCTCCTTTAACACTGAAAAGAAGGATAACGCTAATCAGCTTAAAAAATAGAAAGACATGCTTGATATGTATTCCACTTGAAATCTATTGCGCATTATTATAACAGAAGACTCAAAACTATTAAAATATATTCAAACTTTTCTGAAGAAATGACTACATAACATATTCAGATATCAATCCAAATTCTAAACAGAAAGAAGAGGATAAAACTATTCTCAAAAATTGAAAAGTACAATGTGCATAAAAACAAACAATGTCTAATAAAAAAATAAAAAACCCAGAAGCGTTGATTGTAAATTAAGCACACATTATGCAAATTCGACCATTAAATCAAAATAGTAAATCTCAGTGTAAAACTAACCCGGGTAGTCGAATAAATGTACGAAAATAAATATTGATTTTGATAATATGATTGGTAGACAAACATTGAAAAGAATGATAGAAAGGGGTAGAGAGAAACCTGGATGCGCCGAAATTAGACCAGCTCTAGCTCAGCTCCGTCCATTAAAACCCTAGCTCAGCTTTATATGACATAATATTGAATTTTCATCGATGTACCCCGAATTTTTTTATTTTAAACTTTTAGCCCGGTATTTCTTTAAAATGAAATAATCTCGTATTCTGAATTTTAGGAATATTTTTTACTTTTATATCCTTGTAAAAGTTTGAATTTATTTTTATTTTATTATTTTAAATTTTTTTATCAATTAATTTAATACTTTATATATATATATATTACATATTTAAATTTATATCAATTAAATAAGTTACAAAATTATCAAAAAAAATCCCCTTCCCTCTAAAAAACTACAAAATTTTATTTTGTTTATATAAATTTATAGTAAAATATGAAACAATTTATATAATATATTTAATTATAATTTTGATTCAGTATTAAAGATAATTAGACTTTCAAATTTTATATAAACTTTTAAATATTTTATTTTATTTTACTATAATACCATGAATTAAATGGATTTTATTTCTTGAATTTTTATAAATTTTTATTGATAATTATAATTATTGTAGCTATAAATAGGTAAAGTTACAATACCTTTAAATTAATGCATTTATTTTGAATTTATCACGAAATTAATTCCCATCAAATTACAAAAAATATTTTGTTCATATAATTTCATCAATTATCCATGCAGTTAAAAATAAAAATAAAAATAAAAGTTCTAAATTTTTTCTCTAGATTATATTCTTTACTCTAACTTTAATAAAATAATCATTCACTAATATTTTTTTAATGAATCGTAGAATTACCGTTAATTTCCTCTCCCATCAATGGCTTCTTAACGAGTAAGGTTAAGATCATGAAAATCACATTACTACCAATAAAATTTCCAAAACTCAAACTCAATCCAATTGAAGACGAACAACTTCTAGCACTCAAAATAGAGCTTGAAAAGTCTTCACGCTATCACTCGCTAGTGGAGACACATTGGAAACAAAACTAAAAATAAGTCTTGCTTCAACATTAAAAATCAAGGTGCCATTGATTACATGAAAAACTCAAAGTTGTGGTTAACTTAGTAAAAAGCTCTAGAATTTAGTTTATCAACTTTTTCTCATTGTCTACGCATTTATACTAACAATGGGATTAAGAATATAACTATTTTTAGACATTTTTACGTTTAATTGTGTTGTAAATTACAAATATAATGCAAGTAATTTCTAAAAGTTGTGTTGTAAATTACAAATATAATGCAAGTAATTTTTAAAAGAGACAAAATTATCATTACATTCTCATATCTACTGTATACAAAATATTATTTCAATTTTATCTTCAATTCATAAACCTTAAAATCCTAAATTAAAAACTTTAAACGTAAAACAAAAAATCTAAAAACTCTAAAATCTTTAATCCAAAACCAAAATTCTAAAATACTAAACCTTAGATGGAAAATTTTAAATCATAAAACCATAAAAATATAAACTCTAAACCTAAATCTAAATCAAAAAATCCTTTAAACTTTACACTAAAACTCGAAACCCAAAAATCTAAAAATATTAAACTCTAAATTCTAATTTTTTAAAATTTTGATAACTTGATATTTAATGTTGATATGATATATCAAAAATAAGATTTTACTAACATATATTAATACTTGAATGTTATTTTGTAAATAATATGAAAGATAAAAATTATCAAAAATATATTTTTAAATATAATTTTTAATAATATATTATGTCTAATATAGAAAATAACAATTAGATGACGTTATTTAAATTTTACTAAACATAAAAATATTAAAATAATATAGAATATTTTTTATTATATTTTAGTTATAAATCAAATATTACAATATTAATTTTTATTTGATTTCAATAACCAAACCAAATATTGTAATAATTTCCTTTATATTCATTTCTATTATTTTTGTTACTTTTATTTTTTGCAAACCAAACTTTTACTTTTCTTATTTTTATATTTTTGAAACAAATATTATTACTTTTAGTGATAATTAAAAAAATTAAAAGAATAAGAAATATGTGTGTATAATTATTATAAATATTTATATTTATTTTTAAGTTAAAATAATAATATAATGAAATTATGATATTCATAATATTTAAATATAACATATTATAAAATAAAAAATATATTTATTATAATTTAACAGTAATTCGATTCCAAAAAATATAACAAATTATAAAATATATTAATCTGAATTCGAATGATAATCTAATTTTTAATTCAAATCTAAATTGATTATAAAATATATTAATTTAATTAGATTTTATATAATTTTAAATTTAAACGAAATTATCCAATTATTTCTTTCACCCATGATTGTCACCTCCACCGATCGGTTCCTATAAATTTTAAAACACCTGCCCTCCACACACATTTCGCGAACAAATGGTGACTTAAATATCTTCATTTCGTACGAAACACATCCTCGTATAAACCCAAAAGTGGAGGAGAAGAAGATCAATTTCAAAATCAAAGTTGAAAATGCGAGGCCATGATTGGATAAACACATCTCTACCGGACGAGCTGATCGTGGAGATCTTCACACGCCTTCTTTCCAAGCCGAGCCGCGATTCCATATCCCTCGTTTGCAAACGGTGGCTCGCTCTTGAGCGGCTCAGTCGTTCCACTCTCCGCATCGGCGCCTCCGGCGACCCCGACATCGTTGTTACTCTTCTATCTTGCCGCTTCCCTAATGTCCTTAACGTTTATGTTGATGAACGATTAAGCATTGCTCTTCCGGGTCAGCTTGTAAGGACCTTAGTTCCCCTCTTATTCGTTTTTTATTCGAACCCAGTTTTGGGTAATTAGTGTCTTTGATGGGATTGTTGAAATTTGTCTCTTCTGCCGTTTCTGGTTAAGCCCGTTTTGTTTTTTGATCTATTATTCATGGAAAACAATTAAAGAAAGAGATTAGAAAGAAGTAAGAACGAACTTTTCACCGATTTAAACGGAGCCGTGGCAAAACTTGATGATGCGTTTTTATTTGAGATGTTGTTTATTGATTTTTTTTTTGGGTTGCAGGCAAAATTGAGTTGCGGTAATCATCCTGCTTTGAAGCCTCTTAAGATGCATTATAAGGCTTGTAGAAATAGACTTGAAGAGGGCGGTCTTGAAACATCCAGTCTATCTGACGATGGTTTGATTGCTCTTGGCGAAGGATTTCCAAAACTTGAAAGGTTAAGCTTAATCTGGTGCTCTACCGTGTCGAGTGCAGGGCTATTAGGAATTTCTGAAAACTGCAAATACTTAAAATCTTTGGATTTGCAGGTAAATTCATATTTTTGTACTTTGCTTTGTGTCTGCTATATACATGGTTTTGGAGCTTCATTTTTTTTAAATAAATAAATATGAAACTTCAATTGTTTGATTCCTTTTTTTATGAAGCTTCAATTGTTCGATTCCATTTTTTTATATGAAGCTTCAATTGTTTAATTCCAATTTTTTTATATGAAGCTTCAATTGTTTGATTCAATTTCTTAAAAGGGTTGCTATGTCGGTGATCCGGGTCTAGAAGCTATTGGACAGTGTTGTAAGGGGATTGAAGATGTCAACCTGCGGTTCTGTGAGGGCTTAACTGATGATGCTGTGGTCTTATTAGCACGGGGTGTTGGGAAGTCATTGAAATCTCTTGGTATTGCAGCTTGTCCAAAAATAAGTGATGTCTCACTGGAAGCAGTAGGATTACATTGCAAATCTCTTGAGAGCCTCTCACTGGATTCAGAGTTAGTCTTTGACAAAGGTGTGCTGGCAGTGGCTAAGGGATGCTCAGATTTGAAAGTTTTGAAGTTACTGTGCATTAATGTTACAGATGAGGCACTGACAGCTGTTGGTGCTTGTTGTTTGTCATTGGAGTTGTTGGCTCTATATACTTTCCGGAAATTTACTGACATGTCAGTTCTCTTCCCCATTTAAGATAAATAAGATAAATTTATTTAAGTTCTGAGACAAATTCTTGTTATCACTTTGATTTCTAGTGTTGATTTAATAACCCTACATATTTTGTATCTATGTGTTATGTTACATTTCAGCGGATTATGTGCCATCGGTAACGGTTGTAAGAAATTAAAAAATCTTACTGTGCGTGATTGCTATTCTCTGTGTGACACGACTTTGGAAGCAATTGCAAATGGTTGCAAGGAACTTACAAATCTTGAAATTAAAGGGTGCCACAATATGGGAAACAAGGGGCTCGAATCCATTGGGAAATCTTGCCAGTATGTTTCTCTCTCTGCTTGTTCAAATTAGTTTTATAGGACTAGGAGGTGATGAAATGGATGTGTGAATCATTAAGTTATAGAAGAAGGCTTGAAGCTGCTGTACTTTTAACAATGTCATTCAGCAGCATGCTTTTACACTTTCAAGTAATAATTGTAGCATATGCATGGAATCTATATATAACCACATTTGGATTTGAATTTAACACTAGGCAATCAGCAGGAAAAAAAGTTATTGTGAATAATTTTAATTAGCATCTCAGTTACTGCATTAGTTAAGAGATAGGATGAACTAAATTTCTTGCTCCCCTTAATATTCATTTGTGATTTAATAAAGGCCAAAGTCACAACGTAGTCATGGGATATGAACAAATTCACAATGTTGTTTGATTTATGCCGAATTCATATTGTAGTCATGAAAAACTAGTTGACAGGTGTGTAACCAGTTTTTTGGGACTACATTGCAAATTTTGCATATCTCAAATTACATTATAAATTCTTTATATCCAGTGACTATATTAGGTGATTACCGTTTTGTTATCTTTAAAGATTTTTTTTTGCTCTTTCTATTGGTCCAGCCTGTTTTTCTCTATTATTGGTCCCGGCTAAATGTATTCAATTCCTTTACTCTCTGCCAATAACACATTTAATTCAAAGATCTTCAAAATGTACAGGCATCTTAGTAATTTGTCCTTGTGGCATTGCCGAAGTATTGGCAGCAAAGCACTTCTTGAACTTGGAAGGGGGTGTAAGTTTTTGGAATCTCTCCATTTGGTAGATTGCCCAAACATTGGAGATGAAGCCATGTGCAGCATAGCCAGTGGCTGCAGGAACTTGAAGAAACTTACCATTCGTAGATGCTATGAGGTTTTTCTTCCCTCAAATGTTTCAAACTTTTAATTTATTAAACTAGTTGTGATCGACTACTTTCATAATTATTTATATTCCTTTCCACTTCCAAGTTATTTGTATCAGTTTGGCCACGTTTTTGCTGTTTCTTAAAATTTTATTTTCATATGTTCTGCAAAGCTAAATACTGATATTGGCCTGTTGGATATTTTTGCGCATAAACTTTTCTAACGGTAAACAGTTAATTATTGCATCTAAATTGCTTGAGGAGGTATTGTTTTGTTTTGATTCCCCCCCTTTCATTTCTGGTCTTAGATGGGAAACAGGGGAATTGTTGCTGTCGGAGAGAATTGCAAGTCCCTGACAAATCTCAGCCTCCTGTTTTGTGATAGGTGAATTCCTCTGTACAAGCTTTTTTACTTTTTCCAATGTATAATTAATTATTAGCCTATTGTTTATTCTCATATAAAGATTGGCTAATTCAAGAATTAACTTGCCTTTTTACTCACTAGGGTGGGTGACGAGGCCCTTATTGCCATCGGTCAGTGTTGCTCCATACAGTATCTAAACGTCAGTGGCTGCCACCAAATTGGTGATTCTGGTTTAATAGCAATTGCAAGTGGTTGTCCTAAGCTCACTTACTTGGACATAAGTGTTCTTCAGGTCTCTCTCGCTGCTGCTTGTCATCTCTTCTATTGCTTTTGTTTCCATGTGCATGTGCATGTGCATGTGCATGTGCATGTGCATGTGCATGTGCATGTGTATGTATTATGTTGATGGTTTCTTAAATATACAGATTTTTTTAATAACGTTTGGGGCGGAACAGTTATCTTCCTATCAAATTTCTTTTTGGAATATTGGCATAAACGATAAACCTATTTTTCTTACTTTGATCAAGAAGCATGACATTCCTTAGGGTTTCGATCCTGAAACTACAACTGATCAGTGTTGCTGATACATGTACGTAGTTTTAAGTTGTAATGATTTTGCCAAGATTGGTCACATTTGTACTTTACTAGTCATCGAGTCTATGGAAATTAACAAATGCATTTGCAATGACTTGAACCCAATGCCTTTTTATTCTCTTTGGCAGAATTTGGGGGATCGGGTCTTGGCGGAACTAGGAGAAGGGTGTCAAAATCTCAAGTACTTGGTGCTATCTCACTGCAGTCAAATAACAGATGTTGGTATTACACATCTTGTTGAAAACTGCCCGAGGCTTGAAGCCTGTCACATTGTTTATTGTCCTGGTGTAACTTCATCTGGCATCGCCACATTGGTTTCGGGTTGCCCCAACCTAAAGAAGGTATTGGTTGAGAAGTGGAAGGTCAGTAAAAGGACCAAACGCAGGGCTGGCACGGTTATATCCTACCTCTGTAGCGATCTCTAGACTCCTCTTCTTGTGCATGTAGATCCCATGTTTGTTGCAGTTGACATGAACAGAGCCAATCAATAACCAAATCTTGCTTCTTAAGAAACATAAGTGAATTGCTAACAAGCTTTAGTTCAATAGTATGACAATTATGAGAGTGTGTAGTTATTTAAAAAAGGGGAAACATAAACTATTAATAGAGCTGCTTTTATGTTTTTTTGTTCATACTTCTAGTTTATGTTTATTCATTTATAGTTTTATCCAACCTTCCTGGTGAAGTTTTTTTTTTTTTTTATAGACAAGAAATACCAAGTTATGATTTGCAATTGAGACAAATCGATTATGAATTTTTTTTTCTTTTATTTTCTTGGATTCGAAGTTAATCCGAGTAGTTATTCAAATTTACAAATACAAGTTATTTAAATTGTTGTTAATATTAATTTAAATTGTAAACTTTTAATATTTTTTGGACTTGATAGCTTAGCTTCGTGCCCATCTTTGTAAAAGATAAAGGAAAAAAACAATCTGGTTGTTTGTGTTTACTATTATATATAGATATTTTGAATAACACCCACCCATGTAAATGTAAATATTGACGGGATTCGTATTCATATTATTACATTTCTCATAAGATACCATTGATTGATTATTGTGATTTATGCAATTAAAGTGTAATTTGCATCAGGTAATACCAACATATAAACTAAGGACGTCTTCAATACATTGTAAAAATTGCATTATATATATATATATATATATTTACTTTTTCTTCGTACAATATTAAATATTATATTAATATATATATATATATATATATTCCTTTAAAAATATAAAAGTCTTTTTTATTTTTTATTTTTAATTAATTCCTTAATAATTATTATATTAAATAAATAAATTACCTATATATTATTATTAATTAATTAATAATAATAGATTTAAAAATTATATTCTTAAAAAATTAAAAATTTACTAAGAAGTAAATATTATATTTAATTAAAAACAAAATATAATGAAAAGTATATGCATAGGTTAACTTTAATTCTGTGAATAAATATATTTATTACATAAATATTTAATTAATGTATTTTAAAACATAAGGTAAATATTTTTATCCTTGATATGTTTTTGTCTAACAATAAATTCTTAAAATGAATATTTTTATTTACTATCATATTGATATTTTTATTCCTTTTTTTAATTAATATCACATTCATTTATTATTATTATTATTATTATTATTATTATGTTGTATATAATATACACTCATATATTATATCATATAATATATTTTTATTATAAAGATGTGATTGTAAAACGGTAAAACTCATAATTTTTTTAAGTACTTAATCATCTAATTTAAATTATATATATGTACTCTTGATTTTCTAATTTGTCTTGAAGACTTCAACACATACACTGAAAGGACCACCATTATCATTTCCCTATAATGCGCTCTATCTGCATATGATATTGTTCTTCTTCCCTTCACATTTCTCCGAAGTCGAGGCTCAAGTAATCGGGAGCAGATAGAAAGCTAAGCTATGCCTGGAGGCTGCAGCATTAGAGCTATTTGGATCTTCAACGACCTCCTTGACGCCGTCGTTTTCTCCAGGTTTTTATTTGTATTTCTTTCGAATCTCATTTCGGAATGGCTTTTCCGATTTTCAAAGATAATTCTTCGATTTGATCGTTAAACTTTCATTTTCTCCTTCTTCTTTTTATCTTGTTCGTTACCTGAATGTTTCCGAGAAAATTTCTTTTATTGGTTCTGAAGAATTTTTCTTATTTTGAATTTTAGGAGGTTTCCGGTGGTTGAAAAGCGGTGGCGATCAGCTTGCAAGAGCGACAATGACAATTCTAATGTGGAAGGTTTTGACTACGCAGTCTATCCTTCACTTCCTACTGATTCAGAATTTGTTGCTGCGTTCATCGAGAGGAGGAGAAGGTATGCTAAAATTTCAATTCGTTTTATTTTATATATAATTTTAGTTGGAATGTTCTCTATAAATCATACTTTATAGGTGATTTTGAATGGATAATACGGCAATATGGAGAATTGAACTATTAACTTTACTTTTCAAATTAACAATGGCACACCACTTGCAATAGATTTAGTTTAACTAGCTATTTTCAGGTCAAGTTTAGAAAGATAATATGTTCTCCCCCCCCTCTTTTTACAGTAATTTTTATTCTATTATTGCTATGAGTCACTTTCATTAATTTTCTGTTTTCCCGTGCAGGGAGGGATCTAATCGTGGGTTTGGTATACGTGTAAGTCGGTCTTCTGAAGGATCAGATTCATGGGTTGATGATCCAATTACTCGTCATGTTATAGGACTTTACATTAACAAAGAAGAAGGAGGAGGAGATAACAATTTGCTTTGGCCCGTGGTCTTACATATAAAGGGCCAGTATTGCATTTTCGTATCACCTTTGGTGGAGCCAAGACATGTTAAGGCATATGCTAGATTGTGTAAAAGATCTGATTGTGGAAATGCAGTTGGAGTGGATGAAAATTTATCTTCCCTGCTGCTTGATCTACCGTCCATCACAGGGTAAGGTACGTTACTTGCAATTTTGTTAAGGAAAAAAGTTATTTCTGTTTATATATCCTGAAGTATGATAAATCTATCTTTGTACCTCATTTCAAGTTCAACTTACATAGTTTCTCATTGTCCTTGTCATTTATATGATTTTATGAATCTGATTGTGAATTTTGCTTCCTTTTTAGCAGTTTGCTGTGAGTTAAACTTCTGGATGATTGTAATGCATATAAATGAGTCAAACTTGTGGAGTAACACTTTTAAGTTTCTTTTTTTAAACAGCGGAAAGTAGGATTGTACTTATCACCTTTCCATGCTATAATATTTTGATTATTCTCTTCAATTTCATTAACTATAAGGGTAGCATTTATAGTGACAGTATTTTCAATTATTCCAGGCATTATAGTTTGGGACCACATTTTCATGTTAAAATTAAATTAAAGTTTCTTTTATTTTTTCTGTCTCCCTTCTCAGAGTGAACAAGGAGGGAGTGTAGCCTATAGTGTCAATATAAATTGTTTTATGCTGCATTAAATGGCATTTTCTATTTTTCCAAGGTTGTAAGTATTTTCTCTTTCTATCTTGCAGGGCATTCATGGTGGCACATGCTATTGGTGACATAGTCACTGGGGATGTTGTGGAGCCTGAGGTGGTTGTAAGTGCATCTCCATCTGTTGGAGGGTTGTTGGATTCACTTACTGGTAGCATCGGAATATCTAGCATCTCTTCTAGGGCAAAGCCTGTTGCTGCACCCGTTGCATCTCCAAATCCAAACCTTGTTGTGGCAGGAACTGTAACATCAGATGCTCCAAGGGGTGGTACAAGGCATTTGGATAAAGATGCGCTTCGAACTTTCATAGCAAGCTCAATGCCTTTTGGTTGGTACTTTTTCATTATGGTATTAATCATGTCTATTTATTTATTATCATTGTCATCATTATTTTCATTACTTTGTTTGGGTGAAGGAACTTGTAGGTCTTCTAACTATGGTTTGAGGGACACTTTAGTCCCTTATCTTTTCATACATAGGGGACACTTTTGTCCAAAATGGACAGTGAATTGATTAAAAAAACAATGACGTCATTGATCTCGCAAAAATCACGTGTGGTCCTCAATTGGGGGGATTCAATGCCATTTAAACTGCCAACTTTTTTTTGGCTTGATTTTCATGGGGGCAATGAAGTCAGTTTTCTCAATTTTTTACTAATTTACTGTTCATTTTGGAACTTAATGTGAAAGCAAAGGATTAAAGTATCCCTTTTTAAAGCTAGGGACAAAAGCATCCCATGCACTAAAGGTAGAGAACTTGTAGTGCACTTTTCCCTACTTTGTATTATGCCCTTTTTAGGATGTTTCACATTTACTTCCTATTTTGATTTGTTATATTCCTTTTGTATCCTACATGTAGGTACCCCTTTGGATCTGAGCTATACCAATATTTTCTCTATGAAGGTTAATGGATTTTCGTCATCTGATTTACCTCCCGCAGACGTTAAGCAACCAGCATGGAAGCCATACCTATATAAAGGAAAACAGAGAATAATATTCACAATTCATGAGATTGTTCATGCTGCTCTGTATGATCGAGAAGAAATTCCAGATAGTATATCTGTTGTTGGTCAAATAAACTGCCGAGCAGACGTAGAAGGATTACCCGATGTGTCATTACCCTTGACAGGGTTGACTAGAGATCAAATAGAAGTTTTGTCATTTCATCCTTGTGCTCAGATTCCTGAACATGGTGTGGATAAACAGGCAGTGATGTTCTCCCCTCCACTGGGCAATTTTGTTTTGATGCGCTATCAAGCAGTTTGTGGCATTGGACCTCCCATCAAGGGATTTTACCAATTGTCAATGGTTTCTGAAGACAAAGGGGCATTTTTGTTCAAACTACGGCTAATGGAAGGTTATAGATCTCCCCTGACAATGGATTTCTGTACTGTGACTATGCCCTTTCCTAGAAGAAAGATTGTATATTTTGATGGGACTCCTTCAATTGGAACTGTTTCAAATACAGAGCATTCGGTTGAATGGAAAATAATAACAAGCGGGCGTGGCCTCAGTGGAAAAAGCATCGAAGCAACTTTCCCTGGAACTGTGGGCTTTGCTCCAAGGCCAAGTCAGAGGCTACCTTTTGCTTCTGTCTCCGAAAGTGCAGCTGATGAAGATAGTGATATTGAGATGGATGGTTCAAATAATACAACTAATGTAGAAGATTTCATAATGGAGAAAATGAGCAAAGATCTTCCTTCTGTTGATTTGGAAGAACCATACTGCTGGCAGGCATACAACTACTCTAAGGTATTCAAACTCCTAATTCAATTTTTTGTTATCTGAAGGTGTTGTTCATCTTCTGGTTGTGGAGCAACTTTTACCATTTTATACCTATTAAAGTTTATTTGAACTGTGTGCAAACTCGGGTTTCAGAATGCCGTTAAACCATTTAACATGAGGGCTCTTATGCCTCCTTTGTTTCTCGTATATCACTATATTTGTTATTTCATTAAGCATTAGATATATATGTACGTATTGCCCATCTCCTTTATCAAGGGTATACATGATATAATTGTGCATCTTCAATTGGCTTACATGTTCTATCTGGTGTCTTTCCTTTGTTAATCATCAGGATTTGAATATAAATTCTATCTGGTGTCTTTCCTTTGTTAATCATCAGGATTTGAATATAAATGTAAATTGATAAAGATAAAAGCTATTTTCCATATGGTTCAGCTGAAATGGATCTACATTTATGTTATTTTTATTGCAAGTTATGTCTTCCCTTTTTCTGAAAACTTTTTTGAACAGGTGTCTTTCAAAATTGTTGGGGCATCCTTATCTGGAATGTCAATTCACCCAAAATCTGTAAGTTCTAGTCCTCCCACACTTTTTTATTTCCCTTCTGAACTTTTTATTCTTACAACTGGAATCCCACCCCACCTGACCTAGCGGGACTCAAATGCTCACTTTATTAATGGCCCAAGGGCACTGCACTTGCTGCTTTGTTATCCACTTGTCCTTTTACAGTGGTTCCTTTTTGATAATATAACCAGGAGGAATATTAAGGACACAAATTTTGCACTCATATCAGTTATGGTGTGCCACTATGTGCATATATGTGAATTTTTTTTTCTTTTGCAAAGGACATATGCATGTACAGTTGTATACACTCATTTTGTTAAGTATGTATTAAGCACACTACTCACTTGACAGATTTTTCTCTATTAAAACTTCAACATGCCTTTGTAGAAGGTAACAACAGGAGTAGAAGAACTTAGGGGTGTCAAGTAGGCTGGAATAGCATGGTATTGCCGTTAAGTATTTGGCCCACAAGCCAATGGATCGGCACAACATGGCCATGAGTAATTAGGCAAGGAAAGGAACGGCTCGTGTAGGGAAAATATAGGCATGGCATGGCCCATGGCAGGTGACATGTAACATGCTGGGCTAGGGCAGCCCATGGGATTTTGGGTCTAATTTTTAATTTTATTAATTTTCAAATAAAATGCTAAATATAAAAAAATTCTTATATATTGCATAATATATAATATGCATACGTTTATATAACATATAATGTACACAAAAAAGACAAACTACTTCCATACAAGGAAAAAGAAAATTTATTTACATATTTTAGACCAAAAAGGCCACAGCCGACAAGCAGGGCTGGCACAGTTGACAACATGACTTGCCAAGATCTATGGCATGACTCGTAGATGGCCCAAGGGATGACACGGCCCTTTTACTTTTGGGCCACGAGCCGTCTTGGCATGTTAATTACTGTGTTGGGGCATACAATGCTTGCCTTTTCTGGCCCCTTTGACACCCATTTAGAAGATCAAGGATCTTGTATTTGAAAATTTTCCATTATGTGTTTCGAAGGTGAAAAAGATTAACTTTATTTCTGGACTCTTTTAAACTTTTGCGTTCTTCTGTTGCCTTAGAAAAACAAGATAAATAAGCAGTCGTTTATCCGTTTCTATATAGTTTGCTGACTTGGTGCAGTTGTTCCTTGAATATGCACCTTAGCTTTGCATAAGGATGGAAACGGGTCGGTTCAGTCAAACCCGAACTGAACCATATTGACCCATGAGGCAAACTAAACTTAACAGTTTGGGTATCCCCTCAAGTCAGTGGCCTGAATAATATTTCAATCAAAAAAGATAAGGGAAAAAAAATATAAAATGTGGTTAAAATTCCAACCAAAATGATATTCTAAAAACAGATTATGCTCTGAATTGTCGGTGATCTGAGCTAGTCCAACCCGACCCGAATGGATCGGGTGCCCAAGAGGCACTGAATTGTTGGGTCAAATTGCCATAGCTTAAATTTCAAATCCTCTTTTTATCACATCACCTATTTGCTCCCTAGCTTTGTTTGGAACTATCAATGTTATCCAACATAGCCTGCTTAGCCCAAGGTAGAACCATTCCTGCAATGGATTTACTTCAATGAGAGTTCAGTCAGGCTTGTGCTTTTGCAGCATATTGAAGTTGACCTGGGATGGGTAGAAGATATATCCAGGTGATAAAGAAGAAAATGGCAGAATCTAAGGGAAGGATAGAAGTGGGAAATAGAGAGAAGGAAAATAATAATGGTTACAATTTAAAGAGGAGGAGGAGAATCAAGGTTATGGAGTTGAAATAAAAAGTGAGAGAAGATGAAGAGAGTTAAGAGATAAAGAGATAAAGAGGCAACACGGAATCAATAAATAATTTATTGATCCATTATTCCAGTCAGATAAAGGTTATTATTCTGAGCTGACTATTACAAATAAGGGAGGCCTTTATAGTTTGTATGTCCTCAAAATACTTATTCTGCAAGTAAATAAAAACCAAATGGAAAGAAAAACACGTTGAATATTAAATCAAAGAAAGATCCTATACTTTCACAAGCAAGGTTGTTTCTAAAAAATTATTCTTCTTCTGCAGAAACTGCACTTTGTTTGCATTTCTCTGGTTTATTTTTGATTGGTTGTGCTGTATGCAGGTAAGCATGTATCCAGCCCTTAAAGCACCTATAGAGTTCTCAACTCAGGTAGGTTCTTTTGCGAAATACCTCCTTTTTTACATTTTTATGCATGTCTTTCTTAGATTAACAAATTCAGTCTAAGTTGAGTAATGCTACTCATCTCAAGTTGACATGTATTTCAAGTGGTGTGGCACAATTTTATTAGCTCTTACACATAGAAGGGTCGTATGATTCATGGATGATTTGGTTAAGAGCCAAGAAAAATGTGCCGCGTCAGTCAATTTTGAGATAAAACTTGTTACAAAAATGCATTTCCCCCCCAAGTATAATGTCTGGGTCTTATGTCCAAGTGTCAAACAATTGAATATTAAGAATAATTGCATGTAGAGAATGAAATTCCTGACAACTCGTTTATTTTAGAGCATGTAATTTATGAGGCTTTTCCGTATTTGTTGGAAAGGAACTTATCTTTGCTTCTGTTTCCTTCTTTCCTTTTGAATTGTTGTATTTCATAGTGATGCATAGCTTGATTTTGCAATTACTTTGTAAAATTTATTCGAAAATCTTGGGAAACCTGTACGTTTCATTTAACTCTTTCTTGTCCCATAGTAAAGACGGCCTGAAATATACTTTTAGATCCATTTTATTCATGCTACTTGAAACAACAGGTTACTTCTGGAGATTATATTTTATGGAATACATTGGGTAAGTGCCCATCTGCAGCTGTGGCAAAAGTATAGGTCTTGGATTTGGATGGAGAGTCTGGATCAGACGGGATCTCGATGGTCTGCTTAAAATCAAGGTGCTTGCTGGGAGTCGCTGCAGTGTGCACACCTAGAACTTTGGTTATACTCCACCAAGTTATATTTATTCTTCTCGTGCCTTTTTACGAAACAACCAAATTTTTGATCATTGTGTTGTATTTCTGCTAAGATTTTATCTTTTCTTGGTTCCCAACATAAGGTAATATTTTATTTCTTGGTGGGGATGGGTGGCTCTTATGCAATTGAGAGTGAAAGTGCCCAACTTTGGTAGAAACGTTAAAAGTAGAGAGCAGGAGCTCCTTTTACATGGAAATCATTGACATTTGTGTCGATTTAGTCCTGTAATTTTGCACTGTCAATCCTATAACTATTAGGTGTCTATTTAGTTCAATAATTTTAAGTTTGGATTTGAAGGACAATTTTTTTTAAATATTATATTTTTCCATTAAATGAACCTACATGCCATATGTGGCTATATTGACAAGAATAATAAACCAAAAATACAAAAATGCAAAATACAAAAAAAAAAGGTTATATGCGTGTTTATTTATTGTAAAAATTTGACATTTTTTTTAAGAAAATTTCCTTTAATGGTCCAATCTTAAAATTAGTAGACTAAATGGACTAAAGTTAAAATACTATACTATAAAAAAAATACCAAATCAATTAACTCAACGAGTAGGCGATTTTATCTGTTCTAAAGGAGTCAAAAAGTAGACGATTTTATCTGGACTCAACTTAATGAATCTGCCTCAATCAAACGAGTCCTACAGTTTCAGAAATCAGATAATAGCTGATTGGTTGAGTATAGCA
This sequence comes from Hippophae rhamnoides, assembly GCA_033030585.1. Taxonomy (NCBI): domain Eukaryota; kingdom Viridiplantae; phylum Streptophyta; class Magnoliopsida; order Rosales; family Elaeagnaceae; genus Hippophae; species Hippophae rhamnoides. Next base: position 1,097,515 of record CM065436.1, on the reverse strand, counting down.
TCTTTCAAAATATAGAGGCCATGACTGAATTTTGCCAATTTCCTAATCACATCTAAAATGAATGTTTATCTATTGGGAAAAAAAAAACAAAAGAAAAATGAAATCTACTTTCCTCTCCATATGGCTTCATCTGGTGGTACAATTAATGATTAAAGATTGGCCAACTCCGGCCAATAAGAAGAAATCAGTCAATATATAAGAAGTGGTTCTTATTTGAAGATGACACCGAAAGACATTTAACAAAATTTGAAAGTAAGGTATGTATTGTATTGTTAGAAATAAATTAAACGAAACAATTAAAAAGCCAATACAAATACAAAAGGTGGTTGGAATCTTATTATTCCTTAATTAATAAATAAATTAGTCTTCAAAAAAGTGTCTTGATGAACGGTAGAGATCATATGGTGCCCACAAATGATCAACGGTACATGGGTTTCTAGAATCTAATCTCAACCATGGTTTACCCTTACCACTCCAATGTAAAAGACTAATTGGACCAGGATGAAGAGTCCTACACTTTCCTTGAAAATTATCACCACCTAAACCATGTTGATTCCATCTATGATTAACACCTTTAATATTCCCAGCAAAAACCAACAAAAATGGTGGTAATGAACCTAATTGATATATCCTCTTTTGTTTTTGTACTCTCATCCAATCCTCTACCTTTTTTGTATACTCTCCTTTTCTCCATTTTTCAACATCCACTACCATTACTCCTGTGTTAAAATAACATGCTTTCCTTCCTTCAAATGTTTTTTTTAATTCTTTGTCTAACCAAAATGTTTGTGTGAAATATTGTGTCAAATTTGCATGACAATACTCTGGTGCTGCTACCACTTTATCTTCCATTTCCACATTCCATAACTTTTCAATATCATCAACAACTATTATATCTGAGTCTAAATAAATTACCCTTTTCACTTCACTTGGTATTATATCTGCTAGATGAATTCTTGCATAATTTAGTGGTTGATCCAATGCTTGTCTTATTGATTTTGATATTTTACCACGAACCCTATTCGTTTCGAATTTGTAGATGTTGAACTTAAGGTAGGGGAATGTAGATTCGATGCTTGTGAAAAGGTTGGTAGAAACATTATTAGCTGATGAGAGGAAATGGAAGGATAGGTTTTGAGGGCATATTGAATGTTGAAGTATAGATAAAACAGCTGCCATTGTGCCTCTTAGGTAATTCCCATCTAAGGTCATGGCTACGTGGATATGATCTTCTGTTGAGGAGCTACATTGGTCGTTGTTTCGAAATGCTGGGGCTTCGCGAAAGATTGGAATTTCTTCCGTGGAAGAAGGCCGGCTAAGAACGTTCAAACGAATGGCTATGGAGGTGATAGGATGAAATATTATTAGGGTAGACAGGAGACCAAGGAGTAGTGGTTTGGAATAGAAAGATAAGCTCCAAAAGGCCATCCTGTCTCTTTAGTTTTTGACGACGAAGTTCACCATGATTTGTCAAAAATTTTACAGTTTTAAGTTATAAATTCAAATTACACCGAATACTTTCCGTTAAATTTTGATGTTTTTTTTTTTATTAGGAAATTTTTGTTATATCTTTGGAAATAAGATTTTTAAAACAAAAAGGTTTTTTTTTTTTCCTTCTCTTCCTTGGTGGGGTTAGGAAAAAAGATGTTTTGATGGTTAGGGTTTTAGCTTTTTAGGGGAGGAAGGGAGAGAGAAAGATATATAGAAAGTGAGCAGTTGTGTGGGAAAGAGAAAAGGTCGGATTGTATTGAATATCAATTTAGAAATTTATAATATATTCTATCCAAGATAAAAAAGATTTTTCTTTACCGATTATTTGGGCTTAATTACTATAAACAAGATATCATGCTAATATCAGTATCTTTGGTTGTTGATATTCTACAACAATTCATTGATTTATTAATTTTTAGAATGACACAATCTATATTTGTAAGGCACTAAAACATTTAAAAAACCTAGCTTTATAAATAAGAATCCAAAATCAATCTAAGTTTTATGTAGGTAATACAAAATTAATAATAATCCAATAATATTACACTAATTTAATTTATTCTAGAACTAGAATAACTTTTTAATTTTCTTTCTAAATTGTTTTCATATTTTAATTAAAATATTTCCAGAGGACGATGAGAGATATTAAATCAATTGGGTTAAAATATTTGAATTGATATAGTTTGACTAATAATAGCAAATTCTAAAGTTGTTTATCTAAATATATAAATATGTGTTTGACCTGCTAACATTTTTTTTAATAAAAATGGATTAATAAAGGTAAGATAAATTTTGTTGCATTTGCGACATATTAATAAAAAGTAAGATTATTAATAAATATTTTTATTTTAAAATTTAATCAATTTATTAATTTTTAATTATTTTTTTTCAGAAATATATTTTTCTTATAAATATACATACTATAATATATTGAAAATATATTTATTTCCATATTAGTAATATTAAAATTAAAATTTGAATAATTTTGTAGTAATATATTAAAATTTTAAAAAATATTATGTAGTTAATTTATCATAATTATTTATATTATCATTCAATTAATGATGGAAAATTGGAAATAACATTAACTAAGTACATAAATCTTTAAAAAAAAATTGTCAATTCAAATATTGTTCTTATTAAATCAACCCAAATTATAAAATTTTCTTTGTATGCTACAATTATTCTTTACAATAATGTAAAGAATTTAGAAAGTCTATTGTGCTTTTGTTGATTATTTTTCATGTACCAACTGATATCTTTTTGGTATTTTTCTTAGAATTTTAGTGAAGTGTTTGTGTGATTAGGTTAATATTTTTATACCAATTTGGTTTTTATGGAAATATTTTTCCTATAAGGCCACTATATATTAATTTATTGATATTTTGTTTTGTTTTTTTTTCTTTATTTACTGTACTAGAGATTTTAGGCTTGGAATGGTTTAAAGCTTTCAATTTCTTCAAGAGATGACTTTATTTTATTTTTCTTTTTCAACTAAATCTTTCAGTTCGTTTTGTGTTTTTCTTATGTTCATAACATCACTTCTTGCAAAGGTTGCTACTATTTAATGCTCTTTATTGTGCAACGTCTTTGAAAATTGATTCTAATAAATAACTTTTGTAACAAAGTACGTTATTTAATTTTGAGAGTTTTTCTCAAAAAAATTTATTAAGCTATTAATAGCATCTCATTGTATGGCACATTTAACTGGTGTATAAAATAATTTTTAATTAACTCCTAATTTTAGATACTATTGTATCTAGAATTAAACATAAATATTACTAATATATTATAAAAATATAGATTAACATGTATATATTTTGTTAAATATATATTTCATTAAATTAACAAACCCTAAAAATATAGTTTAGAATATTCTTTGATATTAACATATTTAATTAAATAAATGGTGTTTTTGTGAAACTAGGCTTAAATTTTATAAGGGATTGAATATTCTATCTTATTAACATAATCACGACATATCTTTTAAAACATTCACCCAAGGTTTTTAGGACTCTATGAACATATTTTAAATAATGTGTTATGATCATGTAAATAAAACAATGATCAAAACATGATTTAAGATGGCGGATATAAAATCTATAAAATCAAATAGTAAATTCTTATTAATTTAGAATATAAGATTGAAATATGGATTACTTGTTGATTTGTTATTTGGAAAATAAAATCAAAATAGTTTTAGGTCATATAAGTAATTGATATTTAAAATATAAAATCTAAACATACAATGTTTATTTAGTTATTAAAATAAAATTTGATGATTCGTAAAAAAAAATAATATCCTATTTAGATTGATTTTATAGTCTTTATTAGATAGAATTAGTTTAAATTTTTAAGAATCGATTTTATTGATTAGGTTTTGACTTTATTTTAAATTTGATTCAATTCATTCTTAAATAAGGCCTATTTTAAGTATAATTGTATTACCATTTAACATAAAATTTGTTTTTAGGCTATTTTATATTTTCTATAAGGCATGTTCAAAAATTTTTTTGGAAGTAAGGTATACAAGTTAACAACTGGAGGAGTCTATAGGGATCCTTAGTTGCCGAGTAATGGTGATGGATTTCGAATGCACTCAAGGTGTTGGTATGGGATGAGGCGGTTGTTTAGGATTTAATCAAAGAGGATGGGACTTGAAACGTTATTTTAATTTGTGTTTTTTGATGTTGAAAAAGCAAGAACGATGCTCAATATTCCTCCTCGTCCTAATATTTTAATTTGACATTTTAATGCTTGTGGTAGATATTTAGGGAAAAGCGATTATGGGCATAGGATCTTGGGAACGGTGGATTGTCATCACCATCTATAGAGTTTAAACGTGATGGAGGTGGGTGCGTGTAATTAATGAAGTTCTTATACTATGACATATGGATGTGATCAAGATATGTTGGGTCTGTGGGAATGTTGAGGTAGCATGGGCAGTGTGGAAATTAACTGGTGTTGCACGTTTTTATTGACAATATATTTAAGCTATCGGATGTTAAGGAATGCCTATGACTTAGGGTAAGAGGAGCTGGAGTTGTTGGTGAATTTATTGTAATGTATTGGGTGTGTTGGGCAAGGTGTGCAGGAATATTTGATGGTTGTTGGTGGGTGCATGGTTGGGTAGGTGGTGGAGCATGGTTGAGATGTTCCAAAGGCTACGCGTGTAGTAAGAAGGCTCGACACAAGTGTGGTAGGATTGGTGGATTGCATGAGATATCACCATGCATGCTAGGCTGGTAGGGATTGGAGTGGTGTTCAGTAATCATTTGAGTGGGATGATAGGCACAATAGTATCTAAAAAAGTCTCCTTATAGTTATCGTTTGAAGTTAAACTTTGGGTAATTTAAAATAAATTAAGTTTATGTTATGATATCGGTTTTGAAATAATAATATTGGAATCTGATTCCTTGTCAGAATCACATATGGTTAAAAAAAAATGAGTTTCATTATCAAGGAAAAAAATTATTGTGAATGATACTTAATATTTAATTTCCCTTAGCATGCAGTTCTTTTTTTCTATTTTTTTTTATTGTCTTAAGAGGTTTGTTGCCGATTCACTAACAACTTTTAGCATTATTTGTGAGAAATATATTAAGTGGATTGAAATTAAGCCACCTTGCCTTAAGCAAGTCTTTACTGACAATGTAATTATTATGAATTAAATAGCACGTAATTACAAGTATTAGTAGCATAACAAAAATAAATTTTTTTATTATTAATATATTTGTTCTAAGTAATTGTGAAATCATGATTACATATTTGATGCACTTACTAGAATTTTTAATTAGATAAGTTTAAACCATGAAACAAAACTCAAACTTATGATGAGGTATTAAGTGTGATTTTTAAATATCTTAGAACATAATGCGATGAGATAAAATGTAATATAAACAAAGACACAAAAACAAATTACTTGTTCTTTAAATAAGATGCTTCGTTCATTTAAAAAAGAGTTTCATTATATTTATAAAATATAACACATAAAATTTTGTTGTTCTTTATTGAACCATTCCATCTGTCTCGTCAGTGTAATGAGTGTATAAAAATTACTCAAATTGATCAAATCCAATTATATCAATTTTAAAAAGTATGAATTAATTTAATTTTTAAAAATTAAAACCAATGAACGATGAGTTAATTCTTCATAATGTGAGCTTCAAATGTGATAATTGTCGTTCTATAAATTATAAACATACAGATATGAAAAATCAAGATACTTATACAATAGAAAATAAACCATGTTAATGATAATATAATCTATAACTCCTAAACATTGAATTTTAAACTTTAAAAATTAAACATTAAAATTGAATTAAATAATCTTAAATTTTAAGAAAATATCAAAAATATTTTCATCTTAGACTATAAAAAAAAATCACAAAAATGATAGACTAATAAAATATTAACACAATTTATTATTTATTTTTTAAACTAACTTTACTATTTAGTGCAATAGCTTTTCACCACTTCGAACTCACGGGCAGTGATTCAAATATGATAAATATATAATAATATCGATTATTGATAATAATTATTATTATTTCAAAATTCTTTTTTATAAGAAAATAAAAGAAAAATAAAGTTTTTAAATATAAATTTTCTTTTTAAGTTTCTTTGATTATATAAATATTATTTATGTTGAAATTTATATAAAGGTTTTCATGATACTTTTAAGAAAATAGTAATTATTTTATTGAAAATAAATATATGATAATAATTATTTTATAAATAATATGTGTATTAATTTATAAAATTAAAATATAAATATGATATGTGTAATTTGACATGATATCGATAAAACCTACTTAATTTTATTTAATAAATAGGTGAAGTATACAATGAAAGTGTATATAAAAATGTGGATAATTAATATTTTAATTATTTTTAAAAAAATTAATCCACTTGAACATGATAGACTTGACATGTCAAACTTATTAAGATTTCTATAAACTATTTTGGTTAAAAATAATATGTATTAATTGAATTTTTTGTAATTTATATATGAAATGAGATGATATCAAATAAAAATAATTAATTTAAAATAAATGTAATGTTTTTATAAATGAAGTTAACAGATTCCACTTATTTATTAAATGAATAATCATGATAATAATTATTCTTAATTTAATTAATATAATTATTTAAAGATAATAATATAATGTTAATACACAATAAAACTACTAAAATAATTATTCAAAAAAAAATATTATAAACATTTTGATATTTTGTAATGTACAAAAAAAAATATAAGAAGAACTACAAAAGATTTGGGTAATAATGTAAAATAAATTGAGAATAAAACTATTAAAATTACTATTTGTAATAATATTTATTAGTTAAAAAGTTATAAAAATTATAAGAAAGATTTAAAGCTTTAATATATATATATATCTTTTTCACACGCTTTACTAAGAAATTTTTTCTTCATTTCTATAACTGCATGCAAACATTATCTTAATGTATTTTTTAAATGATTTTAATTTTTTACACTCTCATATTTTAACAGTTAAGATTTATAAAGATAAAAGGAGAAAATTATTTCTTTAAATTTCAACGTTAAAATAAAAGATAGTATAAATTTACGTAATATTTTAGGGCTACTAAACATATCCCTTTATTTTATTATAGAATTTCTTTTTACTTAATCTATTTACCTTCATTTGCCCATCATTTTGTGTTAGGGATGTAAGCATTACCTTAATGCATTGTCATTATTGATTTATTTTCTATGGGTATATTGGTCTATTTTCTCATCCTTATATTACTAACTCACTTTGTTTTATTATATATTTATTAGTTTTTAACCAATGAAAGGTATAGATTAAAATATCATATTCAAAGAAAAATAACAGTAAGTAGAATTAAATTAGAGGTCACAAATATTATTTAGTGATAAATGAATGATTATGATAATAGTTTTGTAATAAATAATTATTATTAATGAAATAAATTATTTTTAAAATTTTAATTAGATTAAAAAATGAATTTTTTCAATAACTATGTAAGAAAATAACACATGTTAAAGAAAAAAATAAAGAAAAATCGATTCCTGTTTTTTTTATAAAATATAAAAATATAAAATAGTTATATATATATAATGTCAAATCTTGTTAGAAAAGTAAATTTTTATAGATATAAAAATGGTTATTTAAATAAAAAACAAAAAAACCTTTAAAAAATCAACTCTCATTTTTATAATATATATAATTATCGAATTATTTTTTCAAAAAATTAAAAAAACATTGAAAGAAAAAATTAACTTCTGCAAAAGAGATAACGAATAACATAAAATAAAAAGTATTATTTATTTATTTGGTCTTTAGCATATATAAGATTTTAAGATTTGATATCTAACTTTTTAATTCGTTTCGTTTAGTTCCCAAAATTTTTAAATTTTTAAATTTGATAAATTTATTCTAAAATTTTGATTTTTAAATTAATTTAACGATATTATATTTAATTATCACACAATTAAAAGAATAAAAATCAAATTATAAATTTTATCATAAATTATAAATTAAATTATACATTTTTAAATAAACTAGCATCAAATAAATTGAAAGTCATTTCACATCATAATTAACTACACATTGTTAGTTCATTTTTACAAAAATTAAAAATTTTGGATAATTTTTTTAAAATAAATAATTATATAATTTGAAATTTTAGAGACCATAATATTTAAATAAATTAAAAATCAAATAGATAGATAAAGAAATAAAAACATTTAAAAAAATATTATTATCAAATAAATTAACTACGAGCGTTAACTCCCTCTTTTAACATAAATTATAAATGGTATAAAAAGAAAATAACTTACTTCTAAAAATATATAAAATATCAAATAAATACAATATCATCGACTCTCCTCCACCCATGTATATATATATAAAACAAAATAAAAAAATTATCAAAAAAAATCTTGTCAAATAAATATTAGTGGGAGTAATTTTCATTTTCATATATATAGATATAATTATAAATGAATTTAATTTTTGTTTGATAAATAAATTAAAAATTTATGAAATATATTTCAAATTCTTAAACGAATAAATTAAAAAAAATACAACTGTGAATATTAATAATATATAAAATTTATATGTAAAAATAAAAAAGTTTTTGAAACTAAATAATTTTTTTCACTAATTTCAAAATAATATAACTATCAAAATATCTAATATTAAATTATTTAAAAATAAATAATTATTTAATAATTTATTTACAATATCATAATAATATTTATATTATTAATTAATATTTTATATATCAAAATCTTTAAAATCATTACATTTTAAACACATTTTTGTACTTATAGATAGGGATGAGTAAATGATCCACAATCTATTTAAATTAAGAATATATGATCTATCGAATTTGAATATTATAGAATTTATAAATTTTATAGTTGAATCTAATTCAGATGAAAAATTGTACAATACGTTCAGTTTCGGATGAGATAATCTGATCCAAATTGAATCACTATTAAATTATAAATAAATACATATTTTATTTTATAATATTTTATATTTAAATATTATACATATCATAATTATATTAAATTGTTATTTTAGTTTAAAAATAAACATAAATATTTAAAATGATTTAATAATCGTACATGAAAATAGTTTATAAATAAATTTTAATATCAATTTGATCTCATATTATTTCAAAAATTCGATTTGTTTATATATAGATTTATTTAGATTAATTATATTATCGGATTAAATTTAGATTAAAAAATTTCAAATATGTTTGAATCGAATTTAATTTAAATAAATTAAAAATAAATAGTTTTATTCGTTGCTCTTGTTTAAAATGAAAAAAAAAATAAAAAATAAAAACATTTACTATTCCCTTCCTCAATATGGGTTTGACTTTTACGTGCCCAAAAGAAATTGAGACATCACTCTCGCGGATTTTGGTTCTACGTGCTTGTATTTTGTGTTGATAATTTTAAATAACTACTAAATATTAATAATTTAATAATATTTTTTATTAAATATAATTATATTTATTAATAATATTATATTATATTATTTTAAATTAATATATATTGATTTTTTAATACTTTTAATAAGAATTTGTTGGTTTAAAATTACCTTTATTAAACATATATTTATACTCTTATTATCAAATAAATATATTAATAATTTTGTACGATAATAAAATTAATTTTTTTAAAAAAATTTAATTTATAAAAAGATAATAATTATTTTATGTATTTTCTTATATATTTTTTTGTTTATTTAATAACGAAAACTCTTTTGTACATCAATCATACTTCATTAATTATTACAAAAAATTTAAAAATATAATTTTTTTCGAAATTAAAATTAGTTAACTATCAATTCATTTAAATTATCATCTTTGTAAACTCATTCCCTTCTAACCTTTTGACTTTTTATTATTTTTCAACAATATTATATTCTTTTAAAATTATATTTCTTTAAAATTTGTTCGAATATAAGGTGATAGTAAAAGATGAAAGTATCGATAAGATAAAAAAATAATAAGGTAATGATAGTAACTATAACCCCACGTTTGGTTGGAGGGAATGGAATGGAATCAGAATCGATTCCTTCCATTTTGCGTGTTTGGTTGGACGGAATGGAGGGCGGAATGAATCGAATTCATTAAAGCAGAATCACAATTCCTTCTCCTACCTTTAATCATTATTCCATTCCCATCTACACATTTTTTTCCAATTTTACCCTCCCCTTACCCTCACCTAAAATATACCCTTAAATTCAAATCCCAAATTCTCAAACCCAAAATTCCAAAACCCTAAACCCTAAACCCAAAATTTCAAAACCCTAAATCCAAATCCTAAAACCCTAAACCCTAAACATCAAATCCCTAAACCCTAAACCTTAAAACATAAATCCCAAAACCCTAAACACATAAATCCCAAATCCCTAAACCCTAAATCTTAAATTCCAAATCCTAAAAACCCAAATCCCCAAATCCCTAAACCCCAAATCCCTAAACCATAAACCCCAAATCCCTAAACCCTAAACCTTAAAACATAAATATCAAAACCCAAAACCCTAAACCCTAAACCCCAAATTCCAAATCCTAAAACCCTAAACCCCAAATCCCTAATCCCTAAACCCTAAACATTAAACCCTAAAACCCTAAACCCCAAATCTCCAAATCTCTAAACCCTAAACCCTAAATCTCCAAATCTCTAAACCCTAAACCCTAAATCTCCAAATCTCTAAACCCTAAACCCTAAACCTTAAAACATAAATCCCAAAACCCAAAACCCTAAACCCTAAACCCCAAATTCCAAATCCTAAAACCCTAAACCCTAAAACCCTAAAACCCTAAAACCCTAAAACCCTAAAACCCTAAAACCCTAAAACCCTAAAACCCTAAAACCAAAATTCTAAAACCCTAAACTATTTTTAGAAAAATAATAATTTTAACCCTAAATCTTAACCTACAAATATAACCCCAAATCCTAAATCCCTAAACCCTAAATCACACATCCCAAAACCTCAGACCACTTAAACCCTATTTAGAAAAATAATAATTTTAATAATATATTTCTTTTTAATTAAGTAATACTTATTTAGAAAAATAATGATTTCAATAATGTATTTTGTCTGACGAAAAAATAGTAATTAAACGACATTATTTGAACTTTACATGTAGGGGTATTAAGGTCATTTACTTTTTTTCATTCCATTCCAGCCAGAAACCAAACACTATAATCACGATTAAATTGATTAATGGCCAAACCAAACAAAATTGTTTCCTTTCCATTCCATTCCATTCCGATTCCGATTTCGATTCCGATTCCATTCCACGAACCAAACGCCACCTAAGAGATATAAATAGATAATACAAGTAAATTGGTGGTAATCTAACAATAAAGTGATAAAAAATGTAAAGTCTCAGATTGTTATAACAAATAATGAAAACTAATTTAAAGAAATATTTGGGATAGGAATGACAAAATGACTCCTGTTTTTGTAACGAAATAAAAAAACAATAAATATTTTTTATAAAAATAAAATTATATTTTAGAATTTTTTTTAAAATTAAACCATTGTTATATTTTATATTAAATCAAGACTGTTAATATATTATTTTAATAATATACATCCTATATTTTGTTTAATAATAATCCTACTAAAATATTAAACCTATTTTAATAATTAAATTTTATTCGTAGATGAATGGATAAGTGTAATATCATTTATCAAAAATTCAAGTTTCAACTACAAACTCTATCTCCATGTATAAAATAGGCTAAGGCGCTTATATATATATATATATATATTTTAATAATGTTAGAATCTTGCATCTTTCTCCCTCAATCTCTCTCCAGAAAACCCCATTTCCTCTTCACCATTTGTACACGTCCTCTAATATATATATATATATTGGGTACTCTTCGTTTTAATTAGGGTTTTGGGCTATTTTATCTTTTGCTTCCTATTGCTCTCTTCATGAGCCCTTGATCGTGTGCCCCAAAGGTACAGTTTTTGAGAACCTCTCCCGTTCTGTTTGTGAGCGTAGACTAAAGAAACGCAAAATCTCTTTACCCTTTTCTCTAACTTTATTCCCTTTGATTGCTTTTAGGTTTTCTTTAGCCATTGTTCCAAAATGGGTTTCTTGAATTGAGTCTGCTCTTTCCTTTCTTTAGAAATTTCTTGGAACGTTCTTTTATTCCCCCCCTTCTGCTTAAAGAACTCAAATGCAATAATTTCTAGGTTGATTTATTTGGATTGTGTTAATAATTTACTTGTAAACATGGGTTCTGTGTAGAATTACCGAATTTAGGTTCCCCAATGTCGAATTTGGGGAATGCCCATTTCATCACTTTCAGCATAGTTTACGTTTTTGTTGTCTTATCTTTTCAGAAGTTCTTTGTTTCTTTTAGGACATATGCCGAACGCCTAGTCTGCACTTGAATCTGTTTTGTTAGTTTAGTTTCTGCCCTTGATTTTTTGCTCGAAAATGGGCTGTGTTTATGGAAAGTGTTGCAGTCGTTACCCTCGATCCTCTGATGGTGATTCCCCTGACTACCGTGAAGTTAATCATTATGGTGCTCAAGGGAAACAAATACTGACAGAGAGGTCTATTGAGTATGCTTCTGTTCCTTCTCATAACTTTCATTTGGAATACTATGTTCTCACGCATCGAGGTTACTACCCAGATTCACTTGATAAACAAAACCAAGACAGTTTCTGCATTAGAACACAAGTTCAAGGTAACCCAAATGTTCATTTCTTTGGTGTATTTGATGGACACGGCCAATTTGGTACTGAGTGTTCCAATTTTGTTAAGGGCAGGTTAGTTGAAATACTGGAAAATGACCCCACATTGTTAGATGATCCTTTAAAAGCTTATAATTCAGCATTTATAACTACCAATGATGAATTGCATAATAGTGATATTGATGATTCCATGAGTGGTACTACATCTATTAACGTGCTTGTTATCGGGGACACTCTTGTTGTTGCCAATGTGGGTGATTCGAGAGCAGTGCTTGGTGTGAAAGATGGGAATCAAATTGTTGCACAGGACTTGTCTTGTGATCAGACACCGTTTAGGAAAGATGAATGTGAGAGAGTGAAGCTTTGTGGTGCCAGGGTATTGAGTGTTGATCAAGTGGAAGGGCTTAAGGATCCAGATATTCAGAGCTGGGGCAATGAAGAGACCGAAGGAAATGATCCTCCAAGGTTGTGGTTTCCTAATGGTTTGTATCCTGGGACTGCATTTACAAGGAGTGTAGGTGATAGTATGGCAGAGAGGATTGGTGTTGTTGCTGATCCAGAAGTGTCAATGGTTCAGCTTACACCTAACCATCTTTTCTTTGTTGTTGCAAGTGATGGGGTGTTCGAGTTCCTGTCAAGCCAAGCTGTTGTCAATATGGTAACAATCAATTAAGATATTCACTCTTATGTTAACACTTGTCAATGGGTTTCTTTTCTCTTTTGTCAAAAACATGTGTCAGCATTTATTTGTTGACTTTTAAGTCCATTCTTTTATCTTGTCAAATTGAGTGCATTTTTCTTACCTGTTGAATTCATGTGCATGTTTTAAATTGTGGTAAGGCAATGAGAACTTGTCCTTTTCTAGTATTTCACTACGAAGTGTCAGTAGATCTGTTTACGCTATATCATGAAACATATTGAGCCGCTGTACTAGCAGTATGAAAATCGTTATGATATAATATCATTCTTATTGCTCTTATAATATTAGGAGGAAACATTAAGGACTACTTTTAGAGAGATTTTGCTATCTGAATATCTCTCAATTACGGCTTAAAGCATTTTAAGTTGGTTTGTTATGCATCGTTATTGGCTTGTTCATTGTATTAGTACCATTAACATTAAGGTAGTAATTTGAGTTTTCTTGTTGGAAAACCGATATTGACTTAGAGTGTAATTAGCATTTCTAGTTATGTAGGAGTAAACATAATTTGATAACATTGTTGGGCTCATAAATTTTTTGGCATTATTTGGTTAGTGAGATTCTTCTGGCTTTTTAGTGCATATGTATATATGGTGTTAAAGATTTTTATTGTGTGTTGAAATTCTCATCATTATCTGGACCTGCCCTTTTGAGTTCTTCCCTGCATTAATGAGTTTTGTTGACTTTCTTAATGTAGGTGGCAAGATATACAGATCCTCGAGATGCATGTGCTGCTATTGTTGGAGAATCATATAAACTATGGCTGGATCATGAAAATCGAACAGATGATATAACAATCATAATTGTGCATATCAAAGGCTTGAATAATGTATGATTTTTTTTTTAAATTCTAGTTTTATCTTTTTTATTTGCTCATTTATCCTTTTCGTTTGAGGCTCAATCCTCTCTTTATTGTCATTTTGATTGCCATCTCCAGCTGGAGTGATGTGAGGTAGAGATAGTTTCAATGACATACATTTTCGGTGCATTGATTTTGTTTTTGTAACAAGTGACAGATTTTGAATCACTGTTTATGTTAAAATCTTTTAGACATGACTGTTTTTGTTTTAGACTCAGTGCCGTTCTGAATATGTGACAATTAAATTATAGGAGTATATTAATGTTGGTTTTTAGCAGCTACTTTAATTAAAAAAGTTGTGTAATACTAGAGCAATAGGGAGGCTCTATCCTTTATGTTCCCATCAGTTGCTTGTACTTGTCATCTTATTTTGTTTTGTTATTAGTCAGGTGAAGATGCTGCAGATGGATCAAGTGGGATCAATAGTAAGCCTGAAATTAAAATATCCAAAGCAACTTCTGAGAGATCTTTCGACAGTGGATCAAAATTTTATCGTTCATTAAGAAGTGACTTCTCAGATCCACATTCTTGCCAGTATGGGGTCTCAACAAATAGAAGCCCAGCTATCATTGTTCCATCTCCGACACATCCAAGGCCTTTGGAAGTGGTAGGTCTCAGTCTCTATGATGATTTGATTATTAATTGTTTACTTTACCGAGAGTTGGGCCTCTCGGGTTCATGTAATGAACAACCAATCTGACATTTTATTTCCTTTTTTGTTTCGTTTCTGTTACTGCAGTAAAATAGCTGAGAAGTCACTATGAAGCTACCTCACATTTCCTTGTCTTTTTTTACCAACGGTATCGCAACGTGAAAGTTGCATAACATTATCTTTACCATAAAATTGATTGTCCTCGGTCATTCCTTCGTGACGATTATAGTAACTAATGGCATGGATTATTTGTAACTATATTACACGGACTCTTTTAGGATACCAATTGTCATAAATTTTTAGTTACATGTTCGAGTGTCGATCACCTATTTTTCTCAATCTTTTGTAGATTTTCACCAAATTTGAGTATTGTGTATCCCCACCCACGGTCATGTTCATGCCGTGTTGCATAGACATGGCTACTTCATGAAAATTGAAAAGTCTATGTAACATAGCTGGTCTACTGGGTCCAGCCAAGATGTTTGAATACGAAGTCCAATTTTTGACTGGTAACAGGTTGTGGGCAAGTGGTGAATTCAGCTGGCAACAAAAGCTGCTAGTTGTACATATACAAGGCTTACTTGTTCCCTAGTCCCCAGCTCTCTTGCTAGTGTTCTCTGTCAAACTTTACCTGGTCAAATGTATATCTATAGGAGAAGATTTTACTGTTCTCCTTCAGCTACTTCCTGCAATCTGCTAATCCAAGCATATAGAAATACAAGAATTTTCATCCTCTCGAAATTTTAGGTTAGAATGTTCATGTTTTTTATTATTGCAATAGTTTATGCTTTCCAAGAATCCTTGAGTTTTGGATAGATTCATTCTACTGTTATTATTTATTTTTGCATTTCCATTTCTATGTATTTCTTAATTTGTACATAAATGGGGACCATAGCTCAGTGGTAGAGCATTTGAATGCTTTATTTGTGAATGAATTGTTGGCCAGAGTGATTTAGTTACTTCAAGCATGATATATGCCAAGTTTATTTACAAATTACATTGGTAGGGCATTCATTATCCTAAGTTAGGATGTTAGTTTGATCTAGGGGTAGGGGTAAGCAAATAAGCGATAAATTCATTTAAATTGAAAAATCTGGTTTGATTAATCGGATCCGATTGGATTTAAAATTTTTATAATCAGATTGGATTTGGATTTAAGAGTATAATTTGTTTGGATTTAGATTAAATTTGGGTCGAAAGAGTATATTTTATTATGTTTGATTCGGATCAAATTGTTTTAAAATTATAAATAAATGTATATTTTATTTTATAAATTGTTATTTTTAAATATTATATATATTATAATTACATTAGATTATTATTTTAACTTAAAAAAATAATATAAATATTTATAATAATTTAATAATTGTATAAGTATATTTTTTATTTTTTTGATTTTTTTAATTGTAAGTATAAATAATAAATTTTATTGTAAATTTAAAATTTAAAATTTAAATACTCTATATATTGTATTTTATATATAATAATAATTTATAAATAAATTTTAATATCATTTTGATTTTATTCAATTCAAAAAATTCGAAAAAATTTGATCTGTTTGTATTCAGTGGGTTTGAATTGATTATATATGTTTGGTATTAAATATGTAACAAACATAAAATTTAGTAAGTATAGTTATTCCGTTAGAGTAAAGTGAGGTTACAAGATTAGTTTAATAATGGTTTGGACCCAACGAGTTTGATAAAATGTACATCTCAATCAACATTAGTATCTCATTATCTAATTGTGAGGTTATAGATGTCAAGACTTGGTGAAAGTATAAGATCTCGATATGATCATGATCATCTCTCCGTGATCAACCCAAGAAAGTTACTTAAAAACCTAGATTAATCTATGCATAACGATTTTTTTTATTTATATATAAACAAACTAATAATGTAACTTTTTAAACAATTTGTTTTCTATTTAAATTAATTTGTGAGTAATTTTACCACGTGTAATTAGGTCGTTATGTATGTATCTTGTCACGATATATACATACATATATATATATATATATATATATATATATATATATATATATATATATATATATATATATATATCCTTTAAATGAGTAGAATACAAAATCTCATTTAATTATCTAAATTTTTACTTTTCACTATAAATCATTAAAATCTTACGTACTTAAATTCTCTTCGAACAATATTATTAGATTAAATTTAGATTAAAAAAATTTATATTTAATTCGAATGAATTATAATATTACGTTTTTGATAAGTCGTTCATCCATAGTTTGAACCAACAAGTTACCAGCTACTTTCGAGTTAGTGCAGGGCATCTAGTTAAGGTCGCAAATAAATCGACATATTAGATTGGGGCATCATTTCTCTCTTGGGTTAGTTTGGGGCATATTAGTTAAGGTCGTACGTTCACATATGTTTAATTAAGGAGTTTATTAAGTGTTAATTTTATTTTGTTTGAACTTATGGTTCCATTAATCCTAAAGTACATCTCGTAACAGCGATTCAAAGATGTTGTTCAAGGAATAAAATATTAACAATGAATTAATTGTTTCATCAAAAATATATATTTTTTTATACATGGGCATTTAACGAGTATCATAAATGTTAAATAAATATGTAAAAATAAAATAATAATTTTTCAAATCACATTTATTTCTTTAGATGAATTAAATTACTGATTATTTATTTGGATTATATAATTAGGTAATGAATTCATGTGGGAAGCTTATTAGATAAGTAATGGTATTTTAGTAATTTTAAATTAAAATTAATTAATGGATTAAATATAAGGTTTAATTTAATTTGAAATAAATTAAATTTGACAATCCTAAAGGGATTAAATCCCTTACGTGTGTAGCACCTACTTAGGTGGGAATATGATTCATGTTTGGACACAAGTTTGGTTGTGACCAAAAGACCAAAGTTGAGTTGAATTAGGAGATTGTTTTCTTAATTTATGCTGGCTAAAGTCACCCTATATATAGTTCAATTGTTATTAGAGTTACGAGAATTCTTGAATTATATATTAAAATTTAGGAAAAAAAATCCTACACTCAATTGAGTTCAATTTTTGAATTCTATATTAAAATTTAAGAGAATATTCTACACTCAATTGAGAGTCAAATACTTAAATATCAATTCCTCATTTAAAAAGATATCAAATTACTTTTTTTATTAGTTAAATTATTAATTTCATAAGTATCAAATATCTAACTATATAAATTTATTCCGATGTTACAAAAAAAAGTTCAATTGTTATTGGTAAAAATCCAATTTTTATTATTAAAAATGTTTTCAAAACCAACAATTCACAGTTGGAGACACTGTGAAAGACATTGGATATGATCATATGTTAGATTTATAACATCAAATGTCACTAGATCAGTACATTCTATTGATGATAACCCTCAATCACATGGAAAAGTATAACCAAGGTCTTACGGTAGAGGTGGGTGATACTTAGGTCCCTTTCTTCATAAAATAAATGTACACTATAGAATGTTTGTTTTTAGGTGGTACATCTTAAATCTTTTATTTTATGAAAAGGTACATATAATTACAATTTCTTGGATATACTTGTCACACATATCTTTAATGAATAGTATCTGTTGTTTAATAAAATAAGAAACGCTAAGAACTCAAAAAATTTACAGATACTTTTACAACTACACTTCTATCGTGACAAGTATATAGAATTATATTGAAAAATAGTAAAGTGGTTCATTTTTCTAAATAAATATACCATAGAAGTGACGTAGGTGCAAAATTATGTGCAAATGTGCAAGTGTGCTGAATGTGTAAAAATTTTTTAATAGGAAAGGAAAATGGTCATAGTTGCTATAACTTTGAAGTGCTGGTTACTGGATCTCATTTTTTACTCAAACTGTACAGAGTAATGTCAATAGAAACTCTCACCTATTCCTGGACATGAAGGACTTCCTCTAGCTAAGCTGTGAAAGATAAAGACTTGTTACAACATGATGAGGAGAATTGTAAAGAGGTGTGTCTTAACATTCCTCTTAGAAGTAAATAGACAGCTTCTCCTCTATCTTGTTCTGAACTATGTTACATTTCTCCAACATGATGCTTAATTTATCAGCTTCCTTGTTTGAAGTGCTGGTTACTACTATTTCTCTATCAGTTTTGTTTGATTCGTAGTTCATCCTAGTTTCATCAGCAACATCTAATTTACCATCTTGCAAAAACCTCGGTTCATCATCCATGGATTCATCTGTGCCAGCTTGTTCACAAGCTTCACCACTGGGGACCATTTCCAGAAGAAATTGGTTGGCTCCTGGAAGTGGTTGATCGTTTCGGTGTAAGGGGTTGCAAACCATCTCAATCATTTCATCTAGAGATGGGTGGGTCAAACAATAAGCTGAAGATTCATTCCATGCAGTGGCCAAATCATCTAGATTATCAAAAGCTGAAGTAACAATTGGAGGCTCCAAAATATAAGCCTCAGAGATGGCTCCACTAGCTAGACTCGTTAACCGCCAATTGAAGATCCTTCGAAAAATCATCACCCACTTTGGAACAATGTAGAAGCGAGAGTCACGGAGTTCAAGTTGAGAACATCTTTGCAGCATTACGTGAGCCTCTTCAGCAGCAAACGTCAGTCCCATGATTTTACTAGATTGTGATAGGAATCTGATCAAGCTATGTTCAACTTGCCTTCTGTGGTTCTCAATCTCACTTTTAGTATTTGAACCACTGGACAAGCAGGATAAGTCATCAGGGAAAATTGGAAGTTTACAATTCTCTACTGCAGAAACTAGCTCGGCAATTTTCTCACTTGATCTCCACCCAATGCTTGGCAAGTGTGCCTTTAAAATTCTATGCTCATTGCTTAAATCCTCCAAAGAAGCAATCTCGGGGCATGGCCAATTGATGGGATTCGCTTTGGCAGCAGTAATAATTTCCACAAGTGATTGGTCCAACGCTTCATTGAAGGCTGAGACACAGGCATTGACGCCTACTTCATGGTCATTCATCCTGTCTAGTGCATCCAATGATGAATTCAAGTGGATGAGCACGAGATCACGTGTTTTCATGTGGTATAGTTTAAGCTGCAATGGTGATTCACTTGCTAACCATCGTAATCCCTCCCTCAATTGTTTGTCACTGAAAAACCCATCCAACTGTCTAATTTGTTCATTTTCAATAAGTGGAACAACCTTAAAGCTGCTTATTCGGGAGTTGCCAATATCATGAAGACTCAATTCATCAAAAATTACAGAAGCATCTGAAACCTCGTCTTTGTATGAAGCACTTAAGATCAGAAGGGGCAAGCAGGAACCAGGATGTATAGATGTCAAAAGCTTATGGAGCTGCTCTTTCTGAAATTTCCATGGGATGCTTCCAGACACAAGGAACAAAAGGGCACTTGCACCAGACATAGTCTCTATTACATTTTCAGAATTTGAATCTTTAACCACAGAAAAACAGCTACTTATATCTGTACCAGACGGGTTAGAAACCCACTTTTTCCATATTGCGAGTCCTGAAGACGAAATTAGCAAATTCCCATCATTTTTGATGGAAGGCATAAGTTTTGAACGCAACCATGAAGCTGCAGCCAAATGGGAATTTCGGTTCCTCTGTTCCAGTAAGTCTCCTTGTATGTTATTCATCTGAGAGCACACCACAATTTTCCAGCACAAACATTGAACATCGGGGTTTCTTTTACTTAGGGTACCTGCTATTTCTTCTGAAACATTAACCTCTGACCAGGATTTTTCAAGCCTTTTACATCTCTCCCCCAAAACTTGGTCAATGTCAAACTCACAAGAAGCACTTGGTTGCTGCACAAGGGAACCAAATATGTTTAGGAAACAAGAGATCAAGTCAAAAATATACTATTAACAACTTCCTTGTCTACCCATTAAAAGGAAGTGCATTAAACAATAATACCGAGCATACAAACTTTATGCACAACATTTCTTTCCTGTCAAAAAATAAAACTTAAAACTTCATTCTCATTCTATAATAGCTTCATGCAGTTGATTAAGGTAACAAAAAGGGATGAAGAACAAGGAGAGGAATTTTGTTAGTAGCTTCTCTTACAGGTATTATCTAAAGCATATTGAACATGTTGTAATAATATGTATTTAATGCATAATTTTCACAGCATTTTTCCAACGAAAACAAAGGAACAAAGAAAAAAAATTAAAGAGACGTAGCATAGTAGCAAAAAAAGTAAAAACAATAGCATTTTCTTATTTTTACTATTACTTAGCAAAGATAAAAGTCATCTTAAGCAACCACACATAAGTTGCTAGGAATCAAATGGCTTACATCTCTTCTCAATTGAATTGGTGGGCCCAATGACAATGAATTTAGTGCAGCACTTGCAGCTAACTGCCTCTGTTCACGTAACTCCCCCAGGTTTGAAGAACGCCGCTTCCATAGCCTGAATGAGGAAATGCAGGAAGAATGAGGTACATGGTAAGATAACAGTCTCTTATAAAAACAAATATCATTGGCACCAGGGAAGAATATGACACAACCTTAGAATCAATTTAAGTTTTGCCTCAGCAATTTCTTCAAGTTGATTTTGCATCATAATATCATCAGTTTCATTTTGCTGAGAAATATCTGGAGATTCTTCCTCTTCCAATCTATCAATCAAATTTTGAGGCATTGAGTTCTCAGTAGCATAATCTGGATACCTCTCTGGCAAAGTTGTTTTTGACACAACTTGTAGTGCCATTCCTTCAGAGTGATGATCCATTTTTCTCCATGAAGAATCTATAAGAATAGTGTCATTACTTGGTGTCGCCTCACCAACATCTTTGACATGATGTGCCATAGGTAATGAGAAACCCCACGAGAATGAACCGATACCAGGCAACTGAGAGTCCTCTTCATCCTGCTGACTAACTCCTGGTGTCTCAGTAATTGGGGAGAATTTTTTGTGTTCTTTTAGGGAAGTTATGGTTTCATAATCAGACATTTCTTTTTCAATTGCATGGACATCATTAGATACTTCAGGGTGTGGAACAAAAGTTTCTGTTTGACCCGATGGATCACCTTTTTGATAACTTTTAGTGATCTTGACCATCTTAATTTCGTTTGGTTCTTTAGGTAATGAAGCTACTTGAGTAGACTGGAACACATCCTCCATTATATTTCCTGATTTCTTCATATTGACTAGTTTAGAGCGCCTAGTAGGGTAGTCTTTATCACCATTGAAAAATGGTCCCCCCTTCACCATATACGGCTCTTCATATACCTTTATCAGGAACCCATGATAGTCTAGAAGGCTTTCCATATCCTCTTCCTAATTTCAACAACAGGAGAAACATAAGAAAATCAGAAACAGGACCCCAGTCAAGGGTAAAATGAAAAAAAATGCAGATCAAACCAATTTTTTTTACCTCCATTGCTAACCACTTTGAAGCATGTGAAACAGGGAGCCCTTGATTATTCTGCAAACCAGCATGTAGAGAAGCAAGCGCTTGTGTCCGTAACTGCTCAAAGTAGCATAAAACATCGGACCATCACAATAAATGTGTATCTGGGGCATTCTTTATTATTTGCTTATTAAATATTTATGATAGAGAAACAAAGACGTATGTCTTGTTTCATTTGCAGTGGCCGAAAAAGGTAAGAAGAAACAACAACTTACCTGTACAACAGCAACAAAATAAATATTAATAATGAGTAAATTGCTCCAATATTGAGAATAATAGTATTGACAAACTAGTTAATGTTAAAACATTTTTAGCCCACATTGCTCAGAAATTTTGCTTCACTCACTCTAACAAATGCTCCACCTCCTTGAGATTGTAAAAAACATGGATTGGCATGCACAAATTTAAATATATGTCCTTAAACAAATGAATTAAACACCACTATGAACTTATAAATGGTATTAGTTTGATATTCTGGAAGACTTGACAAAAAAGACGTACACGGTAATTGATTGGCCAAGCCATATCATATACAAGGGATGGATTATAAATCTTCGATAAAGTGCCCCATTTGGCTCTGCCATTACCCATAGTAAGTTGCAGGTAGATAAATTTTCTGCTATATGTGTTACACACAGTGGACTAACAGTTTGTATATGGTCTACTCTTCATATATTATTTGTGTTTACTCATCCGTAACAATAATTAAGTTACCAGTAATGATTTCATTTCAGTTGTTTATTTACAAAATAAGACTTTAAGGAATCAAGGCTCCATAGAAATATTGGGAATTAAGTTACTGATTTCCAACATGTGAGGATCGTCAACTTGTTTGTCAGGTACATCAAATTACCCTGACAATAAAATTAAAAATATGTGACAATTAATTTTTTTTATCCTTATGTGGGATATTTTAGTAAAATTTAATTAAATACTATTTTTTAATAAATTTAAGCAATGTAATTTGTTTTTGATTCCAGTTTTCCAAAAGCAAGCAAACACATTAATGGAAAAGATCATTCCATTTTCCTATTCCAGGTATTTTCGATTGTCTTCAAATTCCATTACAGATTAGTTTACAAACCCTTAAATTGAAAGATCCTCTGAAAAAGATAATTAGCAGCAGAGAAGATGCAAAAATTCAAAGAAAATAAAAAGGAAAATGAGCAAAATAACTTGTACCTTAGCAAAATGTGCATGCATTAGGCATGCTTGAAGATAACTTGCTTTCCTTGCCAGCCGGAAAAAGGCAATAAAGTTGCCAGTTCTACAAGCTCTATAGAAGCCCAACAATTAGACCATGATTTATACCATAACTAGGAAATATATTCAAAAGTGAACAACCACCTTGCCACATCACGAGCAAATAACACCTCCTTGGTTTGTCGTATTTCTGATGTCATCTTTGCTAGATCCAGAGAGAGCTCTGCAGGTTCAACCTAGTACAAATGTCTTATTTTCGTCGGTAACAACAAAACAGAACAAAACAGGTAACAGAGTGCCTACTCAAATGACTTACTATACATCCAGGATGCTTGTCTAGCTTGAGAAGTGCATAATAACCTCGAAACTCCTTTTCTGTAGGAATGTTAATTCCTTTCTTTCTGTGATCATCATACATTTGAAACAATTCAGCTGATGTTTTATTCATCTGTTCTATATTAAGGTGGGCATCAAATCCCTCTGAAAAGCCTTCTCCTTTTGAGTATTCACAAAGTTCATGCATGGCAATTATATGAAGTCTTATCTGGAAAAGAAAGGGGAAAAACAACAACAATAATTCATTAGAATCAGCGACATTCATGGATAACCATAGCTTTCAAACAACAAATTATAACTTAAGAACTGAAACTCACAAACAAAATAAACTGAAATAGATTAATATATGACAGGTGCCTAAAATAAGAAAAGAGTGAACAAAATGTACATTCCAATATAACATAAAGATAGACAACTCAATTTGTGCATTATGCCAACAGCTCGTTATTAGAGGACTAAAGGCCTAGCATTTCTCCAGGTAATGCTAGGTCCCTGATTTGATTCCCCCACCCCTAAATATTGCTTGGTTAAGAAAAAAGATTGTGCATTATATCTAAAAAATGCTGCCATTCTTCTTTCCAATTTCTGTACGTACTCATGTGCATGAGCATGAACATGTGTTCATGAGAAGGGAAATAATAAATACACACAAATTTGCACTCACAACAATTATGGTGTGTCATGTGGTAAAATTTTCTTGAAAAATAAATAATTTCTTCATTTTCAAAATTACTTTACCACGTAACACGTCATAATTGATGTGAGTGCAAATTTAGGTGGTCTTAATATTCCTCCCATGAGAATTATGCATGTACTTATGTGCATGTATTTCATATTCAACATGTATGAAATTCCAGACAAAGGAGGAAAATGGCATTATTGCAACAAAAATAGAGAAACATGTCAGAATTTATTGGTTGCCTCACAAATTATGACATGGCATTCTAGACGAATCCAATTATGCATATTTTTCCCTTTTCCAACTAAAGATGTATTTTTAGAAACCCAACCCCCCGCCCGCCCAAAAAAAAAAAAGGAAAAAAACAAAAGATGCATTTACAAATATGTAAATTAACATATGCGAGTTCTCATGTGGAATAACATATCGGTATAATAAAATGTAAGCAAGGTTCCCCATAAAGAAGACAGTGCATGACAAGATACCATTTGCTCCAACATAGTTATAGCCTCCTGGTTAAATATGTGTTGCATTCTCAAATCCATTCTGATAGCGCGCATCCTATCCCATAAAAAATTATACATGCCAAGAAATTTTTCATTGTAAGGTTGATCAAGCAAATTGAGCAAATAATCAATTGTCTTTTGTAGAATTGGCATTGGTCTAATCAAATGTGCTTCCCTCTCGGCCGTTCTCGTATACTGCACATGAAACATATGACAAAATTGAAGATGGTTGATGCAAATGTATTAATAAACTTGAGATTTGCATGAAAATTTAACAGTATCCTCAACAAAACCAAAGAGTAGGAGCAGACCTTCTTCACAGCAAGGTATTTGCTTGTTTGATTTCTATCCCCATCCAACCGTTCATACTGATCAAGATCCCCTTTCCTTTCTCGTTCACCCCTTTCCATCTCTAAGAAAATGAGAATTATACGTCATATAAATGGAAATCTGAACTCTTTTATAGCTCTCTTATCCAAGAGAAGAAATACATTATACAAATCATTTTAAGGAGCCAATGCTAGACTTTAGAAGAGAGAGAAAGAGAGATAGAATTATGACTCAGAAAATGTAAAGCAACTAAACAGCACTTATGGCCCCTAATTTTTATCAATTCTACATTTTCATCCCCTAACCATTTTTTCGTCAAAATCCAATAACTTTTTAATTTTCACAAATATGGTCCAAAAGGGACTAAATGTACTAAATTTTGGAAAGTTAAGAGACTAATTCATAAGAAAAAAATTAACACATTAAATTTGAGTGCTATAGTGAAATTTCACCATAATTTCTACTTTTTGACTAAATTTATTAGGGGACCAAAGTGTAGATTGGTACAAGTTGGAGGATCACAGGTGTTGTTCAGCCTCATTTGTACATTGTTTACAAGCAAGCTTCGAAGTCACAAAATTGAGACATACTAGGACACATATCAGTGCATAACCCAATAATCACGCTAGATGACTCTATGCCTTCGTACTCAAATGAAGCACTGACATTCTTCAAGTTTGTAGTTTCTTCTGTAGAATGGATTGGAACCGAAGTGCTCCTCTCAATGATGAATCGCTCAGGTTTACTAGCAGAAACCTTTGCCTCTGTTGCATCAACATTGCCTTGCACATTCTCACTCAATTCAACCTTGAAGCGAGCCAAGCGCCTAGCCTTAGCTTGTTGTTCTCTATAAATTGTATCAGTCATGGTATCATAGCAATAAAAAATCCAATTAAGTAATAAATTAGTTTAACCATCATAAATTTTACCGTTCAGTACCATCTTCAGAGGTGTAGGAGTTTCCGTTGGAGCTTTGATCCCTTGAAAGTAAAGGAGGAGACCTTGTTCTTTTGGTAACAAGAAGACCAGAGGGATTCAATGCAGTAGCTTCAACAAAATATTTGTGCGATGGTGGTGGGGACCTTTGAGCGCCTTGAGAATCAGGAGTTGTGAAACTAACATTTGACCTGGTATCCAAGGTAAAAGAAATAAGATAAAGCCGGCCCGTAAACCAATGAGCACCACATGCATACTATTAAGAGAGAACAATGGTTGTTTTATTGTGTCCTTTTCAATTGTCATCACCTAAACACACAAATATACAATCAATTTAAAAATAAAAAAGACAACAGATTGTTTTGAGATTGCTACTTCTAAAAGCATGGAAAGGGAGGGAGAACTAGCTACTGAAGCATACAAAAATGTTCTTTTCATTTCATAAAGCCTCGTCTTCAAGAAAGAAATAATAAAATCATAGAAACCATAGGACTAAAAGTGCTGCAGAGAATAGCATAAAGGTTATATAATTTCCCTGGTCATTGCAAACTTACGCACAGTGAAAACACTCAATTCTTCGTATTAGAAAATTAAAAAACAAGAACATTTATTGTAAACAGAGTATGAGATTCCAAGCGTATAAGTTACTGTAAGTATATCAGAGAAAAATAAAAGATTATTGTTCTGTATGAATGTTTATGGAGCTGACCTTTTAAAATTGTTTCGAGGAAAATGACAATTTTCAAAGGGAGTTTCATTCGTAGTTGATAGAGGAATGGATCTGGTTCGTTTTTGGACTTGAGCATCATCAAGTTTGGATTGATACCTACTTTCAGTATCATAAGAACTTACAATCGATGCAACAAAAGGACGACCTTGGCTAGATGGAAAATTTGCATGATTTCTAGGCAAAATGTTCTGACCATCCCATGCAGGGAGTGAGGAAGTAGGCCTGTATATTAGAGAACTTCATCAAGGGAAACACAATGAATGCAGAACAGGGTTTAGTAGCAAACTAGGGGGAGAGAAAAATGCATGTTTTTTGTGAAGAGTACATGGCATTACAAGCAAAAATCTTCTTCAGGATGATTCCATAACAATGATCATCAACCAGAATATTGATTTGAGTTATATGTGCATTGACACGATGCTGAGTAAGTGAAAACATGTCTAGAAGGCCTACACAAAGAAAGGGGGAGAGAGAAAGAGTTCAGCTTAGAGTTTACCGTGCCACTCCAACAAATGGAGGACGGAAACCCTCCCCATGATTGTTGTTTATTGAAACAAATTCATGTGTCTGTGGCCTGACAGGAATTAAGTTCCTGCAATTGTCAACATGCAACACTAAGCTAATAGCTCAAATGAATAAACACAAATTAAAAAACAAAAAAACAAATGCCAGGGTCCTTGAAGCCATGACATTTTCAGAAGAGTGAACACAAAACAGAAAAATTTACCACCAAAAAAAAAAAAAAACTCACCCAAAACAATATGAACAAAGCAAAACTAAAAGTGAAACATAATTTATGGGAAGAAACATATAGTAGAAAAAAATAAATAAATAAAAACAGCACCAATAACACAAGAAAGATATGATAGATGGACTCCATTGAAATGCTTTCAATCAGAAGGAAAAATTCAAGTCAAACTGAATCAAGTGCTAATATAACCAAGGGAAAACATGACTGATGTGCCAATTTTTTGTTTTTCTTAAATACATCATGTTGGAAATAAAAATATTTAATATTATTTTGAGCTCGTTTTGCAGACTAGGGTTTACATTATCATTAACAAGGTTTAGGTGTAGTAGATTAGGGGTACTATTTACGTTATTAATAAGTTGTTTAATTAGTGTTAGTTTTATAGTTGTCTTTGAGTCATTTAATGGTTCTTTAGGGAACTTTAGGGTCATATTCAATGTATTTGTTGTGGTTAATTTTGTCTTTTAATGGAGTTGTAAGCTATAAATAGGAAGAGAGGTGAGTTAAAAAGTTTAGAATAAAATATCGTATGAACTTTGTATTGAGATTTTTCTCTTGATTTTAATGCTCTTCCGGGTTTGAATCGAATAAGTCAATACTTAGATGAAGATTACTTAATTTCTTCAAGTTAAACTTTCGACTTCTACATCAATTAATATCAAAGCTTAGGTTTTTTCTTGAATAATGGCCAATTGTGGTAATAATTCCACCATGAAAACTCTCTTAGCTTACATATAGGAGTACAATCAAAAGGAGGATGAACGATTTGAAGTTTTCTTTCGCAAGTTCCGTCAATCCATGTCGCAATTGTAAACCGAAATGATAAGTCAACTTCGAACCTTTAAACCCATTCATTCTTCTAATTTTCCATCATCGTCTTCACCCATAACCAATTACCTAAACCCCCATCTAAAACAACATCCTAAAACAGTGACTAGACTAGAACTACCTATTGTGAACCCCAAACCATCCACCACGACCATTACGACACCCAAATCAACCCCAACAAAACGCAAGCTAGCTTCCACGACCATCGCTACCCACACCTACCCATCGTCAACCACCTTAACTCCTATTGCAACCCACATAATCATTCCATAAACCATCCACAGTCCATCCAAATCCCATTGCAACATTCAATCTTTCCATACCCAACTCAACAACCACAAGACCCATTCTCCATCTCGCGACACCCATCCATGTCCCACCCACCTAATAATCCTCAACCTTTGCGACAACCAAATGGACCACTTCAACCCACGGTAACGTTCTCATCGCATTTTACAACTCATAACTGAACTACCCAACCTTCATTGCAACACCCAATTTGTTCAAACCCACATCAATATCCACCAGTATTGAAATATCTTTCCTCAATTTGCCCAGTATGTCTTGCTAAATACTGAAGCTAAAAGCCACCAGAGTTACCCAACTTTGTTTCGCTAGATGCTGAAACAGATGCAATTTTCGAATTACTCAACCCAATCCAGAATCCATTGCACTTCTCCCTCCCAACTAGAGTTAGTGAAATTGACTTCCATGGAACACATTGATCGCCGAGTCGATCCACTCTGTCCAAATTGCAACTTCCCAACAACTCCATAGATGATTTTGACCTTTACGAAAATCCTATTTCACTAAGTTAACATCCTCTGCCTTATACCCAGGCATATTCTATACCTCATCATAGATCCCAACAACCATAACCTTTCACACCAACTATAATTACCCATAACTCAAGCCCAATTACTTTAGGTGAGCTCAAACCCACCCTAAGTAATATACAATCTGAGGGGTCTATTATTTCAGCTGGATTAGAGCGCAAATCTTGTGTGGAAGAAAAAGATGAGGGTTGTGCTAATCAAGAAAGAAGGTATACTCTTAATTCTTGTTTTTCTAACACCTGTGAACACTTGGGTACTGGAAAACAGATCCACATCCCACATTTTGATGGGTTTAATCATTCTGATAAGGTTCAGGAATGGTTGGGAATCATTGAAAATTATTTTGAGTTCATGAGTATTCCTAAGAAGGCGTGGGTGCAAATTATATTTTTTAAGTTGATTGGGGAGGCCTCTATTTGGTGGAAAGAACTGCAAATGTTTCACGTTTCAAAGTTAATCTATGGGGTTAATAGAGATTTATATGGCATCATAGATCCTCCGTTACAAGTCACTTGCAAATGTTTGGTGGACAAAACTACCATGGTACTGTTGATTTTGATTAATTGTACTAGACTCAAAAGTATTATACTCGCCTGCTTGAATTTCCTATATGCAAGGGGTAATCAAGTGATGTCATTGAAGACCCACATCAGTTACTTTTCATTTGACATGTACTTGCTGATATAAAGGAGGAAGAAATACCTCTTGTTTCAAGTGTTTTGAAGACCCAAGTTTATTGGAGCTGCTATGAATGAATTAATTAAGTTAGCTATTTATCAATTGAATGGATGTGCTTATGGGCTGCCTCAACAAAATCAGATTGGTTTTACCCTAGTTGTTCTCACCCTTTACAATTGTTTTTCACAGTTCGGTGTCAATGATTGTAGAAGCAGTGAGACATTTTTAACACCAGCGGAAGAAAATTTTGCTTTAAGCTTTAACGACCCTGAATTCAAAATTGAGTTTTGCAAACATATTTGGAAGGAGTGTTGGAAGAGCATGGACATGACTTTGGGTTTACCCAATGACTTCACCATTAACTCAGAATGTTCGGTGTCAATGAATCAAGTTTTGGAGCATTTTATTTAGAAGAAAATTATTTTTCAATTAGTTTCTAGTTTAAACACACTTTGTCATTGCAATCCAGCCTTCATCTTATTCTTCGGCAAGATTTGGAATATCATCGAGGTTGTGTTAAATCATTGCCCAAAGAACTCTATGTTGCAGAATCGAAGAAGTCTCCACTGCTCATTTGCACAATGGAATTGGGATCCTGATCAGTTTGTTCTCACAAATCAGCAAGGTTAAAATGGAATGTGTTTTCTTTATTGTCTCTTCATGCTGTCTAGCATTCAAAACTGATCGAGTTTTGACCCCTCAAATCTTTAAATGGCTGATCTTCAAGAGTACTCTTTTTCAACCTTCAACCTTCAAGATTCAAGGAAGAATCTTTTCTAAGAAAGGGAGAACTTATTTAGCAGATTAGGAGTACTATTTACGTTATTAATAAGTTTTTTAATTAGTGTTAGTCTTATAGTTGTCTTTGAGTCATTTTAATGGTTCTTTAGGGAATCTTAAGGTCATATTTGTCAATGTATTTGTTGTGGTTAATTTTGTCTTTTAGCGGAGTTGTAAGCTATAAATAGGAAGAGAGATGAGCTAAGAAGTTCATAATAAAGTATTGTATGAACTTTGTATTGAGGTTTTACTCTTGATCTTAATGAAGCTTTTCCGGTTTTGAATCAGAGAATTGAATCCCTATTTGCAGATAATTTCTTCAAGTTAAACTTTCAACTTCTACGTCATTTATCTTTCCATTTAGGTATAAATATGTTGATTTTTTCATTTTTCTATCTTCGTTATTTATAGGACATTTCTGGCCCCTTGGAGCTGACCTTATGGAGAGCACCAAGTGCTCACCATAACTCTCTCTCTCTCTCTCTCTCTCTCTCTCTATATATATATATATATATAGATATATATATATAGATAAATACATCCATGGACCTCAAACTAAGTGGCTTTCCTCTAACATTCGCTTCTCACTGAAACTAGCCAGCTTCATTAGAGGTGCCATAAATATTTTCCCATTTGCAGACATTATCTATAGTATATTTAATCACTTCTGTTGCTATGCTCTCCCTACAGAGAAATAAAAATGGGAAAACGAGTTTTTAGGTTCATTCATCAAAAGAACAGAACGATATTCAACATGGGTGGAGTACAAGTTACAGATGCATCAACTGTGAATACATTTTTGTGAAGTACTCGTAACTAAGCGACATGACATGAACATAAGTTTGGATAGTAAGACGATGCAATTTGGTGGAAATTTAGAGAAAAACAGGCATATCTGATTGGATATGTATCCAAAAATTTATAACCCACTATCTTAAAAGAGTTCTGTGTAACACAGTGGAGAATCAATGCAGAGCGAAATTCAAATTGCAACCCATACAGATTTAGATACATAGATAGTAAATAATATACATCATATATAACAAGCCACATATATCTACTGATACTGATATCAAGAACCATTATAACAACCCAAGTAAGTAGCTTGACAAAAAGTGAACTTTAAAATCGAAAAAATAGGGCAAATTCGTAGACAGATAGAAAGAACAATAAAACTAATCATATTGTATCATCGAAATACAGGATGGTTCAGAAAAATGATAAAAGAAGTCACCTAGTAAAATCTTGATTGGAAATTCTTGAATTGTCTTCTTTAAATGGAAAGCAAGGCACATTGATTCCTTCAGTGTTTTGAAATCGTGAGGCCTTGAGAGTAACACTGGTACCAGAGTTACGTGAAGCAACAGATGTGATCACAGTAGGCCTTTGCTGAGTATTATTCGTGACACCCCAACTAGGAGGAGACTTCAGAGCCCTAAAAAGGGAAGATTTACGGCTATATTTTAAGTATTCACAACCTAAACACAAACTCTGGAAGTCTACTTATTTCACATATGCACATAAATATCAACATATTTGAATCTACAATATTTAATTTTTCAATGAAGAGGAAAAACAAAGAAGTGAAAGAGAGAGAACCTGGGTGGAGATCGCATAGGGGAAACATCAGAAAAAGGTGGGTTTGGGGGAGAAGGTGGAGTTGGAGACCCAAGATTTCCGAAAGTTGGTTGTGTTGAGGGCGGTGCAGCTGGTCCTGAACTCTTGGTAAATCCGAAATACGACGACATTGTGCCACTAGATTTCAGAATATGATTAACGATTAGATTCTAACGACCTCCTTAAAATCTTCACTTCACCGATTTTGAGATCTGTATTTTTTTCTTTATTGGCTGGGAATTAAAGTCGGGGGCAAAGAGAAACTCAGAGTGGTGGCTATGGCTCCCAATAATTTGATTTGCCATGGACAGCCAAAGAATAATATAATAACGACGCTGTAATTAGAGAAATTCTCAATAAATCCGGGTTTCTACTTACCACCGTTTCAAGTATCGTTTGAATCATTTGCTCATTTTAATGTTTAGGGCTAATTGATGCAATAAAATTTTATGATGTTATGGAATTTTGATTTATCGTTGGATTATTGAGAAATTGAACAGATAATATAGATTTTGGGTTTTGGTATATAAAAATCACTATAAAGGAGAAAATATCTTGTCCACGTTCGACCTAGTTACTGAACATTCCATGTACAGTTGGGATACTTGTAGGATTAAAGATTTTACATCTTAACTTTATACACTGTGTTTTAATAACGAATAATTTCATGTGATTTGAATAAATGCTTGTAAATCTTAACTTTATTCATGTAAATGAAAAAAAGTTTCTTTTAATAAAAAGACATTTACATTTATTCGAAGACTTATGAATCTTAAAAATTAAACATTTAAAGATGAAAAAAATTGATGTGTACAATCCAAACGAATATATGTTTGGTTGAATTGTATTACAATTTTGTTTATTATGTTTTATCATTACGTTATAAATGACATTCAAGATATCGTATTACTCGATGATTATATGTATCACAATTAACGATAAATTTTTAATTAAAACTATTTTATTATTATTTTTTCTTTTAAAGAAAATAGAAAATTATAATTTCTTATTTGAATTCACTTTTTCTTATTTTTTTTATTTTTAAGGTCTTCTAATTTTGTTTTAGAATGATAAACACGTTTCTTTCACGTGTAAAATCAATTCTAAATCTTCTACCATTTGAACGTGAATTATTATTTTTCATTACAATCATTATTTTATTATTTATTCTATTAAATTTTTTTCATATTATCTAATCTTTTTTTAAAATAAACATTTATTAGAAGGGTTGATTTTGAACTTAAAAAATAAAATTAATTACCAAACAACTAACGTTTCAAAACTTGAGTTTAAAATATAAAACTTTTTGAAAATAAAATTGGTTACAAAATAGAACTACAGGGATTCACTTTTGTTTTCTATGGTTTTCAAAGGGCGTTTATAAATTTGAAGCATAAAGATATTAGTCCTTTCTGATAATTTATAACACAATTTCTGCATATCATTATTTTTTTTTGTCAATTACTTATTTACGTATTGTAAACTGGTTGTGAAAATTAAGCTGTTATTTTCGTGGTTTTGTAAGAGAGAGAGAATTTGATAACATTTTACACAACATTGTAGTTTTTGGTATTGAAGTGTACCAATGAACAATATATTAATGTTACCTAAGGCTTGATTCTTGTTCCGCTACACTTGCTTGATTTTTTTTGTAGATTTTTAGAGCTCTTATTTGGGTTTTGGCTTGTAGTTTTAATTACCATAATGTCACGTCCCGTCCAAACTGTCCCTGAAAATCTAAATAAATAGCTATTAAGTAAAGGACGGTGCTTTTTACACTGAAGTTCTAGCTGTAGGTTCGTAGAAAGCCAGAAATGGACGACTCAACTCGTTCAGATCTCAGAATGCTCCAGCACACTGAGGCGCTGAACGGGCCGGAACGCTCTAGAATGCGATGGTTCGGGAAGGATGTGCACTTAGCCTACTAACATCCCGAAAGGACGTAGGTCGCTGAAGCTTACGAAATATCCCCAAGGATGTAGTAGGCCGCCGGAAGCTTACTGAACATCCCTGCTGGGTGCACGAAGCGAGCTAGGGACAAACCCAGAAGACTCAGAGCTCGCTAGAAGGTCCTGTGAGCCTCAGGGCACATCACATAAACCTAGAACCTTCGTATATTCTAGGCATAGAATTATCAAGAACGTGGTGGCATATTCTTAAAGGCTAAGCCACCCTATAAATAGACCACTGGTCTTCATTTGCATTCATCTGGGAAATCTTGGAAAATCCTCGGGAATTCTTAAGAATTGTATCATACACTCTCTCAGAAGAATACAAAGCATTCTGTGCAAACTCTCTTACTATTCTCTTTCGAGTTCCATTTTCTGATTGAAAGGCTTTTAGTACGACCGACCGAGCTAAGCCGCACGATCGCTACTGAGAAATTAAGGTCGTGACAGCTTGGTATCAGAAAGTTAAAAGCATCTCTATCTTTGGCAAAATGAAGAACACCGCCCGCCTACACCAAGTACGGATGTTCCACCAATGGAACGTGGCCGTGAGAAGTGCGGAAAGCCCCAAAGGAATCTCGAGCCAAGTCGAAAGACTTGCTTTCTAGCTTGGAAGCACGAGTGGGAAGCAGACGCCCAGTGAGTCAAGCTGACCTGCTGACAACTCGGGAGCGCTGCAATGGTTTCTGGAGGCCGAGGATGTGGAAATCCACGCACGGTTAAGATGTCACCAACGAGCGAGACGTGGATCGAGGCAAGAGATCACGGGTTAAAGGCGAACTTGCCGCTGCAAGGTAAAGGATCTCGTCCAAAGAGAACTTGCTAATGTATTGCATAGAATGGAGGATACGGGTGGTGATCTAGCTCTACTGTAGCGAGCATGGCCGCGGAACTAGTGCAACCACCGCCAACGAGGCCAAGAGGGTGGACGTTCCCAAGCCCAAGACCTTTAACGGCGTTAGAACGCCAGGGAAGGGACAACTTCCTACGGGGCTGGGGAGCAATACTTCGAGGCTACCGTACACGGACCACGCCACCGTGATCCGAACCCAGCCTACGTACTTTATCCGACACTGCGATGTCAGGCGGAGACGGAGATACCGAGACGTGCAACCAGTGGGGTTCGCACGATTGATACCTTTCGATGACTTCAGGGAATTCAAGATGCGCTTCTTCCCCGTAAATGCCGAAGAGAGAAAGCGGGCCGATCGCGACTAAGCAGTGACGGTAAAGCATAAGCGGATTGCGTGAAGGAGTTCACAACCCGCCGAAGCCCCCCGACACAACCGACAAGGATGCCTTATTCTCGTTCACGCTGACGTCTCCAATCGCGGGCTAACTCGAGCTCAAGCGACGTGGTGTCCAAGATTTATCTTCGGCCACTATGCGATGTGCCAAGCAGAAGCCATTGATCACCCACAAACAAGCGAGGGCTCTAAAGCCACGTACAAGAAGTTTGGTGGCGAGAGAAGAGTAATGGAGGCCATGCCAAAAGTCGTGATCCAAAAATCATAAAGGCAACTCCTCATTCAAGCCACTCGGATAAAGTGGAAGCGAGAAGCGAGGATCTAATGCCTCGAAGCCCCGGTGACGTGCTTTATATGCGACCACCGCACGGGGCACGTGAATGTCTCAAGAGGAAGGCATCGAGCAGCCTTAGTTGCCTCCACACATGATCAAGATGGAGTGAGTCGGACGATGGTGCAAAGACGGGTTCTTTCGCGCCTACTGCGGTATCAGTAGGCTCCCGACACCCCTAAAGGCTTAACGTACGGGATGCCATCATCAACGGGAAGGTCGCCAAAGCATTGGTCGACACAGGAGCATCTCACAACTTTGTTTCTGGTGGAAGAAGCAAAGAGACTCGCCTAAAGGTTGTCAACGGAGTGATCTCTCGAAGGCGCTAACTCGAAGAAGACTACCACTACACGGGAGTCGTCGCGAGTTAAGGTCGCGGGCCTGGGTGTACGGATCGCTGGACTTATCGCGGCGCCATAGATGACTACTCGATGGGTATTCGCATGGAGTTCTCGGGACCAGAGCTGTTCCATACTCAAACTCCACGTGCATCATGGATGGTCTCGAAGGTTTCGGTGTACCGACGACAGACCACCCAACGCACAACCCAAGCTCTCTCGCACTTCAAATCAAAAGGGATTGAAGAGGGACGAAGCAGAGTTATCCGACCATCTCAAAAGAGTACAACGAGGAGGAGTCGCCAAAGCCAAGTTTGCCGACGGACGTGCAAGATAAGTCCCACGCGAAGGTGATGCTCGAGGCATCACCAAAGTCAAGCTTGCCAACCAAGGCAAGTTACCCCGTATAATCCCACGTGGGACGATGCGGGCCCTCACCCAAACTACCTCCTGGGCGAGGGAGGTGAATCCATAAAGTCGAGTTGGAACTCGACACAAGACCACCATTAACGAGCCGGTGCGTGAAAAGTCGAGTCGCGCGGAAGCATGACGCGACCGATGCGCCGAGTCGAAAGGGAAGACAAAGCAAAGATACACCCTGAGGTCTCGGCTCGAGTCGCCGCCCATTCCAGAGTACTCACGGGAGAGTGTCTGCGGATTTCATCACCCCGCTTGCCAAAAATCGAGAGGGCTTTGGCAAAGATTTTCGGTGATTGACGCTTCAACAAGTACGCAACACTCATACCTCGCTCTCAACCTGATCGCACGGCGACGAGACAAACATGTTTGTTCCTCAAGAATGTCAAGGAAGCACGGGGATCCCGTCTCCAATATGTGAGCGACCGAGACCCACGGCCTCACGGGGGAAATTTCTGACCGAACTATTCTGCTATCGGGGATCGAGACTTGAATTTCTCTTACCCGCCCACCCCCAAAACGACGGGCAAACGAAACGTGCCAATACATTGCCGGAGTTGTATCTTAGGCACTTTGTCGACACCGCACGATCGCTGTTTCTTGACGTAGCCCAATTTTCCTACACCCTACAAAAAGGTCGAGTCCCACCGCCAAGAGTCCCTTCGAAATTGTCACGGCAGCCAGCCCACGACCTCATGCCTCCACGAAGCATGAAGGAAAGAGCCCACCGGCTTTCAAGTTTGCCAAGGCCTCGGCATGAACAAGCAGAGTTGGCCCGAGCATATTTGCATAAGGCGCCAAGAAGATGAAGAAACGGGCCGACAAGAGGAGTGATGGTAGAAGTTTCAAGAAGCGTGATTTGGTCCCGGTAAAACTATTGCCCCAACAATTCAAGTCCTAAGGTTCATGGGTTGGTACTAAGTACGAGGGACCATTTCCGTCCTTAAGAAAGCCTGCAAGGTGTCATATAAGCTACAACTCCCTCCGAAGCCTTAAAATCTATCCCGTTTTTCTGTAAGCATGCTAAAATCCTTTCTGGAGATAAGGAAGACATAAGTGTATGAGAATCCAAGCAGGCGCATACCGCAAGAAAACCTCATTCAATAAAGAAGTTGGACTCAATCATGGACCGTCGATCCGACGGCGGGCGTACTGTGTTACAGGAATACTTGGTCAAACGGAAGAACGCTCTGACGAAGAAACGAGTCAGGGAACCTAAGGGATCAGGGCGCTTCAAAGACGACATCGAGAGGTTCAAGTTAAGGCGCGCGACGGGGCGTCGCGAACTTAAGTGGGCAGGGTGTCACGTCCCGCCCAACCGTCCCCGAAAATCCAAATAAATAAGTGGTCGCCAAAGGATCTGTGCTTTTCTACATGGAAAGTTCTAGAGCTTGCCTAGAGAAGTCCCAGAAAGCGGCTAGAGTTGGGACGGACTCAACTCAAGTTGAAGACTAGAATGTTCCAGAGCACACCTGAGGGTGCTAGAACGGGCCGAACGTTCTAGAATGCGCCGGATGGTTCGGGAAGGATGGTAGCCGCCTGGAAGCTTACGGAACATCCCGAATGACGTAGAGCTGCTGGAAGCTTTACTGAATATCCCTAAGGATGTGAAGCCGCCGGAAGCTTACTAACATCCCTACATGCGTAGTGAAGGAGCTAGACAAACCCAAGACTCTAGAGTTTGCTGTATGTCCTCAGAGCCTCATGGGCACATCAGACATAAACCTAGAACCTTCTTGTATATTCTAGGCATAGAATTATCTAGAATGTGGTGGCATATTCTTAGGCTTAGAAGCCACCCTATAAATAGACCACTTGGTCTTCATTTGCATTCATCTTGGGAAATCTTGGAAAATCCTTGGGAATTCTTAGCAATTGTATCATAAACTCTCTCTAGAGCAATACAAAGCATTCTTTGCAAACTCTCTTACTATTCTCTTTGGAGTTCCATTTTCGGATTGAAAGGCAAGCTTAGTACGACGGACCGAGCTAAGTGCCGCACGATCACTACTTGAGAAATTAAGGTCGTGACAATAAGCATGCTTAGAATATTGTGGCAAGGATTTTTGATATTTTTTTTTGGGTATTAGCCACTGATGCCGTCTCTGCTGCTCCCTTTGTGAACTGTTTGGGTTTGTTAAAATATAAGTTTTGTGGCTTAGTATTGTTGTTAGCATTTTGTAACCAAATGCCTTCTAAATGTATTAGAAAAATTATATAAATGAAGCTAGGTGACTTGTGATTTTGTGATATACATTATCATATTTCTCATTATGGATGACTATTAACTTATATACGATCGAATCATCCAAATGGAATTATTAAATTGTAGATTTTGTGACTTTTAAGGAAAATTGAGGTTTGAGAAACCTTTTCATTTCATGAATGTCATTCTTTGTCAACAATTTGATTAATTTGTTGTTCTTCTACTTAGATTTATGCTCCACTATCAATTTTCCTTGGAGGTGATATCGTTTAGATGTTAGATGGAAACTTTGATTACTCTCAATTTGTATACAAACTAGTCACTAAAATTTGTGAGCAAAGTATTGTACTTGAAGATGGAAAACTGTGAAAATTCAAATTTTGGTGATGATGATTGTGTGATTTATTGTTGTGTTTTTCATCTTTTATTTACTTTCCTCTTTTTGTTTCTTGGTTTTAAGTTTTTCACTTTGCAAATTTTAGTGAGTATTAAACATAATTGGGTATGAGTGAGATGCTAGGTGTAAACAAATTTGCACACTTTTGCACTTATTCCGATCACTAACTGCTACCTTGCACCATGTTCCAATGTTATTAGGTTGTTACCACTTATTAGTGCAACATGACAAACCATGATTAGTGTGAGCAAAATTGTGTGCTGTTTGCTTTAATCATGGCAAGAAATGAAGAAGATCTTTTTACCTACATCATTTCTCTGTCACCATTAGTTCTAAGAACTATGTGATGAACTGATTTGGAACCCAATTTTGGCTGTTAAAGGACATTAATTCTTTGCTGATGCTCCCCTTGAACATCTATACATTTCTATGGTGAATTGATAATCTGCTTATTACCGAGTTTTTTTCTATTTTTCATTGGCTACAGTTACATAAAATCTGCTCTAACGGGATCTTTTTATATCATTTAAAAAAAAAACAATATTTTTAATTTTATAAATTTTATTTTAATATTTATTATTATTTTTATCGAATTTAATTCCTGTTATCATATATATTTTTATTATATTCCTATTTTTGGAACCACTGTTCTCGTTATATTTGAGAAAATACAAATCTTTACATAAGGGTAGCTGATTCATTGACTATAAGTATTAAAACGACTTCGTGTTAAATGGAATATTTCAACTTGAATTTAAAAGTATTCCCTAATTATAACCATTTGGTTAAAATAGTGGTTTCATGATAGGTTTTGACGAAATCCCCCGACATCGACTTATTTTCTCTTCAACTATATTCGTTATAATTTTCTAATTGTTATTACATTATAATTTTTTAATTGTTATTACGTTATCTCTTGTATTATTTTACAAAAACAAGATTATATTTGTTTAGATTTCTTTTTTTAATTAATATATTAAATATTAATGATCGTATTTGATTAATCAATAAACTTATTTAATTTATGATATTTTGATATTACGTTTATATAGTTTTTCTTTTTATGTTCATGAATGCATTAATTAAATAATTGTGTATATAATATCATAATTATTTGATTTGATTATTTAACTTTAAATAAGTTATCTTTATTGGATCCATGTTTAATCTGATTGTTCTAGGGTTACTAGATGATTTAAAACTAACAGATATATTTTTGAATCTTCTAATTAGTGTTATTCATTATTGAATCTACTATATGACACATTTTGCACTTGTATTATTGTGCTAACATTTCAAGTTCTGGTTGGACATGTTTAATTACTCGTTTAACTCAAGTTTATCAAAATATTGGTTCAAATTTGTACATTTATATTGTAGAGACCGTAAAAGAAGTGACTACTCATAACTAGATTACTTAAAGACATCATCTGTGACAAGTAATGTAAGTTATGACCTTATAATTGAACATTATTTTCACAGTAAATAATTAATTGGTTCGATTCACAGGTGTTTTTTCTTTAATTTATTATTATGGTCTAAGTTTTTTCACTTAAAATATAGCGTACTTACTCTTTTATTTATTGATGTATTATTTTATTTATACACGATTACATATCTGATCACTTATAAAATTTTAATTTGACATATTTTGTTTAACTAATTATTCATTCGTTTTAGTTTATTTAGATTCGTAAATAAAAAATTTCAATCTTTTCTTCCAAAAAATTTCATAATCTTCATTGTTTTTTCATTGTACTCGCGATTTATTTCTTCAATGTTGTCATTCTTTTCATCATCCTTACTCACTAGTGGCTAATTTCTCATTATTTTTAGTGTCGGATCAGCTTGCCGAGCTTCTTGTTCATCTTTATTCAATCTATCTATGAGTCATTGTACTCTATGGGCTTGTTTTTTGGTTTAATTGTGTTCTAGTTGGTGGTTTATGTTGTTTTCATCTGCATGTGTATCTTGCTAAAAAATTGAAAAGCGATGGAGGAGGTGTTTACATGTTTGAATAATCTCGATTTAACTCTTAAAAATGTGGACTTGATTTATGATGAGAATGAGTCATTGGAATTGATCTTTGTTGTGTTAGGCACAGTGAGTAAAAATAAAATGAATTCAATAGAGTAGAATAATAACACCAAAAATTTAACGTGGTTCACCCTTTAATTTAGACTAAGTCTACGGGACAAACTCCGAAAAATATTTCTTCCACTAATAAAATTAATGGGTACAAAGTGAGAGGCAATACATCAAATTGAGATTAACCCAAAATAGTGTCACACAAATGTTTCCCAAACTCACTATTTTGTTACTCCCCCTTTTAGAAAAATATCTCAATATTTTCTAAGATATTCTCTCACTTTCTTACACACAACAACATTTTTCTTCAAATGAAATTGTTCATTTGGCTTTGCTTTGCTTCTCTTCTTGTTTTGATGTGTTGATATATCTCTAATGCAAAGACATCGCCTATCAATGATAGATGCATTTGTCAAATGTAGTTGCACCTAATATTTACGGTTGCACATACCATTTGTGATTGCACATATCATTTATGGTTGCACCTACCATTTGTGGTTGCACTTACCATTTTATGATTGCACCTAACATTTGTATTTTCTTCCTCTTCAATGGAGGAGGGACTTACATGTTGTTCGGATGATTACTATCGTTTTATGAATCTCAATGCTTTGTTGAAGGTGTTTTAAAGAATATGGGCTAAGCAAGGTGGAAATGAGTTGAAAGCGTAAGATGGGACAACGCTTCTATCCTATTTTGAGGAATTGATGACTAAGAATTGGTTATTTGGAAAATATCATGAAATTTTAATAATTCTCTCCTAGTTGTTAAGAAAGTTGATTCAAATATGTGTCATTCCAAAATCAGTTTTGATTCTTTGCTACTTTAGTTGCAAATACATGATTTGCCTAATTGCATCCAAATTGGAGGAAGATGTATATAATCATAAAGATTGTTGGAAAGTAGGTGATGATTTGGAAGAGGATCAGTTTTCTCTTGCATATGGTTTGGCTAGATCTATTAGAGTTAGAGTTGAGTTTTATCTTGAACGTACAATTGGCGTTAGAATCCCATTGAATAGTAAAGACTCTGTGTTGAGGGTGATATGAGTTGATTTAAGGTTTGAGAGATTGCTATGATTTTGCTATCATTGTGGTTTCTTAATGCATGACACAAAGTGGAGCTTGCTCACTAGTTGCCTAAATGTTGGATTTGATAGAAGGCATGTAAACTCGAGTAATCTCGCATATGTTAAGAGTGTATCCGATGTTATTCCAAATCCAAGTGGTGATAAAACTAGTCCTGTTGGTTCTGGTGTTGCATAGAAGCCAGAAAAATGTTGGCCATATGCTTTCTATGAAGGAAAGTATGGCTTCGCTGCTGATGGTCAATGTGAAGCTAATATTAGGAATGAAGATCTTAATGTTGGTATCGAGGGTTTAGTGCAAGCTAAAAGAGGGGATGTTAGTGTTGTGGGCGGAAGTAATAAATAGCGGTATATGAATATATCAAAGCAATAAAATGAACACACAGAATTTACGTGGTTCGGCAATTCGCCTAGGTCCACGGGAGGCAGCAGATATTATTTGAACTGAGTAGGAAATATACTGAGAATACGGTCTGATTTCCTCGCTAATAATATCTCTCGAGTGTTTCCCCAAAAACTCCCATAGTATTTTCTCTGCTTTGAGTTTGCTTATACTCTCTACGATTTTTCGATTTTGCCTTGTTCTTCAATGCATGAACTCTTCCACATTTATAGATGAAGAAAGGCTCCACTCACTAAAGTGTGCCATAATTTAAGCCTTAAATTAGACCAATTTCCTTAAATTATGCCTTAATTTCCTTAAATCATGCCGTAAATCATGCCCTGAAATTAGGACACTAATTTCCTAAATTATACCACTAATTTGTTACTTTTACGACCAATATTCAACAATCTCCACCTTGGCGAAAAAAGTTCATAACGCCTCAAATGCGCTAGGCGCCCTAAGCTCGAGAGATGTTGATCAAGTTCAGGTGTTGAAACTTGATCCACGTGAACCACCTTTGTAAGCATATCTGCCAGGGTTATCTATGCGATTCAGGCTTTACGGAGTATAACATTCCCTTCATCAACGATTTCCCGAACAAAATGAAATCGAACATCGATGTGCTTAGTGCGACCGCTGATGCACTTGGTTCTTTGCCAGAACAAATGGCACTGGGTCGCGAGAAAACCTCGCGTTCTTGAACAATACCCAATCCTTAGTCGGCAGAAGCCATATAGCTTCTTTGAATGCTACATTCTGACCATGCCGTATACTGCCTACTGTGGTAGACAAAGCTACGATTGGCAATGTTGATCTCAAACAAATGGTCCTCTCTGTCATTGTGAACACGTAACCGGTTGTAGATCGACGCTTATCCGATCTCCCGGCATAGGTCGGAATCCACATATCCAACTAGGTGTTTACCTTGGTCTTGTCTCTCTCGAAACTTCAAACCAATATCCACGGTACTAGATGTACTTGTAGAATCCTTCACCGCTGTACCAGGTGTCCTTTACCGGATTATGCATATGCCATACTAACGGCGTGGGAAATATCGGTGCTGGTGCAAACCATTGCATACATCAGAGCCACGGCATTTGCATATGGAACACGTTCCATTTGCTTTCTTCATCGGTGGTGCTAGGTGACATTAATGCAACACTGGCGAAAGTGAGGAGCGGCGGTGTACTTCTTGGTTTGGTTTTCATCAATGTCAAACCTTT
Organism: Hippophae rhamnoides; assembly: GCA_033030585.1. NCBI lineage: Eukaryota > Viridiplantae > Streptophyta > Magnoliopsida > Rosales > Elaeagnaceae > Hippophae > Hippophae rhamnoides. Next base: position 1,053,296 of record CM065436.1, on the reverse strand, counting down.
GTAGTACTTTCTTGAGATGCGAGTACGTGAATGACCGTACTTTACTGCAACTCTATCTCTTGTGATTTCCATCCCAAGAATTTTCTTAGCTTTCTCCAAGATCTTTCATTTCAAATTAGAACTCATGAGCCTTGATCTGTCGATCTCCGCTTTCTTAGATCTGATCAACGTATCATCGACGTATAAGAGCAAATAAATGAAGAATACCGTCTTGGAGTTTAAAGCTATACCTGATGATCAAGCGACTACGTGTGTATACGCTTTCTACGATGAAGCTATCAGCGCTTGTACCATTGTCGCGGTGATTGCTTCAAACCGTAGTAAATTGACTTACTTTCGGCTTGCAAGCCCGATTCTCTCGTCACGGAATTTTAAAGCCATCAGGTTGAGACATGTAGATTTCTTCGTTCAAAAGTACCGTGGAGAAAAACATTTTGACATCGAGTTGAGCTAACTTCGAGATCAGCTATCTTGTGCAAAAGCCAATAGTATCCGAATAGATGAATGCTTAATAACGGTGAGAATACCTCGTTGTAGTCTATTCCTTCTTTACGAGCATAGCCTTTTCTTTACCCGGTCGGCTTTGTATCGATGTTGTCTTTACCAGAGCACCATGCCTTGGCGTATGGAGCCATTTTGCACCAATAGTTTTCTTTCCTTTGGGAAGTTGAACCAAGCTCCCAGTCGATTACGATGTAGAGACTTCATCTCTTCATCCATTGCCATTTTCCACTTGTCTTATCAGCTCTGCCGCGAACCTGCTTAGTCGCATGGGACATCATCGTCAATTCTGCGGAAGTGCGAATGCTACCATGCGTGTAATATCGGTAGGCTTCACGCAATCTCCCTTAGGTCGAGTAGTGGCAATAGATTACATTTCTTGATTAATCGGTAGTGATGGTGAGAGAACATCACCTCAATGAGATCTCTTGATCATCAATTTCATCTTCACGCGATCGGTAATTGGTGCAATCTTTTACCGGATCTTCGAAGTCTCAAGCATCACCTAGAAAAGTATTTGGACTTTCATTCTCTTTCTGAATTTGTTTGTCTCGGTATATGATTAAGTCGAATGTAACATCTCGGCTTAAGACGATCTTCTTGGATTCACCACACCTTTGAAAGTCGAAATACTTTAACTCGCTTCCTTAAAGCCCAAGAAAACAGCTTTCTTTGCTCTCGGATCCGAGTTTGGATTCAACTAACGTGAAAATATGGGGACATCCAAATATTCGCAATGAATCATAATCGATGTGAGGTTGTCCAGACATACCTCTTTAGGAGTTTTTCCATCTAATGCGATCATGAAGTCATTATTTGACTATATGAGTTGCATATGACAACCTCGACCCAAAAATGCCTTGCTTTCAATTTGGAATGAGATAGCATACATCGAACTTTCTCAGCAAAGTACGATTCATTAGATTCTGCCCGACTCCATTACTGCTTTGTGGTGTACGAGGCCGAAAAATGTGCGATTATCCACTTCATCTTGACAAACTTTAAAGAAAAGGATCGATTTATACTCGCCACCATTATCGGTCTGAGCCTTTTAATCTTCTTTTTGTCCGAGTCTCGATCATTTTTCTTCCATTTAAGAAAGATATCCGAGCTTCATCTTTGTATTTCATGGTGTATATCCAGGACATATCTAGAGAAATCATCGATAAAAGTCACGAACCAACGTTTACCTCAGTGAAGCATTCTTGGAAGGTCCCAGTATCCGTGTGAATATAATCAAGAGATCCGCGGAAATACGATGAATGGCGGTGCCGAACTTGACTCTTGTTTGTTTTCCCGTTACCTGATACTCGCGAGAAATCAAACTTTCGGTCTTGGCACGCTTTCAAAAGACCTTGCTTCATTAAGCCTTGCAAAGCCTTTTCACCGACATGCCTAGCGCGTGTGCCTGAGGAAGAATCATTTGCCTTTTCTTGAACTACTTGAGGCAGGTTGTCCGCATACTGCAGCTTGTACACCCGTCAGGAAATACAAGTTCGCCTTAAGTACCCTTCTATTCATACAAATGCACCTCGTACGACTTTCAAGACTCCGTTTTCCAATGTTACCTTGTAACCATCGAGAATCAGAACACCTAAAGAAATAAGGTTTTCTTTGGAGTCGAGAATATACCTTACATTTGTAAGTGGTTTGATTGTACCGTCGTGCATGCTTTAGTCGTATTGTTCAGATCCCTTTTGTACGACGAGGCATTGTCATTTGCCCGTAAATATGACTCTCATCGAGCTCTTCAAAACTTCGAAAACCAATGTCTGTTTGGACACGTATGATAAGAACATCCAGAATCAAGGATCGACTTATCGAGTAGGTTTTGATGATGGCTTGAAAAGTGATTCTTCGTCTTCATCGCCACGTGCAACATTTGCATTTGACTTGTCCTTGTTTGGACAATCTTTCTTCAGTACTTTCTGGTGACAATAGGCACGCTCGTCCTTCGCGGGGCGTCTTACGGATGACTCTCTCACTCACGGACTTTGATCTAGATTTCCCGCATTATTTGATCGCGGATTTTTTGTTGTTAGTTCTACCTCATTTATGATCAATGCTTACGATATTGGTCTGTGATCATGTTGATCCTTCTTCCGATTTTCCGTTATTTACCAAAGCATTTGAAACATCCTACGAACTTAACCTCGTCCTTTCCATATAACGGGGTTGTGGTTAAATGCTTTCATGCTCTCCAGGTAATGAATTCAATGACAAAGCTTTATCTTCATCGATAATTTCAACATCTAAATTTTGCGGATCAGCGAAATTTTATTGAAATTATCTAAGTGCTAAATCGTATGGGGTACCTTTCTTATCTTGGAAAGCGGAAAAGTTTCTTCTTCAAGTAAATCTGTTCTCGATACTTTTCGTCGTGTATTTGTCCTCTGGTTTCTTCCCAGGCTTGACTACATTCTCTTTCATGACATAGTACTTTTGATCTTTTCCTAAGCACCGGTCAATTGTGCCACAAGCTTGTCGGTTGACATAATTCCAATCTTCATTTGAATAATCTCCTGGCCTAGTCTCCAAGGCTATATTAGATCCTTCTCGAACTGAATAGATCTAATACTTACATTGCCACGTGCGAAGTTATTTGTGCCGTCAATTTCTCCACCTCGAAACTTTGCGTTGGACAACGTAGTTCTTCGAGTAGAACTTGGTTTGCCATAAATTCTATGGTCAACTTGTTCACCTTCGATCTCTCCTTTATCGGCCATAAAAGTGGCCTGTGAGAAATTTTGCACTTCTGACTTAAAAGCGGTGTTTTCCAAATTTTATACCTTATTTGAAAAAGCGAGTCCGTAGTTGAATTTGGAATGGTCCAATTAGCTAAGAATAGATCCAACTCGGTTAAAAGCGGATGAAAAACAGGACCAAATCGGTCCAAATATCACTAGTGGTGAGTTGACTCGGTCGACTCGGCGAGTTGACTCGATTCTTAGCGCGAGGATTCCAGTGACTTAAGCGGTGATTGACTTCGATTTGGCGATTCTTTCACCGTTGCGTTCGTATCGTCAAAGAGCTTCGATTTGATATATATCTTGCTATATTTGGCTCGATACCAATTTGTTGTTGTGGAAGTAATAAATAGCGGTATATGAATATATCAAGCAATAAAATGAACACACGAAATTTACGTGGTTCGGCAGGTCCTAGGTCCACGGGAAGCGTGAGATATTATTTGGTAGTAGGAAATATACGAGTCTGATCTGATTTCCTCGCTAATAATATCTCTCGAAGTGTTTCCCAAAAGCTCTGAAGTATTTTCTCTCTTTGAGTTTGCTTATACTCTCTCGATTTTTTGATTTTTGCCTTGTTCTTCAATGCATGAACTCTTCCCTATTTATAGATGAAGAAAGGCTCCCTTTCCACTAAGTGTGTGCCATAATTTAAGCCTTAAATTAGGCCACCAATTTCCTTAAATTATGCCACTAATTTCCTTAAATCATGCCATAAATCATGCCACAAATTAGGACACTAATTTCCCTAAATTATGCCACTAATTTGTTACTTTTACAGCCAATATTCAACAGTTAGTGTTGTTGGTATGCTAACGTCTACTAATAGTGTCAAGAGAACTCGCAAGGAATTGGAGGATGTAACCAATTTGAAAGCTAGTGTTAATGTTGGGACTTTGAGTAAAATTTTAAACTATGTGGTGTTATGTTTGAACTGCCTTTGAACTAGTATGATATTTTGTTGTGATGGATTTATGTTCGATTTTTGTTTTTGTTTGTGTCATTATTTTGATTTGCCTGTTTAGTTAGTTTTGTTTTGATTTAAGGTGGTTTTGTTGTTAGTTGGGTTTAAGTTTGTTTTGATATTTCTCTTTTTTTTTTAATATTTGTTCCGGTAGTGGTTGTGGTGTCTTATGGCATGTATTTTCTTTGAAAACTAGTTGGCTTGGTTAGTGTTGTTAAGAAGTGTTTGTTGGATAGAAGCACTTTTAGTCACATTCAGGTTTGCTTGTTTAGAGTACTTCTTCTAGCAGTTGTGCTACTTGAGATAGAGTCAGGGTTGAGATAGAGTGAGGGTATCTTTAAAGTTATTGCTTTAGTTAGGTCCATATATACTTTATAGAAATAATGGCATAATGACGATCTTACTCTCCATTTCAATTCTAACCCTTCCCCTTCCCCTCCCTTCCCCATCTCATTTATTTATTTTCTCAAAAAAAAAAAAAAAATTTGTTTCTTTCTTTCCCTCTCTCTCTGTTTTATTTTTTACTTTTTTTTCCTTACAGTTTCATATATTTTTACACATTTATATATTTTTTATATAAGTAAAAAAATTGAATAAAATTAGTAACTTCAATTACATATATTTTCACGTATTTTTTTTATACATCTTTAAATAAATAATGAAGAATGAAACTGAATATAATTAACAAATTTAAATTCATAAATTTTTCGCTTATTTTTTCGATGCCTTTCAAATATAAAGTCAAATAACACTAAGATGGATGAAAGGATAGAAGTTTAGCAATAAATAGATTTTCAAAGACTGTAAAATGGTTTTGACTATAAACACTCATAAATGCCCCTCAGAACTTCAAGATTATAAAAACGTAAAGTAACATATTACAAAAGTCCCAGTATTGGAATCACCCTCTAAGTTTTGGAAAAAAGATAATACATTAAAAAAGTAAGTAATTAAATTAATTTATAAACCTTAAAATTATATAAAAATTAAATTTTATAACTTTTTAATGGTATATAACATAACTCAATACTCCATGTAAATAAATACAATTTAATTTTTAAAGTAGAGTCAAACTTTTGACAATAATTTATACTTGGTACAACTGAATTGTTATACAGGTCACAATTTTAGGCGATAATTTGGCAAAAAAATTGGAAAAGGGAAAATGCTGAATGGAATTTTTTTTAGTGAAAAAAATATGGCATTTAGGTTCAATTGGTTACATTAATAATAGAACAATTTTAGTTTAGGTATCATTTTTACTCATATTTTAATATGGTAGTTTAATAATACTTATATTTAATAAAATATATCAATATTATGTAATTTTTTTTATTTCATCCATGATTTTTCATATATATGCATTTATTAGAAATTATTTGTTGTTTTTTTTTTACTATTTATCACACTTAAATATTAATAGTTTATTTATTTATCATTTTCGAGTCTTTAACTATTTTAATGCTTTTTTTTACTAATTTTTCACTCTTTTAAAAATATATTTTCCTTATATTAATTAATTAGAAATTCAATGATTTTATTTATAATTATAAGTTGGTTATTGATATTTTTATTTATGCAAGTTTTGTTTAAATAAATACAATATATAATTTTTAGATTTTATATAAAAAATAACAAAATATTATATAGTACATATTTATATGAAAAATTAGATCAAGATAATAGAAAAAATAGTTTGTATACACAAATTAATATATAATCATATATATTAAATTTATAACCCATTATTCTAATCAATATTAATATCATCAATATAATCGAGTTTTATTTTTTTATAGTTTTTATAATTATGAGAAATATTTAAAAAGAAAATAAAATTTTAGAAAAAATCTTAATTTAAAGTGATCTAGAAAACCAAAGTAACAAAAGTTGTAGAGCTACTTAGCATTGATAAAGAAAAAGAGTCTAAAAGATTGTAAAATTAGTCCACGTATATTTGATGACTCAAAAATAAAAAATAAATAAATAAACTGTTAATATTATAATAAAAAATACCATAAATATTCTCCATTAAATTTACATTTATAAATTTTTTCAATAAAATAAAAATGATATTTTATTAAAATACGACGTAAAAATTGGTAAAAGAGAGTATCATATATGAAATTGTGATATAGTAATTCAAGACGACGTCGGCTCGTAGCCCGATTCTCTCAAATTGTTTTGCAGTGTCCAGAAGTTGACTCGCGACTGAAGCAGACCGAATCGGAGACTCCTCAGCCGCAATGGAAAGCCCCAACACCGATATCCAAAAGCAAAATGAAATAGAGAGTTACGTGGTGGTTCACAACATAGCGAAGAGGCACAACGTGGGTACACTAGCACGAAGTGCCACAGCTTTTGGTGTATCAGAACTCATACTGGTGGGTCGTAAGGACTTCAATGCTTTTGGAAGCCATGGATCCACCTCCCACCTTCGCTTTCGCCTCTTCCATTCCCTTAAAGAAACTCGCTGCTTTCTCAAGGTCCTTTTTTTCTTTTTCTGGGTTTTGATTTTTTGTGGGTGTTCTTTGTTGGGTATGAAGTAATTTGGTTTGATTTCGTTTCAGGAAAAAGATTGTGATATTTGTGGCGTGGAGATTACTGATGGTGCTGTGGCTGTTAATCAGCATCCTTTCAAGAAGAGCACCGCCTTTCTTCTAGGTAACGAGGTATACAATTTCTAAATCATCATTAATCAATTTCCGGAGCTATTTTACATGGTTTTTTGTTTGCTTTGTTATTCAAGCCTATGAATCATTTTCGGTTATTTATTTATTGATTTAGAAAATATGGAGTTTGAATGACACTTTTGGGAAATATTGAGATTTTTGTTGACATGTTAATCTGACTGATTATTATTGTAGCAAGGTGGAATTTTGTAGCAATTTGCTTCATAGGTTTATCAATAATCAACACTGGTTTTTTAAAATTACTACTAGGAAAATCTTGAGCTTGGTTGTTGTGTTTCATAGCTAGCACTATTGTGATGCATTTACCATTATTGTTATCAATACATAACTACTCCTGTTATTGTATCTATTATTCTTTGAGTAGTGTTATATATATTAAGTTGTTTTATGCATCAAGTGAAATGTAAATTATTGCTTTGATCTAAAGTCGGGGATGTGGAATGATGAGGTGATATTTGGACTACTTGCTAATGGGGCCAATTAGATTGTGCCATGTGGATTGATGTATAAATCAAGTTGTGATAAAAGGCAGTTTGTTATTCTTTTCCCTACTAGAGAAATCTAAGAAGATTGGTGGACTTCATTAGATTACATGAGGGGCCTAATTATCTATCTTGCCTTGTAAGCACAATCAATTTAGTAATATGTAAATTGGATAGGCTGAAATTAAGTTATTGGTTATGGATCTTTGAATTTTGTAGTAGTCTTAAGCAGGAGCTAAATATTTTGATTTGAATTTATCCACTGACTTTTTTAACAAGCCAATATTTGTGCTCTACAGGGGACGGGCCTTTCTGCTAAAGAATGCGAGATATGTGATTTCTTTGTGTACATTCCTCAGTATGGGTGCGGCACTGCTTCATTGAATGTCACAGTAGCAGCGTCCATTATTCTGCATCATTTTGGAGGTAGTATGATAACAAGAACATCTGCATAATTTATAAATGTTTGCATCACATTAGAAGAATCTTGCACATTATATTCTTATTCTCTTACTTGACATTATGTACCTTATGTTTACTCTAATTTTATCAATTTAAGTGCATTTTTTTTCCAGACTTGCTTCAGATCATAAATTCATATTTTAAGGGATTTTTCTACTCTTTCATTCTTGTACCACCAGTTCCTAGCCTACTATTATTTACAGTAATCTTCATGCATGTGCCTAGCAAAAAAAAATAAAATAAAATAAATTCTTCTTGCATGTTGATTTTGACTTGTGAGCTTTTCATCACCTGAAACCCAACATCAGCTGTTGGGTTCTGTTTTCTCACTCTCTCTACCCTGGTTTTGCATGTTGGAGGGTTTGGTCACTGGTAGAACTTAGATTCACATGGAAAAAAGAAGATAAAACATGTAACGAGTTCTATATACAAGCAGCAAAATCAAGAGGATAAATTTTCTTAAACTAAGACATTTTTTGTGAACTTTTTTGCTTGCAAATCACAAAACTTCTCTCCCATGGTTTCTTCCAGTTTGGGCAGGTTTCTCTGAAAGAACCCGCGATGGTAACAAGTTTGTTGTGGCCGAGAAGCCTGTAAAACCAACAAGAAGAAATTATTGTGCAGAGACAATAGACTTGATTATTGAAGAGCGAAGATCTAGAAGGGAGAACACTTCTAATGGTTTCTTTGATGAAAATGAGAACGGGAATTCATCTTCTAACCTTCTGGATGCTCTGTTTGATGGTGAAGAGACGTGAGTTATTTAACATCATAAAGCATTGGTCTAATTGGGAATCTGAATTACTCAACTGGTCAAAAGAGGACAAGAATGGCATAAGCTGCAACGCCAAAAAGTCTGATCACTGGGAGGACCTCTCGTTCTTAAGTAGGAGTTTGATTTGGAACATGATACAACTTACTAGATAGGGTGTGGGGGCTATATGACATTGTTTAGATCAAAGATTGTTTGTTTGGTTTAATTATTATTTAATGTGGAGGCTTTTCTTTTCCAAATTTTGCAAGGACAGGGAACTTGGGGTGTTTATTTTGTAATGTATTCTTGATGACGATAATTAATGCAATTATTGATGACTTACCCTGTTTCATGTAAATATCACTCATCCCATTTCCTCTCCTTTTTGCCTTTGAGAAAGCTATTTTTATCCCAAATTTGTGATATATCTTAAATGATGTGTGTTACGGAGAGTTTGATTAGATACGATATATATATATATATATATATATATATATTAGTGATAGATTTGTGATAAATAGAGGTTTATTTTTTCGTGAATAATTAGTGCATGAAAAGACCTTGAGGGCTAACCTAATACTCATACATTCGAGACAAAAAAAAAAAAAATTTATCCAACGACCCTTAAAAGTAAACTCTTATATAACCCTAAATTTATTAAATAAAGTTAACGTGTTGAATAGTTTCTCTTATTAATTTGATTTTACTTTGATGAAATGCCTTTTCATCTACTTAAGCATGATATATTATTACATGACTAAACATAGCTCTTGCCAATCAAGAACGGAATCAAAGTCAACAAAATACATGGTGACAAATTTGTGGCTTCTGTTGAACCTACTCCAGAAGAACTCAGAGCAGAGCAACTGTACTTGTTTTCAAAGGTAGGTAGAGATCATTCTTGCAATTTGCAACTTATATTGTTTGTAGACACAGTAAAAAAATATTTTTGTTTTGTTTTTGCTACAAGTCTCTTTGGTAGTTAGAGATCATTTTTGTTGGTTTCTAGGAAAAGCAGTTCAACAACATTTGACTCTTATTTCACTTCCTATGCAGCTGCTCTCTACCACTTACCTTTTCATGCCTGTGACTTCAGACATTCTTCCCAATCTTCTTAAACATTTAAAGCAAGCTCAAGTTGATCTCCACATTTAGCTACAAAAATGTATCATACAGGATCCTAGAAGTGAGAAGCTAGCCCAATGGAATCAAGAAACACAAGGAAGAACATCTTATGTAGTAGAAAATCATCTTGCATGTTACGCATTGTCAGAAGACGACTCAAATGGTTTTGCTCCAGGATAAGGCAGCTGATATGGAGGTCGTCGAGGCCAAAAGTCATCATCAAGAGGTTTGGAAAGCTAAACTTTAAAAATCACTCTAATGGAGAACCAGGCAGAACTAAGTTTGGTATAAATGCTCAATCTTTCTCAGAAAAACCAATAAGAATAGCCACATTTAACGTTGCCATGTTTTCACTTGCACCTGCTATTTCAAAGGTTGAAAATGAAGGGTTTATGTTAAGGAGCCCTCCAATGAATGAAGCTCAGGACAAGTCTCCAAACGATCGTCCGAAGAGTATACTGAAGCAAAGGAAGCTTAGCAGATCAAATATGAAGGTTTCAATCAATCTACCTGATAATGAGATTTCACTAGCACAGAATAAGTTGCTTAGTTGTATGGAGGATGAGAAGCAGGGTTCACCAAACATGACTAATGTCGGTGTTAATTGGAGCCAAGTTCCGGTGAGATCACCCATTTGTTTTCCTTTAGGAATGGTTAATAGTTGGAATTGGAATGAAGATAGCTTCAAAAGTGGTAGAAGCATCTTGGAAATTTTGAGAGAAGTGGATGCTGATATATTGGCCTTACAAGATGTGAAAGCAGAAGAAGAGCAAGGGATGAAGCCTCTTTCTGATTTGGCAAATGCTTTAGAGATGTACTATGTGTTTGCTGAAAGTTGGGCTCCTGAATATGGGACTGCCATATTATCAAAATGGCATATTAATAGATGGAAGATTCAGAAGATTGCCAACAATGATGATTTCAGGTGTTCATTCTTTTTCCTTATTGCCTTTAAGTAACAAAATGAATTACAACTGCATTTAATTTGATAAACGTATAGCCAACTAGATAAAAGTTGAAACTTAGTTGTGTGATTGACTTGTATGCTTACTTTTTAAATCAAACACTTATTTTTCCTTATATACCCACTTTATACCGAGTTGTACAGATTTACAACCAATTGTACGGCTGTAAAACTAGAGTATAGAGTATATTAGTCGTTATACAACTAGGCAAAATGTGGGCATATAAGGAAAGGAAAGAAAAAAAAGAAAAAGGGAAAAAAAAGTGTTTGTGTTAAGAGCCATATTCTCTTGTGCTACTTTCGTTAATGGTACTGTATGTGTTACTAATATGCAGCAAACTCGTGGGCAAAAGTGATCGAAAAGGTGAGGCTTTGTTACATAAAAAGTAGGAACTTTGTCTATGTATTTGTAAATTATTAATGGCACACGAAAAGTGGCACGGGTCATTTGGTTCCGTGTGTTAAAAGATAGGTATATAGGGTAATTTTCTCAAATATTTTAAATTAGTTTGATCTGCAAAGAAAGTTCACAAATCTAGTCGCGGGTTTATGCAGGAATGTACTGAAGGCTACAATTGATGTTCCATGGGCTGGAGAAGTGAACTTTTACTGCACCCAACTTGACCATTTGGATGAGAATTGGAGAATGAAGCAGATTGGTGCTTTTATTCAAGCAAATGATTCTCCCCATATCTTGGCAGGAGGTTTGAATTCTCTGAATGGATTTGATTACTCATCTGAGAGGTGGACAGACATTGTGAAGGTAAGATTTGTATAACTTTAAACCTTTTTTTAAGGGATATGTTCATAGCGTCCAAAAGAGTCCATTTTTGGGTACATATTGAATGTTTGTCACGTACATGAATTATCAAGTACCTATCAGCACACCCATATCATGCGCCTTGGACACGGTATGATATTAAAAATAAAGTCCATGTAGCTTTAAACTTAGGGCTATTTCCTAAAATAACAGAGAAATGGATAAATGGAATGTTTTTCCCTAAATGGCGCATACCAAAAATGTACGTGATTAAGTTTCATCGAATTAAACTTCATCATGTGAAGTTCGCTACATGAAGACTATTATGCGTGAGGAAGTTTACTTCAAACATTTTCATCCTTTGAATTTTGAAAAGGTACGAAAGATGAAGTATACTTCATTTAGTGAACGGTCAAAGATGGAGTTTGGCTAGATAAAGCTATTTTGAACATTCTAAACTTCTTAAGTTGAATTTGTGTTAATTTTAGTCGTATTCGAAATTTATCCGATCGAATCAATCCATTCAATCCGAACCAAACAATTCAAGTTATTTGATTTCCTTATTTTTATTAGGCTAGTTTGGTTACACAAATTATAAAACAGATCTAATGTATGCTCTTGATAATAAAATTTCCATAAAAATTGATCCAATTTATATAAATACCATCTTATTTTTTTTAATTTTTAATAATAATTTTATTAAATAAAAATTAACGTTTCTAATAGTATTATTTTTTTATTAGTTCTTTTAAGGTTCTTTTTTCAATCAAGTTTTATTCCTTAATTTTTAACTATTATTAGTCCTGAATGAGTAAACGAGACCTAATATCTATTGGAGACTATCTGTCGTGGTTTCTTTGTTGTAGAATATTTATTTATATTTTAAACTTAATCGATTATTAAAACATAAAATTTACTGAAATAATTAATAATTTATTAAAAAAAATTAACAAATTAATAATTGAAAAAAAAACGATCTAACCATTCCAAAGGGTTGGTTGGATGGTTTTATAGCTTGTATTGAATTGGATGGGTTCTTTCTTAAAGTATTGTTTCTGTTATAGTTTTAGTTTAATTCTAAACCAATTCATGTTATACACATCCTCAATTATTTTTGTAAAAAGTGTGTTATTATGGGGGAGAATGGTGTGTTATGCCATAATTAACCAAAATAATAAAGGTTGTCTCTTAAACTTAACACAATTTTATCTATTCCCTAAACAACTGTTAGAATGACCAAGTAGAATTTAATAAATGATAAAATTTTGCAGTATTATGAGGACATGGGTAAGCCTATTCCAAAGGTGGAAGTCATGAAGTACCTAAAAGGGAAGGGTTACACTGATGCAAAAGACTTTTCAGGGGACTGTGAGCCACTAGTCATTATTGCCAAAGGCCAAAGTAGAATAATATTTTGTCATAACTGTCTATATATTCTCTTTCAGTTTAATATTTAGACTTAAAACTTTCTGTTTTGCTAAACCAGATGTGCAAGGCACGTGCAAGTATGGAACAAGAGTAGATTATATATTGTCATCTTCGGAGTCACAGTATAAGTTTGTTCCTGGATCATACTCTGTCATTTCATCAAAGGGTACTTCTGATCACCACATGGTCAAGGTTGATATAATCAAACAAGGTAAGTCTATGAGGCAAAATCTTATTAAAGGACAACACAAATCATTGAAAAAACTTGTGAAAGATGCAGCCTCTTGTCATTTAAGAGGCATATGGAGAATAAGTCCATAAGATATCTACCATAGTGAACTCAATGGGCAATGAGGAATCACATTTATGAAAATTAACTTATTTGTATTTGTATAAAATATAAACTAAGAAAGCAAAACAAATTATTAGTATCATTATTATTAATTTATTCATTACAATTTCTCATTACTATTAGCCTAGGTTATGGTAGGCGTCTCACTTCTTCCATCAATGTGTAAGCAATAGTGATATATGTATAAGATAGTATTATTTATAAATGTATACTATATATAGTCTATCAAAAACTCAATGTGTAAGCAATAGTGATATATTTGTACATAGATTATTTATAAATGTATGCTATAGTCTATCAAAAAAGTTGTGAACTAATTATTTAAAATATTCAATAAATTTCAAATGATTTTTAAAGGTAAGATTGAGATTTTAGAAAAAAGTAAAAAAAAATCTTGAAAAAGAAAATATGTCCGGTAAATAAACATGTAATATCATATCATTAAATTCTATTATTATGTTAAAAAGTACTCGCGTATAATACTTATCTTCAAAGTACGAATACTTTTCAAATTTTTCGACAAGGGAGATAATATTTTACACGACACGATATAATACAATATATATAAGAAATTTAGTTAGAATTGATCAATAACTTTTTCATGTCTTTAAAAATTTTGTTATTTCTTACTATTATAAATATGAAACACAAAAAAAAAATTATGTAAATTTTCTCATGTGTTAATTAACACGCGAATATGATACGATTAATATCAAAACACAACACGAATACGGTTAACACTATAAAATTATCGCCTTAATATTTAAATACTGTTCGAGCAATTATTCATACGAGTACAATAATTAAAAGAAATGCTAATTAGAGACTAGTTTGAGAGAAGATGTAAAATGTAGAAAGCATTTTAAGATATTCTTTTATTTCACTATTAATAATCTTGATACATTATAGAAGATTACAACTGAAGCAATATAGGAAAAAATACAAATTACAAGCTACACTATCTTAAAGCAAATTTTACATAATTACATCATATTAATAAGCAGAAGCATCCAAACTCCAATCTGCAAGCAACTATCTTATAATACAATAAATATATGCATCTCATAAACACCGAGATATCATAATTAAGTTCAAACACACACATAGATGCGTGAGTGTATAGCTGTTATTTATAAAAAACCTTAAATCAAGCATCAAATCTTATCTATAAATTTACAACTCCCATGCTTATATATATATATATATATATATATCAGTTAAGAAGAGTACTCCTGATTAATTAGAGGACTCATTAGAAGATGAAGGGTAGCCAATTCCATGACGAGTATTAGGAAAAACAACAAAAACAGAACCAGAAATAACACCAATAACAGGAGGCAAAACTTGAAGTAAAGTCTTCTCAGTAGCCTCAAAACCAGGATAAAAACATCTGACAGTGTTGATATCTAAAAGTGACAAAACCCCAAAAACAATTACTGAAAACAAAGCATGAACGAAGTCTCCAAATCTCAACTTATATGAAGACAAATCCACAGAATTTGAATTGGGTGAAGGCCAAAGACCTTTGTTTGTCACAATTCCATAGTGGATTTTATCATCACTGCCTTTATAACTATCTGTGAAACAAGCAAAACAACAAGAAAATCCGCAAAGAGCAATGAAAATAGAATCCAAGTACTTATTCAATGTGGTACAAGAACCATTGTTGGTTAAAACGGGGTTGAGAAATTGAAATAAGAAGACTGTGCCTGTAGGCAAGAGTTTTATGAGACTGCCTAAGCTTGAGAATGTTTTTTCTTGGACACCATTTTTGTTGTTGTTTGATCCGGAGGAAGAACTAGATCCTCCCATTTTAGCTTTATGTTTGTGCACGTAACCCTACTTTTAAGAATGAGAGTTATAATTATATTTTGACTGGACTTTGGTTTAGATTTGGTTTGGTTTTTGTGACAAATTCTAATGCATTGTGGTATTTATAGAGAGAGAGAGAGAGAGATTAGCTAGAGGGGAGGGAAAGACCGTAATGTTTGTACGCCTAAATTTTAGACGAAACCAATTTATATGTACGGTACAATTTTGTATACCATAAGGTATTAATGTTATAGGTGAGGGGATATAAATATCTTTTTAAAAATTAAGTTATTTATACCGTTTATGGTTATAGATTAAAAAATATATTATTTATTTCATAATTTTCGTAAAATAATTTAATTAAAATAAATATATTATTTTAATAATTTTTTATTTAAAATATTTTTTATCAAATAATTAAAATACAAATATTTGATCAAAATAAAAGTAAAATTTAATATGAAATAGTTTTAAAAAAATTAATATAAATTTTAATTTTTCATACAACTTAAAAAAATAATAAAACGGATAGAAATCATGTTAAAATAAAATAGTGACAATTAACAAATATTAAAAATAAATATTTTATGAATATTTTTATATTAATTATATATTAATTGTGATTTTATCATCGTTAAATACTCATATTTTAATCGTATTTAATAATTTTATAGAAAATAATAATATTTTAATAAAAAAATATTAAAATAATATAATTTATTCTTAATTAATTTTTTTTATCTAAATAAGTGATTAAATGATATTGTTTCTGATATAAGAAACTAACAGAATAAATAATTTAAATTTTTATTACATTTTTCTTGTTAATATATTTAAATAATTATAACCAATTATTTTTATTCATTTTAATATTTATTCTATTACCTTTTTTTCTTAAATTATTAATATGATAAAATTGAAAACTAGGCAGCTCAATGTTTTCCTCAAAACGCGCTTCTTAGGAAAAGGGTTGCACATTGTTGGCTTCTCTAGGCGATGTGTGACTAACACTCTCCCTCACATCGGACGGGAGAGCCGCGCTCACCACCGTCGATAGCCAGGGAAGTGGGGAACATTGGGACCCCCAAGATCAGCTCTGATACCAAATTGAAAGATGGGGCAGCCCAATGTTTCCCTCAAAACGCGCTTATCAAGAAAGGGGCTGCCCATACTTATAACCAGCACATTGATGGCTTCTTTGGGCGATGTGGGACTAACACTCCCCCTCACATCGGACGGGAGAGCCGCGCTCACCACCGCTGATAGCCAAGGAAGCAGGGCACATCGGGACCCCTAGGATCAGCTTTGATACCAAATTGAAAGATGGGCAGCCCAATGTTTTCCTCAAAACGCGCTTCTCAGGAAAGGGGCTGTTCATACTTATAACCAGCACATTGTTGGCTTCTCTGGGCGATGTGGGACTAACACTCCCCCTCACATTAGACGGGAGAGTCGCGCTCACCACCGCCAATAGCTAGGGAAGCGAGGCATATCGGGACCCCATGATGAGTTCTGATACCAAATTGAAAGCTGGGCAGCCCAATGTTTTCCTCAAAACGTACTTATCAGGAAAGGGGCTAACCATAGTTATAACTAGCACATTGCTGACTTCTCTGGACGATGTGGGACTAACACTCCCCCTCACAACAGACGGGAGAGCCGCGCTCACCACCGTCGATAGCCAAGGAAGCGGGGCACATCGAGACCCCATGATCAGCTCTGATACCAAATTGAAATATGGGCAGTCCAATGTTTTCCTCAAAATGCGCTTCTTACAAAAGTGACTGCCAATACTTATAACCAACATATTGCTGATTTCTCTGGACGACGTGGGACTAACATATAAGTGATATATGCAATGAAATACAAAAATATGATTGAAGATTTTATTCTATTTTAAACAAGCTTGTAGTTTGAAGCTTATAATCATTGTTAGAGATGGGGGATGAGTTATAAGTATATTTTTTAAAAAAAAAATTACACTTATATTTGTATTTCATTAGCTTGAAATACTACATTATTAATCTTTAAAAATAAGTAATAATTTATATTGATGTGAGTATTTTAAAGTTATAATCATTGTTGATATAGATTGATATTGATTGAAGCATTGGAATCCACTTTCCTGTTTGAACCTCAATGCAAGTCATAATGACTTGAGAAAGATTAAACACGTTTTAACATGATTAGATCTTACGACTTTAAAATTATATTAATGACAAATACTATCTAATTCTCTAGAGGACATATCACATGTTCAAGAACTAGGATGAACTACTGCTCTGCTCTGCTCTGCTACGACAAACAAATAAAAAAAAATGAGCAATACCTTTTTAATTTGATTACGTTTTACAAACAAAAATTATATATATATATATATATATATATATATATATATATATATATATATGCGTGTCAAAGATGGAGATTTTGTGAACTCGTGTGTCTGCAGATTCAGTTAATTCTAAATCACAATTATTAAGTCAAAAATAAGCAATTAAAATGGACTAATATCTACCAGTATACGTACACTTACTTCTTCATCTACCAGTAATACTTCCAACAAATATTCATAACTTCAAGCAACATCTACTTTTCTTTACTCTAGCAAATTAATTAATTAATTTAATAATCAATCAACTTATATTCCATTAAAATTGTCGGAGACAAATTGCGTTTACACATACAGCTTGTTCGATCATTGTGGAATGATTTTAATTTTTTTTTTTTTTTATATAATGGGGTTAATTAATTAGACTTGTTAGTATTGCATTACAAAATGGTTTACTCCACGCAAATGAAGCATGTTCATCAATCACACGTACACAAAAATTCCTATGACTAATCCATATATTAGTAAAATAAGAGGATATATAAACAGTAAATTATCTAAATTAAAGATAATTTCCAAGATTAAACATAAAAATTATAAAGTTATAAAGAAAATAATGACTTAAAATACAAAGGAACATGAAGTGTAAAATTTATATAAATTCAAAAATAAATACCAAGGCTTATATTTCATACACTTAATTGTTTGAACGAATTAAAATTATACGCGAACTCTACTTTATTTATATACAGGAATGGAGACACACGTAAGTGAGAGAGAGCACGTGTTCCTCCTCAATTTTTCGATAAAGATTCTTCCTTTTGTTGATTTATGAATATAACTCTTTATTTTACAAAAATATATAGTAATGTTATCTCTAAGTTTATTATTTAAATATTATTATTTTTTTCTTTGTTATATTATATATTCATTTATATTTCATATAATTTTTTACTTTTATTCTACTATTATACGATATAAATATTTAATATCTTCTAACAAATTTACCTCGTTATATTACGTGTTGGGTATGATAACTTATTAAATTAATATAATATGAGTTTGTTCTGTATATGTTTCAATATATTAAAGTAGAAAACATTTGTTGTTTACTTGTTTTTGTTTTGATATATAATATATGTTGTTATAAGTTATTTACTTTTTGATATTATATTATTTCTGTTTTTCTGTGTGTATAGCTTAAATTTTTTATGTTCTATTTTTTGCTAGTTAAGTTCGAATACTTTAAGAGTTTGTTACTCCTTACATTTATTATGGATCGAGTCATGGACTCTCAACACCTCCGTCACAAGTAAAAGCAACTTAAGCTCAACAACAATCACGATTTTAAATTGAATAAATTAAGGTTTGTTTGATAACTATTTTAATTTACAAATTTAAAAAATTAGATACATTTGGTAGCTCAATTATAAGTTTTATTTTCTAAATTTTTAAATTAAAAAAAAAAATTTAATGTATGACATAACTCTTCATCATATATAGAGTTTCATTTTTAACTCTCTTAAAAAAAATATATGTTAATTTTTCTTATAAAATAAATAAACATATATTTTTTAATGTTGTAAGAAAATAACATATGTTTTTTAATTAGGATATTAAAAGTGTAACCAATTGAATAATTTAGTCGTCAATGGAATGTTTTTATCGTTTTTGAAATATATTTTTTTATTATTTTATTTCTTGAAACTAAAAATTAATAATATAATGATACTCAATCATATTTTATCTTATTTAAATTGATTAGAAAGTCACAGTTTAATAAAAAAATTATTAAAAATAAGTTTGTAATTGAATTTTAGAGTTTATAAAGTTAAAAATTAAAAATTAAAAATTAAAAATCAATTATCAAACAATCAATATTCAAATTTTTATTTTTATTTTTTAATTAAAATTAGAAATTAGTTATTAAATGACTTATTTTTTCAAAAAAAATTCAAAATGAAAATTTAATTCAAAAATTAAGGAATCGGAATTAAAAATTGAAATGATATGGACTAAATGAAACTTTAGAACCCTTACAAAATATCGGTGGAATAAAAACAATAACATGATATTATAGTTTTTTTATTTTAATAAATTAAACACATTAATCATTTTGTTTTAAAATGGTGTAAGTTAGTTAACTTATCCTTGTATTATCGAAGAGTTTAATAAAAAAAATTAAATTTTTTGGGTATTTTCATATCGGAAAACATTTTTCGAGAAAAGTTATAATTTTTATTAATTTATTAAAATTAAAGATGCATAAAGAATCAAAATATATAATTGATTATAAAAGATAAACATACTGCTATATAAGTATAACTTTTGATGTTGACATTAACAATATTTACCTTACCTAATGACTTTTTCTTTAATTGTATTGCTCGATTAAGTACATTCCTATCAACTAGCTTAATTGATTCAAATATATTTTTCTATCACAATATCATTATCTTTATCGAATAAACTAAAAATATATCAAAACAAAAACATGCCAAAATAGCAATAAAGTAAATCTATGTAAGAAAATAGCATCCTAGACTTAACTCTAGATAAAAATCACCATAATTTTGATAGATTGTATTAAACTACATGGAAAATAAACTAAACTGTATTAAACTACATGGAAAATAAACTAAACAATTACTTAGAGAGAGTCGATTCCTATAAAGGAAAGTCTCATTCTACTATAGAAGAGATCTAAAAAGAAAAATAATGAAAATGCTAGGATTTAGAGAGGGAAAGCTAAGAGAAGAGTGTCATGTCGTGGAAGAAAATTTAGAGAGAACATAAAATGATTAAAATAGCTAAAGTATTTAATAGTATAATACTAAGTTGATTAAAATATATCATTTAAAATAATATAATTAATTTATAAAATATAAGAGAAATATAGGCTTTATTTATTTAATTTACTATAACATAATTTCTCAAGATAGAGCGAAGTCAAGACACTTTGTTTTCTATCAATGTAATATAATTAGTAGAATTTATTAGGTCATATTTAGTGAAGTTACGTGTAACAAAATCAACCCAATATTAATTAGGTAAAATTTCATAACAAAGTAATTCTAAACCCAATATTTTTAATGAACTGCAGCCCAAACAAAATAACAAGTCCACTAGAATTTTACTCAATACTCATTTTCCTTTACCCAAAAAAAAAAAAAAAAAAACAAAGGGATGAAGCACTTCACAACCCACTTTGATGATTCCCCATATTACTTTACCATTATTACAAATCAACCTCGTATTTTTCCTTTTATTACAACTCCAAGCCTAAATTACCTTACCCACGATATACACACCCAGAAATAGATGACGCTTAGTAAATATTTACGTAACTCGTCCCCATGTTTTCCTCAATTTCCAGATCTATCCCGTTGTTAAAAAAATATCACGGAAGGATTAAACCTTGAAAACCAGAGAAACCATGGAGACAGAAGCTACGGTACATATTGGGTAATACAAGAGAGAAAGAACGAAAACTTAATTATAATTCGGATCCATACAACCGAACTATTCGGATCCTCGTTTCCGATTAACGAGGCCGCTTGAATTCCATATGTTGGTCAATCGAGACGAAGCAATCGCCTCAAATCTCTTGTGGCTGAGTCATCAACGATAGCCGATACCTGCTTCTTCGAGAAAGATGGCAAAGGAAGCGAGCTCGGAGCAGGAGAAAACGAGAAGGCCGATCCGGCATATACGTCGGACTTTGTACCATCCGGCGAGTACGTATCCAAAATCCAAGCTTCTTTAGATACCATTTCCATTCCAGAACCCAAACTCTGTGTTCCACAAGCAACCAAACCACCATTACCTTCGTTCTTCGACCCTACGCTAAACTTAGTCTTCGAATCGAGCAACTCGCCTCTTCTCAAAATCACAACTTTCTCCATCTTCAAATCACCACCTGACCTCAAGTAATCGCTGTTGAACGACGATTTCTTCGAGACCGACGGTGATTGCTCCGATCGGTCGAGCTTCCTCCTCTGGTCCTGCTTTTCAGACCGAACAACCGGTTTCCGGCTAGATCTAGGGTTATAATTGTAACTTGTACACGGGTTTACATAATGGAAAATATTCCTCCTACGATAAAACGACGTCGCTGAAGGTGTCCTGATATTCTCAATCACACAATTCTCTGGTCTCAAAACCTCGGTTCCCATAGCCTTTCAATAGAAAATTACTATTAACAAAAATATTATGGAAATAAAAATCAAAACTTTCTACGAACCCAAATTACATAAGGCTATGATAATCAAATGAAAACCCCCTTTGCTTTTCTTTTTGGTTTCGTTCTGTATTTTCCCCTGATAGCTCTTCTTCTTCCTCACTTGGGTTAAGGAGAAGGCAGTGTTTGGATGGGGAAATTTTCTTTATTTCTTCTCTGTTAATGCTAGAGGCTAATTTTCTACGTGAGAAGCTTATGTTTGTCGGCAGGTTTATATAGTGATGATTTCTAGATTTTTTAGGTAGAATTTCTTACTTAAATCAAATGTGTTTTTAATGGCAATAAAATAGATGTTAATATTAAAAATAAATTATGAAAAATTATTAAACAAAAAAAATAACTAAAATAAAATAAAAATTAATTTATAATGTTTATAACCCTGTACAATAGGACTAAAAAATTGATTGATATGAGTTTTATGTAATAAATATGCAAGTATATGTATTACAATAAATAATATAATGATAAATATCGTTGTTACGAATGTTATGTTATTAAAAAATAATTATTAAATTAAAAGTTAAAGATAATTTTTTTTTTCTTTTTTTTTTTGTTTTTAGAAAGAAAAAAAATAAAAAAATTAAAAATAAATAACAGGAATTAATCATATTAAAATTATCAATTAAGAAGATATATGATAAAATATCTAAGAATATTTAATTCTCTAATTTTTTAAATATGTTAATCTTTAAAATTTCTACAATGTAATTATATCAATTGAATTTAACCTAATATGTATTACTCTCTCAAGAAAATTACTTATCATATTGAATTAACCTAATTACACTCTTATGTCAATTAAATTGTATATTACTCATTAAGTTCATCAATTATGAACCACATGCATAAGAATCATACATATATATCTAAAAATTATAATGTTATTTAATCAAAACAAATAATTAAATAATTTTATCAAACCTATTTAATTTTTTCTATAGATTAATTATTGACCAAACTATTAATAACATAAAAATTAGATTAAATAATATAATTAAATTAAAATCATAATTAGGGTAAAATATTGTATCATCACACGTAGAAAATTAGGTTCATAAGACCATAAGATTAATAAATTAGCTAAACATAATTTTATTCATAAAGCTCGTATTTTTCATAAAAAATACATAAAATTTGATAAAGAAAGTAGGAGAAGAACGAATACAATCAATCTATTGAATTGTAGTACAAATATTTTCTTGAATCTTCACCAAAATTGTATCTTTTTTTGAATTTTTTTTATATTTATCTCTTTTCTTAGCTCCAAAAATTGATAAAAAAAATATGTTAATTTTGACTTCTTAAGATTTGTGGGACAATTACAGGGTTAAATTAAACTAATGTAAAATTTGAACGGTTAAATCAACTTCAAATCAAGGAATGAGATGGGAAAAAGAAAAATTAAAAGTGTTGGCTAGTAGGAATGCAACATGTGGCATGAGAGATTCCATGATCGAACGTAATGCGTGACGGGGTGAACTGGTCCTGTTCAACATACACTGAGTCAATTCCACATGACACACACATAATGCATGACAATGAATGGCAAACCCATTGAACGTGCGGTGAAACTCGAAACGAATGTTATGCCAATATGTGGCAAGGCCTGCATTATACGATACACACAACATGCTTCAATTGACTCCTTTTCCTTATATGGCATCCACATGGCATCATGTGGTTAGCTTTTTTATTTATATAGTGTTCCTGTGTCATCTTCTGATTGATATTGCATTAAAAAAATTTAAAAAATATATTTTACCCATTTTTATTAAAAATTTAATATTTTAATCTTTTTAACACTAAAAATATTACTAATTTAATAAAACAAGTAAATATTATAAAAAATATATACTAATAACTCTAATTTAATGTATCCTAGACTTTATATACTGGTAAGGAGCTCTCTCTTCACATTCTATACTATAGAGTATGCCTTTTTAGGGTTTCGATAAAAAGCACTAGACTCTTCAAGTTGACGTAGAAAACATTTGAGTTACAGTACTTCCTTAGAATCCTTAATATTGCATTTCACTTTTTTCTAGAAGTGGGAAGTTACACTTGTAAACTTCCCAACAACCATTAGCACACCTCTTTGCACTCACACTTGCAATATCGTGCATAAAAAGTACAGACCGAACTCAATTACAGAGGATGGGAGATTAAATATTAGGTAGTGACAGATATGGCTTGCACAACGGAGCAACCGACGGGATGAATCAAGGAAGCTTGGATGACACCTATTGGTTTTAAAATTATATTTTTATAATATATACTATATATTTATGGCTATATCAGAAGTAAACGATATGGGTAGAATACCCAATAGAACCTTATGATATTAATAATTTTACTAACATAAAAATATGCAATAATAAACACACAATTAGTTCGCGAGATCAAAACCACGACCTTTCAAGGCCTATTCCCAATGATATAGAAAAAGGAACGTTTAGGCTTTCTTGTAGATCAACTGGACAGTCTATGGCTTGTGTCTTTTAAAAGTTAAACCTATACAAGAAGTCTTTTAGGGGTTCGTCTCTTCCTTAACGTAGAATCATCAAATGTGCCATAGTTTTCGGTCTTCTCCTCTTGGCTGAGAAATGAAATAGGAACTATTTATCAAACTATGCAAATGATTCGATAATTTTAGGATTCAAGGTGTGGTACGAAGTTCTGGCTTTATCTGGTAGTGCTAATTGAAATGAACGACACCTCACTACATTGCTATAAGGTGAAAAGGTCCATCCATTCCTTGAAGTTCTTTACGTGCTCCAAGGGTTCCTTCGTACCATCATAAGTGCCTATATTAGGCATCTTGATTTGTAGGAAAGTGGAATCATGATGACTTTCGGAGTGAACAGGGACTCTGTCAAGATGGCTAGGTTTGTAAGTCTACCTCTATTCAAACTTTGGTGTACTCTTGCGATTGTGTAGCGAGCTGTCGTTAATTGGATGGAGAACTATTGGTACATCGATCCTCTCGAATATTTTTTATTGGATAGGCATTGGCTGTTAAGGTCGTTGGTCAACATGACTTACTTGGACAGAGTGGGCACGTCTGCTGGCTTCGATATGATCATAGTGGACAGAGGTTGTTTGGCTAGATCCTAGGCAGTCTAATATGGGTGTGGATGTTCGGGCTTTCGAGGTTGGTTGTCTCTAAACTATATGGGTAGACTCTGTAGGCACACCCGTTGGCTTGGTTTCTGTTGAAATTGTTGGGAAATAACGCAAATTCCCGATAAGCTAGATTTATGAGAAAGCAAGAATAGAAAAATAACACACAAAATTTGATAATCGGAGTTAGTCCGCTTTAACTGCGCTCCTGACCTACTGCAGATCTTTTTCTTGAAAGGGAGAAATTACATGAGGTGTTTACAACACTCACAACTCACAACCCAATTACAGCAAGAAAATTACTCTCAATTTTCTCTCACAAAAGCCTTTTCTCAAGCTTTTCTCTCAATTGGAATGAACACTTTGGATGATTAATTCATTACAATTACACATCTATTTATAGGAAAATTCACTCCTTGAATTACTCCTTAAATTAATGGTTCATTAAATTGCTCCTGAATTAAGCTCCTTGTTTTGCTTTCAATGAATTCTTTCCGTGTTTCTTTCTTGTTTCTTTCCACGTGTTTTACTCCATGTTTTACTTTCGTGTTTACTTCATGTTTGCTCCTTAAGTCGCTCCTTAAATTAAGGAGCTTTATAAACAATCTCCCACTCAAGACCGATTTCAACTGTCTTCACACCTTGATCAATGCGTGACTTTTCAATGCTTTGTTCTCTGCCAGGACCCAAGTTGAGCCTGACAACTTTGTCAATGTCACCACCTTTGTTAACATATCTGCTGGATTTTGCTTCCTTGAATCTTCTCCAAGGTATTAACACATCATCTTCCAATAGAGATCCGATGCGGATAACGAAGTCGAATATGCTTTGTTCTAGAATGAAATCTTGAATTCTTCGCCGAGTGTATTGCCGCGACTATCACTACGCAGAACATTCTTCTTGTTTGAATCCCATTTCGATTAACAAACCTTGAAGCCATATCATCTCTTTACTAGCTTCGCCATCATACATACTCACTCTGTAGTGGATAGAGTGACAATTTTAGTATTTGTGACATCCAACTAACTTGTTGTAGCTCCAACAAGGTAATATATAAGTTGGTGCTTTCTTCGGTGATCAACTTCACCTCCAAAGTCTCATGCTCACGCATTCTTTGTACTTTTAACTCTCCTTTACTAAAGTACAAGCACTTTTCTGGTGCCTCGCAGATACCTCAAAATCCACTCGGACGCTTCCCGATGAGTTTTCCCTGGATTTGACATAAATGCGCTAATAACTCCGCTGCGTAGCCAATGTCGGTCTCGCATGCACCGTTGCGTACATCAAACTTCCAATGGTGGCCGAGGCATAAGGAACCTTAGCCATGAATTCTCTCTTCTTCCGTCTCGAGGACCGATCCTTGGATAGGCGAAAATAGTGACCGGCGGGTGTGTTAAGCGGCTCGCATCGCCCAATGTTGAATCTTTGCAAAACACGATTGATGTACTTTCGCCCGAGATAACCGCAAGAGGATCCTTTCTTCTTATTTCTTGTGATTTGCATTCCAAGAATCTTCTTTCTTGGACCCAAGTCTTTCATGTCAAATTCCTTTGACAATCGCCGCTCAACCTTTTAATATCATCCATATCCGAACCTCGCTACTAACATATCATCAACGTAAAGTAGTAAAATGATATAAGCGACCTATATCTCTTGAAGTAGCAACAATGATCGATTGCACTTTTGGAAACCTTCCTCAGGTACGAAGTCACAAATTTTTGTACCATTGTCTCGGGGCTTGTTTCAGGCCATACAAACTCTTCTTAAGTCCGCACACCATGTTCTTCTTCCTTCTTTCGAGAAACCTTCCATTTGGCCGGGTACATGTATATTTCTTCATCTAAATCTCCGTGAAGGAATGCGGTCTTCACGTCCAACTGTTCAAGATGAAGATCTTCGACATTACAATGCTCAATACCGATCCGATAGTATTGAGCTTCACAACGGAGCAAAATGTCGGTGTAGTCAACTCCTTCCTTACATTTGAAACCCTTTGACAACTAGGCGGGCTTTGTATCTCTTGGAACCATCGTACCTCTTCACCCTAAGACACCCATTTGTTGTGAAGTGCCTTCTTTCCCATAGGTAACTCGGTAGTTCCGTATGCGGTTGGAGATGAGAGATTTCATTTCTTCTTTCATAGCAAGCTCCCACTTGTTGGAATCTCGAGTCCCGACAAGCTTCATCATAACATCTGTGCTCCTCCATCACCAAGAACATATAGTTCATGTATCTCCGTTAGGCACGTGAGGTCGAAGACCTTACCGATACGAGGAGTGGAGTAAAGAGGTTGTGGTGTGTCGAATGACGTGTCTTGCTTTGTCCAACAAGTTCCTCTCGGGCCGAGGACTTGTTACAATTGGTTCTCATTGCGGAAGTATCCGGGACATCATCTCAGACCGCAAATACTTGACTCGTTACGTCGCAGTCATTGGGCGTTCATTTTACGTCGCCATACATCACCCTTTCGTTGAAAATCACATCTCACTACGGATAACTTTCTTCTTTTCGTCATCCCAAATGCGGTAGCCAAACTCATCCTCACCATAGCCAATGAATGTGCATTTCTTGGATTGGGGATCAAGCTTATTCCCGCTGATCACCGATATGCACAAAATGCTACACAACCGAAAACTTTTAGATGTGATAGTTTCACCTCTTTTCCGCTCCATACCTCCTCTCGGTATTCTATGCTCCAATGGAACGAGATGGGCCTCGGTTGATGTAAGTAGGCGCCGTGGATCGCTACGCCTGCACTGCTTCGGTAGACTCGACCATACGAATGCTTCGGCTCTTCGTCAACGTTCGGTTCATACGCCTCGCCTACACCGTTGTGTTGAGGCGTGCCTGCCTGATTCTTTCCATTCTAATCCCGTCTTCGCCATAGAAATTTTTGAATCTGGTGTCTTCATATTCACCATTATCAGTTCACGAGCTTTTTGATCTTTAAACCCGTCTCATTTTCCACCATAGCTTTCCATCGTTTGAGAGCCTCAAATCCTTCAGACTTATGCTTTAGAAAGTAAACCCGTACCTTCCGAGAGTGATCATCGATGAAAGTCACGAAGTAGTGTTTCGCACCAATAGATGAGGCGGTCGTTGGTCCCCAAACATCGAGTGAATAAGCTCTAGCCTTTCCTTCTCTTTGGGATTCTCGACTTGTCCGAAAGCCGACTCTCTTTTGCTTTCCAAGTATGCTGAATCTTCGCACACGTCTATCTCCGTACCGTAGACCTGAAGTTTTCCCTTCGAGGTGCATAATCTTCATCCCCTTCTCACTCATATGGCCTAGTCTCTGTGCCATAGATTTGGTGTTTCATTGCTTGCTGCATTGTAATTGAGCAACGTGCCTCTCGTCGTGTAAAGAGTGCCACTTTTCTTGCCTCGAACAGCGTACGTTGCACCCTTTGAAATCTTCCAATCATCACCATGGAAGATCGTAGTGTAGCACTTCACCGGCCAACTGCCCACCGAGATTAAGTTCCTCGAGATCGGGAATATGCGACATCCTTCGGTTCCCAAACAGATCCGTTCAACTTAATCTTCACTACACCTTTGCCAATAATAGCACATGGTTGATCATCGCAAGATATACCTTTCCAAGGTTTCCGGGGACATATTTCTCGAAGAATTCTTTTTGTGAAGTAGCGTAGAACGATGCTCGAGCTAACACCCAAGATTCTTCCTTGCTTTCTCCAAAGAGCAAGCGTATCAATCCCTCTCCTCCCGAGGTGGAAGTAACATTTGCCTACGCCTTCACTTGTTTGTCCTTCGGTGCATTCTTGCACCGATTTTTGTAGTGCAGGTTCTTCTTCCACAATTCCAACACTCGATAGTCTTCAAGCTATAGGGAATTATTAGGATTCCCGGATTCGACCTCTCGTCTTTTGATCTACCTCGGTAGTCATTTCTACCACGTCCATTTCCTTTGGTTGAATTTCTTCCTCTTGACTCTGTATGCAAAAACCGAAGAGGTTGACGATTCAATTGCTCTCTCTACGTCGGATCTCTTCACCGAGAACCAAATCACGAACATCGTCAAATTTCAACTTATTGCTTCCGACGAGTTTCTTCGCGACAAGTAGCATTCGACTACGGTAGCAGAAGACAAAAGTATCAATCGTCGTACTTCTTCATCGACCATTAATTCCACCGAACTCAACCGGGTTGTAAGCGTGTCGAGTTCGTTGAGATTTTCGAGCTACCGATCGCCTTCCGTCATCCGCACCGAACAAGCGCCTCATCAAGTGCACTTTGTTCGAGGTCACGGCTTCTCATACATATTGGAGAGAGTCGCCATAAGACCCGCCGTGGTCTTTTCCCTTTGCTATGTTGAAAGCAACATTACGGATAACGTCAATCGAATAACTCAGGCTTGTCATGCCTGTAAGATTCCAATCTTCTTCCTTCGTATAAACCTCCGGCTTCTTCCCTGAGAGGTTGATATAGATTTCTTTGATCGTATAATCCTCTATCCGCATTTCCAAAACCCGAAATCGTGCCATCAAATTTCTCGAGTTTCACCCTTCCTTCATCTCGCGCCATCGTCTCCACTAAAACTTCCTCTGGATCGTTTCTCGATTATTTCTTGCGTAAAATTGAGCGTAAATCACTACCAATCAGCTCGATACTGGTTGTTGGGAAATAACGCAAATTCTAGATAAGCTAGATTTATGAGAAAGCAAGAATAGAAAAATAACACACAAAATTTGATAACTAGGAGTCCCGTCTGCTACGTCTCCTGACTCCATGATCTTTTTCTTGAAAGGGGAGAAATTGCTGAGGTGTTTCTGCTCATGACTCACAACTCACAACCCAATTACACCCAAGAAAATTACTCTCAATTTTCTCTCACAAAAGCTTTTCTCTCTAAGCTTTTCTCTCAATTGGAATGAACACTTTGGATGATTAATTCATTACAATTACACATCTATTTATAGGAAAATTCACTCCTTGAATTACTCCTTAAATTAATGGTTACTTAAATTGCTCCTTGAATTAAGCTCCTTGTTTTGCTCAATGAATTGCTCCATGTTTTGCTCCTTGTTTTGCTCCATGTTTTACTCCATGTTTTACTCCATGTTTTGCTCCTTAAGTTGCTCCTTAAATTAAGGAGCTTTATAACAGCAATGAGTGTTAGATGTCAAGTTGTTGGTCAGACCCTATTTGGCTGCAAGCCAATTCCTGTGCACTGTTAGTATTAAAAGATGCCATATGGACGTCCTTCGAGACGAAAGTGACTGCATAGCTTGTCGTTCCAGGAGGTGTTTCAAGATGACCTGGAGCACGTTTTCCATCATGTTTAGGCGGGCATCCATCCATACTATTCTTGTACGAACCAGGCAGGCCTATTGTGGGCACATTGGTGGAGGTGCGAGTTCTACCGCTTAGGTGGGTTGTGAAAGCACAAAGCAGATAGGTCGTTGGTTAACCAAGTGGGCGATCGATTGGACATCATGATTCTCGGCTAAGGCTTGAGTATCGAAACTCACAAATTGATTCATTGTTATGCTTCTGGAAGTACGAAAAGGAAGTCTTTCTCTAAAGACTTTGTAGAGTACAGTCGGAAATATATCTTTTTCTAAAGACCTGCATAATTGTAAAGAACACGATGTGTGTCATTTTCAGTAATATTTTGATTCTCAATCAGTAGAAAAAACTTTTTTTTTTCAATAGATAACACCAAATGTTGATATCGATCATCAGCACCAAATTGAATAGATCTCTTGGAACATGCACAAGAAGATTATTGGGATACCAACGTAATATCTTTTAAAAAATACTCTTATATTTAATTCAGTATGGATAATTGTAGAGAATAGAGAGGTTCAAAATCTCTCAGTGATAAAATGATAGGAATTGTTGCATTCTTATTTCGTTTTATTTTATAAAGTATACAATGATGAATATATATAGATATTAGAATCTAACTATGTGTATCTATTATCTATTTAGATTGAATTTTTATAGTATTATGATTGAATTTTTATAGTATTATGATTATTTGTTATAGACAATTAAGAATAATTAGCGATTATTTATCTTTTTAAAATATCATTCAACCAATATGCTCCTTGGATGACTTATTAGGTATTAAACTTATTTGTGAGTCATTCGATCAATACAACTCATAAATGTATTAATTTATATCACAACATTATTAATCTTTTTAAAGCAAAGTAATTTGCATACTTCTTTCATTGTTATGGGAAAGATATAATTCCACTGAATAACGAGCAGCCGATTCGTGTGTATATATATATGCACACACGTTCTTGCAAGGCCATCAACATGCTCCTTAAAACATGCCACATTTTGTAGCTGGTGTCTCGATTCAATATATAAATTCAGTTAGTTACTATGTAAATTAAGAGAAATGAAAATTAGATAATATTAACAAATAAAAATCCTATTTTCTTGCATAAATATTCGGTTCATTTTTTTTGACTATTACATGCAAGCACAGATAAATCATGCCAGCCACTGCTTCAAATTCTCTCTCTCTCTCTCTGCGCTTGTCAGCTTTGAACGTTTTGGCCACTTTTTTGAAATTTCATTGAAAATATTGCAAACCCTTTCGCTTGTTCATGTTAATTTACTTGTTTTTCCACCGAAGCTTCCTTTTTTTTGTTAGTGAATGGATTCTTTTGAGGTCTTAGCTTCTACATTGGGTGGAGTTCGTGGCTTTAAGCAGTAATATTTCAATCTATTCTTTGTTTTATTTATATTCACTCCATGTGTTTGTTTAAATGTTTGTAAGAGATACTTGGTCAATTTGTCATATCATACGTTTGAGATAACAACAGAGAACATGATCAATATTTGCATTCTGGTTTGTGGGTTCTAAATAATATTTATTTGTCAATTTTCAAGTTTTCTTTTCTACATTTAAATGTGTTCATTTTGGAGACTACTTCATCGTGTGAGTTCTCTTTTTTGGGTTCTAAAAAATCATTGTTCTGTTATTAATGGAGCTCAAGGATTAATTTAAAAAAAAAATTTACAATGGATTTTTTTGAGATGATGTTATTCGTTACTCCTGAATGAGCAGAATCACATTACTTGTTTTTTTAATTAAGCATTGGTTATTTGTGTTTTTCAAGTAAGTAAATGCATTAATCATGCATTCCATTGGCGTAAATTACTACATATCATTACTTATAAGAGGAATGAATAATTTCTTCATATTTATGTTTCTTTGACGTAACACAGAATTTTATTTTCTTTCTTGAGGATGTTGTTTCGTTGGTTCTTTCTACTTTGGTTTTTGGTGTTCCTATTACGTACCCACTTTGATGTTGTTTGAGGTTACTATTATCACTTGTTAAAACTTTACACTCAGTCTTTCTATATAGCCCTTTCAAAATTTGCCATATTTTCTATTCATTGCTGACACAAGCGATTTATGGACAACAATGATTCTAGAGACATTGACAAAGATCAACAAAATGGAGAAAGTTCTTCAGTAATCAAATACCGAAGATCACGATCTGGGTTTTCTGACTCTTTTTCAAGCCATGGTAAGTCAATTTTATATATTTTTCTCCTTTAGGAAACATTACTGTTGTTTTGGATTCCTGTAGAAATTAAGGTAGTAATATGATCATATATGTTTGTGGTTCTATATATCATGTTAGACTTAACATCTCTAGCTTTGGAGGGGGAAGAGGATGAGGAGGATGAGGAGGATGAGTATTCTCAAACAAGTATAAATTCTGAAGTAGCTTCTTCCAATGTAAGCACTTCAGACTCAGATAGAAGAGCCTCACATAACTGGAAAGGTTTTATTCATTTGCTGAAAAAAGGATCTCAAAAGGGCTTTCACACCTTTCCTCCTCTAAAAGGTGTCCCAAAACTTACAAGAAAAACCAAAAGAATTAGAGAGGAATTGATTCCAACATTTAAATCTCCAGTCCTTAAATCTTCTTTTGATCCTGAAATTTGCTACTTTAAGTCTTGCTGGAAGAATTTCACACTGGCAGAGCTTAAAGCTGCAACCAACAACTTCAGTGCAGGTACACTTCTTTATTAGAAAGTTATGTCTTGTGTCATAATAGTAATAAGAATTGAATTTAATGGATACAATATTACTATTATTATGTTTGATTGAATAGGAGAATCAAAATAATGATAAATATTAAAGTAAAATTTATAAAATTAAAATGAGGTAAAATTAGAAAATAAACCTTTTGATTTTTAAAAGAAAAAAAAATAAATTATTATACAAATATACGAGTAAAAATTAACATCAAATATATTTTTGAGAGTCGTGTAAGAAATGAACATACTTGTTATTTTTGGAATATTCTACCTTCTATTTTAAATTAATAATTAAATTAAATATTTAAATACTCTAAATCATTTCTATTACTATTTCTTTTAGTATCACCAAACATAACCTATGGGTTTTGTTTGCTTTTGCTTTCTAAACCCCGTAAAAGTGATTATGAACCGAATAGAGTTTTTTTTTCTTAATACCGTCAATCATTTTTATTACCATTCTTATTTTTGTAATATTTTTGTTCTGGTTCACTTGATTACATTTCCCTGTTGTGAAGAGAGTTTGATTGGTGAGGGAGGCTATGCTGAAGTTTACAAGGGACGGTTTCAAGGTGGGCAGTTTGCTGCAATCAAACGTTTAACTAGAGGTACCCAAGAAGAAATGATTGCAGATTTCTTATCCGAGCTTGGAATTATAGTCCATGTTGACCATCCCAATATTGCTAAACTGATTGGATATGGGGTTGAAGGAGGAATGCACCTCGTTCTACATTTGTCTCCCCATGGGAGCTTATCATCAATACTCTATGGTTGGTTTGTTTTTTCTAATGTTGGACTTTTTCATATTCAAATTCTTACATGTGTTTCTAAGCTTATATTATAACTCCTTTGTTTGTCAACATAATGTATAAGGCCCTAGGGAGAAACTGAATTGGGGCATCAGATATAAAATTGCTGTGGGTACTGCAGAAGGCCTTGTGTATCTTCATGAGGGATGCCAAAGAAGAATCATTCACAGAGATATTAAAGCTTCTAATATATTGCTTTCGGAGGATTTCGAACCTCAGGTATGTACATATTATATAAATTCACCATGCAAACATATTATAACATCAAAAACCAAAATGTGCTTTGGTTATTCCAAGAAATAGACACTAATATCTACATCGAAATTGAAACCAGTTAGCTGATTTTGGGCTTGCAAAGTGGCTACCAGATCAATGGGATCACCATGTTGTATCAAAAATTGAAGGCACATTCGGGTATGTAAATCCTCTATATTGACCTACGACATTGTTCTTTAGGTTCATTCTAATGTTTCGACTCTCGTTCTGCTCCAAAAATCATTACAGTTATCTCCCTCCCGAGTTCTTCATGCATGGTATTGTAGACGAGAAAACTGATGTCTACGCTTATGGAGTATTACTACTAGAGCTCATCACTGGGAGGCAGGCTTTGGACAGTTCACAGAAAAGCCTTGTGATGTGGGTATGTGCTTTTGTCACCATCGGTTTATTCTTTTCTTGTTCTCCATTTTTCTCTTATCCCTTTGTAAACCGAAATCTGTTTCGGTCTACTGTCGCAAGTCTCTTATTCTTTTTGTGCAATTCAATATTCTATTGGTGTCTTTCAGGCCAAACCCCTCCTCTCTGTTAGTCATCATAAGGAGGTTGTGGATCCATGTCTTGGTGGTGCATATGATTTAGAACAAATGAAGCGTGTAATCTTCACAGCTTCAATCTGTATAGAACAATCTTCAATTCAACGTCCACCAATGAGCCAGGTATTTCTTTCATTTTAGAATGCTAAAAGATGGCACTAAATATATTCCTATTAAAATTGAATCGCTGGCTGCATTAAGAACTCTTTTGGTTAAGAATTTCAGTTACAAGCAAAGTTAATTTGACTGAAAGTTTCATGTCCAACTAAATGAAGTGGATTAGAGATGAATCGATTACCAACTCCTTTTAGCAATTTATCCAATTCTGTAACTTGGTGCCTAAGCCTAATGTCACGTCCTGTTCAAACTGTCCCTAAAAATCCAAACAAATGGTGCTTGCTTAAAGGATCTAGACTTTTCTACCTAGGAAAGTTCTAGAATTGCTTAGAGATGTCTAGAAAGGGCTAGAGTTGGACGGACTCAACTCGCTTGAAGACCCTAGAATGTTCTAGAGCACGCTGGAGAGTGCTAGAATGGGCTAGAATATTCTAGAACATGCCGGATGGTTCAAGAAGGATGTAGAAGCCGTTGAAAGCTTACGGAACATCTCGGAACGTGCATGAAGGAACTAGACTAAGCTAGAAGACTCTAGAGTTGGCTAGAGGGTCTTAGAACCTTGTGGCACATTGTACATAAACCTAGAACACTCATGTACATTCTAGACTTAGAAATCTCTAGAAAAGTGTGGCATAGTCTTAAGCTTAGAGCCACACTATAAAT
This sequence comes from Hippophae rhamnoides, assembly GCA_033030585.1. NCBI lineage: Eukaryota > Viridiplantae > Streptophyta > Magnoliopsida > Rosales > Elaeagnaceae > Hippophae > Hippophae rhamnoides. Next base: position 1,018,119 of record CM065436.1, on the reverse strand, counting down.
AGACCCATTGGTCTTCATTTTCGATCATCTTGGGAAATCCTTGGGAATTCTTAGCATCTTGTAACATAAACTCTCTCTAGAGCAATACAAAGCATTCTTTGCAAACTCTTTCTATTCTCCTTAGAGTTACATTCGGATTCAAAGGCAGGCTTAATGCAACGGACGGTATTAAGTGCCGCACGATCGCTACTTGAAAAATTAAGGTCGTGACACTAAGCTGGCATATCAACCCTAATGTAAAATAAAATTTGATTTGGGGTACTTGAGCCAAGCTAGTTTTCAGCTCCCTATTCAGACATTTTGTTTGCTGCTTCTTTTAATTTGAAATTTCATTGAAACAAGCTTGCATGATATCCGGATTAGTCTTCTAACGTGGTTTAGTATTTATGATGCTAATCTATTTACTCATGAATAGTAAGCAAAATTGAAGTATCAGCCCGTTTTCTAGTACAATTGGTAAAGGGCTGACATTTCTTTTACAGAGTTTCTGGTTCAAATCCCCCACCTCGCAATATATCAAAGTATTATGCAAATCTTAAATGAAATTGGATATGCATTTGCTGCAGGTTGTGCAGATTCTAAAGGGTGATAAAAGGAGCTTGGAGATGTTTAAAAAGAGCCAAAAATCTAAGCTCCAAAGAACATATTCTGTGGAGCTCTTTGATGCAGAAGAGTACAACTCAACGAAGTACTTGAATGATATTGATCGACACAAGGAGACTGTCTTAGGCTCTGCCAATGCTTAAACACTTTGGTGCTTCCCAAAATCAGATTTTTATAAGAAACTGACCTAGTTTTTACACAAAAACTATAAATTATGAGGAATTAGACTTTGTTTTTCCACAGTGCAGTTGATTTCTGCCTTGTTAATTTGTATGTACGTACTAATATTATCACACTGAGGAAGAAAAAAATGTGTTTCTGACAAGCTTAGGCTGCATTAAATTTAAGTGAGCAAAATTTTCCTGGAAAGTTGTTAATCATGTAGTGTTCCTTATTCAAATTCATTTTTCATCAATATGCTTTCAAGTTATGTAAAAAATTACAATACATAATTGGTTTATTCGTATATTTCCGTGATGAAATTGTACTTTTAAGGATATTTTAGGAAATGACACTTTTTTGTCCAATTTTTCAATCTAATTTTTTATTTTTGTCTTTTTTTTAATTGAAATTTATGTTTAGGCCTGTAACGCGAAGAATTAATGTTTAATTAGGAGTATAGTCTCTTTCATAAAATTTAAGAGTATTTTAATTAATTTTTTTTGTTAGAGGTATTAAATAAATTTATCTCATCTCATTTTATATTTAATATTTTTAATGTGTTTGTGAGTTAAAATTATCTCATTTCATACTATTTCTTCCCATTTAAAATTGTTACGAATAGATTCATAATTATTATAAATAAATATTTAATTTTTTATTATTTTTAAAACAAATGTTATATTTTATTTTATACTATTTATTATCATTTTAATTAAAAAAAATAAGATAAAATAAAATAAATTCAAAATTTACGTAAATTAATAAAATATATTATCTATAACAAAAAAAAAGTACCGTACCCGAATCCACTTACATGAAAATTGCCTAGGGAAGATCAAGAAATAAATTAGCATTTCTCTCTTTTTCCAATTTCCTTCAAAAATTTAATTAAATTCAGCTCTTTCTATCTTTTTTCCAATAAGAGCAGCATGAAAGTGAACAAATTCTATGGAAATCTTGGAAAAAGGAGAATCTTAATTACCTTCACTAATAGAAAGAGGGGAAATCTTGCAACTTAAAACAAAAAAAAAATGAATTTTATTTTCATACTACTAGATGAATTATTATAAATCCTAATTTAGTATACAACGAGTTATTTTTCTTCTGATCAAGAATATAAATCCTAATTTAGTATACAACGAGTTATTTTTCTTCTGATCAAGGACACTGTACAACAATGACGATAAGACAATGTATACTTTTCTTCTTATGGAGAAGGAAAAAAGCGATAACGATTGTTGTTGAAAAAATTGGGTATATTTTCCCTATTTTAAGTAGTTATTATTCATTTATTATATAAATGAATAGAAATCAATTTAACCCAACAAAATAATGTTATTGGAAATATAATACTAAAATAAACTAAAACAGATATTTAAATAAAAATAGAAAAATAGAAAAATAATAACACTAGAAATTTAACAAGGTTCAGTATAAATGTTACCTAGGTCATCGGGCGTCGTTGACAACTTCCACTATCTCCAAATGGATGAACTCCAAAATTACAATTAATTGGACAAAATTGAGCTAATCAATTACCCTTACAAAAGAGATAAAGATTTACAAATTTTGGGATGTTTACAAATGGTGAAAAATGGCTTTATTTATAGCCCCAAATCTAACACCTATCTTAATTCCTAACCAACGTGAGACTTTTCTAATTTTCTCACTAACGAGCAATATACAACAATTGTAAAATAATAGGAGAAACTAGATTATTTTATAGCAATTTTTAGATGGATTTATTGTTTGTGTAAAGAGAGAATAGAGAAAGAAAGCTTGTACATGTGTAACTCTGTGACATGTTATCCAATTGGAGAGTTTAAAATCTAGTTTTGGAATCTCACTAGATGCGTAAGTAATATAATTATTTTAAAATTAAAATAGAAAACAAAATAGGAGAAAAATTAATAAATAGAATATTAGATAAGGAGTTAAGAAAGAGATTTTTTTGTATTAAAATGTCATTTCTCTTGGTTGTCTATCTTTGATCATGGAATGAACTTTTGTTCATAAAGTTTTAAAAGGGCTTGAATTGTACCCTTTTATTCTATCTTTTAAATTATAAGAATCATATTTTTTTTATCTTAAACATATGTTAGGTATATTTTTACCAAATATCTCCTTAATTATATCAACAAATGCATGTAACCTTGTTACCAAATAGTTAATAATAATATATTAGATACATTTGAGTTGTTTAAAATAACACCTTATGTATTGAAGATGGTAGAAACTAACCAAATAATCTTCATTTGAGCTTTTTTAACATGCATTAAAAATAGTGAGGGTCAAAATGAAAGTAATCTTTGGAGAAAATTATCTCATACAATATTATATATATATATATATAATTGATTTTTTTTTAAATTGAATTTCATTAAAGACTCAAATGTACTATCTAGATAAGAAATCATCAATCTAAATACAATAACAATAAAAATGGTTAAATCAAAACTAAATTCTTCTTAAACATACAAAGAAAATCTTGAGTTTTTATATTTTTTTTATTATAAGATTATTTAATCTATTGTTTTAAAACATTCTTTAGAAAAAAATAAAATCTTAATATTATATTGTAATATTTGATATTACATATTTAGATAAAGATCTAAATAGATGATAAGATAGAAATTTTAATGACATAAGTATAACATAAATCATCATATATGAATACTTAGATGAGAAAAAATCATTCCAAGATTAAATCTAAGTGAAGAAATAATACAAATATATGTTTTTATTTAAAATAATTAATAATAATAAAATATAAATAAAACAAATATATCGTAGAGGGAACTTACAAAAAAAGATCCATTTTCAACTTAAAATAAATTAACTTTTTGAAAATTTCAAATAAAAAGAGAATAACAAAAATAGTTAGGGTTTTTTTATTTCATTATATATTGTTTTGTTATTTTATAAAGTTTATTAATATTTTCATTATTTCATCAAATTACAATTTTTTTTAAATCTCTCCTTTTTAGTCATAACCTTATAATTATTATAAATAAATGAATTTATATTTTCATATAAATATATCCATCTTATCCAAAAAAACTTCAAAAAATTAATTGGTGATTTATATTCTAATTATTTAATATATTTCATCGTATAATCTAACTTTATAATAAATTAATTTTTATTTTTTTAAATTATATTTAATATAAAATAATTAATTCGATGTATCGGTAAATATTTAATAGGACAATAAAAAAGAAAAATCAAAATAATTCTAAAATTATTTATCTATGTAAGAATGATAATAAAATAATAATTTTAAATTTTATAAATTTACTTATAGAGAAAATTTAAATAAAAGAATCTAATTATTCGTAAATATTATAATAATTTTATTATTATTACGAAATTAAAATAGAAAAGTAAAATTACAAAATACTCTTAAATCTTATAATAATAATAACTATTGTAAAAAAATAAGTTTGTATATTCATACTCATATTAAAAGACTATCTTAATCCTAAAAAATTACATATATAAAACTAATTAATAATATATATTTAATTATCTATTTTCTCGTAAAATATAATTCGACTATTTACCTACTAAACAAACTATCACCTTTTAAAATTCTTCAAACTCAACATAAATGTTAATTAATTAATTAGTAATCTTTTTGACTTTTACTATTTCTCTTCCAATATTTTTTCTTTTCTTTTTTATTTAACTATAATTATGTATTTTCATTTTAAAATAATAAATTCAAAATTATTTAATTTAATGATATTTTAATCATAAAAATCATCTTTTAAATTATTTATTCTTAATTATTTTTATTTTTTTGATATAAATTATTTTATAATTTAATAAGTGTGTCTATACCATTAAATTTTATAAATATTATAAAAATATTTATTAAATTTGTTTACTTATATATCACTAAATTTTTATTAATCGATTAATATCATGATATTTTTGTAATATTTTGTAAATAAAAATACTGTGAAATTAACAAAAAAAATCAATAATTTTTTTGTAAAAATTATAAAGTTTAATGATATAAAACTAATAAATTAAAGTTTAATAGCATTTTTGTAATAATTCTAAAAATAAGAAGAAGAAAATTATTTATAATAAATATAATTAAATATTATTAATAAATATAATTAAATTCATCTAATTATATTTAATAAAAATTATTATATTAATTATCATTGAAATATATAAAATTTATTTATTATTTCACTCATCGAAAAATTTAAGTATTCATATTTGATTTTGACTGATGTCACCGAGGGAAAATGACCGATAGAGAGAGTGGTAGTTTCCAAAAAGAAGACATACGTAAAAACTAAAAAGTCTACACTACTCTATTAAGACTATTTGAGCAAGGCAAATCATCGCGTCAGTTACAGTTAGGCCGTCCATTAAGCTCCCGAACAATTATACCCAGAAAATAATCTGACACTTTTTCCTCTGAAAAATTCTAACTTTTCCTTGAAAATCTAATTTTTCCCTTGGGGTAATTGCTGAACCCGGATTCATGACTAAGGTTTGGGCTCAGTTATTCCTTTTTCTTCTATCGATCTCTTTCGCTTTCAATGAATCATTGAGCTCTTATGCTGGCTCAGCCAGTTCTATCATCAATCCTTCCAAAGTCAAACAGGTTTCATGGAAACCCAGGTTTTTAATTCTTCCTATTTATTATTTTCTTTTTCTTCTTTTTTTGAGATTCATTTTGTATTTTGATTTTCGAATGCAATTTTATTTATCGGATTCGTTTGGTTGGACGCAGAGCGTTCGTTTATGAAGGGTTCCTTACGGAGTTGGAATGCGATCACTTGATCTCTCTCGTAAGTTCCATTCGCTAATTCTATCAATTTGATCTTCGAAATGGTTGAATTTCTTATTACGTATTGAAATTTTGATGATTTATGTTTGTGGGTTATTTTGGGAATAGGCCAGATCAGAGCTGAAGAAATCTGCAGTTGCTGATAATGTTTCTGGGAAGAGCAAGATCAGCCAAGTTCGTACTAGTTCCGGCATGTTCATCCCTAAGGCCAAGGTTCTTTGTTTTACGTTTCCTCACTCACATTTGTGTGCTACATATTGCATGTAAAATATGTGCTGTGTACCTTTTGTATAGATGTGGTATAGAAAGGAAAGTTTTTTCTCTCCCAACTTAATTGGCCTATGCTAATAATCCACTTGTCAAATAATTGGCAGATCTAGGATTTTAACTCAAATTGTGATTCAGGAGGGGAATATTTGCTTCTTGTTTATTACTTATTTGTCAAGGAAAAAAGTGTTATATGTATCTCATTTGAGTATAAAGATGTTGAAATTATTGAATTTGTACTAACTTCTTGAGTGGTAAAAACCTATAAATTAAAATTTACGAGAGGAACACAGTTTTATACACAATTTATTTTACACCTAAAATTTTCTTTGTCAATAAGTGAGGGGGCACTGCCTCATCTGGCTCCCAATATAGATCCGCCTGTGTCGAATATCATGACTTGAGAAATCTATCACAATTTGGGATAGATAGCATTACTCTAGTTGAAATTTCTAGTATGGTATTATTCTTGTTGATTTTGTTATCTTTAATTGGGTGATATTATATATCTAATCTTGTATTGAAAATAAAAGGGATCAATTACGACCTATATATTTGCTCTGTTGGCTATTTATGTAGTGTCCATGTTCATTTGTTAAAATCTTTAGATTTAGTTGCAAGGCCATGCTCTATCATATAAGTTTTATAAGCTTTATATGAAATAAGTTTTTTTTTTTTTTGGTATTTGAATGCTATTTCAAATTTTGTTTCGTTTTTTGTTTAAAATTACTTGGGCACACTTCTCTGCAGGATCCGATTGTTGCTGGTATAGAGGACAAGATCTCAGCATGGACCTTTCTTCCCAAAGGTATACAATAACATGGCTTTTTGAGATGCTTCGATGAGGGTTTGTGAATGCTTTGGTAATAAGGATGAAAATGAAACTGACTCTGGATAATTAAAGTCACTGAAGACTTTTTAAAGGAAAAGTTGTATGATATTTGATGGAAGCAATTGGTAATATAGTTAGTGGTGGATCCAAGATATTAATTCAAGAGGGGTACCATATAAACAGTAAAAAATAGTATTACTTGCTTTTTAGGTACTATTTGTTTCTTATTGAAAAAAAGATATTATATGTATTTTATTAAATATAAATATGTTCAAATTATTGAATTTGTAGTGAGTTTTTGATTGATAAAGCTTAAAATTAAACTCTTGGTGCCATAGTTCCATTTTATACATGTAATTTGTTTATAAATCTATAGATATTATACCTAAAATTTTCACTATCAATTAGTAAGAGGGGTCAGTGCCCCCCCTCCTGACCCATGTAGATCTGCCCCTGAATATAATTGTTATGGGAGAAAACCGATACAAACTTGATTGTTTTGGTGCTGTATATGAAGTCTCTTAGGTTTTCTTTGCAAAATTAACTAGACTGACTATAACTGATTGCATTGATTTGGTGATATTGGACATTTATTTCAGGCAAAATGGAAAATTATTCATTGTCATATATGATTTGATGAAAATCCACATCTAATATTTTGATTGTTTCCCCTTTGTCTGATTTTTTTGTTTCTTGTTTTGCAGAAAATGGAGAGGACATACAAGTATTAAGATATGAACATGGGCAGAAATACGATCCCCATTATGATTACTTTACTGATAAGGTCAACATTGCCAGGGGAGGACACCGTGTAGCAACTGTGCTCATATATCTCTCTAATGTAGCAAAAGGAGGTGAAACAGTCTTCCCATCAGCAGAGGTTTGTTGGTTTTTCCTTCCTACCATATGCAGCCTGGCCCACTTGATCCGCTGTTGCTACTGAGAAATTCTCCTGGCTGCTTTAGTTTAGACCAAATCTGGGATCTCTAATTATTCATTATTCTCTGTCTATCTCTGTGGCATAATATATTAAGGAAAAAGTGCTTGTTACACTGAGCTTAAAGGGTCTGGCCTAAAGCTCTCACAATTCATTTAACTTTTGGACCAAAGAAATGGATACATGTTGCATCAGTCTTGTTGATAAGAGATGGCATTTTGCATTTTGTATTATTCTATATAATTTGATCAGTTTCTTTAAGGTACAATTATGGCTGCAGGTACCTTCACGTCGTAAGCCCTCTTCAGAAAATGATGATCTTTCCGACTGTGCCAAAAAAGGAATTGCTGGTAACTCAGTAGAGATGTATAATTTTCTTTGATGAATTCCATTATAGCTGTTCTTGTGCTGTAATTTGACTCTTTCTTTTCATTTGCCCCAATTACACTTCAGTCAAACCACGAAAAGGGGATGCTCTTCTCTTCTTTAGTCTCTATCCAAATGCTCAACCAGATACAAGAAGTCTCCATGGAGGTTGCCCAGTGATCGAAGGAGAGAAATGGTCAGCGACAAAGTGGATTCACGTAGACTCATTTGACAAGGACTTAAGTGTGGTTGGACGCTGTACAGACCAGAATGAAAATTGTGACAGATGGGCCGCACTTGGAGAATGCACAAAGAACCCTGAATATATGGTTGGAACTCCGGATCTTCCTGGCTATTGCAGAAGGAGTTGTAAGGTGTGCTAGAATCTTAACCTTTCCACTTGGAGCTCCCAATATTGAGTATATAGTTGGAACTTTGGAACTTCCCAGCTAATACGGAAGGAGTTGTGACATTTGTCTCCCATTGTAGGCTTCATTGCGATCACTACAGCCTTTATTTCATTATTGTTGTAATTTTGCTTTACGTTTGTATGTTCAATTACAATTGTTTTGCATATAAATTTAGTGATGAAATGTTATTGCTTTTACAGTTTTGGCAGGTACGGTTGTGTTCTTGATTGTTTGATTGTTATATGATATCTGGACTTTATAAATGTAATGAAATGTTACAGTTAATTTTGAAATTTAATGGACCAAAACTAACCACCGTGGCTGATAATAATCTTCTTACTCTGCATTATGCAGATATAAAATAGAAATTGTTACCTTTATAATTTTGTATAGTGCATTTCAGCATTCTGTCGTACAAAATGAGAACAAAAATTGTGACATCTTGAACTTGTGGTTTTTGGCAATTTACAAGATGTATATGAGTTGTGGTTTTTGGTATTTTACCAGTTGTAAATGAATTATATACTCGATTTTGAAACGATATTTTTCCTCAAATCTTCCAAAAATTCATATATTTTGGGGCCCGATCTGGCAATTCCATTGCTAAAACATAATACAATAATTAAGTAAAAAAAGATGAAGATTTAAAGTAGGAAAATGATACATTTGAAGAGAATTAGCCTTAAAGAAAAGGGAGGTATGCATGTAGTTTTTAAAAAGACAGCCATCCCTTTGAGGAAAAGGTAATCTAAATCCATTATCAAAAGTATACTTTAATCTCTCACATATTATACAGAGTAACAAAAGTCCAAAATTTATAACAAAAATCCATAACTTTACAAAAAATGTGATAGTACATCTTTTAAAATACTTATTATTTTTAGTACGGGTATAAAAATACACTTTCGTAAGATGACCCTTCATCCCATCCCCTTTATGTGGGTTCTAACTAGAGCAAATCGTCTTTGATAGATAAACTTTTCACCAAATTGATTCATAACGGAGTTGACATCATGGGCACAGCTGATGAAAGCTGCCACGACTGAGCCCTCTAGCATGATGAAGGGCAACACTAGGCACAGCCTTCGGTCTACGATTAAGAATTTGTGTACAAATCAATTGTCAAGAATGCATTTCGTTCAAATAGCTAAAATATTATCTAACAAACACCTACGAATTGATACAGCAAATTCACCAACTTCCCGAGGATGGAAGAAAATTGCACAAAAACCAAAACATATCACTGTGGTTGCGATAACATACAAAGCAGGACGGAAGCTCAAGATACCTCCAGCTGACTGATAAGTCAATACTCTCCCAGAAAAGGAGCAACCCGAGGCCTTTCTTGGCCATTCATTGGTAAGCTCAGCTTTTAAATCTGCTTCTACATCTGAAAGAGGTTCACTTGTAGAATCTACCATCACTCCTACTTCGTCATTTACTACCATCTCCTCATGCTGCAAATATAAAATCAATTTATCATTTATAAAATGAAACCAGTATCATGAATAAAAAAAAACGTAGCTGACAAAATCCAGATTGCCTATAATCAACACCCATGGCATACTGCCACATACAGTGTAAATTTCCGCTCAAATTTCTCAACAATTGTCCATCTATGATTATTACAACTTTCCAGGAAAGTGACCATATTATTGGACTGTACTCGCCACTCAAGGCTGAATTTTTGTCTAACTACATGCTATATTGATAATAAATATTGACATTGTGAACCAAAAAACTGATGTATAGCATACAATACTGGAATGAAGTATTATGAAACCCTCTTTTCTCCCCCTACCCCCTCCTATTTTGATAACAAGTAGACCTACGTAACTTCGTAACTTATTTAAGAAAATAGTATGAATGACCAATAGTCTTCCATGAATTAAACAACTATTCTAATAACTGAACTGCCATATCATATCGAATTTCAGCAAAATGTCATACATTACTTTACGTCCTCACCTGACTGGAGAAAATATTAACTGATTGAGTCTCATTGTGGAAGCAACTTTGAGTAACAAGATCTTTTGTTGGCACAAAACTTTTGGATCCAGCTGTACTAAGTTTCTGCCAAAGAATCTCTTGAGTATAACTTGTGTACTTCTTTAGTAAACTGAAATCAGCATCTTTACTACTACATGTGTCATTAAGCTTCAAGCCATCTATCATGGCATTCAAATTTTGTAAAACCTTATTCAGAATGGCAGTTGACTCAACCGACATCAAAAAGTTCAATAAATAATTGAACCTCTTAATCTGTGAGTTAGTCAAATTCTGTTGAAAATTTTGGGATCCACACTTTTTAAGCAACCATGCGATATCCAAAATGACATCAAAAAGTACTGCTTGTCTGAGAGCTAAAACTTCACATGACTCTGATGGACAACCAGAAGCAGATGAGGATGATCTTTCTAAAAAGGTAGATGCTACAAGTCTCTGTTGAATGATCTTCATTTCCAAGCAGGTTTCTTTGTCCCCAATGAGTACAGGTAGAAAGTTTGATAAGCCAGCTTCATTCTCAACCTAAAACACAGTTATGTTAGACCATATATTTGATTTATTTTAAAAGAAAAGGGGGGAAAAATAAGTTACAGACCATTACTTATCATGCTTATTTACAATTCTAATTGTTGCTTCTTTTACTGTGTGAATCTCTTCTAAGTTATGTTGAAGTAATCGCACATGGTAATGCAGTCATGCCCTAAGAGATACTCAAAAACAACCTTAGATACCACAATTTAACTATTTACGTTGCATCACTTTTACACATAAAGTGATTCTCTGCCTTTGTTCTTAAAAAAAATGCACTCTCCATTTGGTCAACAGAAAATAAGGTTGAGTCACATGAATATGCTGTTTAACCTAACAATCAATACCATTAATTAATTACAGTAGCACAACTTAAGTTGCAAGACACCAGAGATAGAGTCCAAGTAGAGGTAAAGAGAGTCAACTGGTAAATAACCACCTCAATAAACGCTGGACCAATAAGATCTGCTTCAGTACGAGGAACGTGAATTCTGTACAACTGATGGTTAAAATTACCATCACCGGCCCCTCCCTTCTGAGATTGTGAATATATAGGAAAATAATCATTTGCAAGATACTTCCCAGAGAAGGATAGAAGAAACCTGCCACCACAAAGATTTTTCCTAAAGAACTTATTTAATAATACTTTAAGAATTGAAAGTAGTTAGTTTAATTGGGAATATGTCATAGTAGTCCCGTAATTATGTACAAATGAATACTTTAATCTCATAATTTTTAATTTTTGAATTGTACACTTTTAATTCCGTTATTTATGAAAGCCCACTTCTGTGTAAAATTTAATCCTCCTTAAGGGACTAGATGCTCATTTTTAATACAATAGTTTTTAATAACTACTCATTTTTAATACATTGATGGACTAGATGTGCTCATTTTTTATAAGAATGGGATTAATAGTGCCTAACCCATAAATTACGGAACTAAAGTGCTAATTTTGAAAGAAAATCAAAAGAAACTTTGATACCTCAAATCCATTGGTTTAATGACACAGGATAACCCCAATCCAATACTAAAAGACATGAGAATAGCAAAATTTTAATAGCTAAGGAAGACTTGAAGGAAAAAATAGGAGCAATTATATGCACTACTAATAATGGGTCCAGAGCAGCCACGTCCCTCTGTTTTCTATAAGGTGTGTCTTGGTCTCTTTGTTTTGAAAAGATTCATCATAAGTCTCCTTATTCTTTTAAAAGGTGCAGATTTGTTCGATGTTTAGTAAAGTATGATTTTTTTGTCAAGTGAATGTAAGATACCACATGACATTTAAGTGAGGGTATTGAGTGTCATTTTAAGGGGGAGAAAAAAATAATAATAAAGAGATTACAATCAGAAAAATAATACCCCTTCCATTTGGCGTCAACCTCAGATAGAATGGGTACTATTCACATGGCAAGATTTTTTTTTTTCCAAAAATGACACTCAATACTCACTTAAATGTCATGTGGCATGCATGTTATAAAATATAGTGTTTCACTAGCCATTGAACCTATGAGCTATGGTGCACCTTTTAAAAAAAAGGGAACATATACCTTTTAGAAAAGAAAGTGACATGACTGCTCTTTTCAATACAAATAATTAAGTAAAGGATAATTATACTTAATATGCTAACAGCCTCATTGTTAAGTAAATACAATAAGAACAGGTCAAATGTAAAACTCACAGTAAAGGCTATTTTAGTCAAAATGGAGAAAATCAGAAAACTAAAAATAGAGACAAAAAATGAAGAAAATTAAAACAATACTTCATAATCAAGAAATTCCATTCGGCAGGCATACCGAAATTTAGGTTGCAACAAATTGCTTCCACAAACAACAAATTCAATGGCCTTGCCTGCCTCGAAACATATAGGATCTACAAAGTGAAGCCTTGGAGCCTGCTTCTCCACTTTAGCTCGTCTTACAGAAGTTCGACCTAGTCACGTGGATACAAATAGAATACTGAAATTCAAAACAAATTCATAGGGGAATGGTATCAAAGATAGAGAACTTGGTATACACAACAAAAAAAATCAAGAAATCATTAACACCCGGTTCCAGCAGTGGCCAGGCCTAAAACAACTTGAGTGTTATGAGAGCAATCAATATAGTAGGACAGAAGAAACCTTAATGGCTATGGACAGTTTTCATAATAAGAAATCGTAAGCAGATTAGCAAAAGGTACAAATGTAATCACATTGTCAACTTCCCACACCCAGTGATGCTCAGAGATATTACTTCAATCCAGCTTCAAGTCCTTAAAATTATTCCTCATATGGACAGCTCAGTTTTGTATCCAGTATTTACTACTATAGAATCATTATTTTCAAGGAAAACATGCTTATAATTAACACAAGGAAACATAAATGAATTTTTCTCTGATGTGATTCTGATCAGGGGAAACCTTATATTTGACATTAATTACTAGAGAACTTTACTGAAAGGATCTGATGACTAAAGTATGTGAATACAAGGAGAATTTCTTGCACTACTATAAAATTTAGTCTATACACATTTGACATTTGTGTATAGACAAGGCTTTAACATGTGGCATGATGAATTGAAAGTAAGAGATATTTATAGAAAAAACAATTGTAATAACCACACCAAGTGATGGTTAAATAAATTAGTCGTAGTTTACAAGAAAGAGCATTCACTTACCCTTCACAACATGAAAAACCATGTTGTTTAGATAAACACGTACATTGCCACTTCCTAAGAGCACCTCTCGTCCAACAACAAAGTCATGAACAAATGGTACAGGATCTTCAAGTAACTGCAGAATACAGTGACTTTCAGTGAGATCACCAGATACTCGTAAAATAATACTTCATCCTCAAGATGATATAAACATTAACTAATGAAATGCTACAACCTTGCATGCACTTGTTTACATGGATCAGAGCAAAAAGAAATCACAAAATAGCTCTTCGATTAGATTCTTTTTCGGAGATATGATCATTATATGATAGAATTATTTAGTGCTATGATATTTATGCCATCAGGAACATGAAATTTCTCCACAGTCTGGTTACATCATTACCTTAACCCACATAAACTTTGGCATTGCTACAAACACAGTCAAAATTGTACAACCAGGACGAATATAACCCTCCAGCTCAACAGGCATACTAGCCAACCACTGAAATATCTGCCAGACAAAAATGCCTACATGTTACTCTATTCGTGTTATGTGTATATGAAAAAAATAAGTAATCCTCAGTCTATACTAAACTGCAATAACAATCTTTTTAATAGTACTTGATGACGAAGTCGTCTAGGGAATTCTGCTGGGTTCCAATCGTAGAGCTTGAATGAAATACGGCCTGTCGGGCACTACAATAAAGAACAAAATTAGCTTATTGACTTAAGAGGCTTTATACTTTAAAATAAATATTTTGAACAAAAAAAAGAAGCATATATAGCACATGGTCGAGACCCACCACAGATGAGTAGATACCCTTTTCACAGTAGGATGGAGATGATGAGCAGTTTGCATTATATTTTCTTCCATAAGATTGGGTTCCAGCAAAATCTTCAACTGATATGAAGCCATCACTGCGAAATTCGTTGCAATCTGGAGCTACATCAGTGGAGATGTGTCCATCTTCAGATTCCAACGATTCTCTTTCAACTATCTGACTGCTGAGCTGTAAATTATCTGTTCCATAATATTTATATCATACCAATAAACAAACTCTTCATGTAATGAAGGCCAACCGTGGCTCCTCAAAAAAACCAAATGAAGCACACTACCAATAGTGAAAAAACCTTCTACAAACCTTTAATACTTTCTCCAGTTTCCCTATGACAAGTGGCATCTTCACTCTGAAGATCCCCCTTTGATTCTTTTTCAGTTCCTCCCTTAGAATCAATAGGTTTCCTCCTCCTTCTGTTATTATGGCGCTCCAACTTTCTTCGACAACTTCTTTTACCTTCATCAAAATCTGAAAGAACATGGAACCTGTCCAGGATTGGCACAAAGGCTCAAAATGCAACCACGGAAAAATATAGAGAATATCAAGTTAAAACAAAATACCATAAAGAAAACAATATGCCATTGCCATAATTTCGTAACAGTATCAATTCATTGCTCGAGTAAAGTTGGCAGTAACCATCAAAAGTTTGTGCATATGGTGTTTACTAGACGAATGATGGAATTACAAAAGAATGTGTTAATATTCAATGGAGTTTGGAATCATAAAAGGTTGAATGAGATTAATCAAACCAAGAAAATAAACAGAACCACGTCCAGAAGACTTCTAACTGATATAAAATCAAATACTCTAACTTCAATTCAAGTATGGCTATTATAAAGCTGATAAAGGGAAACTCAATGACATTTAGAGCTTATCTATTTTTTGCATTTCAAATTGCTTGATCACCCAATAAGCACCATTTGGATCACTGTTTCTTTGCCCAAAAATTCCCCTCAAATAAGTAATGATAGGATTTCAACACTCTCAAATGTCTGTGAAAAGCTCAAGGGAAGATCGAAACATAGCATGATGAACCCTAGTGATTGGGATAGTTTTGATGAACCCATTGTCTAAATAAGTCTGTTTGGCTCTTCACCCAACTTACTTTAATGTAAAACCCTGCCTCATAGAAATAATCCTGCATCTTTAGCATATCTGTTGATCATACTCTGACCCAGAGATCAGTAAGCAAAAGAATTCTTAATCAACCCGAAGAAGAGTGAACATGCTTTGATCCAATTACAAAATCAGTCCCAATGAGAATGTACAGACCACTTCAAAATATTCTAATTTAAGAATATGAGCATACTTGGGAATCTGGATAAACAGATGAAACTGTTGACAGTAAGCATTGGAACAAAATTCACTAGTTGCAACGTGATGTTCCTGTTCTGCCTCCAAATTAGTACACTTTCCCAATTCACAACCAACTCTTGAGAATAATTTCAGTACCAAGTACATACTACCTTACTTAGAGAAACAGAAGAATCTAGGTAGGAGTTAAAAAATGGAGAAAAGTCATAGGTATTTGAGTCTATCTCTCACGTAGGATTACAACGCTCTCCATACTTCGGTAGTAAAGAAGGAAAAAAAATTCCCAACTCTCCCTCAAAATTTAAATAAACAAATCTAACTTTAGGAACCTCGAGCTGCAAACTGACTATCAGCTGTTTTTTCAGCCACTTGAACCACAGAGAGATATCACTAGCAACAACTTTTCCTCTATTGTTTCTGCTCCACTATATATACCATGACTGATAATTTTAAAACTAGTTCCTAAGTAAATCTTTGAAATAACACACTTATCCTCCCAACTTCTGGGAATGCAATTCAGTAGCTCGGATTGCACTATATCTTTCAAACATAAGCTAGCACTGTCAAATTATAAGCTTCTGCGTCCCAACAACTCCGCATAACACAACACTAACTTAACATCATTCCCAGGAAAGATTAACTCTACATTCTAATTTCTAAACAATTTGAAAAACAATAAAGAACTAGCAGTACCAACCCAGCATATAAAAAGAGGGAGCGAATGAAAAAACAATCATAACCACAAGAAATCCAAGAGATTGAGAGAGAATTAGAACTCACTTGCCACACTGTTGACAGTATCGCTTGTTCTCACCATCAAGAACCACAGTAGTAGCAGTAGCACAACTCAAACAAACTCTATGACGCCGATGATACCCTTTAAGCTCCATAATATCAGCACCACATTCCGGTACCTGACATCGTCGAACTACCCCAATCGGAGCCCTAATGATCCGAGCCCTTTTTTTACTCCCTTGTCCAGCCTCCTCCTCTTCCAACTCCATCATCTTCTCATCGACCTCGGGACACGCACAAGGAACCACACCCGCCAAGAAGTTCGAACAAACCAACCTCGGATCCCTCTTCCTCACCCGACCCGGATCCGAATTTTCGTCGTCGTCATCATTGATATTAAAACCTTCACTATCACGGATCAAGGGCTCCAGAGAAAGTGGAACATTTGAAATCGGATCAGGTTGGACGGAGGACCAGTCATTGAAATTGAGGAGGTCACCCCAATCATCCCAGATGGTGGAGGTATCTTGGACATCGAGGAGTGAAGTGGTGAATTCCATTGATGAATTCAGGATTTGATGGTCCGAAGATTGTGTGGGTTGTGGTTGAGGCTGAGATTGAGAAGAAGACGAAGAAGAGAGTGGCGGTGGTGGCGGTGGTGGCGGTGGTGGCGGTGGTGGCGGTGGTGTTCTAGGTTTGGATCTGTGATTTATTTGGGTGGACATCTTTGTTCACCAAACGCCAACAACAGACACCTAACCAACTGCTCGCTTAGACAGAAAGTCTCTCCCAACCTGGCTCTATTTTTGGCAAAAGTAAGTAAACTAAACTTTATTCAACGAGGATTTAGGTCAACTTGGTATTATAATTCTTTGATAAAAGTCTTATTTGTTATCATTCTTTTTCTTAAATTTTTGAAATTTATATATAATCTTTAAATTTTTAAAAATTTAATAACTAAATTATAAAAATTAAAAATTAAAATTATGTGTTAAGTTTTAAATAAAATTAATTTAGTATAATTTTTTTAAAAATTGTTAGTTGAAATTATATTTCTCTTAAAAATAAAATATAAAAAAACTTTCACTTTTAAAATAATATCAATTTTTTTCTATCATCTCAATTTATTACATTATCTTTCCTCCTATTATCTACCCTAAAGTTTTATCATCTAATTAAAATTATAATTATATATAAAAAAACATTTTTTTTAAATAAATGTAGACAATAAAACGTGATAGTTATTGTGAATTATAGTTTACTAAAATTGAACATATAATAATGTAATTATATATATAAGTAAAAAATATATTTTTAATAATAAAATACACAATATTTTAAATAATTTAATTTGTTTTTAATTTATATTTTTATTGTATTTAGAAACATGTAGTAAATAATTAAAAAATAAAAATTAATGTTAATTTTTAAATAATGACGTAAATTAAAATTTATGTTAATATTTAATTTTTTAAATTAAATATATTTTGAATAAATATTAAAAATAATAATAAGCATGGTTAAATCATATTGAAGTTATTAATAATTTATAACTAACTGTTATTATCGAATATACCTTAAATTAATACATAATAGTTATGATTATTAGCATAATCATTCCTAAAAGTCTCATCTGCATCCATTATGTCTATTATTTTATTATATTTACATACTTTAATTTATTTATATAAATATTATAATTTTTATTTTTAATTATAAAATTTGAATTTATAAATTAAAATGATTATTTTTTGACGAAGAAAAATAAAATAACTTATAAAAAAGAGATCGAGAGACTAAAACTAGAAACAAATTGTTTGTATTGGGTGGGGGAGGGGGCAAAAAGACAAAGATAATGTTATTTTTTTATTTTTGCTTTTAATTATTACTTTTAAAAAGAAATTAATTTTATTCTTGAAAAATATAACTTTAAAAAATTAGATTATATTAACTCTATCTAAAAATTGTTTTACAAATTGTTTTTATTGGGGAGCAAAAAGACAAATATAATATTATTTTTTATGTTTGTTTTTAATTATTACTTTTAAAAAGAAATTAATTTTATTCTTGAAAAATATAACTTTAAAAAATTAGATTATATTAACTCTATCTAAAAATTATTTTACAAATTGTTTTTATTGGGGAGCAAAAAGACAAAGATAATATTATTTTTTATTTTTGCTTTTAATTATTACTTTTAAAAAGAAATTAATTTTATTCTTGAAAAATATAACTTTAAAAAATTAGATTATATTAACTCTATCTAAAAATTATTTAACTAAACCTACACAGTTTTTAAAAAAATGACTAATTCACCTAAAATTGCTGAATGATATTTAATGGAAAAGCTTGGAGAGAACTTTTTTTAAGAAAAATAAATGAGCGCTACATAAAGTTGATATTTTGTGAAACTAATCAACTTTCTCGTCTTTTTATCGAATTTAATTCAACTTTTTAAAATAAAATTAACTATTTGTAAAGCAAACAAAACTTGGGAACAGATAATTAATCATGACTCTTACGTGTGTACATATTAAGAAAGCTCAAGTGCAAACGTGATATATATATATATATATATATATATATATATATATATATATATATATTTATATTTAATCTTTATTTAATTTTATATTATATTTAAAGTTTATAATAATAAATAATTTATATATAAATTTTATATTTAAAAAATAATTCACAAATATATAATTACCTTTCATAAATCTAATTCGTTCTCATCTAAATCTTCTAATATGTTTATAGGCAATGCATACTCTCCTGAAATCATACTACCTCATCTTATACTTGAACTTATTTCACCATATTTATCTTCACATTTTTTCTATTATTTCTACTCATATGGTTCCACAACTCTATCGTAGAACTCGCAATGTTCATAATTATATGTGTGATTATCATTGTTAAATGGAAACATCTATTTCTTTCCCATCTATATCTACATCAACCAACACTTGTTTGCAAAATGATAATTCTCCAAATTATCCTTATAATATCATTACATTCCTTTCTTATACTCAACTTTCACATCCTCACAAACAAATTTTGTTAGCAATTAAAACTTATTTTGAGTCTCGATTTTATCACCAAGTTGTGAAGTATTCTCATATGCAATGACTATTGAAATTATAGCCTTGGAAGAAAATCACATATAAATGCTTGTTCTTTTACTTCCTGACAAGCACATTATTAAATGTAAGTGGGTGTATCAAATCAAATATAAGTCTGATGTCACTATCGAGAGCTATAAAGCTCGATTAGTAGCCAAGGTTATACTTAACAAGAAGGCTTAAACTACCATGAATTTTTTTCCCATATTGCCAAGCTTCCTACTATTTAATGTTTATTAGCCATTGAAGTAGCAAAACATTGGATATTAGAACAATTGAGTGTTAATAATACATTTTTTACATAGGGATTTGCATAAGTAAGTATACATGGATTTGCCTTTGGGTTTTGGTTCTCAACATAACTCCAAGGTTTGTAAGCTGAACAAATCCTTATATGAACTCAAGCAGGTCTCTCGTTAATAGTTCTCCAATTTTTAATATACTATTGTTAAGCATGAGTTTGTTCAATCCGAGGCAGATTATTCTCTTTTCACATGATCTCAAGGTTCAAGTTGCATTGCTTTATTAATCTATATTGATGACATTGTTTTAGCAAGTAATGATTAAGTAACAATTGATGATTTGAAGCACTTTCTTCATCAGTATTTTAAGTTGAAAGAGTTTAGTTCTTTGAAATATTTTCTTGGTCTTGAAATTGCTCAAACGAAGCAAGAAATTTTTATTTGTCAACAAAAGTATACCCTAGATATATTAGCTGATAGTGACCTTTTCGGTTGCAAACTAGCCAAATTTCATATGGAATAGAATCTAAAAATTAACTAGTGTGATGGTAAATTGTTGGAAGATCCATCATCTTATCGTAAGTTGGTTGGGTATTTGTTGTACCTTATTATTACCATGCCATACATCATTTTATGTTATTACTTTTCTAAGTCAATTTATGGCTCAACCATGACACTCTCATCTTTTATTAGCCTATCGTGTGCTTCAGTATATCAAGAACAGTCTTAGTCAAGGCTTATTCTATTCAGCAACTTCCTTGATACATCTTATGGCATTTTTTTATTCGAATGAGACTGGTTGTCAAGATACACGTTGTTCTATCATCGATTATTGTGTTTTCCTTAAAAATTCTCTCATTTCTTGGAAATCCAAGAAGCAAACCACAATGTCTTGCTCCACTACAGAGGCAAAGTACAGATCCATAGTTTCCATTATTTGCGAAATTTTATAGTTAAAATATTTACTTGTTAATTTTCAAGTTTATGATATTTAACCAGCTACACTTTTATATGACAATCAATATGTCATTTATATTGCTTCGAATCCAATCTTTCATGAAAGAATGAAACACATTGACATTGATTGTCATTTGATTCATGATAAGATTCAAGATGAGATCCATCATACCAACCATGCGCACTATAATCATCAAATTGTAAATGTTTTTACTCAAATTTTGAGTTATACTCAATTTCATTTTCTTATCTCCAAGATAAGTGTGTTAAATATCTACAAATCATCTTGAGAGGGCATATTAAGCATATTTAATAATGTATATTTATATGTTTGGTTAAGGTAAAATTAGTTTTATAATTAATTAGGTAGCGGATGTAAATAGTTAATTTGTTATTTTAATTTATATATAAAGATTTTTTTAAACTTTTTCATTTTAATAAAAGAAGATTTCTTATACTATCTTTCTCTCTCTACATTTTTTGCTAAAATATGAGCTGAATAATAGTTTATCTATCCAATGGTTTATCAATTAACTTCAAAGTATTTAGTTATGATTAGGCAGCTTGATAATTTATCCATGGGTATAATCGTCAATAGACTTAGGGGTGTCCAACGGTTCGGTTTTGAAAAAAAAATTAACTGGATCAGAACGTTTATATTTTTCGAATCAGACCGTTTATATTATTCGAATCGGATCGTTTGAAATGGTTTTAATTAATTCAAATCGGACCAAACCATTTGATTTATAAAACTGTTCGATCTAATCTGATTCGATTTTCGATTTGTTTCGATTTTTGAACACCTTTAATGAGAAATAATGTAAAATTTTAATATATTATTAAACCGATCAGGTCCGGTTCGACCAGTTTAAAAATTAATACAAATCAAACTATACCGTTTAATTTATAAAATCGTTCGATTCGGTCCGATTCGTTCTTATTTATCAATTTGGTTCAATCAACATTGGTTTATAGACACTTCTATTGAAAACTATAACAGTAAGTAAGACATAGATAAACATAGATAAGAATTTGTAATAATTGTAAGTAAATACGCGACCTAATAATCAAACTAGAGATGTCCTTGGATTGTAATTATATATGTGTGATTATTCGAGTCATTTGTGTATCTGCCTTTGATCTCATATGTGCTTTTATAAATGAAAGGTTAAATATCAATATTAACGAGAGGCAAATTCACCATTTGCTGATAGGACTTTGTTCCTTTTTTAATCATCATTGGCTTGTTATTTAAATAAGATATTTAAAATTTATAAATGCTTCGTTATTCATGTCACACATATAATTAAATTATTATTAGAGGATAAAACTACAATAAAAAATAACTAATGAAATGAACTCAACTTCTCTTTTAGCTTATTATTTTATTTTGAATTCAATTTTCATTCAAATTTTAAAGAAGGATTCAAAAAATGATAATGATAATGATGATTTTTATGATTAAAACGAAAATTTTAATTAGATGAAGTAAAATCTAACTTAATTTCATATGAATTATGATGACGTAATTAATGTAGAGAACTTCATTGGTAAAAAAAATACCACAGTTGATAAAAGATTTTTATTTTATTATACCAAAAATTTCTTATAGATATTATTACTTCTTATATTATTAACAATTTTTATATGAATTGATTTAATTAATTAGGAAGAATAATACAAATAGAATAAAGAAGGTTAAAAATAATTTTATCATAGATAATATAGTATAATTGTTAATTAATTTTGACTTCTCTATTGAAACTTTGTTGCATTTCAAAATATGAAATTTAATTTATGTTATACTTTTTTTTATTATACGTTTGAATAAAAAATTTCTTATTTCCAAATATATAAAAAAAAATGAAAGTAAATTTATTTAAATGTGATTCTTTAATGATTTTGTTGACTTGATAAAACCTTTTGGATACTGTACCCATTAAATTTATATCTTTCTAATATTTTAGTTTATAAATTTTCAATTACTATAGTTATATTTATGACATTAAAATGTTTAGAGATTATATAAGTTTTTTTTTTCAATATTATCGTTAGGAACTAAAATGTTATTTTTTGTAGAATCAATGTTTTAAAATTTTAAAATATAATCAATTAAATATTTAAGAATCAAAATATCATTAAGATTTAAATTTAAGGAATGAATAAATATTTTTTTTTCTTTCTAACATTTTCTATGTTTATATGGGTCTTAAATGGGGTGGGATTGGGTCGAGTACCCTTCCCCTAGGTGTTTTTTTTTTCATTTAGAAATATTTCCTTATTTCAACTTAACATCTTTTTAGTGATATATATATATATATCCAATAAAATATTTACTATCTATTATTCAAAATAAACATAAAAATATTTGTTGTGACGTAATGGGAACCTCTAAGTAAGAATCAGGAACTCGTTTACGTGGAATAGGAATCAATAAATAATGTTTTGGGATTTTTTAATAAAAAGTTTTCTTAATTTTAATTGTAAAGTAAAATATAATATAATATAATATTAAAATAAATTGGATGACAAAGATTATAATAAAGATATTATTGTTAATTAAAATTTAAAATCATTATTGATAAATTATAAAACAATAAGATTGTTTTAAATTTTTAAGGAGTTAGTTTAAATAATTTTAACATAAATAAAGTTATTTTGAAAACAATAAAAAAAATTGTATAATTAACAGTAAATATTATACTTTCGTATATTTATAGGTTTATTTAAACTGAATATAACTAAATATTTGGATATATTTTAAAAAAAAATATATCTACATTTTTCATTCACACGAAGTATATGTACTCAAGTATTAGATATTTATACTTCAAAATGAGGTTTATGTGATGGAACTTAGTAAATATTTGGATTTTATTTTAATATATATATATATATATTATAATTATGAGGTATAAAATTTTAAAAAATAAGAATTGAAATACAATTTTAATCGTTACTTTTACACTATATTAATTTTTTTTACGTTTGTATGATATTGAATTTTTTATTATTATAAATGATAAACTAATTAAAAATAATTTAATTTTTTAAAATATATAAATTTAGATAATAAAAAAAACATAAACACTAATAAACATGATACAAATAACTCCAATTATAAAATTTCCACTTATTTTCACCATAGGAAAAAACTGAGAACCCTAGTCATAAACCCATAACCAATCTCAATTACAGAGTTGAAATAATGAAAAAAAAAATGAAATGAAGGAAATGATAAATATGTATGATTATTGTATTTTTTTTCTTCTTCTTTTGATAATATAATATGACTATTATATTTGTAATTTTGTATGAACCCTAACTTCGCTACCTCTTCGCAGACTTTTCAAGACCAGTCGAAGAAGCATTGGATTTTTCCTTACAAACTAAATAGAGACAGGTAAGTTTTCGCTTTACGATTTTTTTTTTCTTTTCAACTTTTCCATTTGTTTACTGGCAAAAGTGGGAGGGTAAAATCGTTCACGTGTTTTTGTCTATCTGATGCGCTTGAACACACAAGTACTCGAGTAATTCATTAACTCTTTTTTTTTCTGAGTATTTCAATCGATGTATCCTTTGATTATGTAATTCAAGTGGTTTATTTTGCTATTTGTTCGATGACCCACTGTAGTTTTGGATGGTTTGTGATGGCAATAGAGTATAGACCCAGATGCTTGACGAAATGCTTGTGAGATCTACAATTGTGTCAAATATAGATTGATATTGAATATAACTACTTACTATTATGTGCATTTCTTTTTAAACCGTTCTTATTTTTCTAAAGACCTAAAAGTCTGTTCTGCATTTAATCTATCTTGGCTTTTTTTTGTGGTAATATATGCTGCCCAAAATGATGGTGTTCACTGTTCAGTATTAGAATATTGACACTGCCTTGAAATGCAATTTGCCTGAAGATTTGTTTAGATTTTTGTAACACTCAATTGGAAGCAAAGGCTGGTTTTAGTCATCAAGAAATATACTTGACTGAGGTTTCTTTGTTTTTTTAATCGTTCATTTTAGCCAATTCCTGATATATAACAAGTAAATGGTTACCTTTTGAATTTCATTAAACATTACTTGGTTTTTTAATACATTAAAAAGGAGAGTTATAATACTTCTTGCAAGCTTTTAAAGATGTTCTACGTAGCCTAGCTGATTTATAATTGATGGCAACATGGATTGTAGTATCAACGGATGCTCTAATATATTATTTTGAGACCAATTCAATTATGTACAAACATGTACATGCTATTAGAGATGTAAAGTAGGTTGACTTATCTCATCTCATTTTATGGGGCTTCAATACAAATTGTTTTTAGATTCATTTAAGTTTGTTGTGCCATGCCTCAACTTTTAATGGGGTGTGCAATCCTAGTTCTACCATTTTGGAATGTGTCTTACCCTTATTCCCCTTTCGGTCTTTCTCCTCGAAATGATAAGTTGGGATAATTGGAAAGTTCATGTAAATAATTTCTTGATCAGTTTTTTAATGCAAATGGTGGTCTATGTGGTTACTTTTCCTTTTCATTTTTATTTAAATTTTCATGAAAGACATATTTTTCTCACTTGTTCAGCTGCATTTGCTGTATGAATTTAGGAATGGGTGACAAGAAGAAGAAGGCTACTATTTTGATCCGACTTGTCTCAGCTGCTGGGACTGGATTTTTCTATGTTAAGAAGAAGCCTTCTAGGATGGTAGAGAAGCTCGAGTTCCGAAAATATGATCCGAGGGTAAATCGTCATGTTCTATTTACAGAGGCAAAGATGAAATGATTGAATAGTAGAGAGTTCGATTTCATGCTTCACCTGTTCGTTTCAAGTAACGTATAAATCATTCTTGCTCTGTGTTTCTAACTACGTATGCTTGAAATTTGGAACATGAATGGTTTCCATGTTTCAATTCAGACAGTTAGAAGTAAGCAATTTCTGTTTTGTTGACATTTATGTTGAATATGAAGTCATAAGTTTTGATTAAGACCTAGTGATTACATTTAACTTAATCTATATATCCGAATGATATCTACTCAGTTTGATTTCATTATAAGTTCGGTACACATTGAAACTGTCTCAGTCCTGTCTATTTATGATAGCAGCTTGGTGATTCTATGAAATCAGGGTGTAAATTTTCTATGAGCATAGATAATTTGATGTTCTGTGGTTATGAATCCCTAATTTGGTAAATTGTGCAAAGATGCAATCCTGTGTCAAGAGCTGAGTTTTTTTTATCAGACAATACTTGATTTGATTTAAGAGACTTAAAAGGGACTATTAAGATAAGTAGATTTTTTTACTACCAAATTATTTATGATAAAAAACTAATGATTGAGCTAATCATTTGTCGGAAAATGGTAAGTATTTCAAATTTAAAATGTATTACGATTTTGTAGAGTAAATTTTTTTTTGAAAAATTACAAAAGATGCCCTTAGGTTTCCAAAAATAGCAAAATCAGTAGTGGATTACTTGAATTAGCTTTATTGGCTTTTCTTTTGTCCGTTGCCTCCCACAAGAGTGGGTCAGTTGGCTTTGTCTTTAATTTCCTCTGCTAATTAAGGACGAAACGTAAAAGGGGAAGGGACTTTTCTATTAATTATAAATATTCCAAATCTCATTTGCTTTTAAAAGATCACTAAATACTTCCTTAATTCATATGCTAAATCTTTATTTTTATTACTTGAAAAAAAGTTAAGACACATGTTTTTAATAGGATTCGATTATGCGATTTTAAAATTATATTAATATCAAATATTATCTGAATTCACGTGCAAACAAAAAGAGTACTCTTACACAGAAAACTTACCACCTTCTTTTGCTTAATTGTGCGACAAAAAGAGAGCTTGAAAATGGTAATTCTTTTTAAACTTAAATATGGTTTATGTTAGTAGCATTTAGACACATTTATGAAATGAATTATGTATATAATGTCACTAGTGTTCGTGTGGTATAACAAATTACCACCCTACTTAAGCCAATTACTAATGTATTATTGTTGAATAAAAAAACATTATTAATAAAAATAAAATAGTTGTATTAATAATAAAATTAATTGTATGAAATATTAGCATGTAACATATACTTACTGATATGAGTGTAACAAATAAGAGTACTTATTGATATGAGTGTAACAAATAAGAGTACAAATCTATTTGTTTAGCATTGTCACATAATTTTATATTTACAATACTCGAGCATAATTTTCCTTTTCGTGTTACCTACAGCCAAAATTTATATAAATTAACAATGTATCCTTTTACATTGAGCCAGAGGTTTCAAGCCAAAGTTAAGGGTTTACAAAATTGATCAAAAGCCACATTCTTAATTTTGTTTTTCATTGACAAGTGCCCATGAATGATGTCCCATATGCATTAAGCAGTTTTTCCGAGGGATACTTGGGTTCAGCTTCGGCTTTAGAGACAGAACTATGGGCTTTTAAATTATGACAAGTCCTTAACTTTTATGGTCAGTGACACACCAATACTTTTGTCCTTTAGCTTAAGAGTGTCCATTTTAGTCTTTAACTTTCACATCCAGAGACAATAACGTCATTTTTTTTATCAATTAACCGTTGATTAAAGTATCCAGTTTAAAGCGAGCCTCCAAAAGGTTTCCAACTTTGAGACATCAAATCAAATGGAAAAATCTGCGCTCTGCTAGGGTTTCAGCTCTACCTTTTTTTCCATTGATTCCCCTTAAATCTTCATCATTTTCATTTATTTCAACCTAGGTTTCAATAATCGTTCCTCTTATTCCTACTAATTTCAATACTTTTCTTCAATAATCACTTTAGCAAAGCATATCAAGTCAGAATAAATTTCATATCAGAATGGAGTCGTTTCTTCATTTTGCACACCATACATTTGGCTTCACTAGGATGCAAAGCTTATTCAGAATCTTCGATCTCGTTTGTCAAAGTACCTTTGCCACCATCAATCTTCGCATGTGATTCAGTGTTTGAGTTTTCATTTCCTCCGAGTTGTCACACCTCTTGCCACTTTTCAGGATTGCCTTTCATTGTTTCTGCCACAAGTTGATTACCACTCGTGTGTTTGCTCGATCGTTAATCATTGGCAACAAATATATTAGTTTAGCAGTAGCTATCTCCACTGTGGACTAAAAGCTTAAACAAACAAACAAACCCTAGAAGTAGTAATTTGAAACTAAAACAATAGTATGGAACAAATAGAAGTTTTGCTAAAACAAAGCTCATTTAAAATTTGATTGTTGGCTTTGCTTTTGTTTCTACAGAAACTATAAAAGTTCTAGACATATAAGTTGAATAAGATTACTGAGATAGAACATAACTCATAGAACACGAAGAGATATAAAGACTCAAACAACTTTCTCTGAAATAATTGGATTAATCCGCCTGAACATGTAAAACCACAAAACAGTACTCATAGGAGTAACATTCATCTAAACAAACTAAAGAAAATATAAATACCTCAAGTAGACATTTTAGTCAAAGAGGCCAAAGCC
Organism: Hippophae rhamnoides; assembly: GCA_033030585.1. NCBI lineage: Eukaryota > Viridiplantae > Streptophyta > Magnoliopsida > Rosales > Elaeagnaceae > Hippophae > Hippophae rhamnoides. The sequence goes on along the minus strand of CM065436.1, from coordinate 989,869 downwards.
CATATCCTGCATAAAAGATCATCATTATATGAATTAAGTTATGCTATAATGACAAGGGAAAACTAGTAATTGTCACTGTATAAATCTTTAGGAGAAAACTTACGTCATCAGATTCCTCTTTCTCTTCTACTTTCTCTTCTTTCTTTAGCTCAGCAGCAGCAGGAGCAGCACCACCACCACCTACAGATGCACCAACAGCAACTGCACCACCCCCTGAAGGTACCAAAGCCAACTTCTCCCTACCTGCTGCAATCAATTCTGTGATATCTTTTCCCTTCACTTCTGACAAGAGCAACTCAATCCTATCATCATCAAGCTCGGCTCCAACTATAAACCACCAAAAGCAACGTTATTTGTTCAGTAATATAGGATTCAAAAGATTACAATGTAGAAAAACATTACAAAACATGTACACAAATGATTAAGGTGATAAGTATGTTAGTAAGCCTCCAATGGAATTTGCTTCCACCAAATAAATCTACATGCCATGAAACATATATAGGATCCGCTTCCATCACTGCATTTCTTGTTCATTTTTCACTTTCTTACACTGAAATTGCCAAATTCAAATCCGAAAGTATAACTTAAAAAAGAACAAACTTGCTATGCTATGACTTCAAAAGTTCACACATCCGAATATTTTGAACAGTAAGTAAAGTAAATTGAAAATTGAACTGTCCCTTCAAATAGAAATCAATCCACATAGCACTATCACCATGAGATATTGCTCATTCAAACTTGATTTGGGATACAACAAAGCAAGTCTAGACTAAAAGATAAGAACTTAATGCAAGAAAGTATGTATAATTCAAAAAATGAAAGATGATTTTGCGTACCGGATGAAAGGATATCCTTCAAGTTGTTGGACGAGGGGCTCTTGTTCCCTCCCAACACGGCCAACAAGTATGCAGCAACCACCTTCATCTCTGCACAGAAAAAAATTGACAGACAAATATATCAATATAACCAATATAAATATGTGCATAGACTATACAGACAATGAGTTAATAGGTGGGACTTTTTGAAGTTTTGAGCAACATACAGAAAATATTGTAACCTATACATAAGGGCATTTAGAGAAACAAAATTAAATATAAACAGAATAAACATTCCAGCACATACCATCTCCACTGGGTCTAGTGCACTTGGGTCCCTTAGTTTTTAAGAAGGTGCACTTTAATCCCAAGTTCTATAAAAGGTGCATTATAAAGCTGTTATTTATTTTAAAGGTACCGTTAGTTCATTTTAGGTAAATTATTTAAATTTGACTACTATTTAAACATGTACAAACCATGTGACATTATAAATAAGGAGTCAATTTGTCAAGTATTAAAATATTTATTTTTCTCCAAAAAAAAAACTCCTCTTAATTATTTTTATTCATGTTCATGAAAAATTAACCTTTTATTTATAGTGGCACATGATTTTTACATGTCTAAGTTGTAGTGAAATTGAAATAATTAACCTAAAATGAACTGATATGCACCCCTTTTTAAAAGCTAAGACTCCAAGAGCTGTTTTCACATCTCGGATGAGCAGAAAACCTCAGATAATACCTACCCACTAAAAACACAAAAGACATTAACAACCCGATCAAAGACATGTCTGCATCAAGTTAGTCATCTGAACAATCTTAAACGAATCAAAAATTACGTTTTCCCTTCAAAACTTTATTATTAAATGAGCAGTAAGAATACTAACACACACAAACTATCATAGTCAAAACTTTCCATTACACAAAAGAAATTAACATAAAATGATTATAGTATTTATAAATATAACAGTAATTAGAGTGACCAATAAATAAAGTGAACTCGGTGCACTTTTTTCAAAAAAATTATGCGTATAATTCAAGTATAAAATTTTCAATTCATAAGTATCTCCGTCTCTTTAGACTCAATTTCCCAAACAGATTACAGGCTTTACAATGCTCATTCAATAAAAAAGGTACAGAACAGAAATAAAACTTGCAATCCCGTACAGAACAGAAATATGATCTGGCAATAAAAAAGGTACATTCAAGTGGTTGAACAAAGAAGAAATAAGAAAAAATAGAGGGAAATAAGTTAGGGTTTATTGTTTGTTAGTTTACCTGAAACTGACGAGAGAACTAGCAGTCCCGTGTGTACTCGCGGTTGCGGCGATTGAGAGTGAGAGGCACTATATGACGGAGAAAAGCGTTCGGGGGTTTAGGGTTTCTTATGGTACTTTAGTGCTCTGCTATGTGAGGGTGCAAGATATTAAAGTGAAACTCGTTAATAGAAAATAAGCACGTGTATATGGAGTATTTTTTCGTTAAACAACAAATAATGAATAATACTAAGTATTACTATTTGAAAAGTGACGTGCATCATTAACGTATAAATTAAATAGAAAAAAAAGTTTATTGATTGTTGGATGGGTTATTAGGATGAATAAAAAATAAACTAGAATTAAAAAATTTTAAAATGATATAAAAAATAAAATATCTTTACACCCATGATACTTTGAATTACTTTGTATCCTCTAAAGTTATTAGTTTTATTACCCTACAATTTGACATAAATGTTTTTAATTTATATTCATAAAAGTTAGTTGAATTATTCCACTAAATCTTATAATAATTTTACTTATTTTAGACCAATTATTATAAATTCTTAGTTTTGGACTATTATATATCAGATAAGCTTTTTTATAGTCTTCTTTTTCATTTTCTTTAGTCCAATTCATTTTTTTCTTTTTCTTTTCAAACATTTTATTCTCTTTTTAATTATTAGGTTTTTCTTTTTCATTTTAAAATTTTTCTTCAAAAGTTTTACCTTTTTTATAATGAATCTCTCACGAGGATTCCTATTTAGGATTTTTAGATTCTAATTATCATTTTGAAATATTAATATTTATGTTTTAAGTCAAGTATTTCTTCCTCCATTTCTTCTAATATATAAATAATACAAATCATTTTATATTCTTATTTGTTAAATGCCATTTAGCTTCCTCAATTTCATTTTCATTGGATGTAGGGACATGTTTAACTTTGTCTTCTCTAATAAATTTTTGTATATTTCATTTATTATAGCATCTAAGTATTCCCTACATGTAAGAGCATTCACTTGTATTTGTAAAATGTTGTTGTTTTGTTAAATTTGTAAACTAAATTTTTACATTCCTATCATTTTGTGAGTTACTAATAATTTACAAGTTTAAGGATTTGATTGTGTGATTGTAGAAATTTATATAATTATACTAGAATCATTAGACTATTCATCTACGATTTTTTACTTATATTTTATACAATTTAAATTTAAAATATCATATTTATAAGGAATGTCATGTTTTTCTAACCTTTACCTATTTCCTTCTTTATTATGTGAGTTAGATATTCATTCTTTATAAGGAACTAGTAATGAAATTGGTTTCATATGTTTTTTGGAATCATATTTTTTTGGTTCAAAACTAATTCCATTGATTATTATAATATCATCTTATTTTTATTTGTACAAAGTCTTTTATCATAATGTCTTCCTAACTCTTAATATATTAAGGTTAATAAATTAATGAATTTTTCTATGTCCCTATTTTTAGAGTTTATGAAATATTTCTCTAATTTTTTTCCATATTCCATTAAACTAGAATTATAATTTATCCTTATCTTTGGATTTTTTCTCATTTTTTCTCTTCTCATTCTTAAGTATAAATGTATCTGATCTCCTACAAATGAATCAAACTTATAACCTATAATTTCATTATCCTTGAGTATTTTATTTACATCTCTTCTTACTTATGTAACTTCCTTGTGTATATGTTTGTGTTATTTCTTATTACAACTATGTTACATTGTTTCTTTTAGGAGTTCTTTTTTATATTTTATTTTTGTCATGTAAGAACTTAATGCTTGATTATTATTTTATATCTATTTTTTCTGTTAAAAGAATTAAAGTTTTTATTATAGTTGATTTTTTTATATACTTATTAGACTTCTATTAAAATTTAATTCTATATATTGTAGTTTGTTTTTGAACATTATTACAATAACAATGGTATAATTTATTTCTAATATTACGTCATTAGATAATACTTTTATTATTTTAACTTCATGTTTTAGATCTGTAACATTTTTTTTCTTTTTAAGAGTTTTTTTTCAGTATCTATAAACATAAACCTAGATATATTACTTTTTTTCTTCTAATATTATAGGTTTTCCTTTAACATATAAATTCTATTATTTTGGTATTTCGAAGTCTATTAATATTTTTAGTTTTATTATTTATATATTTCTATAAATTTATTTTGTCCATAAATTAAACTATTAAATTGTTTGTTAATAAATATCATATTATGTAGTAAACTAAAAATAGATGATTTTTTTCTTTCATTAAATATTATATTTTAAATTAATATACTAAACTTAACATTTGTTTTAAGTTCTTATCATTAATATTAATGAAAAAACTAAGATACATTATGAATTTTAATTATGATATCCTAGGTTTTTATGGATAATTTCTAATAAAATATATTTTCTATTTATTATTATATTATCTAGTACTGTTAATTTTATTGGTGTATCTATTCATCTTTTAAAATGTGTTTTTATTAATATTTAGATTATTTCTAAATAGATGTATCCAATTTTTCTTTATCATTTTGAAATATTTTTGATAGTTTATTTATAATGATTTATTTGTCAATTAATAATATGTTATACATTTGTTTTACATTTGTAATATTAATATTAATTTTATCGATGGATCTAGTCATTTTCTAAAATGTATTTTTATTAATACGTGATTTTTTTCTAAATAGATGTATCTAATTTTTCTTTTATACTTTTGGAGAATTTTTGATAATTTTTACATAATGATTTCTTTATCAATTAATGATATATTATACTTTTTTTTACATCTGTAATATTAATATTTAATTCTTTGTTACTTATTCTATAATAAACTATATATTTTTTAAAAAATATTTTACTTATTCTTTTTATTAGTTACTCTTTCTTGTAAAAAATATCATCAAATATTTTATGTTTTTATTTATATTATTTCTTGATTTTTTATTATGTATAAAAAATTGCTATTTAATTCCATTAACTTTAACTTTCAATTGATGTTCAATTCTTTTAACTTTAATTTTTGTTAAATTTAAAGTTATTTGTGATATTTTATATTTATAATATTACTTCAAAACTTTGATATTTTTGATAATTATTCATTCTAAGATATAAATGTCATTTGGAATGCCCTCAAAATTATACTTTTCACGTGACACAAAAAGATGATATTAAAAACATATTTCTAATAAAAATATACTTTAAATCTATATTTATTAGATAAAATAATATAAATCTACCATTTTTATAAAAATGCTCAAAATTTGTTTTTTAAAAAATACATCAATCACTTACATATCAAATGCATAAATGACACAGGACTAAAATCAAACATATGATTAACAAATTTTTCAAAAAATAAATTTTTATAATCTTTTTAAGTATTGGGTATAATATATACTTTCAATAAAAATATTGTAATTCAACTACACATTTTTCCTAATACAACGTGTCAGAATTTGTTCGTTTGATTACTAGTTAAACCAAAACACATTATATAATATTAAAATAAAATATCTCTACAAAGTAACGTTCAATTCTTTTTTTGCTAAAACAAGTAACCTTTAGTTCAGTCAGTGCAAGTAGGTGCCTCTTGGACCAGAAACAATATTATTGTGAATACCCTTGTCGACTTATATAAAATAGAAAGAACAAGCTATATCCTGGGTTTTCATCTTTATCTACATTGCAGAAGGATAACTCTAAAGTTACACACTTTTGAAGAAATATGTACAGCATAAAAAATAAACATCCCAATATAGATGTAAAAACAAACTGAATTAGATCATTGAAAACATTATACATAAGACACCCAGCATCACTAAAAGGTACAACTAAAACGCTGATAAAATATACGGAAAAAAGTTATTTGTTCTTGACAATTCGCATGAATTTATTGCTTTCGTTTCGCAACCATATTGTAGAACGAGTTTTCTTCACATTATCTGCAAATATCTGATGCCTGTTGCAGAAAATGCATAAATTTCATAAGATTTGTAACAATGTTGGACCATTTGCATGAGAAATGCATTTTTAAGTATGACAGACCTTTCATACTCCAGCTTTTGAGTAACTATTCCATTCAGTAGCAGTTCTGAACTGTAGATTGCGGCTCCTGCAAAAATGAAAACATTTTTGAGTATTTGGTTTGCTTATTTTCAAGGAGACGACAAGTTAAGGAAAGCTTATGCTTAACCTTTCTCAAGGAAGGGCAAACACATTGCATAATCTTCTTCACAAGACAGAACTAACAGATCATCTGGAACTTTGTCCTCTTTCAGCAAAGACCTACCAAATCTCTCAATTGGCTGATCAACATAAAACCAAAAGGTTATTGAATTAAACTGCATTCAAAGTAGTAGAAAGTTTTACATTAAAAAGGAAATAATAGCAATTAACTTAAATTAACGGAAGTCAGGACAGCATGAATGCAGCTTAGGTAGAGAGAGGGAGGAGGAAATATCAAAGACATTATAAATCAAGAACTTCTGCTAAGACCAACCAAGTCCTGCAATAACAGACCTGGCCCTGGACTGCCTTAACCAAACTCAATGTTGTTTCTTTGCTAGGCTTTGTGTTTGGTGTGACAAATACTCTACAACCCTGTCAAGATTTAGTTTATGAGAATGAAGAGGCAAAATCAACATTTAAACCAACCACATGACAGAACAATATACCTTCAGAAGGGGACGTTGACATGCATGTGACAGCGAAGTTAGCATGTTAAAGCCAAATTCTTTTTCCATTTTAGCATCCCTCAGTATGTAACTTTTCTCATCAATGAAACAATTAGCTTGTCCACAGCTCTCAAGCCATAAATGAGTCACCACTGGTTTACCAGAAGCAATAGCTTCTAACATGTTCCTTGTACGCACAAATTGGTCAGCTATGAAATGTGTTGCATTTGTAATACAGTAAACTAGAGAAATTCCTAGACGGGCCAAAATCTGAAAGAAATGAAGAACAAATAAGATTCTTGTGCAAGTAAGTGTTTTATATATACTATAACATATTTTCTATAAGCCCAAAACTAATTACAATAACTGAAATAACCTTCTTCTGATGTTTAACTATATCCACATCTAAATGCTGACTATACAAGACACAAACTTCTGTCATGTCCCTCCTCTTTCGTAAATCCTTTGATGGAGTAGTAGGTTTAGATCCTTGAGCACTTAAACTGCAGACTTCTTTCAAAAGATATGGCATTGACTGGGCTCTCTTACACGTTTGACTGAAGTACTCATCACCCATGCAAACAGGTGAAGCATCACAGACAGGTCCTTGATGACTGACTGGTGTAGCACATGATGAATAAGATGGTTTTAATTTCTCATTTGGTAATTCATCCAACCTTGTACTTATTTCAGCACTTTTAGCATCTCCTGAAACTAATCTTTGCTCTGACATTTTTCCTAGCAAATTCTGGTCGACAGGAGTCTTTACTGAAGAACCACATGTAGATGATCGTGTTTTTCTGCTTGATCTTCTTTGCCCAGTGATGCACTGTTCATCTTCTTCTGGTTGGATGGACTCAGAAGGACCATCTACGTGGTGAGATCCATTAACCTGACATGACAACTCTCGAACAGATCTTCCTCTAGAATAACTTAATGTATCAATTCCATTGACATTGGGATTAGCATCCATAATTTTGTCTAGACGGTCACATTGGTTCAGCTTCATATTCTCCACTTTTGCACGTCGCAACATTTTTGAAGCTTGAACTTCTTTAGTTCCATTGCTTTTATTCCCATTGAAAACATCAGTCAATTGGTTCATCTCCTCTCTGCAGCTACTTGATGTATTCTCAACCAAGGACCGTCTAGTTCGATGTGCAATACAGTTCAAGTTACCAACTCGAACTTGCCTTTGTCGTTTATTGACTGAGACTTTAAAATTTTCTCTCTCATCATTCTTAATGTGTTCTTTACCAGTTGATTTGGCCTTTGTTTCCACAGGAAGCACCTTTTGATGCTGTTTCACAACACTTTTAGGCATCTTTCCCGATGAAACCAAAGATGCTTTTTTTGAGTTTGCGTCAATTTTCCTAGCTTTCTTGGATTTCATGGAAGCAAATCTGATGTCATTGTGATATGTTCTTTTTTGCCTTGGAGGATGATCTGAGCAACCTATATTTATATTTCCTCCACTTGGAGCTTTAGGAGAGCTATATGAATCTTTTTGGGTGCCTTTATAGGCATCACCGACATGACCATTGGAAACTTCCTCACTGCAGAATAAGGCCTCCATAGCATCAGCAGCCATCTGAGTATCAAAACCTACATCTGCCATTGGAGGAGCACCTGTCTTTCTAGCATTCGCTTGCAACTCCATAACCATAGAGTCTATATCAGATTGTTTCTCCAATGCATTAGCAAGATTCTTTTTTGATTTCCTTTTAACTTGAATACCAGCATGGTTATGCGACATTACTCGCGAATCAGAATCAGCCATACCCATAATTTTATTAAATCTTGATTGATTATGGCCATTCGGCACTTCCAATCTGTTAGCTTTGGACTTCTTGCCTCTTTGCCCATAGCTGCCTCCACTTAAGAATTCTTCCTTCCTTCTGCAAAAAATGTCACCACCTCCTTCGTCCTCACGACTATCATCCCAATCATAAATGCATTTTTCTCCTATGATGCTTGTATCATTGGCCTTCTTGGCCAACCTTTGAAGACTCTTTGCACTTGAGATATTTTTTGAATCTCCTCTAGCAATCTTTGAACCATCTTCATTGCCAAACTCGAGCTCCTTATCTTTAAGAAATCTATCCACAAAACCAAGTGCATTTGCTTGTGATAAATCTCCAGGTTCTTGAGACTCAACATAGCTTAACCCAGCCAAATCACAAGCAGGCAGCACAGTTAAGTTTTCCCCTCCATGGCATATATTGTTATCATAAGACAGTTCCTTGTCTCCAGCATCTGAATCATCAGCAAAAAGTTTCCTCATTGCGGAACTGCTAACTTTTCCACTGTTCTCATTCCTTGCACTCTTTGCTATCTCATTGTCTCTCCAAAGAATTCGTTCCTGATTTATTCCCTGTCCCAGTTTCAAGAGAGATGGTGCACTATCTTTGCCAGAATATTGCTTTGAAGGTTTGCTATCAGTTGGAATAGAACAAGACTCACCTTTAGCACACTTCAATGCCTTAACTCGAGCTGCTAGGGCATTGGCTCGAAATGATGTTGTACGGAATGAGGTATATAGCATTTTTCCTAATAGTGAGAGAGATGAGAAAACATAGTATATAATAAGCCAATATGGATACACAACTTCTAAGTATAAATTGAATGGATGATAACTCTGAAAGTCCTAACAGTTCCTAGGAGAAGCAAGAAAAAAAAAACTAAACCAACCCTTTCCATATAAGACAGTGAAAAGAGTCACATAACCAGGTTCTGAAAAGGCAAATGTGGCTTTTTGAAAAATTTTTATGAATGGAAAGGAAAAACAAATAGAGATGCAAAACTGGATGATGATGTAGTCTTTAGCGTCAATCCAATGCAGACATTTCGTCCTTGTGATAGCAAATAGAAAAATGCACAAACAGTATAGTTGGCACGTTGATGCTGAAAATTCTTAAAGGAATCTTGGCTTTATCATTACTCACTGACTAAGGCCAGTGGTGCCATTCAAGAAAGTCACCAAAAGCATTTCTGGCTAAGGATAGACACATTTTTCAAAAAAGAAGCCTTATTTCAGACATAAATTTAAACACCACAACTTGAATTTGGTCTGAAAACTTGCAAAATAAGAGAAAGCAAGGGCACAATGACAAGGGAAATGGCAGACAATAATTTCAAGTGTGCTTAAATCTTAAAAAGAGATGGTAAATCACCATATGCAATTAACGACACTAACACCTTGTCAATGAGAGATTTGGGAAAATTTGTAGTCGAGAGAGACCTAAGCTATTTCAAGGAATGCATGTATCAATAAGGATTTCGGGTTGATATTCCTAGATAATATTGAGAAAGACTGTTCTCAAATTAAGAAAGCCATTGGTGTTACAGTGAAAACATGAAGCTCCAGAGCACTAGGAAATATGGGCATATTTTAGAAACTGTGACGTAAGAGAAATTTAAAGTGTTTCTCTCAATAAAAGGATGGCAATCAGCGAACCAACAGAAAATGGTTTGGATGCAAAATCATAAAACAGAAAATGATAGCTGGTTTGTAAACATCCATCTGTACAACTAAGTGGTACTTTAAAGTGGTTTGAAAGGACTAACCTGATTTCTTCTGATCATCGCTTAGAGGATCAAGTGGCTCTTTCAACCCTTTAGCTTGATGTGATCCAAGAGAACTACCCAGAATATTCTCCTCACTCACTGATATGCCACCATCTATTCTTACTAATTCATCAACAGATGGTTCCTCATTATCACATAAAGGTTCAGCTCCGTTCGTTCCTTCATCTTCACTATCACATACATCTAGCAACTGAGTCCCTGGATGCTCAACACAATCAACATCATTAAGCACTTGAGTTTCACAACAAAGATCCATTTCTAGAGTTTCTTCAGCAAGTTTCACTTCTTGGGTCTCAAATTCATCTTCAACCACAAACGTATAGTCAAAAGGCAAAGTATCTTGTAGTACTTCATCAACATCACTGTCTTTCTCACCTACTAATCAATAAGGAAGTGAATATTAAAAAAAAAAAAGAATTATATCCAACAAAAAACAATCTTTCTATTTTACAATTTATTTTCACCTGCCATCCATTTAAGTTTAATTCATCACAATTGATTTCTCTCTCTCTCCCTCTTTTTATATATAAAAAAAATAACTAAGGATTAACACAGTTTTAACACAAAAACAAAAGTATACAATTAAATAATCATTACCAGAAATTTGGGAGGTTGGTATCTGACTATCAGAAGGCAGCGTCTCAGTGCGATCATAATCATCAAATGAGCTCCCTTTTCTCGGCATATTTTCCCCATTTTGGGCCTTTGAAGGACCCATCTGTTCTATACATCTGAAAAGGAATAATAACTCGTTCGATTGAACCAAGAAATTAAAAAAAAATAACACAAATAGACAATCGATACGCTTACCAAAAATGAGAGAACACTTTCCAGTTCACAGAGGGAGTCCAAAGAATGGTCGGTTAGGGTTAGGAACGGAGGGAAACGACTAGGGTTGTGTGTGGGGACGATTTGTTTTGGAGGGAAGATTAATTTACTTTAGTAGTTTCTCTAACGGTGTAGTTGTACGGAAATTAACCGAGTGTCTTGCGGTAAATAATCTATCACTTTTAGCAAAAATGTCTTTTAATCTTATAAATTAAAAAATAATTAAAGTAATTCTATTCATATAATTAATATAATATATTTATTAAATATATATCTAATTAATTAAAATTAAGTAGTAATTTCACACTAAAATAATTATAAAAAAAAAATTCAAATGTAACCAAATTTTACAACCTATTTTCCCACAATTTGTAGCAGGAGCGGAGCCGGGAGAGTAAATTAAAAAAACTCAAATCTTAAAATGAGTACAAAAATATATTAAATACTTAAAATAATAATGATTAAAAAATACATCAATAATGATATAAGAAATAAAATATTTTAATTAGTTTAAAAATACATCAACTTATTAAAATAGAAGTCGATGCTGTTTGATATTTTCATAATCATTAATAATTGAACGATAGAAAATTTCTTAATAATATCATTTTCAACGTATCTTTTCGTAGTTTTAATAGCAATTGGAAGGCTAATCACGAACATAATTATTTTATAAACAAGTGGACTTTGGGAATTTGGGCTCTAGGCTTGGGTTTTAACTTTTAAGATGTAATTAATATTAATGTAAATTATAATACATGTATATCCATAATAAGTAATAAAAATAGTAAAAAATTAGTGTATTATTGGCGGTAAAATCTTAATTTTATAAAGTGATAAGAATAAAAGAAAAAAAAATGTATTATTAATAAGGAGGTTAAATGTTTATTTTATTTTTATAATTTTTTTTTATTTTTTATGAAATATACTACTAAATTTTTCTTTCAGTATCAAGCCATCAAGAGGGCCAGATCCCACCTGTCCCCCTCCTTCCGTCCATGATTCATAGGAAAAAAAAATACTTTTGATTCAAAAATGATATAATTTAAGGATAATATAATTTAATTTCAAGTAAAAACATATAAAATTCATTTAATATACACGAACAACAAGATATAACATATGAAGTTATTTAAAATAAATATCTAAAAAAATATTTTTTCTTTTTTTAAGCTCGAATAAAAATAAATAAACTACGTAAAATAAAAATATATTCAAATAATCAATAAAACATAATATATATAAAAATAAAAAATAATTTTATAAAAATTAAATAAAAATATGAAACATTAATAATAAGCGTAAAATAATTCATAGAATTATTTATAATAATAAAACAAGTGACAAAATGAAAAAAAAAATGTTTGACAAATGAGAAAGTGAAAAAAAAGGTAATCAAATATTGAGTGTTAAGTTCAAAAAAAAAATGTTAAATCTAGATGAGAAAGTGAAGAGGAACAAAACTCAACCTATGGCATCGAAAATAGTGGACAAAAATGGCCAAAAATAGATGAAAATTGTTGGAGGTATCGCGGTGAGAGAAATAAGAGATAGCAATAAAAACTATCGGAATGAGAGAGAGGAAAAAGAAAAGGAAAAAAAAGACAATTAATATCTGTTCTATATGTCAATCGATGCTACACGTGATACGTAGTGTCCATTCTACGCATTAACCAATGCGACGACACGTATAACATCGGTTGACGTATAGAACCGATGCTAGGACACGTTTAGCGTAGGTTGTACACTTCAACATACACTATTTTTTATAGTATTTTTTAATTTTAAGTTCATTTGAAGTCGATTTTTTACTTGAATTAATTTAAAATTTTAAGTCGGTTTATAGACATAACAACTTATAATTATTTATAAGTCAATTTTTTCTTAAAATCGAATTTAAATCTTGACTTGAATACGTTATATTGTAATAATGTATACATATTTGATAACGGATTTTATTAGATCGTGATCAAAATCCTAATACTTTAATTTTTAAAAAGATTATAGTTAAATTTTTGAGATCAAATATTATTATTGTAATAATAATAAGTCAAATTAAATCTTAAAATGTAATTATGATTTAAAGAGAGAATAAATCTATCAATAAAATAGCAAGTAAAAAACATATATATATAATTGCCCATCCTATCTAAATATATATATATATATATATATATATATAGCAAGCTCAAATGGTTAATTAGAAAAGCATATATATATATATATATATATAATTGCCCATCCTATCTAATAGAAAAATTCACGAAGGCTTTGTTGTACTGCCTAGCTAGCTAGGGTTAGGAAAGCTTCCAAGACTTGCCACCTTTGTTGCTGAAACTCTTCAACCTTCCAAATACCATGACAATAATGATAATCAACTTTCCTTTTCCACTCAACTTACCAGAAAGCCCATACCATTTATCTGTACAATCTCTCTCTGGTTTCAGTTGCCTTTTACAACTATAACCAGTAGACCACCCAACATTCCCATATGCACTGCAATATTAATTAATTATATTGATTTAGTTTTTGAATAAGTATTTGCAATTATTAATAAAAGTAGTGGTACCAAGCACTCTCACCTAATCACTTCTATTGTGATGTTCAGTACATTGAAGTTTAGAGGATCCGTCTTCAGTTTTTCTCTCTCTATTATACAGATAATAATTATAAAGATTACTAAGTACGAGAGCTGTGACAACATGAGGCTCTCTAGTGCTACCTTCCTTCTTTTTCCTTCTAGTACTTTATCTTCATTTAGTGACACTTTGTTATGATCATCTCTAATATTGTAGGGTTGAAATGAAGTATATGGTGGGAGATACCTATATAGTTAGAAGAAGAAAAAAACATAACATCAAATATATTTATATAAAAACATTTTAATTTCACATATTAAACATATTTATCAATTTAATCATTTTAGTTTAATCTCGTTTATCTGAATCACAATATTTTTTATTTTTTTAAATTTTTTCAAATATCTACTAGCCACCACTAATAGCGTTCAACTCGGTTCATAGTCTTAAGTTCTTCCATCTAAGAAATTAAAATTGACAATAAATTATTAAAGTATTCAAAAATGTAATAATAAGTTGATTAAATTGCATAATTTTTTTAAAAATATAATTAATGTATCAAATTTATAAAATAAAATGATCAAAAAATTATACTATTTAATATATATTGTGAAAATTTTTGGACATGATCATATGTTGCTGGACAAATAGTTACATACCGGTGCAACTAAAGGAAAATTCAATTACTTTGACATTGACAATAAGAATGTATAACAAAAGTATTTTAATCATATATCAACAACTTAAATTTTTAGAATAATGTGTTAAAAATTTCATAGTTAAATTACTTAACAAGCATTTTTAAAAGTAGAAAAGAAAAAAAATAACAAATAAAATGTAGCTTTTTATTCTTACTCGATCTTATTATTTATTTTTATTTAATAGATGAACTTTATTAATTAATACAATGTATTTTCGTGTGTAGATGGGACTAGTATGGAAGGAATTTAGAATGAGATGCGTAAATGATATATTTTTAATAATATATACTATATTATTAACAACATAAATAGTGATTTTATTTAGGTTGAATGTGTTATTTATTCTTTTAGTTTAGAAAAAGTGTTTTTAAGTCTCTTTATTTATAAAGATAGTAAATCTCATTATTAAAAATTTACTAAAACTTTTTAAGTAGAAAAATTTATTTTAAAATTTTCAATAAATCTTAAATAAAATTTTCATTGTCTAGTATTCAAAATCACAAATTATACAATGAAAATTTAATTTATGTTTGATCAAAAGATTTGTTATAAAATTTGAGTGATCTTTTTTTATTAAAAATTACTTAACTAAATATATGTCTCTCAAAAAATAAAAAAACATATATATATATATATGTCACATATAATATTTCATTATATCTAAAAGAAAATTGGATAAAAATTTTACTTTTATTATTGTTCGATATTTTTTTACAAACAAATAGATTTAAAAATATATTTTTTAAACAAATAGGTTAAACAATTTCTAACAAGTAAACAAAGTAATCTCCGTGACACTTTTTCTTAAAATTTATTGTGTAGTTTTTATTATTATTTCTTATATCTAATTAATTATAAGAATAAAAAAATTAACTTTTTTTACTCTATTGTTAATTTAAAATTGATACTTTTCAAACGAGAAGTGATCAATCTATTTTAACATACGCAAAATACTATAACTATAATGACACAAAACTTCGATAGTTTTTACATATATATATATAAGAAGCTTACGCAGTGCTATACACACAAATCAATTAAAGCAATCATGTGGCTTCTCAAAAAAGCCATATAATATTTTAGTTAATTTGTAAGGAATATTCCATAGTTGATTAAGAAAGGAACAATTCGAGAACAAAAATCAAAGCAAAGACTCGTATATCAGTTAGTGATTTTTGTGAGAACCTAATTAAAATGTTGACCCTTAGTGTGTGGTCAAAAGAATAAATTCTAAAGAGTAATGTTGGAATGTATATAATGAAAGTGTGCAACATTCTAGTGTAGTCTATTGTAGCATAAGTGCTTCCCTAGTTCATTATATATATATATATATATATAATAAACAAGGTGCAATTAATTAAAAGAAGAAAAAATAAATTAATGGGAATTAAATATAATAGTTAAGGCTTACATCATAACGACTGAGAGCACCAAAATTGCAGTAGAAAGAGTGGAGATATCAACTACAGATTCTCCTGCATGTCTTGAATTTACTATTTGAAACAAACAAGCGACGAATCTCTGGTAATAGCTCAAACCAACCATGGCTTCGGATTTCCACTCCATTGAACAAAACAATATTAACTGAATTAATATGAAACCAAACACAGTTGAAACCAATAAGCAAGAGTCTACAGCAGAGAACAAATGTTGATAACCCATTTCCTTATAATTCTCCAATATGTAACTAAACTCTATTTTCTTACTTAACTTTCCCAAAACCCAAACAAAAAATCTAAGTGCTGATGGAAACAGAGTGTTTCCAAGTAAAATTTGTGGAATAAGTAGTAGTAAAAGTCCCGAGTTTTTTTTAAAAACAATCATATTTTCATTTGTTGGAATAAAACCACAATTTGCAAAGGTAGAAACTGTTGTGAATATTGAAAATGTTTGGATTTTAATGCCTTTAGTTTCAATTATGTTTCTAGCTGAAGGAACAAGGCTTATATATATAGAAACTAAGGATGAACCACTTATTAGAATCACTAATAGATAACCCAAAACCACATAACCCAAACACTTAATACAATCATTTTTTAATATATCACTGCTATCGTGATCATCAACTACTACTTTATTATCCAAGACGTTGTCGTTTCTGTTTTCTACATCAACTTGGTAAATTGAATTATTTTTGGGTTTTGGGTTTTTTTTCAACCTAGTACTTCTGAATTGAATCCCAAGCATTGAAACGAAGATCTCTCCACCTAAAAACATCAAAATTGTAATAATTATAAGTTGGGCATTTGTGAAAACCTCCATTTCAACTACTGATGCACTTGAAACAGTAGCTGAAGAAACACTAGTGAAGAAAAGATCAACATATGAAGTAGTAGTAGTTGTTGGGTTTGTAACTTTCATAGCCAATAAACCCATTAAAGATAAAATAAGGAAATAACAAAGCTGAATGAAAAAAGGGTACTGATCATGAGTATGAGTGAGTAAATGGTACAAATGTACCAAGAATTTACAAGGCAAGTAGTTCCTCATCATATATAACTATATAGAGGTTAATTTGATAGGCTAATTATCACTTCTTAATAACAAACCTACACGTTAATTTGCTATACCTATATATATAGTACTTCTCTTAGTCGGCATGCATAAAGAAGAAAAATAAAATAATATAAATTCTTTATGCCATATAATTATTTGCTAAGAAAAAGATTATCCTAATGTTTGAATAAATATTTGTATGTATACAGAAGCATCGGTTATTATACAGGGCACGTGATTTTAGGTAAATAAGTGTTTTAATCGCATAGTTTTAAACTGAATTGCTTTAGTCATAAAACTTTGAAAATATGTATCTTAAGACCTTTAGCACTAAAATACATATTTATTTTTAAGTTATGAGATTGAAATGATCTAATAGAAAGTAAGGAGACTAAGAAAATCTTTTTCATATATACCATAAATAAAGCAAGAACACTTTTAAGACTATTATATATTATTATAAGTCACAAAATGTTCACAATCATGAAAGAATATATTTGTTCAAAATTATTGAATCAACATTTATTTTAAAATATTTTGTCCAAATGCATACATATTTAATAATATTTGTAAAAAGGAAGAAGTTGTTTTTGCTATATACAAGAGTTTAATAATAAAATCATAGTTATATAAAAACAAATTTGATAAAGAATTTGAAAAATTAGGATGGAGTAAAGTTTAGGTGTGGTAGCAATGGACACGGGTATAGATATAGACGATTTTTAATATAATTATCTCCAAATCAAATTATAAAATTTATAATCAAAATCGTCAAAAAATCGTTACAGTTTGAGAACGATTTTTTATCTACAAGTAATGATTCTCAACAATTATTAAAAAATACTCGAAAACATGTACCTTTTCTAAACCTACTAGGCCTTTATTGTGAAGGAGAAATCAATATTAATTAAAACAAATATATAAATTGATTAAATAAATATAATTAATTTTAGGTACGAACGGATATTGTTATCAGTATAACTGTATCTAAATCGTATCCGTTACTTCATGTTCAATTAATACTCAAAATCGTATCCATCTCTAAAATTTATTAGATAAAAATCAAAGTGACAATACTGATAATCAAGTTTTTTTGTCCATTACTAAGATGTGGTAGGGTAGGATTTGGCATAGGTGAGTAGTGTTAAAGATAAAATTAAGATGGGGTAGAGTTATGTAACTTTGAAAGATAAAAGAGTGTATTTTGTTAAAGTGCTTATTAAATTAGTAAAATATTTGGTTTAAATTTTATTTTTTATCAAAATCGTTCATCAAATAAATATTATTATTGTTATGATAAGTTATTGTTTTATCGTGATAAACCTTACCACGACACTGGACTTACCATGACATTGGATACGAGTAATAAGTTTTCTTATTTGGACAAATGCCTTCACACGTTATACTAATATCTTAAAAGAAATTTCATTTTCTACCAAAATTCTCTTGTGATAAAGATAGTCTTATTTTATAAAGATTTTGGTAGATTTGTTTTTTTTTTCAAATACTCGTAAATAATTAAAATTTCAATTTATTGGAACATCGCGTACATGATCATGGTACCTTATTAATCATCTTAACCAACGATTATTAGCCACTTGATAATTACAATTTATGTACTAAAGTAACAAGCTGGCCATAAAAATTTGGGAAAAATTTAGTTATTCACTTTTATATTTATGTGACAATTTTACACAATACTCATAAAAATGTTAAAAAAGTGTGAAATTTTCAGTCTTGTGAAAAGATTACACCAATTTAACTATTCTTTTAATACTGATATATACAAATTTTACATACTTATAATCAAGTCTCCCATCATATTCGTACCCAAATGACAAAAAAATAGTCCTTTATTTTAAATCATATGTGACGCATCAATTGAAATCTTGTTGATGCAAGTTTATAAAAACAGTGTAGGAACAATATTACCGATAACTTGAAAGTAACTGCTTGGGTTGAGTCGCGGACTAGTTCGCTCTCTTTAAGACGTTTCGCGGCTCTGCCCAATTTGTGCAAACAAACACAGCCTCGTCGTCCCCAGGATAAAACATCCCAGAATCTTAATCTCTGTCTCAGAACTTCACTACACTGATGAAGACTGGAATGCTACACCTGAAAATTTGTTACTCGGAAAATTAAAAAAGAACTTAGAAATTGTAGAGAGATTTTTTTTCTTAGAGAGATGATTGTTGTTTGTTGTGTTTAAAATGAGAGCTGAAGCCCTCCTTTTATAGATTTTAAAAACCGTGTGGCAATTATGAATAAAATGGTAATGTTTGGAAATTAAGAGCGTAACGGCAATTCTGAGTAATGAAGAGTAACGGATAACGGATATATTTTTTATAAGTAAATACGAGCAACGACTCTTTTTTTGAATAAAGAAAACAAACGGCCATAATAAAAGAAAATAACGGTCATTTTTTTCTGAGAAAAATATATATATATATATATAACAACTATTTTGTAAGTGGAAAAATTTTCCTTAAAAAAATATTTTACCAAAAAAGAAAATACCACCTCACACACACGCACACGCACTCGGACTCGGACTCGGCTCGGCTCGGCACGGCATGGCACGGTCGGTCGGTCGGACAGACGGTATCGGCGCACGCGTGTGCGTGTGTGGTATCACATTTGCCTAGGTCCTCTCCCCTTCCACAAAAGTGGGTGCCCCTTGGGGCCCAATCCCAATAGCCAACTCTTCACTATTTAAACCTCTTTAAAATAATGTAAAAAAGCAATGTGGGACAAGGCACATTTCCCAACAAATTTTTTTTTAATTAAATTTCATCTTTTCCAACAATCCCCCACTTGAATTTTATATAAAAATAATTTTTCATCGAGCAACCGATCAATTAAAATTATAAGATTGTGTATAAGCGAAAAGGTGTCTATCGACTTGAACATTTGCATAGTGTTGATGCTTTAGAATATACTAGAGTAACTCGTAGTTTTGAACTCTATCTCTAACAATCATCACACACACAACCTTCCCAAGGTGTAGTTCGAAAAAGCCCGTGCTTTACGGCCATACACGTGTATCCCAGTATAGTGAACGCTCTAGTAAATTTTGCCCAAAAAATTTTCATAGGAAGCGGCCACACTTCCACATTCACATAGGTGAGTCTATCAAGAGTACTCCTGTAGCTATGTACTCCACTCCACATAGAGTATAGAACTTCATTAAGAGTTTAACAAATAACTCATCATTTTCTATCGCTCAGGACTTCATGCTTCTAACAATATAGAATGAGATTTGATTAATAGCATGATACATCTCATATCACTTCATGACTTGTTATTACCCTTGAACTTATTTCGGGATCTCCATTCTATAAGTTGGGTTACCATCATAGGTGACTCTTCCGTTCTAAGGGCATTAATCCCATTCCTTTCGAGGTTTTGAAAACCTTCTCGGTAATCCTTTCGTCAAAGGATCTACCAAATTTTCATCGAACGTACATGATCCACTCTTACTTGCTCCCGTTGAGAGAAATTCTCAAGTACTATACTTACGACGTATCCGTCTCTTACCGTTGTAGTAACGGTTCACGAATCTTTGTAATGGCAGCGGTACTTATCGCTGTGGATCAAGACAGTGGTATCGCTCTTTCCCATAAAGGGAGCTCAGCTCACAACCTTCTTACCCATCCTGCTTCTTCACTAGCAGTGGCTACTGCTATCATTTTAGACTCCATTGTAGATTGAGTCAATATTGTTGTTTCTTAGACTTCTAGGAAGCTTGACTCCACCAAATATGTTAAAAATATAGCCACTAGTTGCTTTAGTCTTCGATAAAGTATTCCAATCTGCATCGATGTATCCTTCTAAAAGCGGAAACTTTTTATAATGTAATCCAAGGTTCATAGTTCTCTTAAGGTATCTCGTGACCCTTTCAATAGCATTCCAATATTCTATACTAGGTCTACTTGTAAACCTACATAGTAGTCCCACAAGATAAGCTATGTCTGGTCTAGTGCAATCGGTAGCGTAACGTAAGCTACCAATGATGCTCGCGCTTTGTCTAACACCGTCTCGGTGTTCTTAAACAACTTTACACTAGGATCAAAAGAGTACATCCATGTTTACAGTTAAAGTAATTATATTTCTTTAAGATCTTACCGATGTAGTGAGATTGATCTAGAGAAATTCCCTTTCGACCTAGTTATTTTTTATACCAAGGATTACACTCGCTTCTCCAAGATCTTTCATATCAAAATTAGCTCTTAACAACATTTTGACATTATTCTAACATAAATATTTGATCCAAAAATAAGTATGTCATCCACATATAAACATATAATAGTGCAAATATTATCTTCTAATTTATAATAAATGCATTTGTCACTTTCATTTATTTTGAATCCATGTGAGATAATTAGATTATCAAATTTTTCATGCCATTGCTTAGGTGCTTGTTTTAGACCATAAAGAGATTTATCTAATTTACAAACTTTATTTTCTTGACCTGGGATAACAAAACCTTCAGGTTGATCCATATAAATTTCTTCTTCTAAATCACCATTTAAGAAAGCAGTTTTAACATCCATTTGATGTACTACTAAATCATGGATAACAGCGAGAGAGAAAAGTACACGTATGGAAGTTATTCGTGTAACTGGTGAAAAAGTATCAAAGAAATCTACATTTTCTCTTTGCCTGTATCCTTTACCTACAAGACGAGCTTTATATTTTTCAATAGTACCATCAAGTTTCAATTTCTTTTTTAGGATCCATTTACATCCAATGGTTTTGCAACCAGGAGGTAAGTCAACTAAATGCCAAGTCTTATTATACTCAAGTGAGTCCATTTCATCATTTATGGCTTCTTCCCATAAGTTGGCATCTAAAGAAGATAATGCTTCTTTAATAGTTTGGGGATCTTCCTCTAAGGTATAAGCATAAAAATCAGACCCAAAATCCTTGGGGTTCGAGCTCATTTACTTCTTCAATTTCGGTGTTTAATTCTTCAACGGTTTGTTCACTAGTTCTAGTTGTAGGGTAAACTCTTAGAAGACGAGCCCCCCACTATTCTTAAATTTAAAGGGAAACCTATATTCATGAAGTCAAGCATCATTTGATTCTATAACTACCTGATCTTTAAGTCCTAGAATTTATAAGCTTTACTATTCACGGCGTATCCTATGAATACACATTCATATGCTCTCTTCTAGCAAGTTTATTTCTTTTAGGATCGGGATTCTAACATAGGCTAAACAACCCCAAGTTTTTAAAATAAGTTAAATTAGGTTTCTTATTTTTCAAAATTTCATAGGGTGAAATTTTATTTGTAGATTTAGGCACCTTCTATTTGTACATGTGACAGTTAATAAAATTTCTCCCCACCAATGGGAGGTAGCACCAGAGTTTAATAAAATTGCAACAACTGATTCAGTAAAAGTTCTATTTTTTCTTTCAGCTTTGCCATTCATTTCAGGAGAATAAGGTGCAGTTTTTCATGAATGATTCCATGAGTTTTATAAAAGTCATTGAAGATATTGGAATCATATTCGGTGCCTCTATCACTTCGAAAACTTTTTATTTTTCTGTTAAGTTGATTTTCAATCTCAGTCATAAATATTTTAAACATATCAAATGCTTCACTTTTATTTTTCATTAGATATACATAAGTGTAATCTCAACAGTCATCTATAAAAGTTATAAAATAGCGTTTTCCATTTCTTGTTAAATTTCCATCAAGTTCACATATATCAGAATGAATTAATTCTAAAGGTTCAGATTCTCTAACTGTATGTGAAGTTTTGGTTATTTTAGCTTGACTACAAAATTCACATTTTTCAAAATCATTTAAAGATAGTTTAGGAATTAGTTCTAAGCTACTTATGTTCTTTATTATGCGTTTATTAACATGACAAAGTCTAGCATGCCAAATATTAAAGGAACTCAACATATAAGCAGAAGAAGATGCTTTATTAATTTCAACATTTAATTTGAACATACCATCAGTGGCGTACCCTTTCCCAACAAATATATTATTTTTAGTTATAGTATATAAATCGGCCCCTATAGTTTGAGTAAACCCCGGCTTTGTTAAGAAGATATCACGAAACTAAATTCTTTCTCATCTCTGAGTATGCGAGGACATCATTCAAGATGATAGTCTTTCCAGAGGTAAACTTCAAAACCACCTCACAAGTACCAGCAACTTTAGTGGAGTGGGTTCTTATCCTCAGAATCAGAATAGGATTTGAACATGTCTCAATCATAGAAAACACTGCGAGAAGCACCAGTGTCTATCCACCACCCCTCGGATCCACCAACAAAATTGACTTCAGATATCATAGCAATAAGTTGATCTTCGGTAAGGATGCTGTGGGGCAGGACGATTCTGTTCCGCAGTTCTAGCCAAGTGGCTGTGTCTATTACAACTATAACACATGAATGTGTTATTCCTTAAGGGGGGTTGAGGTCCATTCTGGGGAGGATAGTTTCTATTTCTATTTTGGTGGTTGCGGTTTTGATTATTACTACGATTAGGAGTTTTCATATTTCTACCTTTAGGTTTCAGAATTGTAGATGAAGGTTTCTTATTAGTACTATTATTTGAGACTACGAGTACTTCATCTCTTTGGTCTTGTTTTTGATCTTCTTCTTCTATTCTTAAACGTGTTATAAGACTTTCTAAAGAAAATTCCTTAGTTTTATGCCTAAGTGTATTCTTAAAATCTTTCCAAGCAGGGGGTAATTTATCTATTATAATAGCTACTTGAAATTGTTCATCTAAAGTCATACCTTCAGAAGTTATTTCGTGTGCTATCTTCTGCAGTTCATGTGATTGAGCTTCCACTGATTTGCCATCAATCATTTGAAACTTCATGTATCTACTAACAGCATACTTCTTAGTACCAGCTTCCTCAGTGTCGTATTTCTTTTGAAGTGCTTCCCAAATTTCCTTAGCAGACTTATCACAGTTATAATAATCATACAAGTCATCAGCTAAACCATTAAGAATATAGTTTTTGCATAGAAAATCATTTTCAATCCAAGCGTCTAAATCTTTAGTTTCAACTTCGGAAGGAGGATTGGATTGTATTGGTTATTCAACAGTAAGAGTAGAAACGACTTTTTTCATGGTTAAGAAAAACAACATTTTTTGTCTCCATCTTTTAAAGTGTAATCCCTCAAAACGGAATGGTTTGTTTAGATCAGCAGTTAGCATTTCAGTAGACATGGCAGATTGAATTCGTCTTAAAATTGTTGATGCAAGTTTATAAAAACAGTGTAGGAACAATATTACCGATAACTTGAAAGTAACTGCTTGGGTTGAGTCGCGGACTAGGTCGCTCTCTTTAAGACGTTTCGCGGCTCTGCCCCGATTTGTGCAAACAAACACGGCAGCCTCGTCCCCAGGGATAAAACAAACCCGAATCTTAATCTGCATGCTCGAACTTCACTACACTGATGAATTTGAATGCTACACCTGAAAATTTGTTGCTCGGAAAACTAAAAAAGAACTTAGAAATTGTAGAGAGAATTTTTTTTTCTTAGGGAGATGATTGTTGTTTGTTGTGTTTAAAATGAGAGCTGAAGCCCTCCTTTTATAGATTTTAAAAACCGTGTGGCAATTATGAATAAAACGGTAATGTCTGGGAATTAAGAGCGTAACGACAATTCTGAGTAATGAAGAGTAACGGATAACAGATAACGGATATATTTTTTATGAGTAAATACGAGCAACGACTCTTTTTCTGAATAAAGAAAACAAACGGCCATATTCTTAATAAAAGAAAATAACGGTCATTTTTTCTGAGAAAAAAAATATATATATATAACAACCATTTTGTAAGTGGAAAAATTTTTCTTAAAAAATATTTTGCCAAAAAAGAAAATACCACCTACCCTCACATACGCTCGGACTCGGTTCGGACTTAAGACGTCGGACGGACGGTGCGGCGATGTCTTGGCATGCGTGTGTGTGGTATCACATTTTGCTTGCGTCCTCTCCCATTCCATAAAAAGTGTCTTGTAGGCCCAATCCCAATAGCTAACTCTTCACTATTTAAACCTCTTTAAAATAATATAAAAAATCAATGTGGGACAAGGCACATTTTCAAACAAATTTTTTTTAATTAAATTTCATCTTTTCCGACAAATATTTAAATTAAACTTATTTATTGTATTAATTTTGAAACATTCAACAAACTGGATTATTAAAATGATTTAAAAACATGATTGAAAAGGAGTAGTTTTAGTTTTTAAACATAGATACCTTTAGGATACCATTTTTTTTTCTTTTCAAAATCTACGTATACGTTTGTAAAATATGATAAAACTATATCCTAATAAGGTGGAGGATTATAAAAGATATGTATTATATATGTGGCACAAAAGGGGTTAGGCAATTTTGTAAAATATGATAAAACTATATCCTAATAAGGTGGAGGATTATAAATTAAAGATATGAATTACGTGGCACAAAAGGAGTTAGGCAATTTGCATCACAGTATTTTCCAATATTAAAACTTCCAAAATTAATATACTACTAATGTTTTAATTTAATCAATTAAATTTGTTTTTTTAAGAAAAAGATAATAATCTCATTTTACTACTTAAATTATTAATTTTATAAGAGATTAATTTTTGAATTAATAAAAAAAACAGACTCTCTTTAATAAATTAAATAAAAGACTTAACTACTAAACTATAACTTTATGGATGGAAAATTAACTTAAAGATCAATTAAACTATCATAAATTCGGTAAAACAAAAAAAAAAAAACTTGACATTTCTTCTATTATTATTGGCTGAAAAAGATTATGATATTTTTGTAATTTTGTCATTTGTTTGTCGGCTGTCTTCTCATTAATCAACATCTGCACGAACTCCTAGATGAAACATATATATTTGAAAAAATATATATGTATTTTAAATTTAATGTATAAATAATATGATAATATTATTATAGGTAAATTATATTTCAATCCATTAAATTAAGATATCTTTTTCTCCTATATAGCTAGTGCTCATATATTTTCCTATATATCTAGATTATAAAATAAGGTTTTATTTGTTAATTTTCTAATATATTTTTTTATAAATTATATTATTTTTATTTTTATTAATATAAAATATAAAATTATCTATTATTTTAATAATAATGAATAATTTCTCACTATAAAAAAAAAAAACCAAAAACCAAAATGTGAGCCACTGTCCCTTTATCTAGATAGAATAAGAAATAAGTCTCACTCTCTTGAATAACCTATCAGATTTACGAGTACACTATGCCCTTGTCTAGATAAAATAAGAAATGAGTCTCACTCTCTTGAATAATCAGATTAACGAGTACTCTAGTATTATTATTTTCTATTTTTAATATTAAAATAATTTATTTTATTACTATAAGTTAAATATTAATATCTTTTTTAATTATTTTGAATATTATTTTCTTTTTTCTTTTTTTAAGTTAAAATTAACTACATATATCCTATATAATAGGAGTATATATATGAGTTGGTTTGAGTTTATACTAAAATTGAAATAATTCTAATACAATGGGGTTTTTTTTTAAATAAGAATAACCTCAAATAAATAAACTTAAAAAATCAGTCAAACTCAAACCAAATTTTTTATATTTAATTTATTAATTTATTTTAACACTTATATTATAGTTTCTAATATTTTGAATGTTAATTTATTATAATCCTTAAATTGGAATAGCTTAATTTAAATCAATTATCTAATATTATTATCCATATTAATCACAAATTCTATAAAAGATTTAAAAATAAACAATATATAAATAATATTGAGTTATCTTACAAAATTTGTTAATTTTTATATCCAAATCATACTTAATGTTTAAATTTGATAGAAAAATATAAAAGATGGTGTAATTATAATAGATAAATAATTAAATAATATTAAATTATTATCTTTAGTGGAATTTCTCATTCGCCGTTCATGTAATTGATTGGATGAGAGGCGAGCGAGATAAGAGCTAAGAGACATGCATAGGCAAATAAATTAAGAGGTAGTATTTGATGAATAATAAAAGAGTTTACAAAAAAGAAATGAAAAGGGGTACCGAAAACATATGAATTGTTATTAAAAATAATTATATAAAAATAATAAATAGATTGAATTCTTTTTGTTCTTATAAGGTTTAATAAATAAAAATTAAACCTATCAAATAAAAATTAATTTTTTAAAATTAAAAATCAAATCAAATTAATAATATCTTAAAATCGGAAATTTTAGATTAGATTGGTTGATTTTCAATTTTGTGCAACTCCATTCCTACATATTAAATTAAATAAGAGCATTTATCAAAATTTAAGAAAAAAATTAAAAAAAAGGCATTTGTTCGCATCATATTTTTAATTCAATACATTAGCACATGTTCTCTTGGCATCATTAGGAGCATCAAACCACTATGAAGTTTCTTTACTATTTGGTATAATATTCGATAAGATTTGAAATTGTTATTGTTTTTATTCCGATTTGGGATTGAGAAAAGGGAAAAGTTTGGTATATTACCTTAATTTTAAGTAAAGTATATACCGATATATCATTAGTATCTTATTTGAATAAAAACTATATTATTATTATTTTTAAATATTTAATATTATAAATACTCTTAAGATTTTAAAAATATTACAAATATCCTCCAATTTAACGTAGGTTAAAATTAACAAAATTAACTAATATTTTTTTATAAAATAATGTAGAAATAATAAGAAATCAAGAAATAATGGAAATAAAAATACAAGACATTTTATTATGTTTCTCACGTAAAATGATAATTAGTAAAAAATATATTTAAAGAAATACGAAAAGTAAGATTAAATCTTAAAGAATGAGATAGATTCAAAGATTCATCATCATCAAAAATAAGAAAAATGTTTTAAAGGAAAAATATAATTTATTATGATGAATATTAATATTATAGATATAAAAGTAAGGTATAATATATCATTAATTGACAAATAAATCATCATGGATAAACCATCAAAAATCCCTCAAAAGGACAAAAGGAAAATTAGATACATTAATTTAAGAAAAATTCAAATATTAATGAAAGAACATTTTAGAAAAGTAATTGATACACCAATAAAATTAGTATTGTTAAACAGTAGAATAATAAATAGAAAATATGTTTTAATATGAATGATCTATAGAAACTTAGGTTACCAAAAATTAAATTCACAACATATCCTAGATTTATCATTAATATTAATGATAAGAACTTAAACCAAGTGTTAAGTTTAGCCTATGAATTTGAAAGATGAGATTTAATGAAAGAAGAAAATCTTACATTTTTAGTATACTATATAGTAGGATATTCATTAATAAACAGACATATTAGTTCAATATATGGACAAAATGAATTCATAGAAATAAATAAAAATTTATAAGAAATTAGATAGAATAAAATTAAAAACATTAACAAATTTTTAAATACTAGAAGAATGGAACTTAGATGCAAAGGAAAAACCTATGATACCAGAAATAAGATGAAATGTAGCAACAAATAGTAATGTATCAATGTTTACATTTATAGATCGTGAAAGAGAAACCTCTAATAAAGAAAGAGAGGTTACATATCTAAAACAAGAAGTTAAAATAATAAAAACATTAGTCCATTTAGGAAAATGATAGCATTGTTATCCCAATAATGTTCAAAAACAAACTATATAATATATAATTAGATTTTGATGGAAACCTAATAGTCATATTAAAAAACCAAATTATAATAATAAAAACTTTAATTCTTTTAGCAGAAAAAATGGATATAACAATTTTCTACATGCGATGATCTAATATTCTATCTCAATTATTATTGCAATTCAATTATATTATTTAATTTAATTTAATTTTTATGCTATTACTTATTTGGCCAACATTTGATCTATAAAGAAAAATAAATAGATTTGATAGAATTATTTAATTATTTGTCTTGATAAAATAACATGCATAGTTTCTTAGAAAGATGTATGATTATTATGTGTGTGATCTATAATTAATGAAATTAATGAGTAGTATACAATATAATTGACATGATAGTACAATTAGGTTAATTAATATATGGTGTGTAATATACTTAAGAGATGACTGTATGCTAGATTAGATTCAATTGATTATATAATTGATTGATGATTATATTATGAGTAATTTTAGTGATTCACGTGTTAGAAAATTAGAAAATTAAAGATTCCTAAATTATTTTCTCATATATCTTTATAATTGTTGGGTCCTGTGATTTAAAATTAGTTGTCATTTATTTTTTTTTCAATTTTTTATAATTTTCTATTATCTAAATAATAATGTAATAATTATATTGCTATTGAGTTATAAGTTACAAAACTTTTTCTAGAATCGATATACGTACTTAGGTATATTATATTACTTGTACGACTCATATACTTACAGATTGCAGTGTGTTGATCAGTTGGGTGTATTTTTCACGTAGAATTCTCATTATTATTTTCACGTTACTGATTTGTGATAATCGATCACGTTACTTTGTGTATGTGGACTTTGGAAGGAGCCTGGTTAGTGTGTCTGATCAAGTTGTCGTGGAGGCAGCAAGCGATGGTAGCAATATGCAATTAGAGCAGATGTTCTGACTAATAGAGACATTTGTGTTTATATTTCTATTGAGTTGTACTTGTTTTATTGTTTAGTTAATTTGTTTGCTACCTAGTGATTGACATAAATAATCCGAGAATGTTACCATATAGTAGGAGTTCTATGTTGCTTTACCCCATTATATGATTCTGTTTACGTCATGTGTTTTGGTAAAATACAAAATGAGTCTTGATAGTGTATGTTATCACATAAAGGCTTACGACGAAAAGCTACTTACTTTTTTGTTTATTAAGCTTTACTTCGTAAGTTAATAGCATATGAATAATTTATCGACCAGTATGAGATTATTGTATTACTGTTGTTGCTTTCTATTGATATGTTGCTTATGGGGTTGAGTCCATAAATGGGTCTTTATCTCTTTAACCTGATTGCGTACTTCATCTCATGCTCTTTCATTTGTAATTATAAATATTATTAATTATTTCACATAATATCAAATATTACATTAAAAAGTCAAATATTTTTAGAGTTTTTTGGTTGTTAATTTTATTCTTCCACCAAAAGTTAAATATTAATATATATAATGATTTTTTTAGGTTTTTGATTTCGTAATAATAGATAATTATTATAATAATTATTAGTCCTTGATTTTTATTTTTTAAAATTTATTAAGGGAGAATTAATAAATTTTAAGTTTTTTTTACGTAAAACTAATTTTTTTTAATAATATTTTAATTTTTCCACTAAACATATGATCAATTATATTTTACATTAAATATAATTTATAAAAAAAATTATCTAAAATTATAATATAGAGTTGGATTATGGCATAAGAAAAAATTAATTTAAATAGATTTTACGAATCAAAATATGACATATTATTTATAGAATTATGATGATTATTTTTATATAAAAATATAAACTCTTTTTTTAATAATAGTTATAAGATTATTTGTTATTATACTCATGATAATGTGAGCGTGATTTGAAAGTGAATGGTGATAATTCACCATTAATTATCTCGGTTAATGAATACCTTACAGGTTATTATTATTTAGCAAAATTTACTTATCTAATTATTAGCTAAATTTATTTGGAGCCTTTAATTTGTAGAAAAAATGTTTATGCCTCAAGTTTAACTTGTGTTAATCCACGGATCAGTCCAGCAAGTAATTTCAATATATACATCTAAATCTAATTAGAATATAATTATATTAATATAGGGTCCAATAGATTCAGATTCAGATAGGATATATATAAAAAAATGGAGTGGAATAATGATTATAGCTACTTGTGTTATATTAGCATCTCAATCCATCTCTAACTCCTTAGTATTCATATTCATGTAAATAATAATTTATTAATTGATTAATATTTTAACTTATTTAATCTATAAATTTAAGCTAACTTATCTAACTTTTAAATAAAATTATAAATATTTATTTTTTAAAAATATAATATATAAATAGAAATCAAAATCTTCTAGGAACCGAATTTAAATAAATTTAATTGATTCGATAAATTATAATATTCAAGTTTAACCTTTGTTTTGTTTATTTTACACTCAAACAAATAAGTGCGGTGTTACGTATGATTAATATAATTATAAATTTATACGTAAAGTTATTGGTATTGAGGATTTTTATTAAAAAAAAAAAAAACATATGGTGGACATTCATAATTTGTGGAACCTCCATTGGCTCTCAATTTGATAGAATATATATTAAAAATAATAATCGGAGGGTCCAACAAATTCAACATGTGTACGGAGAGATATAAGTCTTAACTATATTTAGTGGGTCGATGTTAGTTCGTTCACACAATGAAATAACAATTATGGATCCAATCCATCCAATCCATTGTTTATGGAAGTGGGTATAAGTGGGATAGTGACCCAAATGCAAGTAAATAAAAGATCACAAGCACTACTGAAATAACAGTGTGTAGAGAAAAAAAATATTAAAGTTAATTTTTATTTTAAATAAAACTAAAAAATCTTTAAAAAAAACAACTAATATTTTATTATTTAATTGATAAAAAAATTTGAAAAAAATTATATAATAACTAAATAATATTTAATACTATTTTAATATTAATATTAATATTAATATTTATTTAATTAATTAATTTATTAATTGATAGATAGATAAATAAATTATATAATAACTAAATGATTAAGGGAAATAATATTCATTATTTAAAAAATTATATATATATAAGTACTTTTATTCAAAATTTATAAAATATAATTTAAATTCACTTATAAATTACACCCTATCAATGGATATAGTAAGAGATGATAAATTGATAATTAATGGAGAGTTGATTCGTAATATATCTTACAAACACAAGCATAACTCTGAATATAAGAATAAGCTTGTGAGTTAGAGTATTGTCTAGACTTATAAAGAATACTGCTAGCTTACTTTTAGTCAATGTGAGACTTAATACTATATATGTTAAACATTCATTGTTCGCATGTTATTTATGTTTAGAGATTGAATCAATGAAAGAAAATTAGTGTAAAGCATTGCAATTAATTTAGGCTAAGTAACGTCATAATTATTTGAATTTATGCTTATATATATATATATATATTAATTAAATATTTGAGTAAACAAATTTTTAAAAAAAATTTCTCATTTAAAAAAAAAATTGACTACATATCATACAATAATAAATATAAATATAAATTAGCTTGAAATTCTTGAATGCAAAGACACGTAAGAAACCTTGCTAGCTATATATAAAAACTTTATATTTCAATGCAAATTAAATGATATTATTAACTTATATAAAAGTAGTTTCCACTACAGTTGTGTCGTCCACCGGCCACTTTATTTTTTCTTTTCTTTTTTTTTTTAATTTATAAAGTAAAACACAATATGATATATAAAAAAAATTAACTTTTAAAGAATCATTTAATAATGAGCACAGTAACGAATGATACCATATAACTTATATATATATATATATATATATAAGACCAGTGCATATAATTTTATACATTAGAATCCAATCCCAAAAAAACACATGCTATGCACGTGCCTCCTCCAAACCTAATTGTTCTAAAACAGCGAGTTAATTAACTCATAATTTAGCAAAATTCGCTTTAAATTGTAATAATAGTTTCACTATATATGTGGATGGAAAGTAACCCTCGTAACCGTAACCGTAACCGTAACCAGTAGGATGCTCATTATAGCAATATGTAATTGAATTTTTAGTTATTTAGATAATACCTTGAGTTGATATAGTTATTATAATATTAAAATTATAAATAAAAATTTAATATATATTAATATTATTTTTTATATACATATAATTATATAATATATATATTTTTAATAATAAAACAAACAATATTTTATATAATTAGATTGAGTTTTATTTTTTTTATACAGTAAAAATTATATTATTATTTAATTATTTTAAATTAAATATATTTTTAAATAAATATTAAAAAATATAAAAAAGCTATTACATATTTATAACCAATACTTATTATTTAAACAACAACAAGATGTATTCACTGCTAATTAAATAAAAAGTATAATGTGTTGCTCGAAATAATTTAGGAGAGAAGAGAAGATTGAGAAAAATTTAACTACAAAATTTTGGTGAAAAGTGTCATAAACAATGATGAAGACATGATGATATAATATATATATATCACTCAACCTAAATTACAAAAATTAACCAAACTCCTTCCCATAACATTTGCATTCGAAAAAGATAATGATTTCGTATAATAGATAATAATAAAAACTTACAATTATAAATAAAAAAATTACTTGGGGGTATTGATGATTAAAATTCAACCTTAAAATAAGTAGATGCTATTTGTGTCAAAAATTGCTCCCATTGCACGTACTTCTTCTTCTTTTTATTTCTTTTATTTTATAAAATGATCATTTACCTAATTAATATAATAATTATAATTACACCACGGTAGTTTCCAAATCGATATATTTATAAATATAAATTGAAATTTTATCTAGAATAAAATATCATTCATTTTCTTACTCAAGAGAATACATTTAGCTATATCATTAGCTCCATTGCACTTAGGAGTGTTTATAATCGGACCAATACTATAAATTCATTAAAATATTAGCATTAACTCTAGCTAAGGTTCTAGTAAGACATGATATAAATAAGCATAAGAAAACTAAATGAGTAAGATGGTATCAAATTCTCAAATTCTAATTTAAGTCTCTTTTTTTTTAGCAAATTCCCTCCTTTTATAAGTAATAAAAGGAACTTGGGTTAGTATAAGTTTGAGTGATGCCTAGCAATTTGAATGATGAGTAACAAAATGACTTTGAATTCAATATAAATTTGACGTAAAATTTGAATGAATTTTTTTTAAATCAAGTGGTAAAAATTTTGAAATTTTTTTTTGCTAAGGATTAGAAAAATAACACGTCCACGTTAATTAAGAAAGCACACTCAATTTTGTTAATTTATATTGAAAAAACACTTTGTCAAAGTTAAATAAAATCATCCATCGTATAAAATAACATGTCAATTGATAGAGTTTTTCAAATAAGATTTTTAAGTTGACATTGAAAAATAGTCATACAATGGTAAATATGATAATGTCTATTATCATGCTAAAAAATTGGAATTAAAATGAAGTGATAGCATGATATTTTTACACGCTAGAAGAAAGAAATAGTCGACTATGAGTTTTAACATAACGTGATGATATGAAATTGTAGAGCTAATATTTTTTTTCAATTAATTTTTTTTCTATGTTATAGAACTAAGAATAATACTAGTATTTATTTCAAACTAGAGTTTTCTAGAATAATGACTTTTTATTAAAATAGAATGTTAGCAAGCAAAGGAGATGAAATAACAATGAACTTTTTAAGTTCTACATTTCTCCATGTCTCTCTTTTTCTTTTTTTCTTAAATAGAGATAAACTTAAACATTTTATTTTTAGATAATGGTTAGTACAAATAAACCAGATTTGATCAAGTAAGTAAAAAAAAAAGTTCTTATTTTTTTCTTTTTGGTAATAATAATATGGCTCAAATGGTTTACAAAGTGAAAATGAATTGAAGGGTTGATAGAAAATTTGAACTTTTAAAGTTTGACTCGTAATAATTTTTTAGAGAACTAAGTAGAGCATTATAGAGTTTCAAAAACACAATACCTTATATATATATATATGGGAATTTATATTGGGAATTGGTAAAGCTCTCAAAAACCTCACTTGAGAACTTATTCAATTTTACATGTAATTCATTCAATAATATATTTCATTTTAGTTTTTAAATTTGTAGCTTCATATTCATTAATAACTATGACATGTTATATGAAAAAACGTATATTATTTATCCAAGTCAAAGATAATTTTCAGTATTCTATAAAAAAAATTAACAAATTTTACTAAAATTTAATTTAATTCAAAGCAATTAAGCTTAAACTCTTTCAACCCCTAACTTATATGAAACATTATCCTCGATGTTTAAAAGATAAGTAATGTAAAATAAGATAAGAAAAGAAAAGTGAAAGGAAGGCAAAGAGAGTTTAGATATCATCTTGATAATTGTAGAAACTTTATGTGTAACTCAGATAAATACAATAACAAAACATAAAAAAATACGTGAGAAAGAGATTAAAAGACAAAATAAAAATGCATTAAATGTAAATAAAGTGAGTTCCCTCGAAAAACAATAAAAGTGATTAACCCTTGTATGTAAGAGCCATTAAAATAATTGACTCATTCTCTTTGAAAAAAATCTCAAAGAATGGTTCCAATCATTGTTATTAACCTTAAAGATGTTACTATTATTTGGATTTTCAATTTCTATAGCTCCATGTGGAGACATATTTAACAATGAAAAGCTCTGACTATTTTGAACGTAGTTTTTCAAGAAATAAATGCAACCTTGAGTTGTATAAAAGAATTTTTTGAGAAGGTTGAAAATATTTCTTAAGAATGTATTTATCATGAAATGCCTTCATTTGTTCTTTGTAATTGCGATAGTTTTCATAAGAATCATTGCGAATTTCCTTAAGTTTATTCAATTAAAGTCTTCTTAGTAAACCTACCTTATTTAAATTGAAATTAAATATTTTAATAGCCCCAAAAGTTTTATGTTCTAATTTAAAGGGAAAATAACAAATTTGTTCAAAAATAAGTCTATAAGAAGACATACCAAATGGTGATTTAAAAGTTGTTCTATAAGCCCAAAATGCATATGTTAATCTTAGATACCAATCTTTACATATTGGATTTACTTTTTATTCAAAATATGTTTTATTTCTTTATTTGAAAGTTCAGTTTGTCCACTTGTTTTTGGGTGATATGGGTTAGACACCTTTTTTGTAATTTCATATTTTTTTTATTAAAGCCTCAAAAGGTTTATTGTAAATATGTAAACCTCATAATGCTCGAGGTATTCCAAATCTAGATAAAATATTTTCTTTTAAAAATTTCAAAACAATTTTGTGATCATTATTCCTATAAGGAATAGCCTCAATCTATTTGGAAACATAATCAACAACCACAAATATATACACATAACCAAACGAAAAAGGAAATGGACCTATGAAATGAATGTTCTAACAATCAAAAATTTCAATAATTAAAATAGGTTTCAATTGTATCATGTTTCTACAAGTTATACCTCCCAACTCTTACAATGATCATAAGATTTATAAAACTCATATGTATCTTTAAAAAGATTTGGCCAATAAAACTCATACTATAAGATTTTTGTAGAGGTTTTTTAGACGAAAAATGGCCACCACATGCTATTGCATTATGAAATTCTTCATCAGGCACACATCTTCATATGATTTTATCAAGACACTATTTAAACAGACAAGTTTCTTCTTATCTTGCGTATTTCAGTATGATGGGATTTTTCTTATGACAAGAAATTTTGCAATATTAGCAAACCAAGGTAATCTAGAGACATGAAAAGGTTGTTCATATAGAAAAGAGTCATTGATTGGTTTAGCCTCAACTTGTTCATCAAAAACAAGTCTTGATAAGTGATATACCACCACATTATCTACTCATTTCTTGTCTTGAATGGTGAGATCAAATTCTTGGAGTAAGAGAATCCATATCATTAATCTCAATTTAGCATACTTCTTAGGAAAAAGATATTTCAAAGCTTCATGATCACTAGAAATAATAATTGATGAGCCAATAAGATAAGATCTAAATTTATCTAATACAAATACCACTGTAAGTAATTCCTTTTTGATTGTGGGATAATTCATTTGGGCACTAGTCAAGGTCCTACTTGCATATGAAAATACATAAGGCTTCTTTTCCTCTATTTGACTTAAGATAGCTCCAATTGCATAATCACTTGATTCACATATGATTTTAAAATATACAAATCAATCAGGATGTTGCATAATTGTAGAAGAAACAAGCACAATTTAAGCTTTGAAATTGCTTCTTGGCACTTACTAGTTCACTCAAAAAGAGTTTCTTTTAATTATTAAGAGATTACACAATGGTCTAGATATAGCATTAATAATTTTGACAAATCTCTTATAAAATCTAGCAAGTCTTAAAAATAATCTAACATCTTTTACAAACATAGAGTGACGAGATTTAAAATTAATTCAATATTAAATTTATCAACCTCTATTTCTTTAGATGAAATTATATGCAAAGGACAATATCGTGGCTTATCATGAAATGACATTTCTTCTGATTGAGTACAAGATTATTCTCTTTATATCTAATTAAAACTTTCTCTAAATTTGATAAACAATCATCAAATGAATCACCAAAAATGAAAAAATCATCTATGAAAACTTCAAAAAAATGTTCAACCATGTCACTAAAAATACTAAGCATGCATCTTTGAAATGTAATTGGTGCATTACATAATCCAAATGACATGTGTCAATAAGCAAAAGTACCAATGGGACATGTGAAAGTTATCTTTTCTTGATCTTCAAGTACAATTGCGATTTTATTATACCCTGAATACCAATCTAGAAAACAATAAAATTTAT
The DNA here is from genome assembly GCA_033030585.1 of Hippophae rhamnoides. Classification (NCBI taxonomy): domain Eukaryota; kingdom Viridiplantae; phylum Streptophyta; class Magnoliopsida; order Rosales; family Elaeagnaceae; genus Hippophae; species Hippophae rhamnoides. The sequence continues at coordinate 952,352 of CM065436.1, read as the reverse complement.
GTCTATCTACTCTTTCTAAAATTTGATCCAAAAAAGGTAAAGAAAAATTATCTTTCTTAGTCATTGAGTTAAGTTTCCTATAATAAATACACATGCACCATTTAGAGATAGTTTTAGTTGAAATCAACTCATTATTTTCATTTTTGATTACAATAACATTGGATTTCTTAGTTACATCTTGGGTAAGACTAGCCCACTTATTATTAAAAATAGGATAAATGATACATATATTTAAAAGATTTAGGATTTTATTTATTACTACTTTTTTCATTTTAGGATTTAGCTTTTGTTGCATTTCTTATTAAGTTTCTTCTTTCCCCTGTTCTTTTCTATTTTATTTATATATTTCTATAGATTTTGCATGTAAATAGTTATGGAGTAAATTTATATTTTTTAGGATTCCATTAAAACTCAATCATGTGATTTGAATAATTGGTTTAGTATATATATATATATACTTTATCAGGTTAAAAATATCCATTTATGTACATATAATCATTAATAATTTTTTTTATACTTGATGATCAATATAATGCTTGATGGACATATGAACTGGGATTGTATGGTTAGATTTCATAGATAATAAACATTTGCATTATTATTAATTAAGTTATAATTTTATTAACAATTCTATTAGATTAATTATGTATAGATTGTACAAGAAATGAGAACTAATTATATTAGCTTTTCAATGATTTCAATTAGTATAATTAATTAATTTCAATTTATTTTATTTAAAAAACCTTTTGTTAGTTTGAATATGTTTAGAATGATACAATTTAAATACTCAATAGAATTGAAGAATCCTATTAAATACAACATTATATTACTAAATATTTATCAATTGTACGCAATTTGCATAACTACAAGTAGAAAATTACCTTCACTTGTAAAAAGTTGTACTTATAATGATTTAAATGTACAATATTTAATTACCTACTTAGTACTCATATATACATGATGTCTTCCTACATGAGTTAGGTCAACATTAATTTACAATGAATGTCTAGTACATGAATTGAAGTAATATAAAATTATTTATGAATTGGAGTTAATATAGGAAAAAATTAGGCCATTTATGTATGGCATATTAACAATTACATAAAAAATTATTATTATTTGTGATTTGTTTAGTAGTTTGATGATAATAATAATAAGATTACTTTGCATGACATATTAACAAGTATAAACAAAAACGTTATTATTTAATTTTTAGTTATTGTTACATGTACATCATCATGATGTTTGTTTTAATATTTAGACAAATAACAATGTCCAAAATATCAAAAGAAGAAAATTGAAAATATTAATTGATATCAATAATACCTTCTATACTTGCATGTGTAAAATGAATTCTTGATATTTCTAGCGGTATCGGTATTTTCGTCCATGGGTTCAGCTCTCCTCTAATACTTCCTCCCTTTTGGGGTATTTTGAAGAATGCTGTCGAAGGGAAGATCAAAGATGTCATTGAATGAGCATTTGGGAATGGCCTCTAAAATGGGTGTATTTTGATGACCATCAAATGGCTTTCTTGACATGATAGGATTAGTTGCTTAAAATGAGAGATAATTTCGTAATACTAAACAAATCACTTATTTTTGATATTCTATTCATGAAAACATCACATGTAAATGATAATCATGCAAGGAAACACCAAAACTTTACCATATATATAATATATAAACTTTTTTTTCTTTGAAAAATATGCGTAAAAACTCAAACAAAAATCTTACAACGAAGAGAGAGAGAGAGAGAGAGAGAGAGAGAGAGAGAGAGAGAAACTATATGGCTCAATTTGGGATCAATCGGTAATAATAAGCATTAAAATTAAACAAACGCAAAATAGTTTGCAGTTCCCCCCTCGAAAGGGAAAAGAAGAAGAAGAAGAAATAAAATGATATTGCCACTATCACTGTATATTTGGGCGGGTTCAAGTCTGAAATTTTGGATTAGGACTAGACTTGGGGACCAGACATGATAATGCCATATATATTTTCAAGTGGATAAAATTAGATTTTTTAAATTAAATACAAATTAAAAGTTAAACCTTAAAAAACATTCGAAAACATTCGTGTATGACCTTTTTTTTTTTAAAAAAAAAATTTAAGTTAAGACTTGAATTAGTATCATATTTTACATAATGCAAATAGTTATAAAATAATATCATAAAATATTCAAAATTACATATATTTTATAAAATTTAAAATTAACTAATAATTTGAACTGAACTCATAATAGAAATATTTAACCCTAAACCAATTACTCAGTTGGGTAAGTAAGGTTAGGTTGTACTTTTTTGAACGCTTTAACTCTGGTTGAATTATGCCTTTAATCTTAATTTATAGTCCTAAAATTTACATGCTTTAATGAGATTAATCGGGTCGAAAATTACGATTTGACCATTAAAAAGAAAAGATGAAGTAATTAGAAACTAAAAGAGAAATATTAAGGCTAAGACAATAGAAAGGCTCAGAATATTGGCAAAAGGCAAAATAAAAACATCCTACAACTTTGTTATAGAATTGCCAAGTACTACTTCAGCTGCAAATAAATAAGAAAAATAAGGATTACATTGTCTAATTCAACATTTATTATTATTATTATTATTATTATTAGGTCAAATCCAACTTCTTACGAACGTAATTTCTATAGAGATTCTTGTGCAATAAGTAGAAATAAAATACTAATACACAGTCTCACTCAAGACAAACAAAAACTAAAATAAACAAAAAAAGATTATAAAGAGAGATTAACTTCATTAATAATAGCTCTAGATAGATTAAGCTTCCTTATTTTCCAAGAGTTTCTCGATCATATCTGCTGCATCTTGAACTGTGGTAATGTTTTGGGCACTTTCTTCTTCTACACTAATACCAAACTCCTCCTCAAGTCCCATCACAATCTCAACCTGAACAAATTAGTTAAAACTATTCAATCATAATGACTAAGTAGAACATTCCAAAGTTCTTGCAATCAACTAACCAATGTTCTCCAAGGGAAGAAAAATACAAAAAAACAAATTCAATGACAGAAAGTTAAATAAAACAGGTAACAAGTGTAAATAGTTAAATCCAATAGCTCCATTCTGCATCAAATCCTTCTGTTACTAGAGTCTCTATAACATATTAACATCACCATAAAACAACATGATGAAATGATTATAGAAGCAACTATGAGTTTACTGTATCAAGGGAATCAGCTCCAAGTGCAGCAAACTTTGATTCTCCGTTGACAGCAGAATCATCAGATAAAGCTAGCTGTTTCCTTACAATTTCACAAACCTTGTCCACGGTCTCTAATTTTGCCTGCCAAAATTCGATTTAAGAACCGATTATTTAAATTAAACTAACTTTTAAGTTTTAAAGAGAGAAGAAATTTCAATCCAAAGTGTAGAATGGAAATTAGAACTTACTGCACAACAAACTTGGAAGCGTCTTGATCGCATTCCAAGAGATGGGATACGCTTGTGATTAATGGAAAATGAAATTGATCTAACACCGCTGGTAGCCTGTCCAGATATTTAACAGGGTAATAATTCAGAACACACAAGTATGGTGACTTGTAAGGGTTTTGTTTTTTGCTCATAGACGTACTAGGGTTTGTTATGTATGCATATAAAGATGTCTGGTACATAAAAATATTACACCAAAGAAAACATACTAGTTTGGTTAATCAAAATGCTTATCTAAATACCTAGTGATTTTACGCATCATGCCTTTTGACGAAACCAAAACATATTTTATCCGTGCTACCATAACTTCTTCAAATTATAGCAATTAAAAACAAAAGTAGAAGAGTAGTAATCTCTTTGTTTAAGTCAAAAGTGTTTTTAGTACCCTAACATTGAAGAGGTTTTTTAAGTCTCTTTTTTTTTGTGAAAATATGACATTTAAATCCCTTTATTTGTGAAAAAGGTGTTAAGTAAGAACAAAATTAACTTTTTATCAAATTTTCGTTAAATATAACGAAATGTATATGTCACATGCATGTTTATATTTTTCAATAGATATATACATAAAAAATATTACTTAAATTTTTTAAGAAATTTTTCATCTCAAACTTTACAAAATTTTTACTGTTTAATACAAAAAATAACACATTAGACGATTAAAATTTTATTTGAATTTAATCGAAATAATTTGTTAAAAAAATTGAATAATATTTTTTAATTAAAAATTATTTCATTAGATATATATTTATTTAAAAATATAAATACGTATATATCAAATATACTATTACATTATATTCAACGAAAAAATTAAATAAAAAGTTAACTCTATCATTTCTTGACACCTTTTTCACAAACAAATGGACTTCAAAAAACTATTCTAAAGAAAGGGACCAAACCGCCCAGAGGCCTAGGCAAAGAAACTTACGTACACTTTCCCTAAATAAAAAGAGGTAAATACTGTTATACTTATTACAAAAATGATAATTAAGTCTTATACTTATTTTTTATAAAAATTTAGTCTTATTGTTATTAAAAAGTGACCACATACGAAGAAATAAATTTTTTTATTTTATTTTTCTCAACGTCATTAGATAAAGAATGTTTTAACTTGAATACGTTGTGATTGAAAGAATCAAAGAAAAAATAAAATAAAATAAAAAAATAAAAATGATCACGTATACTTATAGGAGTTATTTTTTCATAACGATAAGATTAAAATATCACAAAAAATAATATAATACCTTAGTATTATTTTTAGAATAAATATAAGAAGTATATGGTCACCCTCCCAAATATAAAATATTCTAGTCGAAGAAAAAACTAAAACTAGCGATTTGCATAGCAGAATTGTGTAAGTCAATAAATTGCTTTCATCATTAACAGTATAACTAACTTCTTTTTTTCAATTTGAAAATTAAATATGAAAAATTAAAAAGTATTCTAATAAAATCCATAGTTAGTTTTTAATATAGTATCAATATACATCAACCCATTGACCACCATGTTACAATTTGGTAAAATTAGTAACCAATCCACGATCATACAAACAAATAAAACTGATATTCAATACATTAAACTAGAAAGTCCAACCAACCAACCATCCACAAATTCATTTTGACTGTATCAAAACTAAGTTGACTACTCCAACAAAACCAATGCAAGTCAAAGCTTATAGGTAAAGCAGAAAAAACCAAACCAATCTCTGCTGAAAAATTAAGAGCAACAAAAATAATCAAATTTCATTTATTTTAATCATTTTAAGAGATCAACATGAATCAATCTTAATGAAATCAAATAAACAAAACCCGTAAATCAACATTAATCACACAAAACTCAGAAAAGGCTCAAAAATTATATTGTATCGGAGCAAAATATAAGAAACAACAGAAGCACACTAAACCACAATGCAAAATAATCAAAACCCAGAAAAATAAATAACAGTAATTTCTAATTAAAACATAAAAATTCCAACAATCAAAAATCGATAAATTAAAGCAAAGATAGAACAAAGGAGAAAAGGTTAGATGGTTACAATGGTAGGCCTAAATGAGGTTGAAATAGGGCTCATTGAAACTGAAGATCCGGTAATAGAAGCCATTGTCTTTGTGAGAGAGAGAGAGAGAGAGAGAGAGAGATCTGAGATCGAGAAGAAGATTTGAAAGAGCGATTGAGATAGAAAAGAGAATGAGGGACGGAGAGCACGAAGAGTGTGTTGAGTGTTTTCCGATAGTGGAAAGTGAATGCAACTACGTCGTTTTAATACCCAACGCCTTTTCCTACTTTTCTCTTCTATTTTGTCTTACTTGTTTGTTTGGATTTGTTGGGCGTTGGGACTTCGTTTATATCGAAGATTAGTACTGTTTGGACATCGACCTGACGTTTTCCAACTCCAGGTTATGCTTAATCCAGCTGTCCTACATTCACTTGATTCTTAATCATACTAACGAGTCTTTCTAGGGTGGATATTTTTTTTTTCTTTTAATCGATATAATTTAAGAGTAAAATAAATATATATTTAATTGATTCGTTTCTAAATTTTTATTTAAAAAATAAAAAATTAATACTCTTATAATTTATAAACATATAATAATATAACTAAAATTTATAATTATAAAAATATTATAATTTATATTTATATTTTTATTATTAAAAAAAATCTAATAATTAAACGTAATTCAAATTAAATTATGATTATTTAATTTTTTTAATATTATTAAGATATTATTTTTATTTTTATAAATTTTAAGGGTTATTTTTTTTATAATTTTTTATTTTTATTTTGCAGAACCAATAAAAATTTAATCAACCTTATTATGTTATAAATACATTTTAATTTTATTATATTTATACATATTAATTAATTAATTTTATATTTTTATTTTATTCTATTTATAAATATCAATTTTTAATCTAATCATCACGTGGATGTTAAATAAATATTTTTAATTTTTTTGAAAATAAGAATTTTTAGCAAAACATTTCTCAATAAATATGTAAGAAGTTTATTCTATTAAATTTTAACTATTTTGATAATATTTATTCTGATATTTTATTTAATTATTTTAAAATATGTTTTTTATGGGTAATTTTAATTTTTAATAAAATCAAATATATTCAAATAACAACGTAAAAAAAGATATATTATTTTAAGATTTTTATTTGTCTAAAACTATCAAATCTTTCTATTTCTATAGGTAAATTTGAATATCGATTTTTTTCTAAAACCATTAAGGTTGGTCATCCGTGAAATCCTATTCTAGTCGTAGTGCGGTCCATTTTTATAAATGGGGTGGTGAGGGTTTGTGAACTCCTTTCACGTTCCCTTTATATAAGAGAATTGTCAATGATATATTTTTTTTATGCACTCCTTCATGCAATTTTTTTTATTTATTTGAATGACATGTTATTTTATTATAAAATTATATTTTTTTTAAAAATATAAAATGTATATTATGAAATTTATAATAACATATATAATTTAAATGTGAAAATCTATTTATCATAAATTTAAAATAAATTATAAATTATATAAGGTAATATTATTAATAAATATAATCAAATTTATATAATTATATTTAATAAAATATTATAATTATAATTTTAATATATAAAATTAATCAATTCAAATAGATGGAAGAGTAGGTGGAAGAGTGTGAATATAAATTCTCTTTAAATAAATGTATAAAAATGCGGATAACTTCAGTTCAAATGTCTATAAATTTACTGACCCACATTCTTGTACATTTTTTTGATTAGTTTTTAACAGGTATGAGTTAAAGTAAGTGTTAATGTTAAATCACTTTATATATCATAATATTATAATTAATATAATAATTTTTATTAGATATAATAATATAAATTTAATTATATTTAAAAATAATATATATTATATTAATTATGATAAATATAATTTTCCGTTAAAAATAATATAAATTTAAATAAAAAATTAAAAAAATATATAATTTTATTATCTGAAAAGGTGTATTCCACATTGTTACTTTTCTATCTCTTTATAGATGTTTATATAGAAAATGATATACAATTGAGATTAAGTCCAAAAAATATTTATTTTATGGGATGAGAGTACCCTTAAGCAATTGTGGGTCTATGTGTGCTGTCGTCTCCATCTAACCGAACTGTTACACTTTATTTTTTGAAATTTTTTTTTATTAACTTTTTTTTTCAATAGTCAAAAATTTCGTTCTTATCTAAAATGAGTCACCTATATTGTGACCATTATTTCTTTTTAGACCATTTCGTTCTGTTTTCATCCACCCATAATGAGTCTTACGAAATGTTATTATTGTGCGAACATTTTCTTTGTGAATTGTGAACGTTGCACACACGTGATTCCTTCTCCTCCTTTGAGAATCGTGATTCTATTTTCATCTCAATTTTTTTTCAATTTTATCCCAACTCCAACCCAAAATATAATCCTAAACCCAAATCCCAATACCTTAAATCCTAAAACCCTAAATCCCAAAACCCTAAACCTTATTTAGAAAAATAATAATTTTAGTCATAAATATTAACCCACAAATACAACCAAAAACCCTAAACTATATTTAAAAAATAATAATTTTAATCATAAACCTTAACCCATAAATATAAACATAAACCCTAAATCCCAAAACCCCAAATCCTAAAACCCTAAACACTAAACCTTAAACTTTAACCTACAAATATAACCTAAATCTTAAATCCCAAACCTCAAAACCCTAAACCCTATTTAGAAAAATAATAATTTTAATAATATATTTTATTTTTAAGTAATAACTATTTAGAAAAATAATGATTTTAATAATGTATTTTGTCTGACGAAAAAATAATAATTAAATGATATTATTTAAACTTTAGTAAATATAGAGATATTAAGGTAATATATAGTGTTTTCCATTTTATTGTAGTTGTAAACCAAACACTGTAATACTGATTCTTTATTTGATTTCAGTGATCAAACCAAATAAAATTGTTTTCATTCCATTCACATTCTCATTTCGATTTCGATTTTATTTTGTGAACCAAACGACACCTCAGTTTAAAGGTACTTAGAAACTGTTCTTCGAAGCAAACCTAGAAAAAAATATACAAAATTGTTTTTTTATTTCCAAACAACACAAATAATTTAGAGTTTAACGCTGAATTGTGTATCATTTTTAGAATGAATTGGACTGTGTTTTCCATTCTATTATTGTTTTCATTCCAAACAACACAAACGTTTTAATTTTTAGAAAAAAGTTATTATTACTATTTTTCAACGAAGATTAATTAGTCTTTTTTTTACATGTGTTTAGTATATTAGTCTTTTTTATTTTGCCAATTTATTCTTAAAGAAAACATGTATTGTCAATTTAAAAAATAAAATAAATTTATTTTGGAAAAAAATGATAAAGTCGTCATTTTATGGATAAAATTTTCCGGAACTTGGATCTTAAGACAAGACTACTTTTTCTTTTCGTTCTTGCAGAGCTTAGAAAGAGAGATGGGACGCTGTATGTGTGCTTAGTAATCCTCTTACACGAAATGTTGAAATGATAGAAACATATACAATTGAGAGTTTGAGACTAAATGATGAATGTATATAAGACACTCTTGTTTGTTTACAGCAGAAGAAAAAACACTTTAAAATGGAATTAACATCTAAAAATCCAAAACTTTATTGAAGCAATCAAAATTCTATGATTAGAATAAAGCCAATTAAATGTTTTACAAAATCAATAGTACAAAACAACCAACCCCACCCACCACAAAAAAGAGAAATAAAATCAGGCAAAACTTCAGAAAGCTATATCTCTCTCATGCACTCAAAGTCATCCACAAAAAGTTTTTGAACAACCACAATAATAAACACAGTCCAATTCATTCTAATCAGTCCCTCACTTTAGTTTAATAATCCTATAGGCTATAGGTTAAAAAACACTCACACACATACATGTACCAAATCCCAATCCCAAGTCCATCTTATACTTTGATGAATAAGTGTTGATGTATGTTACATATTTACCTTTTGAGTTTAACCATGCTGAATTGTGTATCATTTCCATTGCGTCTCAACAGGTTCAGTGGGTGAACCAGGAACAAAGGGCACAAAACCCCGCCCACCAAACAATGGTCGCATAAATGCATCGTCGAATCTTCGCCAATAATGATGGACAGACTGAGATGGGATGCTTAGAAGCATTCTCAAAACAGTTGGATAAGGTGCATTCTGGGAGTCTTCAGGATTGATTTCTGAGTCTTGTCCATTGCTGAGTAGTGGCAAAGTGAAGGATTTAGGGCTAGATGGTTCTGAAGATAACATGCTAGTGGTGGAGGGTTTTGATGTAGGAAGCAAGTTCCTCACTAGTGGTTTAGTCATCAATCCAAAGACCTACACATGGACTAAAATATGAGAAATAGCTTGCGCATGAAATATTAATAGGAACCAGCAACCTGATAGAAGTAGCTTACACTTAAAAAGTAATCCTCAAGACAATACAAGAGGAAAGAGGGATATCTTTATGGACCTTATACTCTACTTGATATTAGAGGTGTAAATTATAATAAGATGTTGATGAGACTCGTTATACAATTCATTAATTTTCAAAATTCATCTCATTTTGTCTCACTTAATTTTTTTAGTAATAAAACGATACTAATTAAGATATCCCATTTGTCTTGAAAGGACCTAAATGAGATAAATATATATTAAAAAAAAATAAAAAATATTATATATGATTATTTATAATTTAAGTTTAATAAGAAAAATAATACAATATATATTTAAAGTTAATCTCATTAAGGTTATAATCTAAATGAGATCAAATGAGATTTAAATAAAATAAAACAATATTATACCATGAACCCATTAGAGACACTAAATGAGACATGAGATAAGATGAGATAACCCACTTTACATCTTTATTTGATATGTGCTAATCAAATAATTCAATCATAATATTCTAGAATGATTCAAGTCAATTAATCCTAGTTTATTTGCTAAATTGCTACTTGTCTCAAAAAGTAAATGAAAAATATGCTACTTGTTACTAAAGACAAATGAGGAGGTATCTCACCACCGTGCTGAAAAGAACAACCGTGATTGTACTTGTGATCATGATTGCATTCCCAGCCAGGTGAGTGTGCCCTAATCTTGTAAACTGCACTTATAAAAATTATAAACTTGTTACAACACTAGTTTTATTTAGGATAAATGCCATCACAGTATATTAGTTATTGCAGTTCGAACATTTTGAACCATTAATTATTTATATGAACAGTTTAGTTTACTAATTTTATATGAACAGTTAGTTTATTAATCTTAAAAAAGTGAGAACAAATGGTCAATTTTTATTTTTTTTATTTTTAAAAATTTAATTTTAAATAACTAGCAGTTATTTATGTTAAAACTCTTTTTGTCAAATGCAGTTCAAAAAATAAAAAAAAATAATTAAAAAAAAAACTATTTGACATAGATGTACTGTTTTGTTCTCGTGATATCATTTTTTAAAATTAGTGGATTAAACTACTTACAAGAATAACCACTGAACTTAAATGCTATAATTGCAAAAGCTACTAGACCTGTGCTATTGTCCACCTTTTATTTATTCATTTTTGTTGTTTTTCTTTATCTAAGGATATTCAGTGCACTGCATAATATAAAGATAATATAAAGGTGGGTATCAGACTACCAGAGGGTCTGATTCTTGCTAACCATCCACAATTAGGACATTAATAACTTGAAAAGGAGCAAGAAATGCACCTCTATTGAAAGTGGGATAATATTAGGCTTATAAATGTCAACTTTAAGAGCACAAAACAGATAAGAAACCATTAAAACATTGTTCAATGTTTTACCTGATTGTAAGCTAATGCCATGGAAACAGCACCACGCATGAGACCAGCCCACCATATTGTTACCTGAAAGAAAAAATCATGGAGACATGTAACAAAGCCATTCATATACACGCTGCAATGAAAAATAGAGTAATATGTTAGCAGCATACTTGTTGTTTTAAACTGATGCTCTTATATGGAGACTTCTTAGTTAAGTTGGACAAGAAAGATAAGGGGAAGACAAAGGCTGCTCTGCCAACCAAAATCAGTGCCAAAAGAATTGAGCTCACCCCGATTGATTTTCCAGGGCTGCAAAAAAAACAGAGGGAAAAAGACTAAATAAACCCAACGTTAACAGTATAAATTTTATCTTACAAGGTTCACTTCTAATTTGAAACAAGAAATGCATTTGATAGAAGCTATCTCCATCCATGCAAAGACTCTACCTGTCACGTACAATTCTCCATTTCTCAATGTCCAAGGCATCCATACCAACATAAAGAAAAATAAAGATCTCTGCAACAAATGATAGAGTGGCAAAAGCATGCCTGCATTAATTGGTACAATGGATTGAAACGTTAGCAACCTGACAGTCTGTCCTAGTTAAAGTAGAATGGTTGAATGAATGACCAAGAATATCTTCCAGTTTTCGTGAAAAATTTATGAAGATTTGACGTACTTAGTTGTCACTCTTGAGCTTTCAGTCACATTATGCCATGTGTAATGGGACATCACAATTCCACAAAAGAATACAGTGAGAATAGCACTTAAATAGAAAAGCTGCAAAATACACATAATCAAAATAGTTCTCAATTTATGCTAATAGAATAAGAAAGCCACTGAAAGTTTTTGGAAACCTTACCTCAGCAAGCATATATGACAGGTAAGCCATGAGAATCATAAGAGCAACCTCACGATCAGTAGAGTGCCTGCTTTTGAAGAAGCATTAACATAACAACAAATAGGGCACAGAATGAAAGGTTCAGTGTTAGTAAAAAGAGACAAAGAGAGAATAAGGCTATAATTCATGTCGCTGCATAGCAATGATAAATCTTCTTATTAGGGATTCACGTATTCTATCGTAGCCCCAGGCTCACAACTCAGGAAAAAATCAAAGGAAAAAGAAAAGGACAATTCACAAACCTGCCAAAGTAGAGCTTTTTAATGATGTATGCACTGAATAGTCCAGCCTGCAAGAATTAAAACAATGTCATATGTTTAAGAACAACTAGATGAAATTCCTGAGTAAATAGGTGTGTGCAGTACTCTCACACTGTCACAAACACAGAGAGAGAAGAAAGAGAGCTTACTACTACTCCTAGCAGGGTACTCGTCACAAATAAATACAAAAAGTTTCCAATAAATTGCAATGCAATGCTTGAATTGATGTGAGAGAGATCAAAATTCTGAATTGCATTGAAAAGCACAACCGATGTGGCATCATTTACTACACCTTCCCCAAAAACCAAGCTGTACAAAAAGGGCGTGTCATCCTGATTAAGCACCTGCACTGATTTATGTACGGGTGAAATTTTTTTCTTTTGTTCTAAGTTGTTACATGTCCACAAGTTCCCAATGATAGTAATACCTGCAAGGTGCAAACAGAATCTGTTGCAGAAAATATTGCTCCAATAGCTGCAATTAGGGGATTACCAAAATTAGCAGCAGGAAGTAAAAGCATTTAAATAAGATTGACAAAAACCAATATAGCCTACCCAGATAATCTCCAATCTTGAGAGGGCCAATATTCATTTTCTTGAAAAAGTGTATGGCGCCTGAATCAGCACACAAAAGAAAGAATGACTCATTATGATAAACAAGTGAACAATCATGATTATAGATCTCAAACAATAAGCTCAAATAAAGAAATATATTACAACCGATATTCAACCTATGAAAACACTATGCAAGTACAAGCACTGTTCGATCAACAACTGCAGCTATTCAAATAACACTCGCATTCATGGACCAGGTAAAACATGCAAATACAGTTTCTTTGTAGAAAGACTTGTTAATAACAATGATATATAGTACTAATGTAGACTTTCAAAAAACACAAGGAAAATGTGATACTTAAGATTAGGTTTCCCTCAGGCCTCAGCTAAGGAAAAATAAAATAAAATAAACTCTTTGGTTTTTTTTTTAAATATATTCCGGGATGAGGATTGTAGGGAACACCCCTAAAGAAATACCCAGCATTTACCAACTCTACTAGAAGGCAACTGGCAAAATACTTTTTTTACTTATTAACAATTAAATCTCAATGAGCTTTTGCCTCTCAAGAATATCAAGAGGAAACATATCTACATTGCCACATATGTCTAAAGTGTTATAATAAGCTTAAGCTAGAACTGTGGAAGTCTTCAAGTTGATGAGCATACCAAGGGAAACAATGCTGAAGGATATAAGAGTCCCAACAGCACCAAACAACATGATAGTCATAAAGTTGCGAAAGAATTGCTTTTTTTTCACCTGAAACCTGGAAAAATTTGAAGAAAAAATGAAAAGAATAATCAACATCGATTTGTCTAAGTATAACCAAAACATAGATTTAATAGCCTGACATCAATTTGTACGAGAAATGTCTCGTAAGGAAAAATATGATTGCTTAAAGGGGGCCAAAAAGTAAAAAAGTGTCACATCAGATCTGTCTGTAACTCCAAAAGGAGATGAAATTAAATATATGAGAACATGTTGATGGGGGGAAAAAAATTGGACATAATGATTTCGACTGCACCTACATCTGAATCCATTTTCATGATCAATTTCCGTTGACCTACAATCAAGAGCATAATTTGAAGTAATAACCTCAGGACAAGATTGTTTTTCCTTTTAGTTTAAGCGACCTTTTCTTGTGCCACAAGCAACGAGTATGTCCTTAGCTCTAACAAGAATGAAATCAAAGGATATGCTTTACAAAGAAAACTTGAGGCACCATGATTGATTACTAATAAGAAAATTCCAGTTAAAAAACGGTCCATAAGTTTCTCCAAATGGGACTTGTAGACTCAATCTGTGATGTTTCAATTGCAAAACCATGGTTGACCCGTGCACCTTCCTTTTCTCTTACCCCACATCTCATGCACATTGCAAAAGTCAGTAAAGGCTGTTCTGGTGATTTGCAATGCTTATGCCGTGCACCCTCTAAAATTAATGAAGTAAATCCCACCAGAAAGCTGCTTTTAGTTTAGATTTCTATTTCTTTGGCTCTCATAAAGTTCATGTATACTGGAACTAATTTCATGATATATTAAATGATGAGTATACCAGCAGAAACAACAATGTGATAATAGAGCTAATCAGTGTGATGGTGTAAGTGTTTGCACAATGCAAAAAACAGTGGCTGATAGAGAAAAGCAAAATAGTGCAGCTGGTGTAAGGCTGTCTACGACAGATGTGCAGTGTGACAAGTCAGCTCCTGAAGCACAAGCCAGCCAAGCAAACCTAAAGCCAATCCATTCAACAAGTCTAGCCAAAGGAGTCATGCAAGCTGAGCATTTGGATCAACAGTCTAACAGTAGGCTCGATTAGTTAGAAACTGACTTTGTAATTTCTTAAAGAAGCTATCAGAGTTTTCTAGAATTAGTTAGAAGGTTATAAGGTTATCGACACGTCATTTTGTGATTGAACATAGTTCTTACTGAGTGTAGCAAAGCATATAGTGTATGATGGATTAGGTTTATCAGTTTTCTTAATAAAGATTTCTCAATTATTGATTCACCCAATTCTCACTCTGTTCATTCTTTGGCCTTTCTTTATCCTTCTTTATATCCATTTCATTTTAGAAACATCCGTCCTTACTACAAATATACCGCACAATTAAAGATGAATGTTCCACCTTGTGGTATTAAACTCAACTCACGTGAACTTATTTAATAAAGTACTTTTATTAACCATAACATTTTCATAATTACAAAAATATCATTACCAAAAATCTAATTAAAAGATACTAATATTTTATTTTTAAACAAAATTATAAATATTTTTTTTAAATGATAAAACTAACTAATTTATAGGCGAGCTAATTAAACCTTAATTCAAATAAATATTAAATAACTTAGTTGAGTTATAAACTGATTTGACAGCTTAAAAAGAAGTAACACAAATCGAATCGAACCTGTAATTATACAATGAAGCAATAAAAAAAAATAATGACTCGATATTATCTATTTAAAACGATCATAAACAAATGGCTTACAAATTCAGAATGAACATACCCCGCATTGAAAATAATAGGTGGCAGAAGGTAAATAAAGAAAAGATCTTCACTGAACACTAACAAATGTGAGCTTTTTCCTCCACTCGTAAGCAATATAACAACCCCAGTGCATAGTCCCTGTCATCAATTCATAAACGGTCATTTTCAGCTCTCCAGTTCGATGGAAACTGACATATAAGCATACAAGAGAATACACGTGAACCATAGAGTACACAAATTTGGATATACACAAAGAAGACTCACAATGGCTAGGGCTGTAATGGACTCATTCATCCATCGATTCTCCTCCAGCAAATGACCAATAACAATGCAAGCGCAAAGAAGCGCAACGAAGAGGTTCATTGAGACTACCGAAGAGTGATCAGAGGTCGCCACCATTTCCCCCAATTTGACCAAAATTGAACTCATTTCGATCGCCAGAATTGAGTATCTACTCTGAATCGGTTGCAAAACAGTACTCAATCCGACCGATAGCTCAAATCAATCAGATTCAAATTCTAAGTCATTCTTCATTTTATATGTTTCCAGTTTCAAAGTCCAAAAAAAAAAACTCTGAAATGCAAATAAACTTTCAGAACACTCTGCCAATGAATTCTCAGTTTCTCGCCTTTATCTCACAGTTAGAAGGAAAGCGACAGAAAATAAAACTCCAAAATCTTTATTCTTGACCAAAAAATAAAAAGAAGAAGAAGAAAGAATGAACCGCAATAAAGATCTAAGATGTAAATATCTAACTTTTTATCCTCTGTTTGGAACCAGGACAAAACATACAATGCGCATTTGAGTCGCATATAATCGGATTTTCTTTCCTGTTGTCTCTTCAATTTCTCATCAAACAAAGAAAAGAACAAATTCGATTATCAAATAGATATAACTCGAAATCGGACTGAAGATATAAGTAGCTGGCCACTCGAAGCTTAATAAATATTCAAATATTTTATCCAAATAAAAATAATACGTGTTTGGACCTTGATTTCTGTAAAAGAAAATTAGTAAAATAAGTAAATCTATGGCTCAGAAAAATTCGGTTACAGAGAATCCAGGAAATTGAGAATTTAAACAGCGTTTGGACGCTGAGAAAGCGAAATGAGGAGGGAGGAAGAAATCCCGAAGTATAAGTATATATATGGCTTTTCTAAGACGAAGTTGGAACTTGAAAACACACTGACCGTTAAATATGCCTGATCGTTCCGTGATAGGTATCAACGGTAGCGATTATCTATAATAATATTTATTATAAAGCTGGACACAGATGATGATTACACTTACCAGGTTTTCCACCGAGTTAAAATGGTGGGAACAAGACTAAAAAGGATCCAAGACCCTTAGAAAGGTCACTTTTATGATTGTGTCGCCCATGTATCTTGTTGAGCGTATAAAAGCAAAAATAGCACGAATAATAATAATAAAATAATTAAAATTAAATGATGTTTAAATTAAAAAATTAATATTTTTTAAAATAAAAAATATTAATATTAAATTAATTTAAAATTTATGTTAATAATTTAATAATTAATAATTTTTAAAGCTAAAAACTCTGCAATTATAATAAGAAAAGTAACTGTAACTTAAATAATTATAATTTAATTGAAAAAAATAAAATAAATTATTATTATGTATCATTTAGAGTATAAGTTCTATATATATATATATATATTAGATTTAAAATATTAAAATATCCTTACATTTGAGAGTAATTATTATAACACTCCCTTCAAGTTTAAGCATAAATATTTATTATGTTCCCTTTGACTAAAGATAAGAAAATATTCCCTTAAAAACAATTTTAATAAAAAGACTTTTAAGTTCTTTGATAGATTTGATGTAAAGAGTAATAATTTCACATTTTATGACAACATCTCTAACAAAATAACAATCAACTTCAATGCGTTCAGTTCTTTTATAATAAACGTACTGGATTTTTTATAACATAAATAGCAACTTATTTGTTACAAAATATTATAGTGGTTTATCAAATTTAAAATGTAATTCTTTTATAGATTTTTAATACATATAAACTTACAAGCTATATGAGTTATCATTTTGTACTCTCTTATGTTTCTTGCTACTCTAAGTGACCAAATGTCCTCTAAGAAAGATATAATACCCATTAGTAGATTTTCTGTCACTTTTACAACCTGTTCGATCACCATCAGAGTATCCAATAACATCAATTCAAGTTCTTTTTTTATAAAGAACTCTCAAACCAATTGTTTATTTTAGATATCTCAAAATTCCATGGCATGCATACGAGTGACATTGGAGTGAGCTTTTCATGTATTGACTTAATGTACTAATTACAAATGTGATATCCAGTCTAATAATTGTAAGGTAAATGAATTTACCAATCAAACTCCTATATATTCTTACTTCTTTAAACACATAATTGGATATATCATCAATTGAAATATTTTGATCCATATAAGAATCAATGAGCTTACAATTTATCACATAGGTATTAGTTATTTTTTATCAATAGAAGAATCAATGAGCTTACAACTTATCACATAGGTATTAGTTAACAGGTCATGTAAATACTTTCATTAAGACAAAACTACTCCTTGCTTACTCTTAAACACCTCAATTTCTAAGAAATATCTTAGTTGTCACAAATCTTTTGTTTGAAAATTATGTTTCAAGTGTAACTTCACTCCTTAAGTACCTGCTAAATCACTTCTAGTGACAATAATGTCATCTACATATATCACTAGGATCACGACATATTTAATAGTATGTTTTATAAATATATAGTAATTAGAGTGACACTATTTAAATTGTACAATAAGCAATACACAATTCAATTTGTCAAACCATGTCCTAGGAGACTATTAAGGCCATAGATAGCTTTCTTAAGCATGCATATTATGTATGACTCCTCTTAAGCAACAAATCTAAGATGTTGTTTCATGTAAACTTCTTCATGTAGATCACCATATAAGAAAGCATTTTTGACATCTAGCTACTTGAAATAGAGGCCAATCTAAGGTATCCGCTATTGAGATTATGATCCTTATGGAATTTTAGCGTGCAACGAGAGAAAAAAATTCAAAAAGGTCAACATTATAAGTCTAAGTGAACCTTTTAGCAACCAATCTTGCTTTTAGTCGCTCTATTGTATCATCAAGAATAAATTTTATAACAAATACTCATCTACATCCAATCACATCCATACCCATGGTAATTTAGTCAATTCTTAAGTACCTCTAGATGTAAGAGCTCTCATCTCCCCCTCTACAACAGCTCGACAACCCAAATAAGCCAAAGTTTCATCAAAAGACTTAAGTAAGGTGATACTAGATAAGGCAACCAAAAAGGCTGAAAAAATTAGAGAAATTCTATCAAAGGTAACAAGTTGAGAAAGGGGATACCTAGAAGGACATTGAATAGCTCTGATGGATTTTTGAAGAGCAATCGTAACATCAAGATCAAACAATTGAGGATCATGTGTTAAAGTAAACAATTGGAAGACCTATGGAGTAATTAATGGTGTTGTATCTCATTATGAGTCATTGTTTCCAACTTCAGTAGTTGTGTCCTCTACAAGTTCTTCTTAAGAAATTTCTTGAACTTGAAAAAAATCAAAAGTTTAAAGGATAGGAATTGACACTGAATAATAACTAAAATACTCACCCAAAGACTCACCATCCTATGAGAAATATAGAGTAGATTAAAAAGGTAACATTAGCAATAATAAAGAATTTATTTGTTAGAGAATAAAAACATTTGTAACCTTTCTAAGTCCTAGAATAACCAATATATATATATATTTGAGAGCTTGAAGAGATAATTTATTTTGTGGATGATATACATGAACAAAACACACATAACCAGATAATTGAAATAGTAGGAAAAAATTATTTTTATCATAATATAACACCGAGTAAGGGATTCAAAACTCGAGAACAAATTATGAAAGTTTGTTTATAAGATAACATGTAGTAAGAACAACATCCTCTAAAACTTAGGAGGAACATTCATATGGAATATTATAATGTGTTGCATCAACCTCATTCTATTAAGGGGTGTGAACAGATGAATGTGATGCAAAATAACATGCAAAATATAAAATTTAGAAAAATTAGATGGGTAATACTTTAATGTATTATCTGACTACAAAACTTTAATATTAGTATCATATTGATTCTTTCTTTATTTATTTATAGAAAGAGTCAAGCACAAAAAGAAATTTGGACCTAAACCCAAGTAGTTCTAGAATAATCGTCAAAAAAAGTAACAAAATATCTAAAACCGATAAAAATTGAAAATTTGTATCGGATCTCAAATATATGAATGAATTAAATCAAAATGATACGAATTAACATTATTGACACAATTGAAAAAGAAATTCTATGATGTTTTCTTAATTGACATGACTCATATAATAAAACAGATAAACTAGATGATTGAATACCAATATGACAAATGAGAAAGAAGAGGGCATGCCCAAGGTGATAATGCCTTTGAGTGTAGAAAAAAATGTCGAAATTGGAACAATAGATTTTGACAAGAGATAAATACCATTAACTTCACAACATCTACCAATCATCTTCCAAGTCACTAGATCATGAAAGGTACAATAAAAAAAGGAAAAAATGTTAGTTTTAACTGAGAATAGATTTATAAAAAATTCAAAGATATAAAAGTAGAGGGTAAGAAAGAGCAAATATGTAACATGATCATTCCTTCTTCTGTGATTTGAGATTTGGAACCATTAATAAGAGTAATAAATGAACCTAGTGATTTGACTAATTGACAATAGATTTATAAAAAAATTCAAGAATATAAAAAATGGAGGGTAAGGAAGAGCAACAATTTAACATGATTATTTTTCTCCCGTAATTCGAGATTTGGAATAATCAATAAGAGTAACAAATGACTTTTTACTAAGGGGATAAAGAGTATGAAAAATAGATCGATCACTAATCATGTTTTAAGCAACACTATAATCAATACACCAAGGTAAATTGGATGATGATATAGTGAAATTATTTGATTGGTCATTAAAAGCTATCTTATTAGGAACAATGGATGAATTAACTAGAGGTATTAAATAAGAGCTAACAATATAAGCATTAGAATCAACCTCAGACTAAGAAGGAATGGATGTAGAGTGAGAGCCATTATCATTATGATATACTTACCAAACTTGTCCTAACACTTCTCTAATGAATGATTGGTGCAGTGATAGTGATAATAATAAAATCTTCCTTAACCACCGCCTCCTTCAAAGCCACGAATATGGTCATAATTACATCCGTGGCTAGCAACAGAAGCTAGAGCTATTATGTCATAAGATATCAAGAGATTGTCTGAGTCAACACTTTATAGTCTTGTAAATGCCTCATCCATAATTGATAAGATGACTCAACTAAATTTTGATTTTTAGAAGACTTATACATATTATTAAGTCCCGACAAAAACTTAGTTGTTCTTAACATCTCATGTTGTTTCATCAGATCAACAAAGTAAGCAGTTATGGACTGTAAATTATTTATTTATCTCCAAATGTATCTAATTCATCAAAGTAATCTATCTGAAAACGATCATTTTGTTTACACTCAAACAATCGAGCGTATAACTTACATATACGAGAATGGTTCTTTTACCACCATACATGAGACTAAGTTTGTCCCATATTGCTTTTTCAGACAAGGCTTGAAATGCATTACTTAAAAGTTTAGGCTCAATGGAATTTCATAATCAATTGCTCAACCTTAGCATCTTCTTGTATCCATTTGACATATTTTTTTTTGACATATTTTGATGTATTAAAAATATGTGGTATGTTTGTAAGGTATTTGAGGCATTCCTGACAAAACAAGTAAGTTTCAACTAAGTATGACTAAATAGGAAAATTATCTCTATTCAATATAATAGTTGTTATGGCACTTGTAGTACCAAGAAGAATGCGAGTTGGATGCATAATACAAAATATACAACCTCTTTTTTTTGTCACAAACTAAGAAACAATAAGTAAAATAACATTAATTGACTAATAAAACGATATGATACATGTTTATCGTCAAGTATGTCATTGAAAGATGACCCATTCTGTTCCCATTCCAATCATATTTTTATTTTATGAATGGGCGTAGGACGGGCAAGGACGGTTATGCTAATAACCATAACCACCACACACTAATTTTGGATATATTCGGTTAATAACCATCGATCATAAGTCGGTAGTAGTTTTTCCACGATTTAACCACCCTTATTATTTTTTAATATTTATTTAAAAATAAATTTAATTTAAAAAATTAAATGTTAACTTAATTCTTACTTTATCATATTATTTAAAATATTGACATTAATTTTTATTTTTTTTAACTATTTAGTACATGTTTTTAAGTAAAACAAAAAAAATAAAGTAAAAATAAATAAAATTTAATCTAATTATTCAAAGTAACAGTAACGTATATTTTATTATTAAAATTATATTTTTCTATGTAATTATATACATATAAAATAATAATATTAATAAATATTCGATTTCGTTTAATAACGGTTTCGATATTACAATAATCATCATTATTCCACACTTTTTTGTTACGATTATTTTCAGAAAATAAATCGTTAAATTTTTACAGATAACAATAGTTTCAATTTCAATTATCATAAATCCCGTTAAGCTTAGATTTGTTTTTTTTAATAATATTTAGTTGATTACATGGATTCATTATTTTAACCCTATATATTTATTTGATATTTATGATCATTATAAAATATCTTAATAGATAAATATATATTTTAAATATTTAAATAATTAGTTCTAAATTAAGTATTTATTTATCTTATAATCAGCGTCGGAATAGACTAAAAATATGATTTTAAGTTTAAATAAAATATTAATATATTAATTAATTCTTTAATTAATTATACATTTTTATTAATTTCAAAATTTATGCACTCTTAACTTAACTTGAGTTTGAACTGTTGAATATCACAACTTTATTTATCAATTCAACGTATTTAAGTAATCAATCTTAATTAACTTAATGCTGACAAAAGAATGAACATCACCACAGTGAACTACCCAAAAAAAAAAAAAAATCATAAAAATGTTTTCACCACAAGGGGGGGATGGTCATTACTCATTAGTAGCCAGGTACATGAAAAATAAAAGGAGATGAATATGCATAAAGCATAAAAGCACCAACCAAAATAGTTCCCCACTATCTAAACCTCTTGCTGCAAGATTGCACGGACACCATGATGATCTCCATAGTTTAGAGTTGCAATCGTGTTAGGCTCTTGTCATTTTCGTGCAGAATATGTCTATTATTAAAATTTCAACTTTTTTTTAACGTCTATTAATTAATATTTATGTATTATAAATAACAAGTTTTATTAAATTATATTTGATATCGTAATTTATTTATATTATATTTGTATTATTTTACTTGTATTATACTTTCATTCGTACTACATTTATTACAATCCTATAAATAGATTTTTTTATGTACATCCTAAATACACCGATATAATATTAAATTATTTTTTGTTCTTATCTCTCTATACTATTCACGTGGTATCAAAATCTCTCATATAATTCTTCTAAAATTTCTATCAGAATTTTGTCCCTCTTCGTCACTTCAATCCCAACTCACCTTAAACTTGGCTCAACTCAAACCGACTCATTCAACAAAAAAAAAATCATTTAATTTTCAAGGATCAAATGCAGCCAATTAGGTTTAGCTTCAATCCAAGTGACAAACTCATCATGATATGCTAGCTACTCGTTCTAGCCACCATCATGCAATATCAGTGAGGATACAAACCATAGCACCCATTCCCAGCAAATTAACAACCGCCCGACAGAACCAGCTGAAAACTATTTCTAGAGTTAAGCATCGATCCAAGGGATGAGTAGTGTCGATTCACCAATCCCAATTAATGATCGAACTCCATTAATTGGCAAGCAAGTCACGTCCCCAAACCAAACTTCTCTTAAATTTCATTATTCCTTCCAATTAACCACTAAGTTGTCTTATATATCTTTTCTGAATCATTTGAAAAGAGCTTCTCTTATCAAGCTTAAGCTCAATAATTGGAACTCCTAGCTAGGTACCTTATCATGGCAATATATGGACTTCGTTAACACCCAATTTCTTCACGCACAATAAGGATGATATTAGAAGTAAATTATTAAGTATATTTGTTATACATCTACGAGTAAGTTAATACTATTAGACTGATTGAATTTTTAACGTAAATAAAATTATCGATTTATTAAAATTGATTTGATATCTATTAGTGTCTAATTCGCTCGTAAATAGATAATAATCTTTTAAGCTCCCTGCATTGCTATTGAGAAAATTAATTAAGGAAGCATTCTGCAAATTAAGAATTGATAAAGAAATGTTTGGTTCTAACCGAGCAATATTATGAACCCCATTTAAATAATATTTATTATATGCTAGACGTCTGAGCCAACAGAGCTCTTACGATCCATTTATCTAATGCTTGGGGGACATGCTGGACGTCACCCCAGCAATGGAACCACTCCCATCGATCAACACATCCTCATCAACCCAAAAGCCATTAACAGTAACTATCGTAGTATCGTCCATTAACAGTAGTATCGTCCATCTAGCTTGTTCGTTTGTATTAACAAAGGTATGTGATTTGAAGAGGAAGCTGCGGTGCAATTAGGAAATAATTAATTTCTACAAACCCCATTCGCCACTCCTCTCATGTCTATCCTTGACTTTGTATTTTATACACCACATTTTGAAAATTTGGCATGAATTGTTTCATAAGTTATTAAATTTAATAAAAATAAATATCGATAATTTAAATAAAAAATATTTAATAATTTTAATTGAAAATATAGGAAATAAATAGAGCAACGTACCCATCGCTCTTACAGAATAAAAATCTTATAATATTCGTTACTGTCATCATATAAACGTAGTCATAATTAATATCTCAAATAGTCATCAATCAATCAATCAATAATATAAGGTGATGAAATACTCGTTGCCATCTGCTCATTGTTCCACTCATTTCATTTTGAAAAAGTTCCACAATCTAATATTCTTTTAGGAAGAAATAATCTCTTTTTTTATTTAGTTTTTTTTTTTTTTACGTTGTTGACCCATGTTAATTAGTTCTCTTTTCTTTTTTTGGAACAGTCGCTTTAATTCACTTGTCTAAAGTTGTTTGTTGATATTAATTCAAATTTTAAGAATGTGAAAAATACAAATTACTCTTTGACCAAACGATAAAGATGTCCAACAATCACATACATACTAGCTAGACACAATTATAATGATATCCATGCGAGAAGGTTGAATTGTTTTTTTTTTTATGACAATAAAAAGGTTGGCATTTGGTAGACAGAGATAGATCATGTTTTTGATCCTTTAGTTTCCCCGGGTCCTTTTGGTTCTAAAAATAGAGATTAAAGTTAAAAGTTATCTAATTTCATATTATATGTTTAATTTCTTCGTAATATTACATTGTTTGATTTTATTTAAATAATATCACATCTAATTTAGATTATAATCTTAATAAACTTAATTTTATGTTATAAATAATCATATATTATATTTTTTTTATTCTTATTTGTCTCATTCAAGACAATTAGAGATAAATGAAATATCTCAATTAATAACGTTTTATTATCATCTCATCTCATTAAAAATTAAGTGAGACAATATGATATAAGTTTTAAAAATTAATAGATTGTATTGTGAATATTGTTAACATTTTATCTCGGTTTATATATCTACATGAAAACATTACAAATTGCTCTCGTTCGTAAACTACTTTAATGTATGATTTTAGAACAAACTTCTTATTATATGAAAATAAACACTTTAGTCTATATGTTTTTTCGGTTACTTACTTGTAGTTTAGAAATTATAAAAAATAAACATTTATAGTTTCATAATTTTGAAAGATAAGTGATAACTGTATTTTATATAGTTATTTTCACCTATTTTATTAATAGTAATTGCTATGTTTTCTTTAATATTTAGTTAATTTTTGTTAAATAAATTAATATTTTCCTTTTATGCATTAAAAATACATTTTTAATAAAAATTAAATAATTTGTATCGAAAATGTACTTAATTTCATATTTTTGTCCACAAATATAATTTCAAATAATATAGTTCTTAATTACAATTTATAATTATTAAAAGTTTAAAAATTTAATTTAAAATTAGTAAAAGGCTTAACTGTAATTTAAGAAAGTTCAAAATTTAATTTGGATTAAATTTGTGGGTCAAAATACAATTAATGAAAGTTTAATTTTCGCGCAGGAGAGATGAAGTCCACGCGCAAGATCACACTCACCCAACGTGGACCGTCCGATCAAAGAAGCAACGGCTCAGATTCGCGCGTGTTAATCACACACGACCAAAGCGAGTGGGTCATAACTCTACGTTTTCACGCGGCTCTCGAGGGGCCCACTGCCGCGCAGTTTGGGCCGCTGGGACCCACCCGTCGACGTGCGTGCATCGCTTTTTGATTATTTACGAATTTTATCAAAATGATTTATGGCATAAAAATAAACTTGAGAGAAACATTTTTGTGTATATTGCTCGTAGATAAAATGACATATATGATGAATGATAGGAATATACCCTAATTGTATGTGTGGCCATTGGAAAGCTTAGAACTTAATGAATCTTATTAAATTTAATTCTCATAGAGATATAGTGAATTAATTTAACTAGGTGTTTATACGTTTCGGAAGAGATGTATGAATAAAAAAGAAGTTTTCGGTTGACAAATTAAATGTACTAAAAAATATAAATCAAAAGAAAATAACATGATTTGAGTGGAATAATTTGGTGAAAAATTGCAATCCTAGAGTTCTCTTATTTTCTTTTTACCTTTTTCTCAATCAACGATTGTTTTGGATAAAATCAGAGAGATACAATTTTAGTACTCAACAAACTATAGTAACAAATCCTCGTGGGAACGATACTCTACTTACAAATCTTTATTACTTGTGACCGTGTATGCTTGCACGATTTTATGTGTGTTCCAAAACACACAACAATGAGCGATTCTTGTCCATCCTCGTAAATAAGTTTGACATTTCTAATACGTAAAAATGACATCAAATTTATAGAACAATTCTTAAGATGCAAAAATAATAAGATTAGAAGTTATTAACTTGAAAATATCAACACTAAAGTATTAATTAAAAGAAGAAAGAAAGAAAGAAATTTAGTGTTCAACTCCTTTTTATTCATTATTACAATTAAAGATTATTTTTGAATTGATTACTTTGATTTTATTTTGTTTGAATTGATTAATTGACTATATATGACTATTATCGCAATCAAGTGTTACCGATGAGATTTTCTAGCATATTGAATGAAATATTTTCCATTACATGACTTACATAAAATTTTAAGAGTATTTGTGACATTTCAATATCTCTTTAAAAAGAAGAAATAAAAAGAGGAAAAGAATCATGCACTATGCCAATGAAAAATTGGTAGAGGATTCGTACATACGCACAATACCACTGGACGAAATGTAGGTTGTTGTGAGATGTTAGGGCAGCATTACGAAAGTAATTGGTTGCTCGCTTGACATTAGGAACAAGGCTACAAGGTGTGCGACATGTGTAAGCGGGCACAGAGCCTGACTCTAGCATTTGGTAACATACCAGAAAGACACACATGACATACACAAGAGTATGCAACATGTGTGCATGGCACACACATTGGTGCAACATGCATGCATGCGTGGAATGTGTCGAGACAAATCAAACTGCATATGTGGCATATGACAAGGCAATTATGGGAAGTTATCGACAGTTAGGTTGGAGATTGCTATAAAGCTCCTTAATTTAAGGAATAAAACATGGAGCAAAACAAGAAGCAAAACATGGAGCAAAACAAGGACCAAAACATGGAGTTTAATTCAAGGAGCAATTTAAGGAACCATTAATTTAAGGAGTAATTCAAGGAGTGAATTTTCCTATAAATAGATGTGTAATTGTAATGAATTAATCATCCAAAGTGTCCATTCTAATTGAGAGAAAAGCTTTTGTGAGAGTAATTTTCTTGGGTGTAATTGGATTGTGAGTTGTGAGTGTTGTAAATACTTTGTGTAATTTTTCCCCTTTTAGTAAAAAGATCTGCAGTAGGTCTGAAGACGTAAACAACATTGGTAGAACTCCGTTATCAAATTTATATGTGTTATTTTTTTATTCGTGTTTTCTCATAAATCTGGCTTATTAGGAATTTGCGTAATTTTCCAACAACTGGTATCAGAGCTTTTAGTGGTGATTTCTATCAATTTCCTACAATGTTACTATTCATATGAATAGTGAATTACGTGAATAGTGAATTTTTG
The DNA here is from genome assembly GCA_033030585.1 of Hippophae rhamnoides. Lineage (NCBI taxonomy): Eukaryota > Viridiplantae > Streptophyta > Magnoliopsida > Rosales > Elaeagnaceae > Hippophae > Hippophae rhamnoides. Next base: position 924,540 of record CM065436.1, on the reverse strand, counting down.
TTCACGATATTTGTTCATTGACGGAGGTGTTCTAATACACAGTGGTTTGCATAAATAGTCAGAAACGATCCAGAGGAAGTCAAATTTGAGTGGGAGTAATGGCCGCAAATGAAGGAAGGGTGAAACTCGAGAAATTCGATGGCACAGATTTTGGGTTTTGGAAAATACAGATAGAAGATTATATGTATCAAAGAAATCTATATCAACCTCTCTCAGGGAAGAAGCTAGAGGCTATGAAGGGAGAAGACCACCGCGGGTCTTATGGAAGCTCTCTCCAATATGTATGAGAATCCATCAACCTCAAACAAAGTTCACTGGATGAGGCGTTTGTTCAATTTGTGGATGACGAAAGGCATCTCGGTAGCTCAACATCTCAATGAACTCAACACAGTCACAACCCAGTTGAATTCAGTGGAAATTGAATTCGATGAAGAAGTACAAGCATTGATACTCTTGTCTTCTCTACTAGAAAGCTGGAATGCTATTGTCACAGATGTGAGTAGCTCGTCAGGAAGCAATAAGTTAAAATTTGACGATGTTCATGATTTGGTTCTCAGTGAAGAGATCCGATCTAGAGAGTCAGGTGAATAGTCAACTTCTTCAATTTTGCATACAGAGTCAAGAGGAAGAAATTCAACCAAAGGGAATGGACGTGGCAGAACAGACTACCAAGATAGATCAAAGGATAGGAGGTCCAAATCCAGGAATCCTAATAATTCCCATAGCTTGAAGACTATCGAGTGTTGGAATTGTGGAAGAACCGGGCACTACAAAAATTAGTGCAAGAGTGCACCGAAGGACAAACAAGTGAAGGTAGAGGAAAATGTTACTTCCACCTCAGGAGGAGACGATGCATTGATATGCTCTTTGGAGAGCAAGGAGGAATCTTGGGTGTTAGACTCTGGAGCATCGTTCCATGCTACTTCACATAAAGAATTCTTCGAGAAATATGTCCCCGGAAACCTTGGAAAGGTATATCTTGGTGATGATCAATCATGTGCTATTATTGGCAAAGGTGTAGTGAAGATTAAGTTGAACGGATCTGTTTGGGAGCTGAAGAATGTCAAGAATATTCCCGATCTCAGAAGAAACTTAATCTCAGTGGGGTAGTTGGCCAGTGAAGGCTACACTACGATCTTCCATGGTGATGATTGGAAGATTTCAAAGGGTGCAATGATAGTTGCTCAAGGCAAGAAAAATGGCACTCTTTACATGATAATAGAGACACGTTGTTCAATCACAGTTGCAGTAGGCAATGAAACACCAAATCTGTGGAACTAAAGACTAGTGCCACATGAGTGAGAAAAGGGATGAAGATTATGCACTCAAAGGGAAAACTTCCAAGTCTACCATCTATGGAGATAGACATGTGCGAAGATTGCATACTTGGAAAGCAAAAGAGTGTTAGCTTTCAGATAAGTTGTAGAACCCCAAAGAAGTAAAGGCTAGAGCTTATTCACTCTGATGTTTGGGGACCAACGATCGTCTCATCTATTTGTGGGAAACACTATTTCGTGACTTTTATCGATGATCACTCTCAGAAGGTATGGGTTTACTTTCTAAAGCATAAGTCTAAAGTATTTAAGGCTTTCAGAAGATGGAAAGTTATGGTGGAAAATGAGACGGGTTTAAAGATCAAAAAGCTCAGAACCGATAATGGTGGTGAATATGAAGACACTAGATTCAAAAATTTCTGCTATGAGTGCGGGATTAGAATGGAAAGAACTGTGCCATGCACGCCTCAACACAATGGTGTAGCTGAGCGTATGAACTGAACGTTGACAGAAAGAGCCAGAAGCATTCGTATACAGTCAGGTCTACCGAAACAGTTATGGGTAGAAGCAGTCAAGACGGTAGCTTACTTGATCAACCGAGCATCTATTCCATTGGAGCATAGAATACCAGATGAGGTATGGAACGGAAAAGAGGTGAAACTATCACATCTAAAATTTTTCGGTTGTGTAGCATTTGTGCATATCAGCGATCAAGGCATGAATAAGCTTGATCCCAAATCCAAGAAATGCACATTCATCGGCTATGGTGAGGATGAGTTTGGCTACCGCATTTGGGATGATGAAAAGAAGAAATTTATCCGTAGTAGAGATGCGATTTTCAACGAAAGGGTGATGTATAAGAACATGCATAAAATAGACGCCAATAACTCATAGCAGAATGAGTCAGTATTTGCAGATGCAGATGATGTCCCAGATAGTTCCGTAACAAAACCAATAGTACGATGTCCTCAGCCAGAGGAACTTATTGGACAAAGCAATACACAACATTCCGACATACCACAACCTCTTACTCCAGCTCCTGTATTAAGAAGGTCTTATCGACCTCATGTGCCTAACAGGAGATACATGAACTATATGTTGCTGACTGATGGAAGGGAGCCTGAATGTTATGATGAAGCTTGTCAGACTCGAGATTCTAGCAAGTGGGAGCTTGCCATGAAAGAAGAAATGAAATCTCTCATCTCCAACCAGACATGGGAACTAGCTGAGTTACCTATGGGAAATAATGCACTTCACAACAAATGGGTATACCGGGTAAAAGAGGAGCATGATGGTTCCAAAAGATACAAAGCCCGCCTAGTTGTCAAAGGGTTTCAACAGAAGGAATGAGTTGACTACACTGACATTTTTGCTCCTGTTGTGAAGCTCAATACTATCAGATCAATGTTGAGTATTGTAGCCATTGAAGATATTCATCTTTAATAGGTGGATGTGAAGACTGCATTCCTTCACGGAGATTTAGATGAAGAGATTTAAATGTACCAACTAGAAGGTTTCTTAGAAAGAGGGAAGACGAACATGGTGTGCAAACTTAAGAAGAGTTTGTATGGCCTGAAACAAGCCCCAAGACAATGGTATAAAAAGTTTGACAGCTTCATACACAAGGAAGGTTTCCAAAAGTGCAATGATGACCACTGTTGCTACTTTAAGAGATATAAGTCCAGTTATATCATTTTACTACTTTATGTTGATGATATGTTAGTAGTAGGTTCAGATATGGATGTTATCAGAAGGTTGAAGAATCAATTGTCAAATGAGTTTGACATGAAAGACTTGGGTCCAGCAAAGAAGATTCTTGGAATGCAAATCACAAGAAATAAGAAGAAATGATCCTTGCAGTTATCTCAGGCAGAGTACATCAATCGTGTTTTACAGAGATTCAACATGGGTGACGCCAAACCAATTAGCACACCCTTGGCCAGTCACTTTCGCCTATCCAAAGATCAGTCCTCTCATATAGAAGAAGAAAAAGAATCCATGGCTAAGGTTCCTTATGCCTCAACCATTGGAAGTTTGATGTACGTAATGGTCTGTACAAGACCAGACATTAGCCATGCAGTGGGAGTTGTTAGTAGATTTATGTCAAACCCAGGAAAAACTCATTGGGAAGCAGTCAAGTGGATTTTGAGGTATCTGCGAGGCACCACATAAAAGTGCTTGTACTTTAATAAAGGAGAGTTAAAATTACAAGGGTACGCAAACTTTGGAGGTGAAGTTGATCACCGAAGAAGTACCACCGGTTATATATTTACTGTTGGAACTATAGCTGTTAGTTGGATGTCACAAATATAGAAAATTGTTACTCTATCCACTACAGAGGTTTGTTAACTGAGCTGGGATTCAAACAAGAGAAGAATGTTCTGCACAGTGATAGTCAAAGTGCAATACACTTGGCAAAAAATTCAACATTTCATTCTAGAACCAAGCATATTGGACTTCGTTATTACTTCATCAGATCCCTATTGGAAGATGATGTGTTAATACTGGAGAAGATTCAAGGAAGTAAAAATCCAGGAGATATGTTAACAAAGGTGGTGACTATTGACAAACTGAAGTTGTGCTCAACTTCAATTGGTCTGCTAGAGTAACAAGACTAGAAAAGATGTTGCATTGATCGAGGTGTGAAGATAGATTGAAATTAGTCTTCAAGTGGGAGATTGTTTGATATTGCTATAAAGCTCCTTAATTTAAAGAGCAAAACATGGAGTAAAACATGAAGCAAAACATGGAGCAAAACAAGGAGCTTAATTCAAAGAACCATTAATTTAAGGAGTAATTCAATGAGTGAATTTTCCTATAAATAGATGTGTAATTGTAATGAATTAATCATCCCAAGTGTTCATTCCAATTGAGAGAAAAGTTTAGAGAGAAAAGCTTTTGTGAGAGAAAATTGAGAGTAATTTTCTTGGGTGTAATTGAGTTATGAGTTATGAGTGTTGTAAACACTTTGTGTAATTTCTCCCATTTTAGTAAAAATATCTGTAGGAGGTCCAGAGACGTAAGTAACATTGGCCGAACTCCGTTATCAAATTTATATGTGTTATTTTTTTATTCTTGCTTTCTCATAAATCTAACTTATCGAAAATTTGTATAATATCTCGACAAATTACCGGAGGTTATAGGAATTTATTAACAGTTGACAGCAATTAACAATATTGAGACTTGTGGTTATTTAGTGCATGGGATGTTTGGATAAGCATTGGTAACTACTCAAATTAAGAAAATGTGGCGGCATTTCTTTGTTTCTAACTGGCACTTTTTTAATTTTAAAATGCATGTACTCAATAAGTCACAATTTATTTGTGACTACCCTCTGAGGCATGAAAATATATTTAAGTACTCATTAATGCACTAGTTGATGGAATTGTATATAGGCTTTTAGATGTAGGTTAGATGGCATGTCCAACATAACATGAGAGTTACTAGGAGCAAACTATATTTACTAATATAAAAATACCATGAAGTATTATCTAGAAAGTGGGATTTTAGCCCCCCTCAAACTTACTATTTCTTATTGGAAAAAAAAAATTGCCTTGCTTGTGATAATTTTTGGTTTTATTAACTTCACGATTACTTTGATTATTTTATTTAAATGTAATCTTTCCGTATATAAATTTAAACATATACTAATATATAATAGTAAAGTGTAAATCTTTATTTAAATAATTAAGTAATACATGAAAATAAATAAAATATATTTTTTAGTCTAATTTTAGCAAAATAAATACAAGTATGTTTGCATTAAGACTTCTATTCTAAGACACCGATATTTTTGTTAAGACAAACTAATGTGTGTTTGAACTTCTTTACTCTAAAAGGCCTAACTCTCGGAAAAATTAAAAAGAATTAATAACATTAATAACCGTAACCTTTCCCGCGTCTTCAAATTCTAAAACAACATTTTCTTAGTTGATTTTAAAAACTTAATTTCTATTTCATTTTAATATAATTTTGAGTATATAATATATGATTTTATAACCTTTTTTCATCGAAAACTAAATTAATTAAAATCCTCGTTTAAATAAAATGAGTCTTACCCAAAATAATGTAACAAAATGATATATCACCGTGTACAAACATCTAAATTTTCAACACAAATTTTTAAATTAATCTAACTAAATTAATCAAATGTGCGTTTAATAAATACATTTTTCATAATGTATAATGTTTAATTTCGAAAACGTTATAATAATCGAATTAATCTAACTATTTTATTAAAATAATCACGAGATTAAAATAACTTTTTCTTATCAAAAATTATATCAGATTCACAAAACAACGAGATATGATTAGACTTTAAAACAAATTTTAAGTATGTTACCCATGATACCAATAGAGTAAAATCAAAGTGAGTGTTGTTTTTGTTTGGAAAATCTTTTTTTAAAACAATATTTTAAAAAATAAAATTTAATATTAAAAACAAAAAATAAAATTTAATATTAAAAACAAAAAATAAAATTTAATATTAAAAACAAAAAATAAAATTTAATATTAAAAACAAAGGTACTCTATAGTACCTTATAACTAAACATAATTTCTCTTTTATTTTGTTGTTTTTCTACCAATCCTTGAACCGTTGATCTTAAACATTATAGGTGATTACTACTACACGTCCAAAACCAACAGGACACAAGGACTAGTGTTTTCTAGAGCTGCAATTAATCTATATAGATGTTAATTAAAGTCGTAGCAGTTACTCTGTTGTTTACTACTTAGCTTGATTCGGTTTGTATGATCAAGTTTTAACATTGGTAGGGAATTAGATTAGTTAAAACTTGAAGCCATTCAATTACTAGGCATTCTAAAGTACCTTCTTTTTTTTTCCTAAATAAATAGTAAGTTTTTAAAAGTTTGAAACGTTTCTACAGATTTAACATTTTGTTAGAAAAATTATGTATATAATTTCAGTTTTTAAATAAACAAGGTTAAATATCTTAAACTATATGTATATATTATAGTAGTGTATATATAATTCTTAAATTAGATATTTAAATGTTACTGTATAATTAATATGTTAAGCTTGAGTATTCAAATTTGTTAAATTTGAGGAATGACTTAAGTTTAATACTTAATAAGTTTGCCAACAGGTTTTTAGTTTGAAACTTAGAACCTTTTTAACCTATTTATTATTATTATTATTATTATTATTATTATTATTATTATTATTATTATTATTATATGACTACAAAACCGGAAGAAGAAAAAAAATTCAATAAAATCCATAACATATTAACACAATGTATGTTTCACCTTTTATCATTGTTTTTATTTATTTATTATTACTCTGTTTTAAAATAAAAATTAAACATGGAGAAGTCAATCGATTCTATTGAATAGATTGAAATATGGAGAATTTGTTCTACACGTATTAATGATAAGTTAGGTCTGATACCAAAAGTTAGTTTTGGTTTAAAGAAATAAAAAACTTGAGCCATTGAATTTCAAGATTAATTTGTAATACAACGGAATAAACAAACAAAATATTAATATGGTTAGCAAATAACAAAATATCATGATAACATGCATATATTCTGTTAAAGAATTGTTACTTGCGTAAGCGAAGATTGGGTCCAATTTTGGTTTCACAAATTAATAATAATGGATAACGACAAAAGTAATAATCATTAAGAAATTAAATAGCACACAATGATTTAAGTGGTTCAACTTTTCAATTTGAAAAATTACTCTATCATTAATTTTGACATCGGTAGAAAAATCCACTAATAATCAAAAGGAGATACAAACACCAATTTCTGTAGCCTTCACAAATTATACCAAAATCTAAAATCAACCCACAAAATATTTTCTAATTTACTCCATAATATATATAGAAGATAAATTAACAAACTTGCTATTAAATCAAATATTACCATAAATGAGATGAATATAATTGACAATCCTCAAGGACATGAAAATGTGGAAGGAAAAACAACTTCTCTTCTTCCAAATTACACTTTCTTATATCTCTAGCTTTTTCTTTTTATTCTGCTCTTTTTAATTTCTTTTACATTTGCAAAAAAACCACACACAGCAAGGGAAACAAAATGCATATATATAAGAGGGGAAGGGTTTAATTAGTTAGGTTTGGGCTTTGGACTAATTTCAGTTTTGGGCCAAATATAACAAATCTCCAAAAATAACCGTCGTCTAAAGCCCCGAAGGGTGATCATCTTTTGCAAATACCAATCAAGTCCAAGCAATGCTTGAACTTGTTAAATGGAACTGGTTTGGCTAACATATCGGGATTGATTCTCGTCAGTATCTATCTTATTAACAACAATAGCACCCTGGGATACAATGTCACGAACAAAGTGATATCTGGCATCAATGTGTTTGGTTCTTTCATGATACATAGTATTCTTAGTCAAGTGTATCGCACTCTGACTATCACAAAATACAACAGAAGTATCATGTTGTAAACCCAAATCAAAACCAAACCTCTAAGCCAAATGGCTTCTTTCATCAGTTTGCTTCGTATATTCTCGCCTCTCGTCAGACAAAGCAAGCATCAGGTAAGTAGCCTTCCAACTAATGGCACAACGATGAAAGAAGAGTGAAAACATAACCTGGTCGAGAGATCTTCTTCTATCTAGATCCGCAAGCGTAATGAGTCCACATAACCGATAACACCGCAACCAGTATTAGAACTCCCATCATATACCAAACCAAAATTAGATGTACCTCTCAAATACCGAAGTATCCATTTCATCGTCACAACGACTTACCAGGGGATTACCCATATATCTGCCGACAATACTAACTGCATGTGAAATGTCCGGACGAGTACAAACCATAACAGACATCAAACTCCCAACTTCGCTAGCATATGGAACCCGAGACATGTACCGCTCCTCTTCTTCACCGTGGTGACAAATCCAAAGAAAGTCCGGAAATGCGCAGCCTAACGGGCGTGCTCACGGTTTAGAATCTTTCATGCCAAAACGTTCAATAACTTTTTCAATATAACTTTTTCTCGAGTCAAATAAAGCTTGCCGAATACATCCCCGTAAATTTCCATGCCCAAAATTTTCTTATTTTGCACCCTAAATCTTTCATCTCAAATTCACCATTAAGTTGAGACTTTAATTTTTGAATCTCACACTTATTCTTAGAAGCAATAAGCACGTCATCAACATAAAGCAACAAATAAATCACGATGAACCATCATCACGGAATCTTTTATGATAAACACAACTATCATAATCACTCCTAGAGTAACCATGATCAATCATAAAAGAATCAAACCGCTTATACCACTGCCTTGGAGATTGCTTCAGCCCATATAAAGACTTTTTCAATAAACAAACATGATATTCCATACCTGGAACAACAAACCCCTCTGGTTGATGCATATATATTTGTTCCTCAAACTCACCATGTAAGAAGGCTTTCTTGACATCAAGTTGTTCTAATTCCATGTCAAACAATGCAACCATAGCAAGCAACACACGAATAGAGCTATGTTTCACAACATGAGAAAATACTTCATTGAAGTCAATACCTTTCTTCTGACAATAGCCCTTTGCAACAACACGTGCTTTGAACCTAGCTGCTTCAACCTTAGGTATACCTTCCTTTTTCTTGAAGACCCATTTGTTTCCAACAATCTTCTAGCCCTTAGGCGGTTTCACCAATTCCCATGTATGATTCTTATGAAGTGATTCAATCTCTTCATTCATAGAAACCAACCACTGAACAGACTCATCACAAGTGACAGCTTCATGATAACTAGAAGCGAAGATCGGGTCCAATTTTGGTTGCACAAATTAATAATAATGGATAATGGCAAAAGTAATAATCATTAAGAAATTAAATAGCACACAATGATTTAAGTGGTTCAACTTTTCAATTTGAAAAGTCTACTCCATTGACGACGGCACACCGAGGAAAATCCACTAATAATCAAAAGGAGATACAAACACCAATTTCCAGAGCTTCACAAATTATACCAAAATCTAAAATCAACCCACAAAATATTTTCTCTAATTTACTGGTAATATATATAGCAAGATAAATTAACAAACTTGCTATTAAATCAAATATTACCGTACAAATGAGATGAATATAATTGACAATCCTCAAGGACATGAAAATGTGGAAGGAAAAACAACTTCTCTTCTTCCAAATTCTGCACCTGCTATATCTCTTGCAGTTTTTCTTTTATTCTGCTGCTTCTGCTCTTTTTTAATTTCTTTCGGCTGTTGCAAAAAAACCACACACAGCAAGGGAAACAAAATGCATATATATAAGAGGGGAAGTGTTTAATTAGTTAAGTTTGGGTTTTGAACTAATTTCAATTTTGGGACAAATATAACAAATTCAATATTAGATCAGAGACGATACTCTTAGGAAATTATAGTTGTTAGAGAATATATATTATTATTTCTTTATTATATTAACTATTTAATACAATTGTTTCAAATTAAATGTTAAAATTTTAATAATTTTTAGATTACTCAAATTAATATAAACAAATTTAATATATATATATAGAGAGATTTTTTTACTTTAAATAAAATACTATGAGAATCCTAATCGAATAATATGTAAAGATCCTTTCAATTATAATCTTTAATATATAAAATTATAAAATAATTGATCTTTTTTTATATAAAAAAGAGACGATGATATCATTGAAAAATTAAATTAATTTAGTCGAAAAAAATCACAAACCATCCATTTGTTCGTTTTCATTCTTTCGTGATCTATCGTAGTAATATTTTTAAGATATTAAAAAATCATTCTTAATTGATTTAGTTATGTCATTCAAATCCTATATCCTTAATATCTAACATGAGGTAAATTTTACCATTTTAGTATTTTATTTTAGGATGTTTATATCTGTTGATGAATTTTAATATGATTTAATTATAATGGATTCTCGAAAAGCTTTCCATTGTATGTCCAGTCCTAGGTGTATGGGCACTTTAATAGAAAAGCATATCAATAGGCTAGATCAATCTTCTTATTATGATATGTGCCTTATTAATTCAATTAGTCGGCTACTAGAATTAAAGTCCCATTAGGTTAATAACCCTGAACTTTCTCATTTGATTATTGATCATTCATTTTGGGTCTGAAAAAAATTAATTAAAATAATACTCTAAAATTTAAAATAATAAAAATAAATTTTATTAAATATTAAACAATATTTATGTGATCAGAGTTCAATATTGATCGAGTCTAATTGACATGATTTTCACTTAAAGAGCTTTCAACTAAACGATGAAATTTAATTTTTTATTAAGATTTTTATTTATAATTAAAATATATAAACTAGATATAATAAGTATTAATTTTTATTATTAGAAGTTTTAAAATGTGTTATAATTTTTGTTTTTTCAAATTTTTAATTCTTAAATAGAAAAAAAGGAACTCTTCGATGCATACATGACACACTTATTTATATGGTTTTATTTTCACCTAAAAAATATATATTATTTTTTTACAACATAAAACAACATATTTTTTTTTCTAAAATATATTCTGAAATAAGTTAAAAATATATCATATAATTAAATTAATATATTATTAAACACAAAGTAATCTAATATTATATATAATATTGAAAATAAAGTTACTATAAGTCAAAGTAATTTATTTTAGTAATCCTATATAAATGTGAGCATTTTTTTTTAAATCTATTGCTAAATTCAAGTCTATATTCAAATCAAGTCTTTCTCTTGTTTTTAGAGGTTGTTTGGTCCGAGTAGATTTAAAAATTAATTATGTAAATCAATTTAATAAGTTGGATTATAGGTTTCAAAAATGATAAAACTAATATAACTAAACCGAACTTGTTCTTATTATACACTAATTTTAAGTTTTTATTATTTATTTATATATTATAATTTCGATTATTATTAAATTATAATTATAATTATATTAGAAATAAAAAACATAAATATTAACAAGTAAAATAACGTCAGTTTACCGTGAAGTACTCTTTATAATGAATATTAGTGTTTTTTATGTCAATAAACATTTTTATTTATTTTATTTTTCTTTTTAATTCTTTAAAAAATTTATATTATATATTTTCTTTATTTTAATTAAATAAGATTTTTATATAGGTCTAAAATCATCAAACCAACTGCCATTTAAGAAAGAATTTCTAGATTAGCTTGAAAGTTTTGTTTTTTGGGATAATTGATAAATTTAAGTTTTTGGATTTTTTAAATTCGTAAAAATAAAATCAACTTATAAAATAACATAATAATCAAACTACTTCCACTTGGAAATTTTTACAAAAAATAATATCATTAAATCTTATAATAATAAAAATATCATATCAATAATATTAAACATGATCATTTAAACTGCATTTAACATTGAATGAGTCTAAATGATCATAGTTAAATTTGAACGATGTTTAAAATAAAATTATGTGTTGTACTTTATTTTAATAGAAAAATATAAAAGATGTTATTTCATGATTACAAATTTTAAAAATAACTCTAAACTATAATTAATCCATATATATGCTAATTATCTAGACAAGTGTTATCAAGTTATAACATTGTCAGATATTAGAGAACATGGAGAGAATTAGGTGATTGTAACCATTCAATTACTAATGTTACACAAACTTTTTCAAAACATCTAAGTGTTTTAAATTTTTAAATATGTATATGGATATTTAACACATCAATTTTTATGTAAGTTTTTACCATATTAGATTGTTTAGTATCCACTCATATTCATATTATATCAATTGGACACAAATATTTAAGAAAGTTATATATTAAAATATTAATGTAACTAGATTTTCATTATGTCTCATACACCTAATGACCTAACATTAAGATTAATTCTTTCGTTTTAAGTCACATATTCGAAACACAATAAATATTTTTTGTCGTCCAAAAAAAACTAGTATCTTGTTTTCATACGAGAGAAACATTTGAAAAATTGGTTGGATAAAGAGAAACGGAAATTTCCAAAGTGTAAATGGACAACTACCTATCATTAAGGTAAAGCTATATTTTAAGCAATTACCAACAATGGCAATCCTCACTTTCTCTAGTTCTTATTCACAATTAATAACTCACACTCTCAACTCTAAAATACAAGATTTTCATGGGTTCTCAAGAGTAATACTCTCATCATCTTCTCTTTCCATGGAATTTCACTTTCCACCTTTACACTAGAAGCCTAGTACTAGTTATCATTTTATCCTCTATTGTCCTCCTCATTGTCTCCTTATTCTTCTTGATCCACTTGTTATGGTGTATTCGTCGATTGTCTACCTCGACTATCCAAAATAGCACGAAGTAGTAGCACAAGTGCCACAACTTCAAGTTGCTCTAATTCTACCATTGTCAACATGCTCACCATTTTGATTGTACTGATAAGTGGCTAATTAATTACTCACCGAACTTGCCCTCTTTGTAGATCCTCTCTTATTTGATTATTCATCATTCATTTTGGGTTCATATTATTGCTAATAATTTGAAGAATTGATCCTGTTTTAGATATGCTGCTTTTTTTTCCTTTTTTACATTTACCTTTTAAAATAAAATGAAAACATAACACAATATAATAATAAAAAACAAAGGTACTATAGAGTACCTTATAAAGGGATGTTTTTTTTTTCTTTTATTTCTTTCTTTACCAAACCTTGAACCTGTGAACTTAACTTTAGAATAGAGTTAATATACCAACAGGACACAAGGATTAGTGATATCAGATTTTCTTTGTAAAGTGTTAACTATACTGGCCCCAGTTATTCTATTTTATTTTATTTTTTTGGTCAGTGAAGAAACAGTTATTCTATTGTCTGATTACTTGTATATATCATTCATTTTGTGTTCTCATCAAGTTTAAAACAATGAAATAATAAAAAACTGATAAAAGGGGGTAACATACATTATGTAAATGTTTTCTGAATTTTAGAGTAATGATTCATGTTCTTGCCAAACATTTGAACTAATATTGTCTTAGCATCCCCCATAAGACCCACTTATTCTCATAATTTTATATTTACCTTTTCAAAAAAAAAATAAACTTACAATATAAAACATATGTTTTACATTGTAAGAAAAAAAGCTTATGTTTATTTTTCTTGATAAGATTAAAAGTAAAACTTTATGTATTAAGAGAGATTATGTATATTTTTAAAATAAAAACTAAACATGATATAATATTTAAAAAACAAAAAAACAAAAACAAAAACAAAAAGGTTACATTCACCTAATAATTGAATGGTTTCAACTATTTTCTTTTGCTTTGTTATATCTTCTCTATCAATCCTTCGTAATATCCTAAGAATCATTCTTCTCTCATTTTAAATCATATATATATATATATATATATCATGAACATGGATCGGCATTTTTACCATTTTTTGGATCAAATATATGCCTAGCCAATTCCTAATGTGCGAAATGGGATATGAAAATCATCACTACAAAAAGATGTGTGAGACACGGATAGAACTCTATACGACAAAATCAATTAACCTATATAACAACTCCATATTTCCTTTTTAATTAAATCAATTTAGTTTCTCAGTAAACTGATTTAATCCCAACCTTTAATTAAAACAATTTGATCTCCACCATTTTCAATTTCAATTGAATCAATTTGTCAAATTCAAAAGTCAACCATTTTCGAATGAGAAAAATCCTAAAAATCCCATTATTAAATACAAAATTATAATTTAATCTCATAATTTTTAAATTAAATTAATCATTATTAACGGTATTATAAAAGCTAAATACTATAGTATAAAAATTTACCTCCCAAACCCAAAGATACAATAAGTATAATTGTTAAGACTTAAAATACTTTCTTTAATAATTATAGAATTATATACTTATTTTTCATAATAACATGAATAATAATAACTTGAAAATTATAAAATTAAAGTATATTTTTTACAATTAAAATAAACCTACATTGCCCCTAACCTCTTTTCGAATGATCAATTAGTTCTCTCAAACTTGTTTTATCCTTTTTATCCAATACCAATGAATCATAACTATAATTGAGTTTTTTTTCCAAGTGAAACATGTAAAATTGCATGTGCTCTACTTTCATAATTTCTAGCAAGACTTGAAACAAAAATACATAACTGGTCAAATCAAAAAAGAAGAGATCAAATTTGTTCAATTAAAAAAAATAAAAACTGCAATGGTCACATTACACTAAAAGTTGACCAAATCAAAAAGTTAAGAACTAAATTGGTCTAATTAATTAGAAAATACTTTACAATAAATTTATCCATTTAAAAGTTAAGTCCAAATCAGTACAATTGGAAAAAACTTCAGAAATATATTAATACTTTACAATAAATTTTCATACTAATGTTTCAGAATTTTCTCTCATGTTTCACACCAATACAAACTTGTTTTCAGTGCAAGGAGAGCATATTTAGTTATTTACTAAGGTGTTTATTACAATGAACGTTAATAATTAAGAGAGAGAGAGAGAGAGAGAGAGAAGTAATCACAGGTAATACTAATGAAACAAATAGCAGTTCAATGAAAGGCATAATCTGATTAATCTACAGTAGTTTGAGAGAGGTGGAACTCACAACAGTAAACACTCAACAATATTCAGTAATTTATTATTATTTTGTTCAATTCAGAACAGCCAGATATCAAGAATACTTACTCAAATGTTATTCGGACATGAGAGAGACAGAGCGATAGAGAAAGAGAGAGATAGAATAGTTAATAAAGGTCTGGATATATAGGTATTTTATACCATAAAGATTAAAGACAGATGAAATTGAATCCAAGCTGAAGTTTCTGAAACAAATTTATTAAAATTGGAACTAGCCGAGATGGTAGTAATTTTTAACACAGGGATAAATAATAACAATATAAACATGTAAAGAAGCTTCTCACCATCCCAAAATAATGGGGCAAAGAAATGAGATAACTGAAATACAAGATATATTACCTCTCTGTGAAATTTAACTTGCTTTCCCAGCTCGGATTTAAGTCACCGAATCAAGCAGCATTTGCAGCCTCATTCTCACAAAATCACAAACTATTTACCTCTTTTTTGTTTTGAGCAATATCTTATCTTTTTGAGTCTCTTTTTGATGACTTTGAATGCGTGCGACCATCACCAGTTGTATGTTTCTTTCTCACTGGAGCACCAACTCCAGCAGTGTCTATCAATGGGCCAGACCAAGTGTGGATAGGTTCCTTTGAATATGAGAAGTTGGTCGAGCTGAATGGAACATCAGGAAGATCAAAAGAAGGATCAATATGATGTGAACAATCCAATGGATAGCCAAGTATTCCATCTTGGTGTGGAGGAGGAAATTTATCGCTTTTGCTCTTTGCATTGGCATGTGTTATCATACGCCGCCTCTGTAACACGCAGAAACATAATGAGTAACATCGAAACAGAACAAGTCAAAAAATATGACCTGCTCAACTTTTAAATTCATACATCAGCTTCAGGATTATAGCTTGTCTGGTACGCAGAAAGTACAGACAGGCTAAAATAAGCAAACACGCTTTCAGAAACTTGTCAATACCTACGAACAAAACTCCTAAACATCTACATTCAGCTACTTCAAAAAGTCATTGACCCATCCTACCATCCACTTACTTGGATAGCAAATGTTATCCGAATTTCAACAACCAGAAGCAAAATACAAGCTCTCCAAGAGAGCAAAATTTCATACAAGTTTAATATCAGAATTGTAAAACAAGGAAACTAATTTTGCATCAAGATAAGATCCTGAGTCAACATGAGATGAGTCAGACCAGTTAAATAAGACAAGAGTTCCTCATCGGCATATGAAATGTCCCATTCACCACTTTAGATATAAAAAGGTTGCACTTTCCATTTGACAATAGACAACATACCAAGAAACACTCACTTAAAAACTAAACTGATATAGTGATATATAAAACCGTCCCAACCATATTTGTTACTGTTAGATTTGATTTCATATAATGTCAAAAACTGCTGCTAAACCAAGATAATCTGGCATACATCAAGATTGGCTTGAAGCTCAGCATTGGCTTCTGGAGCAGGCATTGGCCTGATAACTCGATCCCGAGGACGAGATTTCTTCGCACCACCAGCATTGGCTTTTCCTACAGCTCTCAATCTACATCCATAAAAACCATTTAAGGTTAGGCCTTTCAAGACTCTTTTTCTTCTTTATTCTCAAAAGTGCAAAGGGGGAGGGGGAAAAAAAACTGGCATATTAGAGAGGTTACATGAATTATAACAAAGAAATGCTAAAATCAACATGGGAAATGTTTAATGGTAATGATATACCTTCTCGCTTCTTCATCCCGAAGTTTAGCATCCATCTCTTTACTAGGAGGATATTTTGGAAGACTAGAAGGGTCACAGGCATAAGGTTTGGTTGTGAAAAACTGAAAATTAGAAGAGTTGTAAGAATTAATATAGAAAAATATAACACATTAAGAACTTGAACTAATGTCCTTTGTATCCATTCCCTCTTTGTAATGACATTTTACAGACTGACTCAAAAACAAAGTAGCTTTTAAGAAATCTAGTTCAGCTGATTATATGGCTACTTAATTCTATATGCGGTCATTTTCCATATTATTTGAATCTAAAATTCTAGAAATAAAAAATTAAGCGCATTTTTCTTATCATCGTATCAATATTTATTTAACAGTGACAATAGGTCATTCCAAAGCAAACAAATAACAGAAGACAAACATCTTCAAAAGCAAGTCCTACTGTAAGTATAATGCCATACTTCACTCCTCAATGCAGCAGTTGCAGTCTGACGCTCAGCTGGGTCAATTGCGAGAAGGGTCTCTATTAGTGGCAATGATGATGGCGAAAAATCTTTGAAGGTTTCAGCAATGCATCTATTATATGATTGTTGAGGCTTGAAAAGGGTTGCATGTGGCAGCCTTGCCCTTTTCCAATAGTCTTCTGAAGGAGAGCCACATAACTTAAAGATCTTATGCAGCTGCTCCACCTAATTGATGAAAGAGGTCAAAATTAGAAGCAAATTATAGCAGTCTCAAACTCAAATTAGCCTAGGAAAATCAACAAAAATCTATTTAACCAACAGAATCTTCTTATCAAAGTGGCTGTTTATAGCATATAAACTGTATAGTTGCAGTGAAAATAAAAGAAACTACATAAATTGAATTAATCTTAACCTACTTCTGTGCGACCAGGCATGATAGGCTTCCCCGCCAGTAACTCAGCTAAAATGCAGCCAGCACTCCATAAGTCTACTCCCACGCCATAATCAGTGGCACCAAGCAGAAGCTCTGGGGGTCTATACCAAAGAGTAACAACCCTACTTGTCATGGGTTGCTTGTGATTGGGATCAAAGAAGCAAGCCAATCCAAAATCGGCAATCTTTAAGACTCCACCATTGTCAATAAGAAGATTTGATCCTTTAATATCACGATGCAATACATGCCGGTTATGACAGTGTTCGATACCTGATAAAAGCTGGTGCATGTAACATTTGACCTGCCATATACCATACAAAGAAAGAATATTTCCTGAATAAAATTATAAGAGGGAAGATGTGTCTCAACTCTCAACTACACTCCATGACGCTAGAAAAGAAAATTTCAACAATACCTGAGGCTCTGTGAACTTGATTTTTTGGTTTGCAGCAAGTCCAGCTAAATCATGCACCATATATTCAAAAACAAGATACAAACTACATGACATTCTTGAAGTTGCTAACCCTTCTAATTTGACAACATTGGGATGATCCAGCTGTCGCAAAATAAGAATTTCCCTGGCCATGAATTTTACACTTTCAGGCTCCAAATTGTCAAACCGGACTTTCTTCAATGCAACAATTTTGCCTGTCAACGAATCCCTAGCTTTGTACACATTGCTGTATGTACCTTGTCCAATCTGATCAATTCAATACAAGCACAACACAATTAAGCCATCGATATAACAAAAGCAATAGAAATAGAAATATAAATTAAATAAATAGGAGCTCTAGCAATTCTTTGCATAAATGAGCTAATCCAATACAGTTATTAACACTCAACTAATAAGTAAATATTTACTCTAAGCAACCACATATAGAAAAGCCAAACTCTTGATACCAATTCCAATAAGTTCCTCGCTTTCTCTAAATAAGAAAAAGGAAATTACATAATATAAAACCCTTAAAATTTACAACAACAAAAGAAAGGCCAATAATATTTAACAGGGATAGAGTTCATTGAACCGGTCTGATCAGAGTTTAACTTAAATGACGTCCGATTAAAATAATGAAATACTTGAGCTACACTTTTTTTTTAATTGTAAAAATATCAGAACCAAAAGTTACAAGTTTTAATGGTATTATAAATATGGTTTTCAAACTTTTTACCACAACTAAACACGAACCCACCGAACTTTGATCCAAATAAACAAATTAGGAAACCCACAACACAAAATCATCCATCTTAAAAAAAAAAAAACTGTTAAAGAAGTTACCTTATCGAGCTTCACAAAACTATCAGCTCGGCGTGGTGTCCATCCATTAATAGCCTCACCAGCAACAGCAGAGAGCCAAGATGGCCAACCAGCGGAAACTTGCTCACCATGAACGTGCTTTGGCGGATTCCTCAATCTCAGATTCGGCTTTGACGAGCGCCTCCTCTCACCTCTATGCTTCACACTCCCTTCCTCGACAACCACTACTTCCTCCACGTTACTCTTTTGATTCCCACCATTTTCAGTCACTGTTTCCACCACAACCTCACTTAATTCTCTTTTTCTTGAAACCCCAAGCTCTTCTCCATCTCCTTCGTTCCTCACTTCTTTCCCTACTGGCTTAGCCGAGCTCTGTTTTCCAAACACACACCCCATGTCTTTCGCACATACCAAACGCTAAACCTCATTAACTCTTCATATTACATTTCTCACATTTACCTCCACTTTTCTCAGCGACCAAAGGCGATCGGAAGTTATACAACCAAACGATAAAACCCTAATGATTCATCGGTTTGATTTAAGACATGTGCTTACGCTAATTGAAATAGGGAAGAAGAGGAGGTCTTTTAGCTTATTCCAGATAAAAAGTAAGAGATTGTGCACACAGTCAAGAAAATTGATTCAATTAGCTATTTAAACAAACAAAAAATAATAAAATTTCAGCCAACAGTTTTACTGTCCATTTAATTCTTCGTTTTAAAAAAAAATTAATAGCAAACAATCTTCTGTATAATATTGATAAAGATGAAATAAATCATTTTAATTCTTTATTTTTATTAAAAAAAACATACAATAAATTATATATAAATTTTTCTCCATCTCTAATAAAAACTAATTAAAAATAAATATTATTATTTTAATAAATTTTTTATTAAAATGTTAATTTTTAACAATATTAAAATAATAATTAATATAAATTTTTTTTAACTATTTTTAATCTATAAATTTTTATTTTTAAAAAAATATATATTTAAATAAATTTACATAAAAAGGTAATTATTTTATTATTTTTAAAATAATTTTTTATTAAATTTTACTTGTATTTTTCCTTAATACCTTATATTTTATTCTATTTAATTACTTAACAATAAAAATTAATATTTAAAAAATAATAATTATTGAAACAATATTATTTATTTTTAATTAATCTATTTTCTTAAAAGTAAGGGAGTAGAAAAATCTTTTTTAAAACTTAAATGACTAAACAATATTGATTTAATAATATCAAGAAATAGACATAATAAATGATAAACCAACTTATTTAACCTAAATAAAGTTATAACAAACAGTATTTTATGTTTTATGAGTATAAATAAATTGATTTCTATTTTGAAAATTATGTATCATAACAGTTAAGATTTTAAAATTTATAAATTCATATTTAACATAACTTAAATGCATATTACTAATAAACATTTATCTTTAAATTTTATATATTTATAGAAAATATATTATATATCTTTATAATTATATAATTTTAGTCAAATTTTTATTTCATTTGAGAACGTATTTATATTATTCTTCTTATGTTTATTTAAAATTTTTTTTACTATAATTAATAAAAATATTTAAAATATTTTTTTTTCTCCACAAATTATTTATTTAAAAAGTTTTTTTTACTTAAAAATTAATACGTAATTATAATTTGAATGATAATATTAATTTTTAATTAAATTATTGAATAAATAATAAATATTATCTATTAATTTAATATTAAATCTAATTGATATTTTATAGAAAAAATTTTATTTTTAATTTATATTGATTCAATTAATATTTTAAATCAAAATCCATAAAAATTAAAATCAAAATTCATCAACAATTAATTAATAGCCCTCTCCCACCACAACAAGAGAGGAAAGTAGCATGTATTTTAGTTAGTTGAGTTATATTAATTTAATCTCCTTATTATTTTTTATAATATTTAATTCTTTTGTTTTTAGTATTAAAAAGTGATATAAAATAATAAATGATTAATTTTAAATTTTTTTTTTATTAATTTTATAATTATTGTTATAAATAATTTATAAAAATAATATATCAATAATAATTAAAAAATACGAGAAATAAATACAAATAAAATAAAAATAATAATTATTTATCTTTTTTATTAAAAAAAAAGACAATTATAAAAAAAATCAAAGAAATAAATTATTCTGATACAGATAATTAAAAAACTTGTATTATTATCCATGTAAATAATAAAGGATTAAGTGCAAAATTATTTTCTAAATTTTATCCAAGTTTACATTTATATCTTCAAATTTTTTTAACAATTCAATTTTTTAATTTTTTTAATTTTTTTAATTTCTATACTTATATTCTAAAATCTTATTTTTATTCTTAATGAATTATCAATTTAATATTTTTAATTTAGAGATAAAATAAAAACTTATGATTGAAGTGTAGAAATTAAAAATTTTAAGAAATGAATTGAATGAAAAAGTTTATGAAGTGAATTTTGGAAGAAAAAAAATTGAAAATTTAAGTATAAAAATTTAAGAATTAAATGTGCCAATAATAAAAAACAAACTTTCAGATTTCTTTTGGCTTTGATTTGTAGAATTATCGGGGCTTTAAATTTTATTATTATTCTTACTATAAAAAAGGGAAAATAATTACCCTGTATAAATGTATATTCAATATTTCGATCAGTTTTACCAATATCGCTATACGATATCATTTTTGTCAGATTGATTTACATTTTTGTCCCGTAGTTATCTTCAACGTACTTTCCAGATTTCATTGAATTTACCATATATCATCTCTATATCTATCTCTATCTCAATCTTCTCTCCAACTTTCCCCCTTACTTTATTATTCACCATCGACGAAGAGTTCTACCGAAGAAAATTAGAATAATATGTGTTGAAAAATGTATGGTTGTAAAGAAATAAATTTCATACACTCATGATAATTTTTTAAATCAAAATAGAACAAAAAAATGACACCAAGATTTTGCGTGAAAAAATCTTTCAAAATGAAAGTAATAAACACGAGATCCGTAAGCCACTTGAACTTTTACTATAATAAAATGGGATTACACACTTCACATTTAGGTAGATCTCTCACAAAAATATAACAAATATATATCTTCAATTTGTGGGTAAAACTTAACAAATTAGCTCTCTTAATTTTTCCTCTCAAAAGCTCTCTCAGTTTTCTTTTACTCCGCTTCTGATCTGTTAATTTTGAGATTGAAGCTAAGGCTTTATAAAGCCAAAAACTCCATTCTTCACGCATGAATAGATGGAGACAAATGGCATAAAACTTTTGACTTTTTTTCTTTCTTTCTTCTTTCGACGCCACCCGCTTTTGAATGTTTCCTTTCTTCCTTTTTATTTTCTTTGCTGCTAACCCACATTAGTTGGACCAACAATATGTTGTCTCGGGTTTCAGGTTTAATTATCATACGACCTTGGCTTTTCGTTTCTTGGGCTTGATTCCATTAGAGTACTGATCACCAAAAAAGACATAGATAACAATGGCAGAAAATCACTAGAAAAAATTGTAAATTTTGTTTTAAGTAATGTTTCTCATCGATTAAGTTTTAATACGTAATTATTAAGGCTAGTTTAATGAAATTAAAGAAATTAAAATTATTAAATATAAATAATTTTTTTCATCATTATATGTAATATGTTATATCTACATAAATTTCATATGAAATATATTAAGTACACTAGAATTATAACATATTATATATACTAGAACTTTATATGAGGCTAAAGTTCCTTATGTCTCAAGAATTGGAAGTTTGATGTACAAAATGTTCTATACAAGACCAAACATTCATCGTACAGTAAAAATTGTTAGCATGTTTATGTCAAATATAAAAAAAAAATCATTGAGGAACAATCAAGTTGATTTTGAGATATCTACGAGACATCGCAAAGAAGTGTTTGTACTTTAGTCAAGTATAGTTAAAATTACAAGGTTACGTAGACACAGGCTTTAGAAGTGAAGTTGATCATTGAAGAAACACTACATGTTATATATTTATTGTTAGAATTACAACTATTAGTTGGATGTTATAAATACAAAAGATTGTCACTCTATACACTACAAAAGATTGAGTATGTAGTAGTGATTGAAGTTAGTAAAGAGTTGATATGGTTTCAAGGATTGTCAACAGGAGAAGAATATTCTGCACAATGATAGTCAAAGTGTGATACACTTGGTGAATAATTCAACATTTTATTCTAGAACCAAACATATTGAGTTTTGTTATCACTTTATTAGATATCTATTAAAAGATTATGTATTAATATTGGAGAAGATTTAAGGAAGAAAAAATCAAACAAATATGTTGACAAAGACAATATTTATTGACAAACTAAAGTTGTGTTCAACTTCAGTTAGTATGCTAAAGTAATAAGACTAGAAAAACGATTGCATTGATCGAGATGTGAATACAGATTGAAATCAGTCTTCAAGTGGAGATCGTTGATTAAACTTACATGCCCTAAATGGTGTAATAAATGATAATAAAACAAAAGAGTGGTTTGTTAAGCCAACAATCTAATAGCGGTTGTTAAGTCAATAATCCAAGAAAATTGAATGAACCGTGTATTTTTTTGTTGAAAAAAAATCAATTAAGAATTAGTTGCCAAAACATGTTGAAATAGTGATTGTCATGTCAATAATCCAAGAAAATTGAATGAACCGTGTATTTTTTTGTTGAAAAAAAAATCAATTAAGAATTAGTTGCCAAAACATGTTGAAATAGTGATTGTCAAGTCAAT
The DNA here is from genome assembly GCA_033030585.1 of Hippophae rhamnoides. Lineage (NCBI taxonomy): Eukaryota > Viridiplantae > Streptophyta > Magnoliopsida > Rosales > Elaeagnaceae > Hippophae > Hippophae rhamnoides. The sequence goes on along the minus strand of CM065436.1, from coordinate 901,082 downwards.
AATCCAAGAAAATTGAATGGACCGTGTATTTTTTTGTTGAAAAAAAAATCAATTAAAAATTAGTTGCCAAAACATATAGAATGAGCATTCTGCATTTATAAATAGAACAACCCAATATGTATTTTGCATTATCCTATGGAAAGAAAAGTTTAGAGAAAAAAGACTTTAGTGAGAAAAAATTAAGAACAATTTTCTTGGGTGTAATTGAGTTGTGACTTATAAATATTGTAAACATTTTATATTTATTTTTTTTAATAAAAAAATCTATAATAAGTCCAAAAATGTAAATAAAATTGGTCAAATTTTGTTATAAAATTTATACATTATTTTATCTATTTTTATTTTCTTATAATTTGATTCATCAAAAATTCGCAAAATTTTCATCTTATTCAAGTAGGCTTAGTTTTATCTAAAATAAGATTTGAGTTTAAATGTATTTGCAATGAATTTTGAAAAGAGTGTCAAAAATTTCATAGGAAATATTTAGGATGGTTACAATTTTAAATATAGTTTGGTTGATTGTTAGGTTTAATTATTTTTTATTTTTTTATTTAAAGTTTTAAATTTAAGTTTAGTTTCATGAAAACTATAATCTCGAAATTATAAATGGTTTTATTTTATATTATATATACATATATATATATATATATAAAGTAAAAAACATTTATAATCAAATATTAGAGAAAGAAACAAAATAAAATGAATAAAGTATAGAATATTTATATATATATATATACATATGATTTTCAAGATTTTTTTTATTAAATTTAAAGTATTTGGAAGCATTTTAAATTAATAAAATTTGAAATTCGATTTTGGAGCTTGAAACTATAACTGTTACTCGACAAAAATTTTCGAATTTATATTGCGTTTTTAGTTTAGAGCAACATATAAGATTTTGAGTAATAAAAAGGGTATGATTATTGTGCTAATAAAAATTATTATTATCACAATTATAGTTATTAATTATAAATTTATCTAATAATAATATTTTTAATAATTAATTATAAAATAAAAAATATTAAATATTAAATATTAAATATAATAAAAATTATATAAAGTAAACTTCTCAAAATTTATAGTAATATAAATAATATTTTAATAATATTAAATATAATTTAATTGAATGTAATTTAACCAACTTAAGTTATCATAATTAAATTTAAATATTATTAAATTAAAAGATATGTTAATTTTTTTTAATAATAAAAATATATAAATTAGTTATTTTTTAAAAATAAATTTTAAAATATTATATTTTTAATGGTATCGCATAAAAGAAAAATATTATGAAACATGACTTTTAAAGAAGCATTCTATATCTCTACTTCCCTTGATTTTATTATTTATTAATTTTTTTTAATTTTATTAAAATAATAATGTAAAACATGACTTTATATAAAAATTATATCATAACTATATTGCATTTGTTTGTAGGAATATCGCTTTATCACTTGTCATAAATGATAAAAAAATAATTCCAAAGGAAATGCAGGGAACTCCACTAAAATCATATCCACCTATCATTTGGATTCATATCAGTTCTAGTTTGATGACTACTGTAGCACCTCTCTTCACAGCCATGGAAGACCACTATCCCACAACAAGCCCCTCTTCATTTTCTCCTTAGACTTTGTGTTTAACCCATACATTCATTCATACACACAAAAGTTCTTCTTCGCTGCTCAACTTTCTTCAAAGCAGAAAAAGAAAAAAGAAAAAAGAAATGTCCTCCTCCTCTCACGTATTCAATCTTCATACCTCAAAGAAGCAAAGCTTCATAACTCATTTCTCTTCAAAATTCATCAATCAACTTCAGGTGAGCTCAATCTCTTACGCTGTGCCATTTTGTACCTTGAATTTACCTCAATTTTTCAAGTTAAGCAAAGAAAGATTGAAACCCGTTAAAGCTTCAGCGACCCCTAGTGTTGAAAATGCCTCCCCATCTTCATTTAGAAGTAAAAATCCCAAGGAAATTAACATTTTGGTGGTGGGTTCAACTGGGTATATTGGAAAATTTGTTGTTAAGGAGTTGGTTAACAGAGGGTTCAGTGTTATAGGAATAGCTAGGGAAAAAAGTGGAATTAGAGGTAGGGTTAGCAAGAAAGAGACTTTGAATGAATTGAATGGAGCTAATGTGTGTTTTTCAGATGTGACCCATTTAGATACTTTGGAGAAATCTTTGGAAAGTTTGGGAAAATCCATTGACGTTGTTGTTTCATGCCTTGCTAGTCGTTCTGGTGGTGTAAAGGACTCATGGAAGATAGATTATGAGGCAACAAAGAATAGTCTTATGGCTGGTAGGAATTTTGGGGCTTCACATTTTGTATTACTTTCTGCTATATGTGTGCAAAAGCCTCTTCTTGAATTTCAGCGTGCCAAGCTCAAATTCGAAGCTGAGTTGATTAGAGAAGCTGAAAACGATAGTGGATTCACCTACAGTATTGTGAGACCAACTGCATTTTTTAAAAGCTTGGGGGGTCAGGTTGAGAATGTGAAAGATGGTAAGCCTTATGTGATGTTTGGGGATGGAAAGTTGTGCGCGTGCAAGCCAATGAGTGAGGCAGATTTGGCTTCTTTTATTGCAGATTGTGTTCTGAGTCAAGACAAAATTAATCAGGTTTTGCCTATTGGAGGTCCTGGGAAGGCTTTAACGCCATTAGAACAAGGGGAAATTTTGTTTAGACTTGTGGGTAGAGAACCAAACTTCTTAAAAGTGCCAATTGAGTTTATGGACTTTGCTATTGGAGTTCTCGATTTTCTTGTTAAGTTTTTTCCTTCTATGGAAGATGCTGCTGAGTTTGGGAAGATCGGAAGGTATTATGCTGCTGAGAGTATGTTGGTTTTGGATCCTGAGACTGGACAATATAGTGCTGATAAAACACCGAGTTACGGTAAAGACACTTTGCAAGAATTCTTTGAGAGGGTACTTAGAGAGGGAATGGCTGGCCAGGAGCTAGGGGAGCAAACAATGTTTTGAGACCATGTCTCTTTTAATAAATTGACCGTCTTTAAGGTATGAAGCTCCTCTATCAGCATAGCAACCTCATTTTGTAAATGTTGCGAGAAACGGCTTTTGATTCATTGTTGTGACTCTTGTAGCTATTTGACTATGTCCTGTATGCATCTATTTGCTTCAATTATAATTTAAGTTCTGCATGAATTGTTTGTCAACAGAACTTTGAACTCCTCTCCTCTCAGTGTTGTAGTATCGTAGGCCTCTTATTGGTCTCTTGTTCACCATTCATTCATGTGTGATTAACTACTTTGTATTACTCAAGTTTTTAGACTAGCCCAACTGGAAGATACCAATTTAGTGCATGAAAATTGAACCAGGAATCACTATACTATTGTCTTAAAAATATTCTAACAATGTCTTCAATCAATTGTGTTTACTTTACATAACCAATCAACTACAAACAGAAGAAGAAGAACCATGGAACAATATACACCTCACAACCAGAGAATAGCTACAAAGAAAAAATTACTTTTTCACATATGTAAACAGTAAACAGCGTGGTTTTATATCACATACAATCTGTATAAATGTATGCCCTCTAGAAAATCTAGTGGGGGATACGTTTATGTATCCTGAAAATGTTAAACCAGAGGAGCAAGACCAGCAAAATAGAGCCAATCAGTGCAACAAAAAGGGAGCTTCCTATGTGTCGGCAGAACTTGTCGAAGTTATTGCAAACCTTTCCCCACTGCACGTGTTTATTGCCCTTTAGCCCAGTGTATGCAATACCACCAGCAGCGCCCAAAGCCGAAGCTAGCACCCCCAACATCAGCTGCATCACAAACAAAGCACGCACGAACAGGTCAGATATGCCTTTTTACAAAATACATTAACTTGCTTGAAGATGGTTTCTGCATCAGTAAAAATTCATGTTGCCTATAAATTGTTGTTGTTATTATAGTGATTAGAACATAGATCTTACTGTATCCCAAAATGCAAAGAGAAACAAGAACTTTGCAGAGAAGTCGGACTTTTGGACAATTGATGCTAGGGTAGTAATGATGCTGTAAAAGGCTGTAACTGCTAGTGCCACCAAAAGGTATCTACAATATGAAATCGAAAACCAAGTGTTTAAATTAGTGAACCAATATAGAAAAGAATAGTCATATTTATGTAGATTTAAGTGTATAGTATGACCCTCTTTCATAGGAAGAATTTCATTTTTAACCTCTCTTCGATACTATGTTCAAATTTTTAGAAGGCGTTAAACACATTGTTAAATGCATGTCTATAAATCCATTAAACATGTATTCAGTTTCTTTAACGTTTTGAACATATGCTCAATGGATATTCTCAATGTTTATTTTATAATATTAATATTTATTTTTTTTTATCTTTTTGTTTATAAAAACATATTTATATCATAAAACAAATTTGGAGAATATATCAAAAAATTGAACACATGCTTGGACAGGGTTAGAAATAAAACTAGTTACAAGACTAGATTATATATGAAACGGAAGGCATATTGCGTAAAAATAAAGGTATCAACATGTTCACATCTATCTTACATGGACTCGGATTAGGACTCATATAGAATGTATAGTTTTGATTTTTAACATATTTGGACATAACCCTTTACTCACATGAAAGCTGGAGCATCATCAAACTTGGCCTGAAATTTCATTGGCAAAGGCAAAGTAGGCGTGGGGCCTTGCACAGTTTGCTTACTAGTAACAAGAACTACGAGGCTTGTTATTGTTGCTGCAAATAACAAAACTCTAAGAGTCACATCAATTATAGAATAATCATGAGCTGATGGAGGAGGACGATGTGTAGCTTCTGATTTGGGTGGATGGGGTGCTTCCTTGGCTACTTGTGTTTCAGTGGAGGCCATTTTTTCTGGGAATTGGCTCTGTATGTTTCAATGGAAAATCCTTATTGAAAGTGGTAAGAATATTGGTATAGATAGTTCTGAATGCTACGAAAAGTGAAGCATCATTGTGCATATATATATATATATATATATATATATGATGAATATGATGAATGATGGTGTTTTGGATTTGACCAAAGATTCCACCAAAAAATAATAGATGGAGTTTTCTTCACGCCAAGGGGGGTATGAATGTGAAATGAATTAATACAATTATACAAGACATTGTCTACCATGGCGGGTTTTTTTTTTATTTCCTCAACTAGTTAAAAGATATTTTTTGTAGAGAGAGGGCTAGTTCTGTTTGTGTTGTTTAATACTCCAGATTATAAAAGTAAGTTTTAAGAAAAAATAATTTTATTTTAATTATTTTTATATTAGAATGCTATATTTTCATGTCAATTTATTAAAACTATATTTAAACACAAGTTATTTGTAAGGATAAAATTAAAATTTATATGAAATTATTTTAAAAAAATTATCAACAATAATAATATTTTAACATGAAATTATCTAAATATGTATTTTTACGTTTAAAAAAATTAAAAATATTCAACAAATATTAAAATAAATATGTATTTTTTATTTTATCTATTTTTAATTAGATAAAATATAAAAAATCATAACCGATAAGACGTAGAATACAAAATAGTTGTTACAATATTAAAGCCATGGTTAATCGAAATTGAATATATATAAATATATACTTTTAATAATAAAAAAAATATTATATGAAATAATTAGTTATAATTTTATTTATTTTTATTTTTATATCTTTTATTTTACTTAAAAATAATATGTGATAAATTAGTTAATTAATAACAATATTTTAAACAATATAGGAGGATAAAAATGATGTTAAAATTTAATTTTTTAATAAATATAAAAAAATAAAAATAACGGTTAAATCGTAAAAAAAAATATTATAAATTCATAATCAACAGTAATTATCTAAATATATATAAAATAATTATAATTATTAACATAATCTACTATAAATCTTCAGATTTTGTAAAAAGCTAAGTATTTTGAATATAAAATTAGATTAAATAATATATTTATTATATAGATAGAATAAAGTTAAATAGTACGATTACAAATGAAATTAAACAAAATTCCATGTCATACAAGTGGCGCAACAATAACTCCGTCAAGGTAGGTGGCCTACGCGGCTAAGCCTCCTGATATTGATCTGAATTGGGGTGGGTCCATTCCAGCTTTATAAAAAATCAAACCTTTGATTTTTCCAATTAACATTTTTCATGTAATAATATTTTTACATAAATTATTTTCCGTTTTACAAAGAATTTAGTATATGTTTTATAATAATTTTAATTTTTTTTAATCAGATAGTTATGGTAATGAATTTTAACTTTAATGTTTATACTTTTAAATAATTATTATTAAAATATGAAATAATTGATAAATATTTAAAAATAATTTTTTTTAATCAAATTTCAAATTTTTGATTTTTTTTAATTTTATTTTGACGTAATATCTTTCATAAAAAATAATTAAATTTTAAGACATTTATATTTATAAATATTAATATCTAAAAGAAATGATAAAAAAAATTATTTATAAATAATAGCAAAAAAAAATTTATAATTCTCTAAGTTTTTGAGAAATAAAAAACATAAACCAAAAAGTTTGTGTTACATTGTATTTATCATACAACATCTTAATTATAATTTATTAAAAATTTATAATAAATAAAATTTTTCTCAAAAGAAAAAAAAAATTCCTGCTTGGTTGTATCAACCACAAAGAGAACTTTGTTCACTCCTCTTATATAAAATTTGTGTTCTTATATCGAAGCCTAATAATGATTGGATAGTTAAAAATGTCAACATAAATCACAAGCCACCATAAATTGAACTTTAAATGAAATTCTAGTTATGGAGAGATTTCCACTTGATTCAATCTTTTAGCATATTTTATGTATTATAATCTCAAATACAACCCTTCATGGACTTTCACCATGATAAAGAGGAATTGATTAAGAAATTTTTAGGATAAACGTACACGTCAAAATGAACTTTAATGAGGTTCTTATCTTTTTATAATTTTAATAATTATAAAAAAAAAAATTAAAAAACCTCGAAAAAAAATATTTTTTTTTCTTTTATACACTTTAAAATTATATTTTTAAATTATTTTAGTATTGATTAGTAAACAAAACTTTTTGTCATAATCACTCTGCATCTATGACAATGACTGAATTTCGTCCCTTATTTTTAGGTATTATTTAATAAAAATTGAGACCGGTTGCGTCAAACCCAAAATTGCAGGTAAGGGCAAGATTTAGGCTATATGTATAGTTGGTTGGACCACGTATAGTTTTGATTAATTTTTTTTTTTATGATAAATGTACGTTCAAAGCTTAGTCATAAAAGATTTGGATAGATTTGAACGTTGTTACGTTAAACATTTTGTATTATCTCTTCGTATATTTTATTTAATATTTATAATAAATTTATAAGTTAAATTATAAATATTCATGTTTTATAATCCTATTATTTTTATAATTTTAATGAGAACTTTTTATGATAAATATTATATCTCGTTATAATATCATCTTAATCTATAAAAAAAAAATGAATTTAGATAGTATGAGTTTATAAAATTCATTGGAATATTAGATGGTCGTAATTATAAAACACTTAGTATCAAATATTAATCTATCAATATAAATATATTTGATGATTGGATACATTTGATCTACAATATATAGCTTGAGAATATCAAACACTTAGGTATCAAATATTATTTTATTCAGAATGTTATGTCTTATAATGGTATTATTATCAAAAATATCACTACATCGATTAGAACAATTGTGTTGACCAAACATATTTCTATTGATAAATTCAAACATTATTTAGACTTGTTTGTTGTTTGTAGCATGTAATTTCCTGGGAGTTTTTGGGGCGATAAATGCTTGATATTTTGGAGAATTTTTATTTAAAGAACTTAGTTTCATTTTAAATTAAGGTGAAGATTTGTTTAGTTTATTTCAAAATATTATATTACAATTAGAATTTTATTCTTAATAATATTATAGATATAAAATATGTTATTTTGTTATAGAATTAAGATTTATTTGATTTTTAAATTAAAGATTTTTAATATTATTAGAATTTAACAATTAATAGAACGATTTTTAATCAATAAATCATTTATATATATATAATGGTATTCTCTCAAACAAAAAATTGATTACCATCAAAAATATTGAAATTACATTCATTAATTAAGTCATTTTTTTTAATTTGGATCTTTTATTGCAAGATTTGTTGTCACATTCTTTTTTTTACTTTGTGTTGTTACATTTGTTGACGGAGATTTTTAAATAATATTATTTATATTTTTCATTTAATTATTATTAGATTTTAATCAAATTATTTGAATATGTGTTATTTATTTATTTATTTTTATGTTATTTATGTAATATAAATTGATTTCTAACTTTTACTTCCGCATTTCCCGATTTATAACAGCAAACATATGAAATCAATGCAGATTGCAGAATCAAAAATCCAATACCCATAGAACCTTCACTGATAATAAACACATGACATTATACTCAAAAAAGTTCGAGGTGTATTTATCATCTTTCCTTTTTCATCAAGAGCACTTCTGATCTTTAGAAAACCTGTTGATGTTCTATTTCTTATAATAATAGATTAGAAGCACCTAAGTAGGTGAGGTGTAAGACGATCGTTGTATATATGTGGCGAACCATGAATCTCAAGAGCTCAAAATTGAGACTTTTTTAACTCATCTTATCTAGAGTTTTTCAATAAAAACTCCCTCTGTTTTTCAATGCTTCGTCACCTAGAATTAATATTCTTTATCTCTCTTGTTAATTCAAGTGGGTATAATTCATCCCATAAAAACGCGCATGAAAGTGTAAGGATTATCATATTTATAATCAGCTTTTTTGTTTGTTTTTTGATCGATGTGAGACTTATTTCCTCAATACTCTCCCTCATATCGACTGTGTCGACGGACGATAGTGATCTTATTGTTGCCACAGGTGGTAGTGTTGGATAGTTTCTCCATCGCCAGAGAGTTTTCCTCTGATATTATGTTAGTTCATCTGGACCTAACTCATCCCTTGAAAATACGCTTAATAAACACGCATGCAAGAGTGAGTACTGTCCAGACTTATAACCAACTCTTCTGTTGGTTCCCTTGTCGATGTTTAACTTATTTTCTCAATAATTCTCCTTACATCGATTGTGTCGATAGACGATAATGATCTTATTGTTGTCACGGATGATAGTGCCGGATAGCTCCTACACCGTCAGGAGGTCATGATTTGATACAAATCTTATTTGACCAAACACTTCTCTTTAACCCAAAAACAAACTTGTTGGTTAAGAGTTACCTCAATCTTATAAGCTTATCTTCCCTCTTCCCTCTGTTACTATTCTTTTTTCCTTTTAAATCTAACAAAATATCCTTCAAGGATTTTAGCTTCTCACATACTGCACTGTTCACATTGCTAAACAGTAAATACCACAATCACTCGTGTCAGCTCCTTCACCTCCTCACTTCTTTGTAATAATATTAACGAAAAAATATATTATACCATTAAGCGTGAAAATATAAGTTAATTAAATGGAAGATTAGTACTATTTTTTTTAAATAAACAAAAATTTAATAAAAGGTAAAAATTAATATGATTAATAATAAGTATATATCATGAATAATAAATAATACACCTATATAATATAAATCATGTATAACTTTTCTTGTATTTTTTTTTCTCCTTTTATGGAGAACATTTTCAATACCCCTTATTTACGTAACATCTTGTGTACCCACTCGTTAGATGTGAGTTAATTATGTAAGAGAAGTGGAAGGGCATGGTTGAGGTTTAATGAATTAAGTCTTAAATAAATTGAACTTTACTATTTATTAAATGAATTTAAAGGTTAGGTTAAGACAAATGAATAATATCTACGAATAAAAGAAAAATGTAAATTCGATCTCGCAATATCAATTCGATTTTTATCCTATAAATTTCAAAAAAGATACAATTCGAGTAAAATTATACTAATAATTATATTCATTTGTACTTAAAATTAATTATATTAATTTATATATTTATTAAATTAAATTAAATATCAATTAATAATTAAAGTACATTAATTTTTCGCGTAAATATATATAAAAAAATTAAAAAGTTTAAAACAATGATTTTTTTTAAATATTTTTTAATAACTATCTCAAACCGTTACTCACGAGTAAATAATCATCTCCAAACCGTAATGATTTTTGAACAATTTTAAATATAAATTTTATAATTTGATTCGTGGACACTTATATCAATAACCATACTCGCACCCATTGCTAGTTATATCATAGATGAATCAACCAATGTAAAACCCATTAACAAAATTTGCCCCCTAACTCACAAACCCCGAATCTGAAGCTTTTAAATGGTTTTGTATTGGTGTTAAATGAGATGACCGACTTCACCCATTTATTAAAGGGTTGGGTATGGGTTATAGCTATAGAAGTCAGTTGTAAACGGGTCAATCCAACCAACCCATTTAGTAGTAACTCTACATTGAACGGAAGTATTCTACATTTTTACCGTTATATGCATCTGAACAAGAACAAAACAATCAACAAGTTATTATGTCGAGTGCAGTGGCTGTAACATATTATCATTTGGCATTATGTGGATACCAACAACTTCTTAGCATCTTAATCGGCATTTCTCAAATTAAGTCTAGAGTCTATAAAGGCCTATACTATTGGCGACAATTCAGATTACAACTAAGAACATGAACCCAAACCGACATAACACAAGCTATTTTTTAATTAGAATTAACTACTAAATCTTTTATACTTATAAAGATATTGAATTTCTTATCGTTATAAATAAATAAATTACCTAAAATATCATAATATTAAAATAAGTGTGAATTTAAACTGGGTAATATGCTCACAACACAACCCACACAAATTGCCACCCAATTTTATGAAGTTTGGGAAGGGAGTTTCCGGAGGGTCCACTCAGCAGTGTCACGAATGTGCACACACTACCAAGATTAACACATCTAAACACGATGCATCACACTTACCGTTGGAATACAAGATTGATAGCATAGAGGCAATGCGGCAAAGCTTCCTTCACACATTCTGTAAGAAGCCTCTTACAGGAAACTGTATTATGAAGTCCAAACTTATTGTCGAAGATTAACCAGATATTTTAACTTATAGATAATGGCAGTTATTGATCGATCTTTCACGATAACATCGATGGTCATGAGAGAATACTAAGAGTATGAAACATTAAGGCAATATATCGACGACGAACCTTGCTTTGCAGCATGCTAAGTGCTAACAATCACGCACATTAAGGAGTCTTTGAAATAAAACCCATAACCTGCATTTGAACAAGATGCAGTATTTTCCTCCACAGATAATAATCTGTTCGGAAAGGAAACCATCAAAGTGACAATTAGGGTAGAGAAATATGCCATAAATAATATAACTTAAAAAAACCGATGACAAATTGATTGGTCGTGCTATTGCCAGAGCCGAGGATGTTATATGTCTCTTTGAAAGGAGATGAATAACTGATTCTCTCTGCCCAGTTGTTGCTGGAACATAAGGTTCTCTCCCAATAAAATATAGGAAAAGTGTAGTGCTTCGGATTCATATAGTAACCTTCATTTACTTCAAGAAAGAATTGCGTATCTGCTGGCTAGATCTTCCATGTTAACACTAACCATTAAACCCATGTTTAATATAGCATTGATCATTGCAGGAATATCAGATTTCAAAGACGCTGCTAAGTCCTGGGCCATGGACAAAACATGAATATAGGTGTAAGTTCACTAAAACCTGCCGTTAAAAAAAATGCTCAAGGTTCAAACAAAGTAATTGCATGTAGCAAGTAAAGACAATATCTACCTGCCGTTTATCCTCCTTTTGGTGCTTAATAACCTCCAAGGGCCACTCACTTACTAACTTTTGAAGTTCAACATTGATGCTTGGCTTCTTTGCGTCAGATAGGTTCTGGAATACAAAAACTTCAACCAATCAACTTATAGTAATATGTTAATAGATAAACCAGAAATTACAATCCATCCAATAAGCTACTGACCGTACACCCACAACTGTAATGCAACGAAGGAGAAAATTAAATCATAATTTTGTCTTTTCTCGAAATATAATTAACTGAAGAATATGATAGCGGGTAATTAGAAGAAATCAGGGGAAATTCACTATATGCTTCTAGACTGATATTATTGTTTAACGGTTGTGCTACAACAAATAATGCCTAGGCTCTGACTTGTCTGAGCCTTCTAGCAGCATTTGATAGCATGATATGTTATTTATTTATCAATTTATCTATCAACACCATTCCTGCAGCTTTTCTGGGGCCTGGACAGGATATTCTCATAATAAAAAACAATAGAGAACCTGATTTAGGACTTGAATTACAGCAGCAGCCTTCTCAGGCTTACATTCTAGTAACAGACCCTGCAATGAAAAAAATGAGCAGCATTTCAAGGATGATTCTGATAAAAATACCAACTTAGGTTTACACGGTTCAATAGCTAGGAACCATGTCTCTGTTACATGAATATACAATTAAAACCACTAATTCTATTCGACCAATATACTTTAAAACAAGAAACATATGATACATCTATATAAAAAAATCCTTACCTTAGTACATGCAAACCCAGTGATAAGAGTGTGCCGCTTCATTGACTCGGACCTCAGCTTCTCAGTTTTCCATAGTGACTCGGTGTCTCCTACAATTAAAAGAAATAAAAAGCTTAGCACGAATAGCAGTGTACATAAGGCTAAATATCTGTCTAGTTTAGTGGCTTTATTAAGGGTTCATGGCCATAAAACCTAGCAATATAAGCACAGTGATAATACTTGAGAAAACAAGGTAGATAATACAGCACAAAATCTATTATTCAATTGAACATGGGCATCATTAGATGAATGAATTGGGATGGATGTCCTATTAATCCATGGTACAACCCATTAATTTTAAAAACCCATCCCATCTTACCCCACGTACTTTTGTTATGGGTTGGGATGGTATTGGGATTAGATAAGTTTGAGTATCTCATTTACCCCAAATGGTATGAGTAAAAATAAAAAATCAAGATTAAAAACAAGGAACAAGACTATTTATAATATGAGATTTTAATAGAAAGAAAAATAATGGAAAAAAATGAAGTGACATTACGTTTAAAGTAAGAGTCATTAGGTATATGGGATTATACTCTATATGGGATATATGGGATGAGATGAGTTTTATTTAGAGTGAAACAATTTTGAACCATGAGCTCATTAAAGACGTTAAATAAGACATGAGATGGTATGGTATAACCCAATTTACATCTCTAGACATCAAGAAGTAGTAAATCATCTTGAACATGGTTCACGTAATAAATAATTCGACAATATAATGATAAGCATGAGTTAATATGGCAAAAAAAAAACATGAATTACTATGGCCCCATGCAGATGCTTTTATGTTCTTTTACTTATTACAACCAAGGATGTAAATGTCAACATTGTTGGCGATATTGTCTCGACAATGTCGTTTTTTTGCACCTCCTGATATCGAAACGTGATGTCCATATATTTTAACCAAATTATCGCTAAAATGTCAATAAAATATCATTGTCGTTAAAATATCTTGGATATCTTGGATATTGTCGCTAAAATGTCAATAAATATCGCTAAAATATTGAACAAAATATCAAAAATATTAATTCTTGATTTTTTTTCTTTTCTTCTTCTTTCTAAGTAATCATTTCAATTCATTTTTTTCTCATTTTATAGTAGATAATATATTCTCTTTTTTTTTGTTTGTAGCATGTTTACTATATAGTATTTTAAAAATAAATAATCAATAAAATCTATTTTCATACTATCAAAATTTATCTATTTATAATACGTACAATTAGATAGTTTATTTAATTATTTCAAATCTTTTAACTACTCATTCTACAATATTTAGCAAAAATATATATATATATTTTATTATACAATATTTTGATTAATTGATCAAATTATTGATTAATATAAATATTTTAAGTATTTAAAATACATATATTGAATAAAAAATTAGTTTAAGATATAAGTAATTGATTGTTTTGATTTTTTATAAAGTTTTATAAAAAAAATTCATATTTTTGATAAAATTTTCATAGTTTTCGTGATTTTTCTTAAAGTTTCTGTCGATAACGACAATATTTTCAACATTTCCGTAAAAATTATATCTCGACATTTTCACCGACATCAACATTTCAAATCTTGATTATAACAATGTCAAAGACCCGAAAAAAAAGAAGTGCACGGCTTAAATCTATAAGACCATCTCTGCCAGCAGCAGCACTTGTGACTTGTGAGTGAATTAGCAGGCTACAAGCATCAGTAACTCTATAAGCTCATAGTTAACAGCAAAAATATGTGGATTCTTTACAGTAGTACATTCAGCTCAATATTTTCATGTTCAGGTCCTCTCTGGCCAAGAAATCAGCATCAAGAAAAGATTGCAGGGTAAAAATATACAAGAATATACAGGTTCATAACATAACATAAGAAAAAAGAGATCAGCAAAAACCTATTTTAGCAGCAAAATCCAACCACAATTCAAAGGAGGTTTGCCGTAGCTTGACTCCAGCAATAACAAATCGTTTTGCATATTTGGAGAGCAATTTCCATTCACCGGTGTTGTAACAAATGCTGCAAATAGACAGACATTCCAAAAACAAAGTAAGATGATGAAAGATCAGAACAAAAACATTTTTTAGGGAGGGAGAGATAGAGAGAGGGGGAGGGGGAGAGGGAGAGGGGGAGAGATAAGGAGAGAGAGATTTCAACATGGTATAAAATGGGCTACTAAAGGCTACTTAACATATGTTTTCTTTTTTATTTTGACCAATTTCACAGACTGCTTGTACAACTATTATTGATTTGGTTACACTTGTCTGAGATAACACCAAGACCCCCCAAAGTTTTAGGCGTTCGATTTTGAAGGGAAGCTTAAGTTCATAAAGGGAAAACACCATGGATAAGTATAGCCTCCATACCTGACAACAATATCAGCTGTACCAGGTTGCAATCCTAAGTCATTCTTTTTTAGAAGTTTCATTACATCCTCCATCAGTTTCACATCATTGTGATCTTTAGCAAATGACTGTAATCATATCATAGAACACGTTAAATTTTAAAACCAGAGAAATAAAACATTTCAAAAGAATCATAATTATATAGCACCAGTAAAGCATGAGCAGATCCAACTGTAGGAGTCAATCCATACACATTATGCTTCCACAAGGTCTTCTTACCTGCAAATAAAAGCATCCTTATTGCTTTTATAAAAATGATATGTTATACTATATGAGAAAGCATGGAACTTTGGAGCATATATGGAGGGGGAAAAGAATTCATGTATGCATATTATCAAATTTGATTATTGAAACGCATTCATATGGCATACCAAATTCAATTTCCCCAACACGAACACATGCCTTAGTAACTTTTCTACAGAGATCTTCGTTGAAATTAACACTGATTCTAAGATTTGATAATCTCTGCAACCAAATATAAATTGCATAAGTCATTCATGAGAGGCAGGTAGTAAAAGTTGAGAGCTAATAGAGATATGAAAGAAGGAACTAACAAATCTCCGGAGCATCTGCAATGCCTCAAAAAGAGACTTAATGTCCTCATGGTTTCTACAACTTTCAATCATTGACCATAGCAAAGCATTGGGAGGCATTGATTCTTTAACATGCACTGAATGGTGAATTTCATCATAAAGAGTCTTCACAGCCTCTGCATTCATGAGGAAAATTGAAAAATAAAAAAAATGAACTTACAAAAGAAATTCAAACAGTTTACAGAAAGGAAATCAACAACCTGTTAGTCTGCCTTCTTCAGTAGTGGAATTTGAACAAAATTTTGCCATCCTGGAATAAATTGCCGTTGTTGCTAGTTGTGAATAGTTGTTCCAGAAAATTCCTATAAAATTAAACATTCTAACGTCAAACAATGTTCTAGTCTAATCACATTGGCTCTGTTTGGCCGTTAAGTATTTGCTTAAGGTAAAATCACTCTCCAGATCCCCAAAACCGCCATTGGCTCTGTGTATAAAGAGAAAAATTCATTGAAAGTGCAAAACAGAAGCCATTCATTCTGAAAGCTAATACTTTAATAGGTTTAAATTGGTTCTTTCCAACCACTTTTCTACTATTTAGGATTTCTCAGCAATCAAATACCATAACTTACAAAAATTCAGACGACAATTCGGAACACAAAATAGAGAGAGAAAGGAGGAGAAATTCCAGTTACCAGAGGTTAACGGAGGTTGAGAAACGAAGGAGCTGTTGTTCCGACATTGATGATAAGTATGCGGAGCTTCGACGATTGGAGTATCAATAGAGATGAATCGATCAGGGTACAGAAAAATCGGGGGCTTGAAGACCCTAGAAAGTCTGCGAGCATTAGAGAGTGCTTGCATGGTTTGGGGACCGAGTAGAAAGGGGTGAGTGGGATAATGAGTCAACTCGGCGAGTTTCGAACGATAAGTTAAATGTAAATCCTAAAGCCTAAAGCTACAAGAGTAATCAGGGTTTAGGGGAAACACCAGGAAGAAAGAGAAACATAAAGAGTGCAACAGCGATCCATGGCTGATTCTCTGTTTCTGCGCTGTTCATTAAACACGTGGATCCTATGTCAGTATTTTTCTCTTTTAATTTTTTTAAATAATTACATTAATCACAGCCACGTACCATTCTAAAACAGTGTAAGTTTAATATAACCAGGGAAGATTTTTAAATTTTTAATATTTAAATAATATTAAATAGTATAATTAAAATCCTCTAAACAGCCACATTATTTTTGTCTTACTATTTTTTTTAATGCTTTTAGCCTTTTTTTTTCTTTCCTTTTTTTATATCTTTAATCAATTTTTAATCATATTTTTTAAATACCAATAGTTTTAAATTTTTAAAATTAAAATATACTTTTTTTTAAGTTATGAAAATAAAATCCTCCAATTGAAAGAAGAAAAAAAATATTTATATTACAAATTATTATTCTTATACAAAACATCGTTTAAAGGATTGAACATCTTAATATTTGTAATATAATAATATATATATTTTTAATTAAATTATACCTTTTATATAAGTATCAAAATATTAAATAAAACAATTCTCTACATTAATTATAAACTTTTCTCTAATATTATTCATCAAATAATTTGAATAAGAATAATTATATTTTATATATACCTTTACATTCAATCATTCTGGACTATTTGTGACTCAAAATATGATTGGAATGGTTATATATATATATATATTATTGGTTTGTGTTTAAAATACAAAATTTGTATTTTTATTTAGAGTTTTTATTAAATATTATGTATGGTAAATTATTAGTGGTTTAAGAATAAAACTTTTAAGTCAAAAAGTTTATGTGTAATCAAGAGAATATATTATTTATTCCTCTAATGACTCTCAGAGTTCTTAATGACTCCTTGAAACATGTTAAATTTATTTTATTTATTATAATCAATTTTAATCAATAACGAGTAAAAAAATATTGTTATTTATTTCGTCAATTCAATTTTTATCTAATAAATTTTAGAGATAAATACGATATCAAATATTAACCGATTATAGAACAACAGGTACAATTTAGATACAATTAATAATTGTATCCGTCTGTATTAAAAATTAATTATATTTATATAATTAAATTATATATTTATTAAATTAATATGTTTAGAATTAATTAAATTTTAAATTAATAAATTTAAAAAAATAATTTTTTTGTATATTTTTTAATAACCATTATGAACCGTCATATGTGGATAAAAATTGTTTTCAAGCTATAATAATTTTTAGACGATTTTAAATATAAATTTTATAATTTAATTTAAAAATAATTATATCAAAAACCGTGTTAATACATACTCATACTATTATTAATTTTAATATGTGATTAATAACATTATTAGGGAGCTCGTTCTTATTTGTCATTAAATTAATTGAATAATACAGTGGTAATGGATAAAATTTATCATACAAATCATCCATTTGTTAAAGTGCATTATACAGTTCTTAATAAGGGTAATTCACAAATTAGTATTGATAAGTCACTTAAAGGTAAAGATATTTTGATAATTTTCGTCGCAAATGAGTTTATGTACGTGGGACAAGTTGAAGAATACATGATAACTTGATCAAAAATATAGATATTCACTTAAAATAATTATGTTAGTATAAAATATACACTGATATGCTTGTAACGTAAACATTGTAATTATATATCCTAATATAATATTACATGTGTATAGAATCTCAAATAAAAATGGCTAAAAAAATTATGGATTTTATTATCTGTATTATCGGTTTAATTTTATCTAATAAATTTTAAAAATAGATACGATTTTCGGTAAAAAAAAATATGAAATAACGGATACGATTATATTGATAACCGTAATCGCCCGTAATTAAAATTAATTATATTTATTTAATTAATTTATATATTTATTAAATTAAATTATATATTAATTAATAATTAGAGTTTATTAAAAAAAATTAAAAAATTTTAAAAAAATATTATTATTTAATATTTTTAAATAATTGTCCCTGTTACCTACGAATAAATAATCCTTATCAAACCATGAAGATTTTCCGGCCACAATTATATAAAAAATCATCACTAGTACCATCCCTAATCCCAAGGAAGTAAAACAAAAAAAAATGTGGTCGCTCATAAATAATAGAGATGTTAAACGGATGGTTTTTAATTATTATTTTTATTAAAATATTACTTTAAAAAATTATTAAAAAATAATATTTTTATCTTAATTTATTTATTTAAAATAATTAATATTATTTTTAATCTAAATAATAAAACGATACAAATAAACTAATATAAAAAATATTTAATATTATACTCCTTTGTTTATTATTGTTTTAAATATTTCAAACAATAAAAATCAGTAAGATATTGTATAAAAAAAATAACATTGCACGGGTTACATATATTAGTAATGCTTAATTTTGTAATAAATTTAAAAAATTTAATTACGAATTATTTTATTTTACGCTCATTGTATCACGATGAGGTGTGCAAATCGGGATCGATTTTAATATATATAAGCTGTATAATATTATTTAAAAAATAAATTATTTTATTTATTTCCTTATGCACCAAGATATTAGATTGTTATAAATAACATTAAATAGATGACATTAATTAGTATTCTTTACAAACACCTTAAGTTTTAAACTTCTCATCTCTCTCCAAACTGGCACCTTACACCTTGATTATATATTATATACATGTCATGTATTAAAATTTTTATTTTAATTTATTAATATATTTAAAATTTAAATTTAAAATTATTAATGTATTATTATAAAAGTAGGTTCATATTTGTAACTTTTATTAAAGGATAAAGTGCTTAAATAATTATTTTATTTAGGTTAAATGTGTTATTTAGTATCTTAATTTAGAAAAAATATTTTTAAATTCCTTTATTTATAAAAAAATGTATTATTGTTTTATTTATAAAAAATTACTGGGAGAGTAAAATTAACCTTTCATTGTATTTTTCATTAAATATAATAGATGTATTACATGTATATTTCTATTTTTTGATAATTATATACATAAAAATTTAATTAAATTTTTTACGAAAAAAATTTCTTTCAAAATTAAACAAATTTTTTATTATCTAATATATAAAGTCTCATATTAGACAATGAAAACTTAATTTAAGTTTGATAGAAATATTTTTTAAAAAAATTGACTAATTTTTTAATTAAAAATTAATTCGTAGATATATATCTTTAAAAAATAAAAATATGTATGTTATTCCATTATATCTAATAAAAATTTGGATAGGAAATTAAATTTATCTTATCTTTAATCCTTTTAACTAACAAAATAAACTTAAAAATATATTTTTTAAACAATAAAACCAAACAACCCTATAACCTAAACAAAGGATCTTCGTAACCTTTTTTTCTTTTATTAAATAATAATAATACTAAAGTAACAAGTTGGTTGAATGATACAATTACTCTTACTTATATCACCTATATTAAACATACAATGAAATCTCTAATTTAAAACATAAATAGATAACTTTTAATTAAAAGAATAATACTAAGGTATTAAATTCATTTATAACTTAAAAGATCAAATCATAAATGATCAAATTTAAAGTACTTCTATCCATGGCAAAGGATCCTAGAAAATGGTTTAGGTTAAAGTCTAATCTAAATTTTGGAAATTTTTTATATTTTATGTATATAAACTCGATATTATTTAAACTTGATAAGAATAAATATATTAACTTAAGCAATATTTTTTAATAAATTATACAAAATGATATTTAAAATTTATAATAATAAAAATAAAACTCGATAAAATTGAATGATGTCGAATTAGATAAAATTCTACATTAAAAATATCTAAATAATCATAGTTCAAAGTTTAATGTAAAATGATGGATTGAATTTTTCTTTAATTGTAAAAAATATTAGTTAAAAAATATTATTTTTGTTGTGATAAATTTTAAGACATGCTATTTTTTATTTTTTCATATTATTTTATTCAATCGATACAATTCAATTTGAAATATATATTTAGTCATTAGCAATTTTAAAATAAGATATTGATATCATATTTACTACTAAACTATTAAGGTGATGGGTAACGTAATCTGATAAAAAAATTTGAAAAATCTTATAATAAATTATATAAAAAATCTTGTTAAAAACTAACAACAAATATGAAATAATATCACAACTTACCTCTTTGATTGATGCTCATCTTTTACATTTTTTTATTATTTCCTTTTTCTTCTCTACTTTATTGATTGTTATTATTTTTAATCTATTTAAGTAAATAAATCACATTTATTTCTTTTGTTTTATTATTATTTTTTCTCATATATTTTAAGTTATTACTATTAGATTGAAATCTTCGTCTTTATAATTTATTAGTACTCTTTTATAATAATGGATGCTTTGAAATGTGTATAAAATACTTTTGTAACACTTTATTATACTTGTACTATTTTTAAAATTATACTGTCAAATTATTTTGTACATAATTTTAAATTTTACTACTTTTTATCATGCAATCGTTACCTTCTTACAAAATATATCAACCCACTTAAGAATCATCTTCTAACTTCTCCGTGACTTCTGTGACGCTTTTCTTCGTTCAAAATAGAAGATGAATACAACTAGTACCAATCTAACAAACTATTGGTACTGGGACCCAAGCACATCTGAAATGAATACAATGTCATAGAAAATCTGCTATGGGCCTTTGATCATACTTAGTTTTTAAACAATAACAGAATGTGGCTGAGTGACTTAAAGCACCAGCTGAACAGTTGTGATCCGTGTAAAATAATGACATTTTGAAAGGAAATATATATATATATATATATATATATATATATATATATATATATGAACTGCTGACAACCATACACATAAAATCATTTATAGACCACATTTACATATATACAAGTTTATGATATACACATCCCTTTTTGGCCAAGCTCATCAATTGAATATTGATCAGCTTTTAAGCTTTGAGAGCAAATATTGAAATAATTTCATTGTCCAGGGACTAAACCAACCTGACTTGCTGTTTCTTCGCTGTTAAGCAAGAAATATTTCACGGTGACTAGATGAGTTCTAAAGAGTTGTGCTCCCAACATCCGGCTTCGTTTGCAATTTGAGAAGAGGACTTGCGGGATTTTTGGACAAGACAAAATTTCCCTTGTAATCGGTTCTCTGAAACCCCCCCAAAACAGGATCCATAACTATTCTGCATGCTTGAGATGCATCACCCCCCATTTCAACACCATAATATACTAAATGATCTGAAATGCTGTTTCCACTCACTGACCTGCAAATGCAAAGGTTTCCAAGAACTATCCTTGTAAACTCATACTTCTGTATTATTTTCAAATGAAATAATTTGGAAATATAATCGCATATATAATGTTACGGGGCAGAAGAAGACCGGCAATAAGCAACATATCTCCCAACTCGAACAACCTTACAATCGCAACAAATGATGCAATATAGGATGATAATTATAAAACAGTTATCTAGAGGATTTTATTTAGGATATATAAAGAATATATGTTATCTAGGCATTTAATTATGTTTTGAATTTTGATATTTATCATTAGGATTTAAATATTATTTAGTGTTTATCATATTAGTCATTTTATCCCTATAAATAGGATTTGATATTGTACTGTGAAAGCAAACTGAAATTATCAAATACAATATAACCTCTTCCCAATACCTGTAATTCTTCTCTCCCAAATCTTCTAAACCCTAAACCCTTCATCTATTATTTCTCTCATTTCATCAATTCTCTCTTCTATTCTTTTCTTTGTTCAGTTCTTCATCAACAAAGATACAAACACCATCCATATTGTAACAGCAAAAATAGATTACCTGCTACATGTTGGATCTTCCCCCAAGTTATCACAGACCTTCTCAACTGGGTAAACAAGACTTCCAAATCCAATGTTGTAAAGCCACACCTAATTACACATACAGAACCTCTCAGTGATCTAGACATGAAAAAAGTTCCAGAAAAAAACTACTTGTAGTTTACTACGGTGGCCTGTGACTAAGAATATTTCATGTAGTGTCTACTCTTATAGAACTTTGGCCAGTTGGGTTTTCATACTCGATGGGAATGCAGAGTATACTGAATATATATTTCACTTGGGAAAGAAAAATACTACCTCTCTCGGAAAGTGGTGGTAGGTCCGTCTGGGAAAATAATAGTAGTACGGAGGTAAATGAGGCACAATATCATGTCCATTTGTAACACGTATCATGTTTGGCACAAGCTGGCTAAAGTTGGATGCAAAAGCTGCATTGCCAACTCGAGGTTGACCAAATGTAATGACTCGGACATTTTTTGCTTTGTGACTGACCTGGAACAGACAAAATATCCTTTCCTTGATAGCTATACATATCACGTAAGTAAAGTCCAGAAAGTGCGTGTGTGTATGAGTAGATGAGATACAAGGTGAACCAAGGAACAAATTCAGGGCATAACATGCATGATAAAGCTCTGTTGGTGTATAGACGTATCATTACCACCAGGTCAAGTCCGCAAAAGGAAGCCATTGCCCCTCCCATTGAATGCCCCGTCACAATGATATCGAGATCCCCATAATATTTCTTGGCCTTTTTAATTGCTCTTAGAATTCCAGGGCGTATGGTTGTGTTGTGGTAGGCAGAATAAAACCCATGGTGCACCTAAACAATGTGAAAAGAAATATTATATACTTCCAGCATTGATTTAAGTTATACAGTCAAAGAAATTTCTCGTATCATACAAACCATTGCATCTGGCATGCCAGGGTAATTTCCGTCTAGCTGTTTCCAATACAAGTCCTCGATCCAATTCTGTATGCTGTAACATGCAGTCAATCAATAAGTATACAAAAGTTGAAACTTGAAATATTAACTAACTTCACGGCAAAAACTGAAATAAGTCAAATGGCAGAGACAAAACACACCTGTAATAAACAAATGAAGTCTGTTACTCTAGTAGTGCTAGTGCTTAAGCAACTCTATTTTGTAAAAAAAATTAAACAAACCAGGGAAAATATAAAGACATGCATTATCTTCTTTGAAATTAAAATAAATAAATAAAAACATCCAAGAGCATGTGTTTGCACATGTAATGCATTTTGTTAAGAGTTTCTTAATAAAAACATCCAAGAGCATGTGTTTGCACATGTAATGCATTTTGTTAAGAGTTTCTTAAATTCTGTCCTGTGTATCGACTCAAATGGACATATGTGCTATTATTATTAATAGTCCAGAGAAACAAAGATCATAGAAACCCAGTTTTTGGTTCCCAGTTTTTGTCCCTTATGTTTCGTAAGTTACAGATGTTTGATTCCCATTTTTTGTGTCCCTTATGTTTCACATGTTACAGACGTCTTCACAGCAACCACTAAAATGAGTCAACAAGCCCATTTTAGCATTCAATCAGTAATCCAGGAGAAGAAATTTTATCAAGAGAATATATTTGCACTTGAACCACTACAAGATCTACCTGCGCTCCTGAGTCCCTCTGAACGCAATTATAATAGCATTTAGGTTCTTTGCCACTCCAACATATGACTGTAGAAGGAGATCATACTAATGTTAGCACAGGCAGCAGAACAATCATTTAACTAATTTTATAAATAACAGAATATGAAACGTAGTTAGCAGGCCAGTATATGATAGCTTACCTGTAAACAGTGTTGGACATCAACTATGAGATCTATCACTTCAAATCCCTGTTTACAGTGGAATGATAATTTCGCTGAGTATTTTATTCATGAACATAAGCCATCTTGTGGCAGAGATTAGAATGTAAAATATAAACTCCATTCATTTTCTGAGTATCATATTTAATTGAAATAATGTACATGTCTAAGTACCTCGGTTACACCATTGCATCTTGAGCATGTCCAAGTAAACAGCTCCGTCAAATCCGACAAGTACACCTGTATAAGAACATGAATGGAAAGTGTCACCAATGCAATTAGAAACGAAATTCAGAAAGTATTGTACAGATGTTAAAAATCTTGGGAAAAAACAATCTTAAACAAAATAGGACTTACTTAATCTAGCAAGTAAAACTACATGGTTTTACCCTATTTTACTACATGCCACAAATAAAATTCATGATTCCATGGAAGTTTTCAACCACAAACAGTGAGTTTTGTCCACTGGCAACAAAGGTCACAAGTTAATTCCACATCAATGAAATAAACAACACTCATTCTCAATCGGCATGAAGGAATTGACGAGGAGGTGTCAGGTCAAATCAAAATGATCTCATAGCTTCTTTTACACCCCTGGTGACAACAAATACCACATCATGTTTGCTATCATAATGGTGTTAGATAAATGTCATGTTTATGTCTTAGCAAAATATCACCTCGATTTTCTGTCTCATAAAATATAGGGGAGAAGGGGAAGCATATATACTTCAAATACTGTCTTCTCCATGTCACAGCATAACAGATATGACAAGTATGTTATATCCAATTTGTTCAGGGAAAGGAGGGAATATCTATTTTAATATTTAAAGAAAATTTATCAGATAAATTTATTACACAAATATAAAAAAGTACGATTTTATCAATATAAAGGTACCACAGAAGCATAATGAACAATGGTTGTGGTCAACTCGTGATTATAGATAGCATTGTAATCCTTGTGCTTGATTTTGAGCTCTGCAATTAGTGAAAAGAACATATGTCATAATGCTTACCATAACTTTACCCCCACCTCCTACAAAAGCAGAAGATTAAAAATAAAGAGAGAAGGGAAACATCAATAGAAAAAATATATTAAAGATCAATAACAATACAGAACAGTAATCCCTACACAAAATTACAATAGTGTAAAATTCAGAACAGCATGGAAAAGATATTTCATTTTCAATGATGAACTTGACACACAAGAAGTCTTGAACAGGAAAATGTTTTTAATGGAACAGGTTCATAGAGATGAAATAAACTTTTTGTTCTCTTTTTCTAAAAAGTGGTATTAGTGTTTCAGCCAAATTGTTGCATGAGTGAACTAAAATTGGAACAACTTCATCTCACAATGAACCTATTTCATGTAAAACCATCACCACTGTCCAACTTTTTGACCGCATCGCTGCATAAATACAGGCAGTATCATAAGATTCGGTATTCAAATTAATTCTGAAAGTGCACCAGTAGTCTAACATATGCAAGTCGTGTTTCAAGTTTCAATTCATAATAACATATATAGTCGAGATAGCAAAAGCAATAACGTACAACTATTTGCATCCATTAGTTTAACTCATTTGTGACTCAAATCAATTGCGAGTTCTAACCAAATCTTCCCAAGAATACTTCCCCATGCAAACCCAAGTCAGTAATAATCCATTTTCAGATGACAATGCCACGTTAAAAGTTAAAACAGTAACATAAAATCATGAGAATGCTCATTAACCTTATAAAATAACTATGGGTAATTGTCTTCAGGAGTCTTTTGAGGAGTTCGGTACCATTTTGGTTCAATTATTTAGAAAAGGTACACATTTGTCCCACAATTTTTAGACTCTGTCAATTAACTGCATAAATTTAACTAAAGGCACACTTGAGGAATTTTTTTCACACGATTTCAAAATCGGATAATTAAATTAAACTTAAAGCTAACAAGTGCAATTTATTCCATACGCTTAACTAGAGCAACAATTAAGGTTACTTTTTGAATTAATTTCAAAATCGAATCATTAAACAAAGTACGATTTTCTCAAATTGGAATGGGTTTTGTTCAAATTAACCTTCCGTTCCACTTTTACACAAAAATTACAAACTAACAATGTTTTAAAATTGGGTGAGGAGTGCAAGAAGTCCCATAGTTTTACAAAAAGAGCACTATAATTTTGTTGCTTTCAACTGGAGCACTTTAGTGCCTAACTTGGAAAAAAAATGCACTTCAGTCTTCAAAACCCAAAGCTACGAGACTTATATACACCTTTTTGAGGGACTAAAGTGCATTTTTTAAGGATTAAAGTAATGAAAGTTCCATTGCATCAGGAAATGATGCAGCCAATAAAGAAACAATGCAGGTTGTCAAATAAGGCTGACAGAGAAGATCCAGCTTGAAGTAAAGCTTACAGAGGAGTGTTCCAACAATAAAATGAGATTCAATGGAGTTGCTTGTAGAAGATTATAGCTTAAAGTTAGTTAAGCCAGCTCAGTTTTTTGTGCTTGAGTGTCGTGGTCACGTATTTTGGATGTTTTTGTTATTGAATTTGTAATGGCATGTGCTCATGTCCTAAGTTTGTTATGAATATGATAAGATAAGTATAAATAGAGTACAATAGTTTGTAATACACCTATGAAATGAATTACAAGTTACATTTGCTATCTTTCCTTTCTCTCATCTCTCTCAGCTAAGTTTCTTTTTCTTCTTCATTTGTTCTTTGCATGTTCTTCAAGTGCTTGAATAAGTTCTTGAAGATCCCTTGATGTTTCATATTTTCTTTTGAATGCACCTTTGAAATTTATGAGACTAAAGCGTTTAAGTTGAAAACTAAGGTATTAAATCACTCCTTTACCCAAAACTACAAGGCTACTGACGCCCTTCTCCTTTTTAAAATTATAGAATTTATGTGTACTTTTTAAAATAAGTGATCCAAATTATAGAACTTATGTGTACTTTTTTAGAATAAGTGATCCAAGTTGGTGCTTCACACTGATTATGTCCTTAATATCAATCAATTGAACTAAATTGACACGTTTAGTCTTAGATTAGAGAGTCAGTGGACTAAATGTGCTTAACCAAAAAATTATTGTACTAAATTGCACCACTTTTTGAAGAGTTACGGGGACATATAAGGCACCAAAGCCGATCAAAAATGAATGAAAAATCTACTTAATTTGGTTAAATGAAAAGGTCAAAATTCAAAACCTTCATGCATAAAAAAAGAAACTAAAAACACATAGAACAAGAAACTGACAGAAATTGCATATTTACCTCTTCTTCCACAGGAGCAAGTGATAAAACAAATAGTTATTGCCACTATTATAGCTAATATCAACCACCTAAACCTTTCCATACTCTGATATAAAAAAAAAACAAATTACGCTAACACGAATGTAAAACGCCATATTAAAGCAAATAAAGTAATCTCCATAGCTGCAACTGCGAGAATATTTATATATTTACAAAAAAAAAAAATGCTCAAATTTTATTATTTAATAACGAAATTGACTAATTTAGGCAATAAATCAAAAATAAAACGAACCATGAAGACTTCGGAGCCCTGAATAGGATCGGATTCTAGTGTTAGAGTTGACTGTACAGCTTATATTTGATTGAACTGCAGCGTGTAATAATTTGCATAGGCGGAGAGAGGAAGAGAAAAATAGAAACGAAGAGAGTAAAACACGATGCCAAAAATAGTAACAATGAGAAATGAGGGAATTGGAGGAGGGAGACAAAGTCCGAAAACAAAATCGACGGACCAGAGAGGTTATACTTGAAATAACATTTATACCCTTGTTTTTACTGTTATTTTACCGTTATGTTTCTAGCATTATTGTTGAGATTTGATTTCGTGTGGGTACTTTTGAAAAGTCGGACTTACTCGTGGCGTGTATGACTGCACGTGCTGACGTGTACTTTTCATTCGTATCAGATTATTTTAGTATTCGTATCCGTATGGTATAAGATTTTTTTTTTCATTCTTTCCTTTCTTCTATCACGGTACGACAACGCCCACCTCAACGATAAAAATTAAGTTAAAATATATTATCGATATTTAAATTTTAATTAAATTTATTTATAATTTTTAAAATGTATAATTATCTCCAAAAAAAAATTTAAAATTTTACACATTAAAAAAATTTAATTTTTCACATAATTATAATTTGATTATTAAAATACATATTTATAAATAAAAAATTTAAGATTTAAACCTAAAATTTTATTAATTTGAAAACTAAATTGAACGATTAAAAAATTTTAAAATATATATGTAAAATTTTAAAAATTTAAAGATTAATGATAAAATTAATCTAAAAATTAAATATAAATATAACTTATAAATAAATACAAGTAAAATTTACAAATAACACTATCAATATATTATATTTAGTAACAAAGTTAAGAATTCAAGTTGAAATCCAAATTAAGCGATAGCGAACTAGTAATTGAGACAAGAGTAATTTAATCTGTCCTACTATCGACAGTGCGCCTAATATGTACTTGTATATTCAAAAAATTCTATATCTATCTTTTTTAAGTTAAAAATAAGATTGAACAATTTCCATAATACGATAACCACGTTAAATATTAAAAATAATTAAATAAAATTTAATTTAAAAATGATGGATATGAAAATATCATATGACCGTGGTTTTATTTAATTAATTCAGGTTGAATTTGAAGAAATATATACATAATCGATATATATTTTATTATTTAAATTTAAAATAGATATTAATGACATAATATATATTTATAGAAGATCATCAATATTTTAAATAGTTATATTTATTATTCATTATTTAAATATTAATTAATTAATATTAATGATTTACGAATATTTATCAAAATCTTCAATAAATTCTTGTAAACAAAAAATATACACATAATCATTTAAACTCACCATTCTAACTCTCTTATCTTTAAGATTTTTTTGGTAAACTTATTTAAACATCAAAATAAATATGTCCTTCTAACGTGATTTTTTAATAATTTACATATCTACATATTCATATAACACGACTTAACATGAATCAACTTTAACAAATAAAAATAATAAAAAAAGATAATATTATCTATTAAGAGCACTTAGCCCTCAATAAATGAGACAAATAAGCCTCCCTGAATGAAACAATTAAGTTTTAATGAATAAGATAATTATTGTACACGATTTAAGACTAAGAAAATTATCAAATTCAATTAAAATTTTAAAAAAATATAAATATAAAATGTACAATGTAATAATCTAATTAAGTATAAAAGTTCTTTCTTATAAATTATCCCTCGTATATTAATTATGCACGACATAAAATTTCCTAGTGGAATTTTTCATTCTTGAAAGCGATAAGTTTTAATAATGTGAACTTCCCTTTTAAAAAATTATTGTGTGAGCTTTAGAGATAAAAACATAAAGCTAAATGAAACTTTATTGGAAATAAATATCTAAAATAAAGTATATATCAAATAAAATAAAAATTAAAGAATTTAAAATAAAAAAAATAGTGATTTTCATGAATTATATTAATTTTTTATTTATTTTTTGGTTGAAGTAAAGTAATGATGTAATTATTAAATCAAATATTATAAATATGAAATACATATATATATTAAAAAAATGAAATGCATTAGGGTACAGATAATGGAATTAAAACGTGAATGTAATGGAATATAAAAAAAACAATATTGTTTTGTTTGATTACTGTAATAAAAAAGAGTCAGTATTATAACTATAATGAAATGAAAAATATTATATATTACCTCGATATTTTTATGTTCAATAAATTTTAAATAATATCATTTAATTATTATTTTTTTGTTAGAAAAATATATTATTAAAACCATTATTTTTTAAATAATTATTACTTAAAAATGAAATATATTATTAAAATTATTATTTTCTAAATAAGGTTTATGATTTTGAGGTTTGAGGTTTGAGATTTAAGGTTTAAAGTTATATATGCGGGTTAAGATTTAGGGTTATGTTTGTGGGTTTATGGTTAAAATTATTATTTTTCTAAACAAGATTTAGAGTTGATTTTTGAGATTTAGGGTTTAGATTTTATAAAATATATGGTATAATATTTAGGATTTATGGTTATATTTATGGGTTAAAGTTTATGGTTAAAATTATTATTTTTCTAAATAGGATTTTGAATTTTGAGATTTAAGTTTTAGTGTTATATTTGTGGATTAAGATTATTATTTTTTAAATAAGATTTAGGTTTTTAGGGTTTAGGATATAGGGTTTAAAGTTATACTTTGAGTTGAAGTAAAATTGGAACAAAAAATTAAGATGAGAATAAAATCATGATTCATAAGAGGGAGAGAATGAATTATCGCTTCTTATCTTTTAGGAATTTATTTTATTTTAGTTTATTCCCACTTTTTAATGCAACTAAATATAAAATTAAAAATAATCAATTTTACTTTCATTATATTCCATTTAACCGTTTGTTATCGAAAAGAAAGTAAAAAAAATAAGGAGTAACCGATTGTTATCGAAAAGAAAGTAAAAAAAATAAGGAGTGCGGTGGTTGATCGAACAGTCGGTGGATTGCATTTTACATATATACTTCAATGGGTAGGATACAAACAGTATTTTTTAGTGTTATATGAATCTGAAACTTTGACGGGGCATGGTCACTATAATAATTTAATAAAGGTATTATTTTTTATTTTTGAAATATAATTTTTATTGATTATATTGTATTTTTTTATTAAATATTATGTATTTATTTTTAAAAAAAATTATATTAATCTTAAATTTTATTAAAAAAAATTAAGTTTCGAATTTCTCTTATATAAAAAAGTGATTTTAGGAAGAAAGGTTGTGATTAATTTGCCTTACCTATGAAAGCATAAATTGGAGAGATTGAAGAAGACCCAAGCATGGTGTCGTATAGGACTTTTGAAGTACGATGATGTTATATTTAAAAACTTGACTTAGTATTATTATGTTTATTATGATATGTTAATTAAAAGATCTACTCAAAGTTAACTTTACAATATTTTAAATTACGAGTTATGAATTTATTAACATTATAGAGATTAATATTGAATTTAATATAAAGAATCTAAGCCAATATATTTTTCATCTTAGATGAGAGCCAATATAGAATTTTATATACTCTTCCTCTTGAGGTCTAAGTAGAATTTTTTCTCGATGCTTCTAATGTTGTTAATTGTTTTATTCAAATATATTCTATCATTAAATTGAGATATCATGAAAATTTGAGATAAGTATATATTTTTTAAGAATAAAAATAATAACCTTAAAATTTATAATTACAAAAATATTTTTTTTACTTTCATACATTTTTATTATTAAAAAATTTTCTAATATATCATTTCATAATAACTTTATCCAATTGAATATCATTCGAATTCAAATACAATCATTTAATCACGTTCAATATTATTAAGATATTATTTTTAGAATGAATAATTATCGAAGTCTGTTACCCTTAACAAAAATATAATTTATACATATAATTATTAGTTGAGGTAGCACAGGTCCAATAACTTTACAAAAAGATATCACAAATCTATTTTGTAAAGATAATTAATTTATGTTAAAACACTTTTTTTAATGAAGGTGGAGCAACATAAGTCCATTACATTTATGAATAGAACTTATGTAACCTTTTTTGTTAAAGATAGGAGACATGTAATGACTCACTAATAAGTAAAGTTTTATTAAAAATAATGGATTTGAACTATTATTTTTTTATTATAATTTTTAAGCGTGTTATTTTTTTTATTTTTTTAAATTATTTGTGTATTATGTATACAAATACTTGTCATAGGTGTGATGTGATAGTATATCTGAACGTAATATCCTAGTACTTTTTTATTGTCACACATTTTCACTTAAAAATAAATCAAATATTTCAATAATTATTGTAAGATATATTATTTATTAGCAATATTGATTGATAGATAGTAAGAGAGAATAGTTTACTCGCTCATTTTCTTCATTATTGTGATAAATACATGATAGTTAGTGTCATCATCTTCTAAGATACTATTATTATTTTGCTCACTTTTTGTGTCATTGAGTATAGCGCGCATTAAAGGATTTTCTAACTTTATGTTCATTGTTGCACATTCTACAAATATACGACCAAAGACTTCACAAGTAAAGCATTAACGACTAGTGGGCTTAAGTTTCTTACCATAAGAGCTAGTAGGCTTGAATTTTCTTGACTTTTGGTTCCTCGAATGACTAGATTGTCCTTTGTTAGATTGATTACTATATTGACTCTTTTTTTCATAAACTTCTTAAATTTTTGTGCTAGTAAGACTAGTAACTCATCATTTATATCATCATCACTATCAAAGATGTTCTTTTTGGAGCTTTTGAATTTTACATTATTGTTTTTCTTCGATGGATCAAGAGTAAGCTTATAGGTTTAGATTGACCCGACAAGTTCATCAATATTTAGTGTGTCCACATTATTGCTTTCATTTATCACTGTAACTTTCATCTTGTAGTCTGATGTTAATGAGCTTAGGAGTTTGTGTACTTGTATAGGTTATGAAATTTTCTCACCAATGTTAGAATAATCATTAGTGATATTATAAAAGCAAACATATAATTGACAAAAAGTTTTAGTGTTGCTCATTTTAATAGAATAAAATTGAGATGTTAGCAACTTCAATTTTTTTTGTTTTATTTGGGAAGTTCCCTTATGAACAAGAACAAGTGCATTCGATGCATCTTTAGTAGTTTCACAGTTAGAGATGCGACGAAACTCATCTATCGATACTGTAGCAAAGATTGAGTTTAGACCTTTTTGGTTGGCTCTACTAAAGGTGCGTTCTTCAACTGTCCATTCTTTTCATGGCGTTATGGTTGTTACACCATCTCTCATTACTGAAAGTGGTTCCCAACCATCAAGAATAACATCCCAAACGTTTTCATTTTGTCTGAGAAAAGTCTCCATGTGAGCCTTCTATTGAGGGTAATTATACCCATCAAATAGTGGGCGTCTAATAGATGATCCACCATCTTTCATTTGATCCATAAGTAGGAGTGTGTGTCACTAAGGATCAAACTTACTAAGTGTGTCTAGTGTATACTCTAGTACCAATTGAAAATTTAAAATACAAACCTAATTAACCTAGAGGGATGAATATATTATTTTCAAATTTTATCGATTTATAAATTAATAACCTAAACAAAGTGGCTAGACATGCAATTGCATATAACTATAATGTGCAGAAATTAAAGAATAACGCATAATAGTTTTAGGTAGAAACAACCTAGGCCATAACTATGACCTAAGAAGAAAACCACAAATTCATTGGAATATATAACTTTCTATTATGAAAACCAAATGTTCAAGTACAAACTCGATCTTATGCTACCCTTTACAAGATATTGCCCTAATATACCTTACTAATGAGTCATTGTTCTATTTTTACAATTTTTCAAGATTAATATGAGTGATATATAGACCAACATTCTAATAAGTTACCTTGATTGTGCACTGATCAAGTTATCACAAATTGATTGGATCACTGTCCGAATCCTCCCCATTTCTTTATTAGTACTTTATACTCATATCTTACTAATTGTTCGAAAGCACTTCTCTTTTATAGTCTATGACTTCTATGCCTTTTGAGATGATTACTATGGCTATTCTTTTTTCGATACTCATTGTTGCTTATTCAAGTTAATAACTTCGGCTTTTATTTTTTGGTTTAACCCTAATATGTATATACAGGTGATAACAATAACCTAATAGTATTAGGGTTAAATTATTTAGAGAACATGTAAAAGATTTAATAATATAAAAAAAATTGTATTTAGGATACATCTTAAAAGAATTGGAACACATTTAAAAAAAACTAAGTGGTAATTTCATAAATCGATATCGAGTTTATATAAATTTTTTAGCAATAAAAATAATTTAAAGTGTTGTGAAAATATGCTAATAAATGAATGGGTGCAATTCTATATTTGATAGTTATAAAAGATATATATGAAATACAACTTTTGAAATTCTAAAGTTTTTTTTACTTTGCTTGATAGACTTGATAGCAAGTTTAAGATTTAAGTGCAAATGTTTTATCATGAAAGTAACTAATATTTATAATCCTTACACCATATATAAAAGTCTAAATTACATTTAAAATAATTTTGATAAAAAATACAAGTATATTTTAAAATAATAACGTATCTTTATCTTTAAATTTTATTTTAGATTTTGAGAAAAAAGAATAATGGGATCGATATTGGCATAAAAAAATTATGCATGTATTAAACATAGTTTTAAAAATCAAAGAAATTAATTAAAAATGTTTATCAAATAATTTTGGTTTTAAAAGTATTTCAGCCACGACTCTCTAATTTCTGTTCAAAACATGTATTTTATAATGAATTTATTTTCATAAATTAATTTTAAAAATTTTAAAATCTTTTTTTATATTAAATATGGAGTAGAAATTAAAAAAAAATGCAATTCTAAAAGTTTAAAAAAGTAGTATGTAGTTTGGATAAGTTGGAATGTTCCTAATAATAATAATAATAATAATAATGTGTTTTTTTTTACGAAATGTTGTAATACAATAACTCACTTGGCATGACTTGATGATTTAAAATGAAAAGAATATATTAATAATAATAATAATAATAATAATAATAATAATAATAATAATAATATCAATTACACGTGCATGTTACACATTTTTCTTTTCTTCATATATATAATAAACTTTTTGAAATTTGGCTGAAAGTGAAGGAAAAAGAAATAGATTAAATGTATATATGAAATATTTATGTCGGTAATATATAACTAGCTAGACATGAAATGCATGTAAATCTTATTCCCTAAGTTATATATATATATATATATGCTTGAATCAATGCTATTACTCATTAGTCAATATTATCATTATGCATGAGATTCTTCATTCACTACGGAAGCTCCACCCAATAATAATAATAATAATAATAATAATAATAATAATAATAATAATAATAATAATAATAATAATAATAATAATAATAATAATTCTTAATATATATATATATATAGCAAAATAGATATTTCCTAATCAAGATCGTGAAGATAAAGCAATTCTATATTTCCTAATCTTGCAATTAAGCACGTGCTAATCATCAACCTTCTTGCTAATTATAAGAACATGTGATAAATAAAACCTCTGTAAGATAAGGTAGTCGGTTGATGCCAGAATCAAAACATATTCTTGGCAATCTCAGTAAGATCTTTATAATAGCTAGAATAAACTAATAACTTCATTAATATTTTAATGTAAAGAAAAGAAAAAAAAATGTGAAGTAATATATCTGAGATGATATATGCACAATGTATAAAATATTACATGCATGATATTTTACACTTCGTTATCTTTAGGATTAAGATTTAAAGAATTTAATTAATATATAGTTTTTTCTATCCATTCACTTATAAATATCAACCTTTGAGCTAAGAAAATATATAAAATTACGTAAAAAGTTACTTCATATATAGATATTATTATATTATTCTTATATATATATATATATATATTTGCCTGCCTCTTTTTCATTTTTTTTATTTTTGGACAATTTTATTCTTGATAACTATTTTTAAACAATTTTATCAATTGTTTGCTTTAATTTTAAGATTTATCATTTATTTTCTAAATCCAAATCCTTTCTCAATCAAATTTGTTGAATATTAATCAATTCCTCATATTTTCTAATTTCGCTTTTTTATTATTTTATCAAATTATTTACAACAAATGCCATTTTTTACATCTAAAACATTTTTTTTCTATTTTAAATAATATTTAATGATTCTGTATATAAAATGTTAACAAAAGTCAAAAATGATATAATTGTCATGCCCTTAAAGTTAATAATATAATTCTTTTTAAGGGATTAAGCTATATTTATGTTTAATGTATAATTATGATTTTTAACTTTTTCATGGACATTATTTTCAGCGTATTAACATTTTAAATCCTTGATCTTTGTTATCAGAGAAAAGCTACCCCACATTTCTTACATTAAATCAAAATAGCTTTAAGAAAAAAGAGGTATCTTTATTTTGAGTTTTTGTTTTTTTGTATAACATCAAAGAAACACAATTTTTATTTTATTAATATTTTAAATAAAATAATATTGTTTTTTAATATTTTATTTTATTGGTAAATAGATAAAGAGTAAAAATGACTTTTTTTATTATATTTTATCATAAAAATTATTAAAAATGTTGAATAAATAGTAAATTTTTTAATCATAAAACTATTAAAATATTGATTAAATAGTAAAATTTGTTATTCTTTGATATATTTTGCAAAATAGAATAGATTAAATGATATATTTTAAAATATAAGGGACTAATTCATGCAAATTTATTAATAGAATGAGCTTTTGGTAAACCTCAAATTTGTTATTATTAGAAGTATAGGTAAGTAAATAATTTTATTAATCTATTTAAATTGAAAAATTTGATTTTATCATTCAGATAAGGTTATATTGAAAATTTTTATAGTCAGTTTTTATTCTGATTGAAAAATATATAATTCGTTTGGATTCGGATCGAATTTATATTGATAAATTTTATAATCTACTATATCCGATATGAATTGTTACTATTAGATTATAAATTTATACATATTTTTATTTTATAATGTGTTATATTTAAATATTATACATAATATAATTACATTATATTATTATTTTAGCTTAAAAATAAAAATAAATATTTATAATAATTTAATAATTATATTTTCATACTTCTTATACATTTGAATTTCTTAGTTGTGATTATAAAAAATAAATTTTGTTACCAATACATCAATTTAAAATTTAAATGTTGTGTATGTTGTGTTTTATATATGATAATAATTTATAAAAAAAATTAATGTCAATTTGACCTTATTCGATCCGTAAAAATTCGATATGTTTGGATTCAGATTAATTAAATCATTATATCATATTCGGATTAAAAAACTTAAAATCTATTGTAAATTAGATCGGATTTAAATTTACTAAAATTAAATAATTTTAATAAACTATTTATCTCTAATTATAATATCTTTTATCAATATGTAACATAATTTTGGTTACTAAAGGCTTTGTCAGGCCATATATAATGTATATTGTTTGTATGTGTTCACTCTATCTTTTATGACAAAGGCTTCAATTATGAGTCAATTCAATAGATTATATACGATTACTTGTTTACCTTTGCATACTGATCCAACAAACCAGTAATACCAACAAAGAGTTTTTGTTTTTAATATACGATTATCTATGCTAATTAATTTGTTTAATAATTTTCGGTTATAGTTATATTACTTATTTGTGACTTTATATTAATGCATTCTAATTTAAATTAATTAACTATATAATTTTTGCTTACTTAATCTAGAAAAAAATATATGTTAATGTGTTTTTAATTAAATAGAAAACTAATGTTAAAGTTCTAATATAAATTTATTGATACAAGTGTACTCCTAAATTTATATTACACTATTATTTTTTTTAATCAGTATTAATTATTTATAACCCTTCTAATAACCCTACATAGAATCTTGGATAGTTAAGAAATTTTTTATTTTATTTGAAGTTATAAATATAATTTATTTTATGTTACTGATCTTCTTCTTATATATTATTAGGTTTTTGGTTTAATTAATGTTTCGTGTCAACTATCTTTATTATTATTTGAGACAAGGTGGAAGGGCTTTTTGGGTTTTATCATTTAAGTGTTCAAAATATTTTTGTTTTTATCTATACGTGTAAATAAGTTGTAAGGTAAATTTAGTATATTTATTTATTTAAAAAATTATCATTTAATCGTCTTATAAATTAGAATATGTGTATCTAATCTCTTTTGTTTTAAAAAAAACATTAAAAATATATATTTAATAGTTTTAAAATTATTTTATAAAAAATTTATTAAGTATAATTCCGTTATTTCAATAATAACTCCTCTCAATATTTTTATTTTTATTTTTTTATCAATAAAATATTTATAAATACTAATAAAAATATTTATGTATCCCGTCAATTCCTTTGAGTTTGATTCTTATAAAGGTAATCCCCGTACCCTTTCCCCACTCAAATAAAAAAAAGGCATTCATATTCTTCTTTTTGTTTTTGAGAAAGAGTAGGCTAATTTTATAACAATAGTCATGTTTTTAATCCTTCAATCTAACAATAAAAGAATTTATTCGATTTGATCTCTTTATCAACTAAAAAATTGTAAAAATACATCGTTTGATGTAGTTATTCTTTCATGTGTAAATATTTTTTGTAAAATAAATTAATGATTAACTTTCTTAATTTAAAAGATTAAATAATATTTTTATTCAAATAAAATAAACCATTTATCTCATATAAATAACAAAATAATACTCTTTCAATTTATTTTTTTCTTTTTGTCGTGCTGTTTTATAATGCAAATTTTGTTTTAAATATAAACGTAAATAGCAGGTGCATTTTATTCGTATATATATATATATATATATGAGATTTTCCTTTTGTTATTGCTTTAAGATTTTGGATATTAGAGAGAGAGAGAGAGAGAGAGAGAGAGAGAAATTATTCTCTATTTGTCGGGTCTATAAAAGTAATAAAGGTAGGCAAAAGAGAATATAACATATGGTTCCTCTTATTAACCAACCAGCTTTTTTATTTCCCAACCTTTATTAATTGTGATATTGAGAGAATGGAAAGGAATAATAATAAAAGATATAATCATACAAGCTAGATGGGAATCTATAGGGCCAAGGCCAACTCAATAAAAACCATAAGCTATATGGTGTGATGCCAGGATCCGACCTCGCTTGCAATTGTCTTATTATATCTTTAAATTTAAATTTTGCCGATAAACTTGACATTTTTTTTATTTAAAAAAAAAAAAGTTATTGTTGAAATCCATTTGTTAATTTATCAATAAACTTAAATAAAAAATAATTTAAAGAATTTTTAGTTGGATATAACTTATTAATTATTAGTGTATTTAAATAAATAATTTTTTTTATCTAAATTATATATAATGTTTATTGGATGATTTTTCTTAAAAAAGAAATTACTAAAATCATAAACTGAGCTTAAAAATTCGTTAATAGCGCGTTGTACATAGCTTAATTTTCAAAAGTTACATATGATTCGTCCACTAAGAGTATATCAAAGTGACGCGCACCTAAGTACATAAAATTCGTTAAAAAAAATAATATCTTTATTTATGATAAATAAAATATATTCCTAAATGTTATTTTTTTCTTTCTTTTCAAATTTGTTACAAGCTACGTACGTACGGAAGCATATGACGTACAGTGAGAGTGAAGATCATATCACAATTCACGTTTCAGATCATATGCTATTGTGGGCAATTTCATATTTAATGCGGTCATATCATAAAGGATTATTATTTATATATAATAATTAACATTTAATATTATTATATTAATGCTATAATTATAATATATAAAAATTATTATACATTATATCTTTACCCCCAACAATTTCATCATTAAACTATATATATATATATATATATATATAAATGCATAATAAATAAATAAATAAAACATTTTCTATACGTTGAAAGCAATCTTACGCGGCCAAGATTCGAAAACAAACTTCAAATTTTAGAAATGATCAAAGAGAATAAATAAAGAGAGTAGCTTTAGGATTTGATTATTTTGATTGTTTAGGTGAACATTGATCACTTGTAATTACGTTTATTATATGTAATAAAATTAAAATATAAATTAATTAACATGAATTAAATTAAAAGAAAATTGATTTTTTTTTCAATAAAAAACTATTATTAAAGAATCAAAATAAAAATATTAAATTACTTATATATTTAATTATTCTATTACATTTGATTATATAGAACGATTATTTACTGTCCTATATACCTTTTAGGAACATGAATGAGATCTTATGTTGTATTTTTTTTATTATAAAATGTATAATGTATTAATATAATTGGATAAAAATAATAATAAATAAAATAAAATAATTTTATTTATAAAATAGTAGGAAATTTTTATATATCAAGATATTTTTATTATAAAATGTTAATTAAAACAGTATTTTTGTTATTTATACATTTTAAAAATTAAAATGTATTATTTTTAATTTGAGTTAAATAAAAGTCAAAAATATATAATTCTAAAATTAAAAATTCAACTAAGTTTTATATATATCCACTAAAATTTAGGTTTGTTTGATGTATACAAATTACTATATAATCCTATAATTTTTATTATATACAATACAATACAATATAACTAGCATTAACATAAAATTTACAATTAAGGTCTTTATTGTAACTTACTTTCTTTTTTTGCTAAATTTCGGTACTGATACATCAGCAGCCCCTTAAAATCCAAAATAATGAAAAAATACATTAAATTATTTTTATATATTATAATCGTAATTAAAATGATAATTTTTAATTGTATATAAATTTAATTATATAAAGTAAAATCCTTTATAATTTATCAAAAATTTATAATAATTGAAATATTTGTGTAGATATTTCACATTATAATCGATCTCCGGTGAGTAAATATCACAATCATTTCAAATTTTCAAAATCTGTACCCCAATTTTTTTTTCATACCATTTGATGTTGACATATCAGTTGATGAAGGTATCCATTTCTTATATAATACAATAAATAGATTTTATTATTATTAAATTTATTATTTTTATATAATTAAATTTTATAAATATCATAAAAAAATTTATAATATTTTTATATTTTAAAAATAATAATAAAATTTGATAATATTTTTATAACAGTTACAAAATTTAACATTATAAAAAATAAATTAAATTTTTACAATAATTTATCAAATTTAATGATTAAAAAAATATAATACTTAACGGGGTAATAAATCAATTATAATTTATATGAAATATAATAATTAAATATATATTATTAAAATTTATGTTAATATTTATTACTTAAGGGTATTTATTAAATATATGTAATCGAAATTCGTGATAGATAAATATATTTTTGAACTGAAATATAGAGGTGGGGGATAATGTTGGGGACCATAGGGCAGCCTCTTAGCTGTTTTGTGCTGTACGGCCATTTTTGACCCATTCCTATTAATTTTAACCTCAATTAAGTAACATAATTTTATAGATAAATAAAATTTTATTTTTAGTTTTTTTATTTGTTAGATATATAATTGTTTATAACATAAAATACATATTTAAAAATACAGTATTATATTTTTTATAATAATAAAAATAATTTTTAAAAAATTAAAAGTAGAAGAATCATTTTTATATATTAATGTCGTGGGACATATGCTCATCGTGCATTAGCTCCAACGTAAACCTTTTATGCACATGCCGAATTCTAATTGAAATTCAAAGGTTTTTTTTTCTTTCTTTTAATAATAGAGAATTTTATTAATAATAAAAATTAACTTTTTTTTTTTGCTATATCAAATAATAATAAGATATCTAATAATTTTGTAAGAAAATATTTGTGTACCTTCTTGTTTGTTTTATAAATTATTTTTTACCTCACTATTTAACCAATTGACTAATACAATAACATATTTTCAAAAAATATGAATTCATGATACATATTTGATGTTATTTTAATAAAAAAAATTACAAAATTGATTCTTATATATAACCAATAAAATTTAAAGGTGTTAAGTTATAATAAAATATATAATAGATTAATATTATTTATTCTTCTAAGAAATATATTAATATAAAATTTATAAATATTATAAGATTTTAAGATTTGATTTCTTATATATTATATAAATTTAATCTTTAAATCTCGTCCAATAATTTAATAGAATTACCTTATCTGCTTTATATGTGCACTTTTTTAATTATGAGAATATATAGTATATTATCTTCTGGATAATCTTATATTATAATTAATTTTATAAAATAATATAATTCTTATTTAATATAAAAGTAATACACGAAATAATTTGTAATTTTATTAAAAAAGTTTGTATATATAAATGAATTATTAAAAAAAGAAGAAGAGAGAGTTAATTAATGGAGAAAATATAATAGGAGTAGTTTTGGTTCAGCTGGATCACTCTCTAATAAGTAATAATGACTTTCTATTTCCTTTTCCTGAATTGGATGCGAATCTATGCAAAAAGGAGGTCCCAATTGGATAAATGCATGGTAAATTCAACAAGTTCAACGAAGTAGCAGATGCTACAAAGATATAATTTTTCTTTTGTGACAAGTGTGCAAGGAGCCAAAGACATATATGTTCTCTCTCTCTCTCTCCAATCTCTTTCCCGTTATAAAAATAACCACGTAACATAATAAAATTAATTAAAAATAATGACTAATAATTGTAAAAAATAAAACTTATAATTATAAAATAATATTTTTTATTATTAAAAAAATTTAATATATTATTTTATTTTAAAAATTATTTAATTAAATACCGTTTAAATTAAACTATAATCATATAAATAAATTCAATGCTTAATATCATTCGATTCAACCCTTCAATATTGATATAGTTTTAATTTTAAATTTTTACATAATTATTTATTTTTATTATATATATATATATATTATCTTTGTAACATATTATATGAATATAGATGTGATAATGATTTATGCTTATTAAAATTAAAAATAAAAAGTACTTTTTTAGCATATATATCATTTTCATATCAGTATCCATCAAATTGCTCAATCTTGAAATTGAAAAAGACAGAAATATCTAATCAGAACATTCTCAATATTTCACTTCACTCTCATAAATATGATAAATCTCATCCACACCATCATATACTACTCAAAACCCTATATAAACCCTTCCATGCATGCCTTCTCATCCATCCACACAACTCACATAAAAATCCACATAAGCTAGACACTTTCTCTTTTGATATTCTAGTAATATTGCACAAAAAAACCCATTTTGCTACCTTAATTATTCTTCCTTAACATTGTTGGGTATTGGGTCTTTTTTTTTTTAAATATAAAATTAATTGTTATATATTTCAAGAATGGACAGAGTATCAAAGATGGTATCTGAGAAGCCAGTGGTGATCTTCAGCAAGAGTTCTTGTTGCATGTGCCACTCAATCAAGACACTTCTTTGTGATTTTGGTGTGAATCCAACAATTTATGAGCTTGATGAGATCTCAAGAGGAAGAGAAATAGAACAAGCTCTCTCAAGACTTGGTTGTAGTCCTACTATCCCAGCTGTTTTCATTGGTGGTGACCTTGTTGGTGGAGCCAATGAGGTCATGAGTCTTCATCTTAAGAGGACCTTAATCCCAATGCTTAAACGTGCTGGAGCTCTATGGGTGTGATATACTATGCAATTAAAGCGCTTTTATAAACACTCGTACTTTTTAATGCGTTTGGTAATAAAATGAAAAGCGCTTTTAATGCATATCTATAAGGCTCGTATTTAATTATAATATAAAAAGTGCTTATTTTTTTTTCCAATAAAAAACACTTTTATTATATATCTATATGGCCCACATTTATAAATGTGTGTTT
This sequence comes from Hippophae rhamnoides, assembly GCA_033030585.1. Lineage (NCBI taxonomy): Eukaryota > Viridiplantae > Streptophyta > Magnoliopsida > Rosales > Elaeagnaceae > Hippophae > Hippophae rhamnoides. Next base: position 857,346 of record CM065436.1, on the reverse strand, counting down.
TTCTTTTCCTTCTCAATAAATATGACATGATCAAGGTAGCTAGCTATAACAGCTTCTTGAACAAGAGAGACTAAAACAATACATACGTGAGTTATTTCTATAATTAACTAGATATATATCGTAAGCTGTCTAGATAAGCTTCTTGAAGTTTTACTCAAGCTAGCTTTTTTTGTAATGTAATGTTTTCTTCTTCTTTTTTCTTGAGTGCTAATAAAAGAGTTGCCTTTACATAATTTCAATTATAGTTCTTGTTATTTATATATATATATGCTACTTTCATGCATTTTGGTGAAATATGGATTAAGGGCAGCATCATTTAGTCTCAAACTATTAATGCATAATTCTTTAATTAACACTAACATCAATTGATTTCCTCTTTTCTATTCCATTAAATTTCTTAACGTTTACGCGTGTATTCATATTTTGGCACCTATTAACTAATGCATATAGTTGTGCATCTATATATTATGTAAATGTTATATATATATATATGTCTAAATAACATGAGATTAAGTATCATTTTATTAAGTTAGAAATCTAACAACAAAATCTTGTACATTTATAAATGAAACACTAAATCTATGAATTAAGCGTAACAAATATATCATTATATTATGTCTTTAATGTATGTGAAGAGTTAGTGTCACATAGTCACGTAACAATTGAATAAACTTCACAAACCACCATTAAATTTGATCATTTATATAAAACTACCACAAAATTTTAAATATGTTAAAAAAATACCATTGTAATTTACTCAAGCATGACAAATATATCACTCACAGAGTAACTGAATTTCATACTTTTATTAGTATTTCTTTTATATGAAAAATTAAATAATGGGAACTAGACATAATATGATTATACAAAGTTTATAAATCCATATTTATTGAGAAACTTTGCAGAGTCTATATCTTGGAACAATTACATATAGATAAATTAAAATCCAAGTAAGTAATCGAAATCCAAAAAGAGATGAATATATAATCCCATAAAATCCTTTTGTGATCCCTATTTTAACTTGACCAATTATGATCTCAAATCATGAATCAAGCAAATAGCACATTAGAATAAACAATATACTTAATTTAACATACCAAATCAATAACCAATAAATAAGAAAGAATAATATGTGGTAAATATATTACAGATAGTTTGTCTAACATGCTGTTGTCCAAGCTATCAATACGTAAAAGATAAGTAGTAAGCATACAACATGTGAATCGAAAAAATATACAGTGAAAATTATAAAAGATTTTTAACCACATTAGGACTTCTTGGTGTAAAAATATTCAATAAATAATGATTATGCTCTCATAACATTAGAACATACACAACACAACATGTAATGTGATAAACCATATAGGATCCAACATCTATATGAAAACATCTATAAGTTTAACAGCAACCATTAGCAGTAATCAATTCATTTAGAATCAATAGTTCATAATGTAAGAAAATATAAACATAAATACCTTTATCAGTTGGAGCATCACACTCAACTGTGCCTAATGTCACGTCTCGCCCAAATCATCCCGCGAAATCCAAATAAATGGTGCTTGCCCAGAGGATCTAGACTTTTCTACAAGAGAAGGTTCTAGAGTGGCCTAGAGATGTCTAGAATAAGCTAGAGTTGGATGGACTCAACTCAAGCCTTGAAGACCCTAGAATGTTCTAGAGCACGTTGGAGGGTGCTAGAATGGACTAGAATATTCTAGAACGTGGCAGAGGGTTCTTGAAGGATGTAGAAGCCGCTGGAAGCTTACGGAACATCCTAGAACCTGCATGAAGAAGCTAGACACTCCTAGAAGACTCTAGAGTTGGTTAGAAGGTCCTAGAACCTTGTGGTATGTTGTACATAATACTAGAAGACTCATGTACATTCTAGACTTAGAAGTCTCTAGAAAAGTATGGCATAGTCTTAAGCTTAGAGCCACACTATAAATAGACCCATTGGTCTTCATTTTCATTCATCTTGAAAATTCCTAACAATCTTGGGAAATCTTGGGAATTCTTAGCATTTGTAACATAAACTCTCTCTAGAGCAATACAAAGCATTCTTTGCAAACTCTCTTTCTATTCTCTTTGGAGTTACATTTCGGTTGAAAGGCAGGCTTAGTGCAACGGACCATGTTAAGTGCCACACGATCGATACTTGAGAAATTAAGGTCGTGACACTAAGCTTCCAAATGGTGTTAACAGAGTACTTGAACAAAGTAGATTCTAATTCATCTCTAGAGTTCTATAACCATGTGACGTGATCAACTATTGATGCCTCATAAACTTTTAACATGCTTTCATGTAGGCTACTTACCTATGGGCTTTAATGCTATCATCACATAGATTCATCATCTGTAGAAATTGTAGGTACCTCACAAAAGCTAGCCAACATATGGTGAATCAACACCGAGAGAAGCTCATTAAATAACGTGGCTCTTCACTAACCAATTATGCATTTTATCTCTCATTCAATCTCGTATTTTTTACACCCATCCTAGTGTTTAAAAATATGAAGGAGACTTCTATATGATGTTCTACATCTAACAGATGACACATTGTTCTTGGGAATCAATACTTAGAAGGAAAAAAATCAATAATAGATTAGAAAAGTCTGGAGCCAAATAGGTAGAGTTCCTCCCTCAAATTATAGTTAAGAAAATGGGAGAAAGAGAAGTGAGTTTATAGAAAACTTATGCCTCTCAGATACCTCATTTACCTATAAGCAAGCCTTGCTAGCCTTGGGAGCCACAGAGCAAACCCTTGCTAGCCTTGCTTAACACTTAGTGAGGTTTTGCCCCATGAAGCATGTTAGCAAGGTTAACGAGCCCTCATTGAGGCTACGATAAGCACCCTAAAAAAACACAAAGAAAAGTGTTTATGACTGTAGAAAAATGCTCAATCCTTAACATGATAATACCATAACAAACAAATGCCTAAGCTAACAATACAAACTGAATGCAATCTATTATGAATGCATATAAGATACAAACAAATAATTGTGTCCTAATTATGTGTGATATTTAGTTATTAGTAATCAACCTCACAAAGGATAGACATAACCATCCAATAAAATATAAACTTTGTGTTTTCTACACAAATCAAAATGGCCTTATAATCTCCCCCTTTTAACTTTCTATGATAAAACATTGCACAACTTTAATATAGATAAAACCATACATAATACATTCACGTAAGATATACCTAAAAAGTTCATTTTCATGAATAAACCGCGTCACATAATCAAGACACTACAACACACTAGACTCTAATGCATATGTCTTATTATGCTCCATCTATCTTCATGATTAATTAACCATCTTGATGATCTACATCGTGTTGCAAGTTTGGATCATCCATTGAGCTCTAAATAAGCTCCAAACTCCAACTGAGCTTCAACGCTATTATGTTGTCTATACCTATACATACAAAACAACACATACTTATTAAAAAAACATATAGATATAAAATGTAGTCTAACACCTACTAACAAGTCACCCAAAATATATGAGAACTTTGATAGGCTAAACACACTCAGTATGCAACATAAAGAACAAACTCTTCCTAAATATATGAAACACTCCCCTTAAGTGTATGCATATTAGGCAACAAAGATACAATACAAATTATATTTATTAACCACATGCAACAAACAAAATGTATAAAAAATAACACAAACATATGTGGTGCATTTTTCCCCTTTTTTGACATGTAAATTGAACAAAACACGCATATAGGTATGTAAACAAAAAACATGCATATATATATTAAAGAGGTTGTACAAAAATGCATACTACTCTAATGGTCATGCAAAACAAGTAGAAAACTACACCAAGGAAAAAACATACCACAATAATATATTGAATGAACAAACAAACCAAGAAATATGTAGATAAACAAATATTTTCTTAATGTGATACATAACACTGAGTCATACGTTTCTACATGTTGTGGAAGGACATAAGGGACTTTACAATGCACACACGATACATTGGTAGGGTGAGTGGTCAAGCCCCAATACCATATAAATATGTTAGCAAATCTATATGAAGAAGTTGACTAAGAATTAAACTATATTTTAAGTTGATACACTCCTAATAAGATGTCTTTTCTTATGTGTGTGTATACTATAGGGTGAGGTTGCAAGATCAACAAGATGCAATAAAGCACTACAAATCATGAAAGTTGGCAAGCACACAATATGACTTCTGAAACAAGAGAATGCATACCATGCACATAACATATCATATTAATTATCCTATTTATGCATTGTTTATACAAAGTGATGTCATTAATGTTGGTGTGTGCTATAATAGTAGCAGACACAAATGCTCAATGGAGTGAAACATGGAGCAGACAATAATATTAGTGGAGCCATAAAACCTGGATGTGCAGGTTTTATGGTTATTGTTTAATTTTCGTTTTCCTTATATACATATATTGTAAATTCTTGTAAAACGAGCGAAATAATAATGAAATATCTTGATAATTATCGAGAGAAATACAATATTTTGACATGGTATCGAAAGCCAGGATATTGCTAACTAATGAACTACTGCATATTGATTTATGATGAAACTACCATTTTTTGATTCTTCGATTTCTTTGATTTGATTTGAATTCCCGATTTTGATTTACGGTTTCGATTTGAATTACGATTTACGGTGTAGCTACTGATTGTAGGCTATGAGTTTTCGTTTTTAGTTACGATTTATGGTTTATATTCGACTCTTGTAAGCTAGTTTCAAACAGAACATGTGCATTTCGAGGAAATGAAAGCAAGATAGTTATTTCCACGTTTATTTGTTCGGATCTTGATAGAAGATTACGGGTTACACTTAAAAAAACAAATATATCGGCGTACAACTTCTGAGGAGTCGAGGGATTCGCAACGCCAACTTTCGACGAAGAACCGTAGAAAGAAGGTGGGACCCGTTTGAAAGCCCAAGTACTCACGAAGCGGTAGTTGATGTAGTTCACGAGAATAACGGAGAATAGGTGAGTCTTTGTGTTCTTAAAACTACCATTTCGGCGAGAGAATGAAGGAAAAAAACCGATGAGAGGCGGTTTGCGAGAGAAGAAGCGCCGCTGCGAAGAATCGAAGAAGAGGAGAAAGAAGAGGGTTGCGAGATTTTGGGAGAAGAAAGCTGCGTGAGTTTAGAACTTCTCTTAGGGTTTGGAATGCGCGAGAAGAAGCTATATTTGAGGAGCATATGGAACGGAGCTATATTTGAGGAATGCGAGGGGAAAGCTAGCGACTTTGGAAGGAATTTTTTTCTTGATACGCTAAAGGAAATCGCAGCTTGTGAAGAAAGGCGCCGCTGCGAGAGAATTAGGGTTAGGGTTATAAGTTTTTTCTTTATATAGTTGCTGCTTTGTAAAAAAAAAGGAAAAACGGAAGGGAAAAAATTTTAGATTTCATGACGGAATCTAGAGATTTAACTACCAATTTCATGTTGGAAGATTTGACGGTGAAAATGATGGAAGTTTTAACTAGAGCTCAGATCGACTCCACGACCTCCGTCAAGGTGAAGCGTTGTGCTCCCGTTAGTATCAAGTTAGGAGGATCTAATTATGCCTTATGGTGAGGTGGTGGAGATGTATATCTCGGCAGAAAAGCGGGATATATTAATGGGAATTTCCTCGACCTGCTGAAGCAGGCCCACTGCATTCGGAAGATGGCGCCTTGAAAATGCCATTGTTAAAGGATTGTTGATCAATTCGATGGACCCCTCGCCAATTGCAAATTTTATTCGATTCCCATTGCGAAACGAGGTTTGGGATTACTGTACCACCTCTTGTGATGGTATAGACACGTCTCAGTGTATGATCTTCGTAGTCGAGTTACTCGTACGAAGCAAGTATGTGGATCCATTGAAAAATACTGATGACCTTGAGGTTGTGGCGTGAAATTGATTTTCGTTGTCCTAATCAATGGAGTGTGCGATTGATATAAAAAAAATACAACTCCATTAAATACGGGGAAGATCGAGTGTATACGCCATGGATGGACTTGATGATAGATTGGATAAGGCTTCGAAGTGATGTGCTTGAGATAAAACCATTTCCTACGGTGGAACAAACTGTGGATTCATCCGCGAGGGGAAGAGGTCGAGCGGTAGTGATGATCACGAGGTGTAGATACGACACCGGAGCCGATTATGGCTTTTAAAGGGGTCGAGGACACGTAATCTAATGCCACAGCAGGGACCTTGGTGGGTATTAAGAAATCCACGGAAATCCACCGTCTCTTGACATGAAATGTGGCCATTACGAAAACTCCAAACACACCCGTGAAAACTACTTGAGCTACGTGGGTATCCCGAGAATGGTGGAATGATCTTGACACGGAAGAAACGGGACACCAGCGGCGGCATTGTGGCTACCAATAATGCCTGTTATCCCTCACTTCTCAATAGAATCTTCCCGAGGATCCCGGTATTTCAAGTAAAGAATTTCACATCTCTACTCGCTAGTGATAAAGAGGATTGGATTACGGACTGCGGGCTACAAATCACGTAGCGTTTGACCCAGAATGATCTCTCTAATACAACCCACGAGACGGTCGTGTTGCCAATGCAAATGGGGTCACTTATCCGATTACGGGGAGTTGGAAACGGTGACCTTATCTCCTTCATTATCATTATATAATACTTTGCTTGTACCTACTGCAGCCAGAGCTAATGTACGCCAAGTCGGGTTACGGATCTTAGCGTAGTGCTTGATGTATTCTCTTTTGCCTTCTACGGGATATTCTCACCAAGGAGATCATTGGGCGTGGTACTAGGAGGGGGGTATATTATGTAAGGTTACCTCGATTCGGGAAGAGCCGATCACGTCTGGCTTTCTGGTAACAAGGAGCAGCTGATTTGGCTATGTCATCGTAGATTTGGGCATCGCATCGTTCGGGTATTTAAAGCACCTACTTCCTAGTTTATTTTCAAATATCACACATTGATTTCAAATGTGATACTTGTATCCTAGCAAAAGTCATAGGGGCGTCTTATCTGACGTGAATAAAAGTGTGACTCGCTTTTGCTTTAAGTACATTCGATGTTTGGGGACCTTATCGGTCGTTACGTCATCGTGGTCATCGTTGGTTTGTTATTTTTGTTGATGATTGTACATGAATGACATGGATTTACCTTACCGAACATAAAGATGAAGTATTTGCTACGTTTCACGTGTTTCACACGCGTGGTTCGGAACGCGATTTTGGAAAAAATTAAGATACTTAGGTCGATAATGGAGGGAGTATGTTAATCAACAATTTCGGACATACTTTGACAACCGTGGTGATGCATGGAACCTACGTATTCCATGAGCCAATGACGAGAATGGGGCTAGCGGAGAGAAAAAATCGGCATATTTTAGAAACGGCTTGGGCCTTACTAATAGGTGTGCGTATACCTAATAAATCTTTGGAGTGATGTTGTTACTACGGTGTGTATCTACTAAATCGAATGCCATAAAGCCGCACAATTTGAGACTCCATTAAAGGTGTTATACGATCATCTTCCTTTGCCTACTATTTTGATGCTTAATAGAATTTTGGATGTGTTGCTTTTGTCCACCTCGTAAAAATCAGCAACGCTAAGTTGGATCTATATCTTGTTCGATGTGTATTCTTGGGGTATGGTGTACAAAAAAAGAGTACCCGATGTTATGATCCAATTACTAAAAGAAACTATACTACACGTGGATGTCACTTTCCTCGAATCGAGAATGTTTTTTCCATCCGGTATCCAATTACACTCTTTGGGAGGAGAGTTATGAGTGAAGAACGAAATTGGCTTGATTTTGAAATATTAGACACGAGTCCAACATACTCGGATCGTGCTAATAATATGGAAGAGCAGAGTATATAGACCAGAGCTTGAACTTCAGAGCGGAAAATTTGAAGTAGTAATTGAATCTCCGAGAAGATGAAGTGGTTGATGTACCCACTCCCGTTTCTACGAGTACCCGATGATCCTCACTCTTGAGAACAACTCACGAGGTAAGCTATCCTATCACACCTTCTGAGACTAATGCTATAGATACATCTGTTGGTTATGTTTTATCTTTCGAGACACTGATCGAGGTAAACCTCCCAATCGATACTTCCCGAGAGAAGAACGACAACGAGTAGCCAATAGGAAATTATGTATCTTCGAGGTTATCGAGAACCTATCGGGGCATTTGCCTGAAAACGCTCTCCTCTCGTGTCCAAATTCGAGTAGCATTGAAGAAGCCTTATACGATCCAAAATGGGCTCGAAGTATAAAGAGGAATTTGAGGCAGAGAAGAATAACACGTGGGTGTTAAGCCCGAGTTGCCTCGAGGGAGGAAGATGGTAGGATGCAAGTGGATTTTCTCCAATTAAGTATAAGCGGATGGGTTAGTTGATCGTTACAAGGCGAGGCTTGTAGCAAAAGGATATACAGAAACATGGGATAGATTATCAAGAAACCTTCTCACGCGTGGCTAAACTAAAAACTATGAGAGTTTTGTTATCTCTTGTGACAAATTTAGATTGGCCGTTGCACCAACTTGACGTGAAGAATGCCTTCCTTCATGGTGACCTTGAAGAAGAGATTTACATGGATATCCGCTTTGAGGATATCTTTGTTACATCGAGAAAGAAAGCGCATGTAGATTACAACGAGCGTTGTATGGACTAAAACAATCACCTCGGCGTGGTTTGGTAGGTTGAGTTCGGCAATGAAGAAATATGGGTTCGACAAGCAACTACGATCATACTCTTTTCCTAAAACATCGATTAGGGAAGATAATAGCCACTTATAGTCTATGTAGACGACATGATCATTACGAGGGGATGATAAAGAAGATCTCTAAGCTTGAGAACAAGCTGTCGAAATGAGTTTGAAATGAAGAACTTAGGAGGGCTCGGAAATACTTCTTAGGTATTGAGGTAACAAGATCAAAACAAGGCATATGTCTTTCCCAGAAGGAAATATACTCGGACTACTCTTGGGAGAGGCGAGGACTACTAGATTGTAAACTGTCGATATTCCAATGGTTCAAAATCGTAAACTCGGAGAATATGTGGACGAGTACCTGAGATAAACGAGAGATATCAACGGTTATTAGGTAAACTCGTATATTTATCTCATACTCGACCTTTGATATTGCTTATCTTTGTGAGTGTCGTGAGTCGATTCATACCTTTGCCCAGTGAAGACCATATGGATGCGGTCGTACGAATGCCCGTTACTTAAAATCCTCCGCAGGAAGAAAGGACTTATGTTTTCAAAGAATGGTTAATTGGAAGTCCTTGGATATACAAATTCGGGCCCGGGTAGGGAATATGAAGGATAGGAAATCTCTTCTTGGATACTTTACTTCGTGGGGGCAATCTTGTCACGTAGAAAGCGAAGCAAAATGTAGTTGCCTTATCCGGTCTTTGTTGAATTTAGAGGAATGGTCGAGGAATATGTGATATGGCTTGGTTGAAAAAACTTCTTAGCGAGATTGGTGTTGCTCCCTGCTCTGAAATGAACTTATTTTGTGATAACAAGCGGCCGTTGCCATATCTACAATCGATTCAAGCATGATCGCCTGGCGTGTTGAAGTGGATCGAACTCGTCAAGCGAATCTTGAAGAAAAGATTATTAAGCTTCCATTTGTTAAATCGGAAGATCAATTGGGTGATATACTCCTGAAAATGCATTAATACTTGAGGAACCTTACATCTCGCTTGATAAGTTGGTGCGTATAAAAGTTAGGCGTAAGAGACATATGTGCGACTTGAGGATAGTGTTGGTGTGTGCTATATTAATGCGGAACACAAATCTGATAGGTGAAACATGGACAATAATATTAGTGGAGTCATAAAACCTGGATGTGCAGGTTTTATGGTTATTGTTTAATTTTCGTTTTCCTTATATACATATATTGTAAATTCTTGTAAAACAGAACAGAAATAATAATGAAATATAATGATAATTATCAGAAAAATACAATATTTTGATAATTAAGAATAAAAAATATAAAAGTATCACCATGAACATGAACTTAAACATAACAATAAATCATAACAAAAACAAACATATATAACAAAGATGCAAAACAAATATAACACTCCCTTTGACATCAAATATTTGACAAACATCTCCCTATTAAAGTATACATGTCAGATTATTACATTGCCATAGGAAAACTTAACACAATGGTGCAATAAAAGAGATAAATAATAGTAAACTCATAAAAACATCAAATAGGTTCATCAAGTGAGATGACAAAAGTGACATAAAAAATGAGTTTCTTATAACCCTAGTAACGTGCATAATGAGAGTTAGTCAAATCTATCATTTTTTCGTTAAATTTTATTTAAGTAGATATCGTTAAAAATAAATTATAGTTATTTAAATATGTTAAATTAATTACTGTTAAATATTATTAAATAATATTTTATTTTATTAAAATACTTAACTACGTTATTACCTTGTTGTAACAAGACTGTTTATGAAGGGAACTCTCACTCATACATTTCCAAAATATTAAAGTTTCAAGATCTTTTTTTTTGGGACACTTATTCCTATGTGCTTTTTTTTGGATTAAAGTTTTTTTAATTAAATAAAAAAAAGTAGATTAATAGAATTAGATCAATAATAATGAGATAGAGAATTATATCACATGCCTTATAAGATAATGAATTACATTGAAAAAAGTTCCAAGCTTAGTTTTTCACGATATAACAATTAAAATGGATAATAACAATGTTTCTATTATTTTTCTTATTATTAAAATTATAGTGTATAATTTATTTATTATTTCTTTAATTAGTTATACTTAAATGATATTATTATTGAATAAATTTTTTATTAATGATATTTTTTTGTAATAATAAAAATTTAAATTTTGATGATGATGATAATAATAATTATTATTGCAGTATCATGAATTTTTATAATTTAAGGACCATAATGCTTTTCCAATTCCCACATACCACCAATAAACTATAAATTTGCTTCTCGCACCTGTTTCTACCAAAGACAAATTTTATTTGAAAACTGATTCATTAAAAAAAATAATAATAAATATATATATTTTTTAAAAGCTATTGTAAATTGGTTTCGGCATTTGTGCTGCTTTGTTTGGCGCGTATACAAAAGAACAGACTTCTTTCCCTAAGTAAAAAATAAATAAAAAAGGATCAGATAAAAACAGAGACGAGAGAAAGATAAGTAGGAAGAGTATTTTATTTGTTAATTACAAGTATTATTATTTGTTGAATATATTTTTAATTAATGATATTATTTTTTTATTTTTAATTATTAGATATTTATTTTATTAAACAGTTATATTAATATTAAATTAAAATAACACATCTATCACTCATATTTAAAAGAGTGGATAATTTCTTTTAGATGTGATATTTATTAATGGTGTGGAAAGATTATTATGTTTTTCTCTCTATATTTACAAACAAAAAAATATTATTATATTAATCTAAAATTTTAATATTATATCATTACATATTTCAATAATAATTAATAACTTTTTTTTTTAAGATTAAAATCACAAATCTAAATATTGCTCAGGTTTAAATAAACAAAAATATTGTTTAGGTAAAAAAAAAATAATAATAATAATTTCTCTTCCTTTCGGAACAAATCTTAACATTTAACTGTGACATTTAATATTATAAAAAGCATACAAATTTATATAATAAATAAACTTTCCCTCCGCATTTGATCAGGACCTCTCTTTTTTCTGTAGAGTAGCTTTCTAGAAGCATCAAAACTACTGTACAGTCAGTGAGTTAGTTTTTGGGTTAGTTCAATCTCTATTCGTGCGTACGTTTGTGTGTGGTTTTTTTTTTTTTTTTTCAAAATTGTTTAGTCCGTACAATGGAGCGGTATGGTCAGACTGCAACGGAGGGGGTAGAGTCCGATCCGCAGCAGGAATGGCTCGCTCAGGGACCTGAATCAGGGTTGGAAGGTAAACTTCATTGCGACATTGCATTTCGTTTTTGTTTCCAAATTTGTATTGAATTTAATTTCGAGGTTTTTTTTTTTTTTGGATTGCGATTTGTGGATTTGATCTCAAAATTTTTTGAACAGAAGGTTTGATCTCGATTGTTTTTTGAAATGCAGAGTCTATGTGGCAGTTGAGCATGGGATGTGAGGAATCTTACCCTGAACGACCTGATGAACTTGATTGTATCTATTATTTGAGGACTGGGTATTGTGGGTATGGTTCTCGGTGTCGGTTCAATCATCCCCGTGATCGTAGTTCGGTAATTCTATTGAATGTCTTTTTTTTTATGATTATATTTATTGAACTTTAGTCGATTCTGATTAAAATCTAACGTGTTCATTCAGTTTTTTTTTGAGTTCAGTTAGGTTTGGTCTTGTCTTATGTGGCAGTTGAGGTACCTTTGTTTCGTAGTATGTTAACTTGGTAACAATATTTTCTAAAACTTGGTATTTTTCTTTAATGGGGTTGGTATGATTTCATTGTATTTATGGGAACAAATATTTAGTTTTTCCTATAAACTTTGTAAAATCTATATATGACGATGTTATAATAGAATATGTATGTTACTTTTTTTACTTGTTAAATCTTAAAGACATTTGCATCTTAGGTTATGGGGGCTACAAGAGGTGGAGGGGAGTACCCAGAGCGAGTTGGCCAACCCGTGTGCCAGGTAAAAAAGCCATTTTGTTTGCATTAGGTGCTTTTTCTTTATTTTATCAGGTACTAGTTTTCAGCTTTCAGTTCTTACAATAGTTTGGAGTTTGAATTTCTTTTTATTGATATTTCTGTCCTTTCTTAATTGGCAGTATTATATGAGGACAGGGGCATGTAAATTTGGTGCTTCTTGTAAGTATCATCATCCTCGACAGGGTGGAGGCTTGCTTGGCCCTCTGACACTAAATTATTATGGATACCCGTTAAGACTGGTCTGTTTCTCTTTACTCTGTAAACGCTCCCTAAAATAGCAGAGAAAACAAATTAAATTCCCTGTTATATTTGAGACCACATTTACTGTATATGCTTCAGCATGCTGATTTATTCTCCCTTTATAATTTCTTAAATGAAAATAGAGCGAGAAGGAGTGCTCCTACTATATGAAGACTGGCCAGTGCAAGTTTGGAGCATCGTGTAAATACCATCATCCACAGCCAGCAGGTTTACAACTTCCAATTCCATCGCCTGCACCTCAGGTTACACCTGGACCTGTTCCTACACCCACAATATATCCACCTGTGCAGTCTCCATCAGCCTCCTCACCACAACAGTATGGTGTGGTAGTTGTAAGGCCTCCTCTGGTACAAGGCTCATATGCCCCAAGCCCTTATGGTACAGTGTTGGTTTCACCAGGGATGGCTCAATTTCCTAGTTGGAGTCCTTACATGGTGGGTTAACTTCTCTTGCTTACTATCATTTTCAGGTTTTATGTTTTTCCATTTAACTGACAATTGTCGTATAGGCATCTATAAATTCACTTCCCTCTCCAAATGCTCAACCCACTGGTGGTTCTGGGACCCTTTATGGGATAACGCAACTATCTCCTTCTGCACCTGCATATGCAGGATCCTATCAGCCTATGCCTGCACCTTTGACCCCATCAAGCAGCAGCCAGCAAGAGCAATCTTTTCCCGAAAGACCTGGCCAACCTGAATGTCAGTATTACATGAGAACGGGGGAATGTAAATATGGTTCCTCCTGTAGATATAGTCATCCACCAATTATGGCACCTAAAGCAACTGCTTTCCTTAACCCCATGGGACTCCCTATGCGGCCGGTGAGCATCCCCTAGCTTTATTTCATTTCTTTGAATGAGACATGGTTAGCTATGGAAGAGGAACTTGTCACATGCAATTTGTCAAACTCTTGATTCCACATAATTGCTTCCAGTGAAGTTCAATAGGATGTTGTATTGAGATATTACTAATGCTTTGTTAACGTTTTATTTCATTTAGTAATAAATTACTGGATAGCCCCTTTTCTTTAATATTTTTTATTGTGGACATTTTAACCATACACCCATTCTGAAATGCTCCTTTCAATCTTTCTGAAGTCTGCATCTAATTCAGAACCAATGTCCATGACAGATCGCCGCCTTTTTCTTTCATTTTTCTTCACCTTCTTATTGATTGCAGCTTCTATTACAGCATGGAATTGATTTATTTCAGATCTTTTAATATACATATATTATGTAAGAAGAAAAAAGAAACAATCCTATCAAGTCCTTTTAGTTGTCTTCCCCTTTTGTCTTTCCAATTTTCAGCCAGCAATGTGCTTTTTATGTGAAAGAGTGTATATAGCAATAATGTTTGGCTATGTGAATGTAAATGATAAAATTTACAGAGTCCTATAAAAGCTTGGGACTAGGATGAATGGTTGCATTATTGGCCATACGCATTGGTGGATCATATGCTCTGGTCATTCATTCACCAGTCACCATTTGTCCCTTGTTGAGAAACACATTTTCTCCAACATGATAAATTACTTTTTGAGTCACGCTTTCTTTCATAGGTTAATTTGTACTTGGCCTCTGTCTTTCAATGATACAGGCTCTTCCTTATGTTACTATTCAACTTTGGATTCCAAATCCACTTAAACTTAATCATGATGTGGTTGTTTCTATACTAAAATTAGGGAACATATAAATATAAATATTTTTCTTTGCAACTAAGAATATTATGCTTATGAACCATGATTCATGGGGCCTATTAAAAGAAGGAGAAGATATAATTCTCACCGAAATAAATCCAGGCAATGGATTTGTTGTTCTAGCTTCACCCCCTTCCCCTTGTTTGACTTGTTATAGTGCTTTTGATGCTACCGTGTGCTTTTTCATTGTTTACATAACTTCATATGCCAGAACTACCGTAATGGGCTTTCCTTTTGCCGTTCTACCGTATTATTAACAAATCAAATGGCATTATTCTTTTTTTTTCTTTCTCATTTTAGCATAGGCTCTATCCTGATTTCATTGTCCCTAGATGGCTTTCTATATGCTCTGAACAATACTATCAACAGCTGCCTGACCATTATCTTACCTGTTCTTGTAAAGAAATTTTGGTGTTTTAATGTGCCACAAAACTGTATGTTGATGTGACTGGCATGTCAGCATTTCCATCCTAAGCCTAATGGAAAATTTAAATGGCACTCGTGTACTTTAAATTGATCTCGGCCAAAGAAATTGACGTATCTTCCCTAGTGCATGTGTTTTTCTTCATGCATGTTATGTAACGTGGCTTTGCATGGTATATGTTCTTTGAAAATTTGAAGTCAGCAAGGTCTACTTTGTAATCCTGTAAAAGGTTAATATTCCTATGATTCATCTAGTCATTTTAAAGCACAATAATGTGCACAAATATGATTGAGTGATCACTACAGTCAAAATCTGCAACTGTGTAATTCTTGATGATGGTGGTGGTGATTATGCTTGTCGAATTGTGCCTACCCAATAGGCAGAGCTATATTTGAATTCTTCAATACGTTGCTATTTGGTATTGGTTATGTTGTTTTGCGTTTTAAGTTTGTTTCTTCATTCATCATACTTGGTGATATTCGTCTATCTTGTCCACTCACACTTGCTGGAAATTTGATATTCTCATTCAGGGTGCTCCACTTTGTACTCACTATGCACAACGTGGAGTGTGCAAGTTTGGACCGACATGCAAATTTGACCACTCAATGGGAACACTGAGTTACAGTCCATCTGCATCTTATCTACTTGATATGCCAGTCGCACTTACCCAGTAGGATCCTCTATAGGTAAGCTAGCCCCATCCTCCTCATCAGAATTACGCTCTGAACTTATTTTAGTATCTAGTAAGGACTCTACATCAGCTAGGATGGCTTCTTCGGCAAGCATTTCTAGTGGTTTGGCTGGTTCAACATTTTCAAAGGGTGGTACTGTTTCTCATTTGAGCCTCCAACAGTCTGCCCAGTGTTCTAGCCCTTCAAGTGGGAGCAGCAGCAACAGAGTCACACATTTCAATGTGATCAAGATAATGTCATTTCTCATTCTTCTTTTTGATAAATTTCCTCAACAGAAGCGTACCCTTTTTTGCTTTTGTAAGTCAAGAAATAGGAGCTTTAAACCTCACTTGTGGCACTCTCTTGATTCAGTTATAGCTCATACCAGCTTTGTTCATCTCTTTGTCCATATAACCTCCATATTGGCCATTTACTTTTATCTTGATAAGCCTCGGCCAACCACAATTAAGTCTTGAAAACCCCATAGCCTTTGAATTTTCTCTAGAACAACAATAAAACTCATCACGTCCAATTCTCAAATCTCTCCCAAGCCCTCCGTTGGAGGAGATTATTGTTTCCATTTTGGTTCCAGCCTTTCATGCGACAAAAATTAATTTCCGAACCTGGTAATTAACCTTTTCATTGACCATGTCTTCATGTCTATCCGTTTAAGTTTATTTGAATTTGGGTTCACACTCACACCTACCTTTTTTTTGTTCCAAGATCTATTATGCAAATTAGTTATTCATACCACAAGGAGTCATAAACATGCTACATTATATGTGATTAGATACATAATTTTGTTGTGCATACTGGAATGCTTGACTTCTTATATACAAATTATCAATAACCTTCTTGGAAGGAAATCAAGTTTTGCATTTGATCATTTGCAAAGAGATGATAGCTTTTGTGATCATCGCAACTATGTAACAAACACCTGTATATTGAGGTGAAATGACAGTTACATGATCCTGAAATGGTGGAGGTGAGAGCTCTGCCTCTAACGCGGGTAATATAATTAGTTAATACAACCAATTCCAGAGATGTAATAATGAAGGAGATTTTCTAAATGTCATACAATATATTATTGGACCTGTTGATCAAGTGAATTGGACTGCAGCATAATATTTAGATGAGGTGTTTCTTATGTTATTGAAAGTTCACGAGAAATTGTAATCAATTAGCACATAATTTATGGTTTGTTTGATAAGGATTCCATTTTATATTTTATGTTTTTTTATTAAATAATTAATTTTGTGACTTTTTTTTTGTAAAAGTAATCATTCATGCACTTATAATAATATCTACTTAATGATTTTCAAGAATAGAAATCAAAAATCAATATTTATTTGATTTCTCATTTTTTTCCTTCAAAAACCTAGAGAATTAAGAAAACAATTTGCTATTATTAATTATTTATTTTAATAATTTCCTTTTGATATATATATATATATATATATATATAAATCATAGGATTTATTTTTCTTTAAAAAAATATTTGGTGAAGAAAAAAATCAAAAATCTGAAATTTTATTAAAAAAAATTCTTTATAAAGGTTTATAAATACCCTAAAAACTTATTTGAAAAAATAAAAAATTTAAAATCAAATCTTTATTGAACAAAATCTTAACTAAATTTTATGTGAATAATAAAAATAAAATGAATTTTGAAAAAAGAAAGAAAAGAAAAGTGTATATTATGAGTTTACTTTCTATCCCTCCCAATTTATTTAAAAATATATCTTTGGAGGTGTTTATAAGGTATTTAGTTGAGACTTGGATTTGATCCCAAAGGATACTCATTGTTTTTTGGAGGGGAAATAATATATGTAATTGTTGGTCTACTTATATGTACGTTGCTACTACATTGTATATGTCTGATTACGGTGTCATGTGTTTTGACATTTGACATACACTTTATATATTATTATTTTTTATCTAAACTCTCTCTTTTCTTTCTATGTAAATTTTTTGCTTATGTTTTTCTACTTTATTTTCAAGCAGTATAGTTTTAATGGAGGTGTAGTATTTTGATTTCCTACAATACATTAGAGTTTCGAGATAAAAAAATTTTCTAAATTGTTTTATCTTAGGGACGACAGGGTTGTAGATTGCTTGTATATTTTGGGAAAAAGGAAACATCTTAAAAAGAATGATCTAATCTGTTACTCAATTCAAGTATATTTTTGATAACTTTATTATTTTTTATTATTTTGCAATAATAATTTTAAAATAATATTTCATCTGTCATGTCTATTGATTTAATGATTGTTGATTTAAATAAATCTTTTTTGTTTTAAGGGGCTCCATTTTACAAGATAGGGATGAAAAATGTTATTTTTCGTTATTATAAAAACAATTGCTTATGTTTTAAATATTGTAAAACTTGACTTGCCAGTTGAACACATTGAAACTTAAACTAAGGATTGTGAGTATATGATAGAATACAATTTTCTGGGTAAGAATTCATTCTAAATGGTTTTTTTGATGACTTATATGATTATTATAATTTGGATAAAAATGGTAAAAAAGTCTTGGATGCACTTCAAAAGAAATATGATATTGGGGAAGCTGGAGCCAAGAAGTGTGTGGTGAGTCAATATCTGAAATATAAAATGATTGACGATAAATATATGGTAGCTTAGTTACATGAATTGTGAAAAATAGCATATGAAATATTATACGAAGGTATGCCTTTAAATGAATAATTTTAAGTTGTTTTAATTAATAAATTATCCTTCTTAGAAAAACTTCAAAAATATGACTAAGAAGTTCATATTAGAAAGTCTTATCACCCGACTACTCAATGACGAAGAATCCCAAAAACAAAATAAAAAAGATGAAATACTTGTTGTTTCGAACAATGGTGATAATAAAAAATTCACCTTTGTCATTTTGAAATCCAAAGGGAGAAACATGAAATATTAGAATCTCGATACCAACAGGAATCCTCCATAGTATAGACATCAACCCCCAAAGAAATGACATGTTTATTTGTTATAATTGTAACAAATCTGGCCACATGGCTCAGAATTGTAAGAATATGGCTCGCCTTGCTTTACAGGCGAACCTAACCGAAAACAACTTATTGCTATGAAACTGAAATCAACATTTTTGGTGAATGTGAGGGGTAATGGGATAGACACTGACATTATTCACCATGTTTTCTATGGTTATGATTTGTTCAAGTCCTATTCTTAAGCCGAAGATAAGAAAATGTTGTTAGGTGATTCCCACTTCACTATAATTGCTGGTAGTGGTAAGATAGCATTAAAATTTACCTTTGAAAAGGTTGTCATCTTGATTGATGTTCTGCGTACTTTAGAGATGAAGAAGAACTTACTTTTGTGCTATCTTATCAACAAAGTTAATTTTACTCAAACAATTGGGACTAATTTATATCCAATTATTAAAAATAATATTTTTATTAGGAAATGATATGCTATTAATGGCATGTTTAAATTAAATGTTGAAATAAATAAAATTTCTTCTTTTGCTTAAATGTTGTGTCCTTTCAATATATGACATGTTATACTTTGTCAAGTTAATAAATGCATAATTAATAACATTAGTAGCTTAGGACCCATTGCTAAATTATCTTTGAATGAATTTAAAATATTTTATTTTTATAATCAAATTAAAATGATCAAATCCTCACATAAATCAGTAGTTAAAGAATCTAAAATGCTTGATATAATTCATGTTGATATTTGTGAACTTGATGGTACTTTGAATAGAGATAAAAAAACGTTATTATATTACTTTCATATATGATTGTTCTGATTATACTTTTGTGTATATTGTGAAAAATGAAAAATGAAGCGTTTGATATGTTCAAAATATTCTTGATTGAAATTGAAAATCAATTAAATAGAAAAATAATTCATAGTGATAGTGGCACGATATTGCTTATCATTTTTATAATGTTCATAAAAAAACTATACCACATCCTCTTGAAATTAATGGCAAAGCTAAAAAATAAAATAAAACCTTTATTGAGTCAGTTGTTGTTATTTTACTTAACTTTGGTGATGCATCTCATTGGTAGGAAGAAATTCCGTTGATTGCTTATTATATGCTTATTAGATTTCCTAAATCTAAAAGTAAAAATTCTCCTCATAAAGGTTTGAAAATAAGAAATCTAACTTATCTTATTTTAAAGCTTAGGATTGTTTGGTTTATGTTTATATTCTTGATCCTAAAAGAAATAAACTTACTAGTAAAGCCTATGAATGTGTGTTTATTGGATATTCTATGAATAGTAAAGCCTATAGATTATTTGACTTGAATAATCATGTTATTATTGAATCAAATGATGATGATTTTTATGAAAAAAGTTTCCTCGTAAATTGAAGAATAATGTGGGTTAGATTTTTAGTAATTTTCCTATGATTAGAACTAATAGACCAAATGAGTAATTAGATACATAACTTAGTAGGAGTAAACGAGTTCAAATTACTAAAGATTTTAGATATGATTTTCATTCTTTTATCTTAAAATAAGATTCCTAAGCTATTTAAGAAGCATTATCTTCTTTAGATGCCCATTTTTTAGAATAAACTATTAATGATAAAATGGACTCTCTTGAGTCTAATAGAACTTTGACACTTAATTGATATACCTCCAAATAGAAAGGAAATAGGTTGTAGATGGATACTTAAAAAAAAAATAAAACTCAATAGTACAGTTGATAAATACGAGGCTCATCCTATAGCCAAAGGATATAGGTAAAGAAAAAATTGAGATTTCTTTGAAACTTTGTTCACAAGTTACTAGAATAACTTTCATACGTATTATTTTTAGAAGGTTTACATGGAACAATTTAAAGGTTTTATTGTCCCTAGTCAAGAAAATAAAATTTGCAAATTAAATAAATCTCTCGATAGTTTTAAATAGGCACTTAAGCAATGATATGCAAAATTTGATAATATTATTATCTCACATAGTTTCAAAGTGAATGAAAGTGATAAATACATTTACTATAAATATAAAAATGACATTTTCACTATTATATATCTTTATGTAGATGATAGGAGTATCCAAAAACCGAACTGAATTAGTTTAAACTGAAAATTGGGCTAGATCGAACAATTTTATAAATAAAACGATCCGATCTAGTTTGTATTAAGTAAAACCAATTTTCATATGGCCCAGTCCGATTATACAAAATTACAAACCGTTCGGACTGGATTAGACCGATTTTAATAAATAATTAAAAAAATTAATTAAGCATATATAAAAACATCATTTTCCCCTCTTTCATTTATCCTTGCAATCTTCTATGTGAAGTGCAAACCCTAGCTAAAACTGTAACAATATCCTCGCCTCCACCACCATCCTACTAACCTCACCTCGAATATGATCCTTAGGATAAAGATTACTATGTCTAAAAAGAGACTTTCTTTATATCGATCTCCTTATATTGAGAATTTTTTTAAAATATAATTACTTTAATTGCAAACCTCCATGTACTCCTTATAATCATAGTGTAAAGTTGTTCAAGAACAAAGGAGACGATGTTAGATAATTTGAGTATGTGAGCATCATTGGTAGCCTACATTATGCTACTTATTGCATTAGACCCAACATAGCCTATGATAAGAGATTACTATGTAGGTTTATCAGTACACCTAGTATTTAGTATTAACATGCTATAGAAAGAGTTATGAGATACCTAAATATAACTACGAACCTTGGATTACATTATGAGAAGTTTCCCACTGTCATAAAAGGATACATCGATGTTGATTGGAACACTCTTTTTTGAAGACTCCAAGGAAACTAGCAGCTATATATTTAACTTAACTGGTTGAGCTATTTTTTGGAGTATAAGAAACAAACTATTTTGGCTCAATATACAATGGAGTTTGAGATGATAACGTTAGCTGCTGCTAGCGAGGGAATAGATTGGTCAAGAAGCCTGTTAGTTGATATCCCTTTATGGGAAAGATCGATTCCAACTATTTCCATCCACTACGATAGTACCATGTCTATTGTAAGCACAATACTATTAGAGAATTTCTTACTACATAAGCTATAAGAATGGATCATGTACGTATTAATAATAATTTGACTGATCATTAGACAGAAGGACTTGCTAGAAAGAAGGTTTTCAAAACCTTGAAAGAAATGGACTAAAGCCTGACGACAACCCAACTTATGGACCGTAGATCACAAGAAATAAGTTAAATAGGTAATAAAAAGTCATAAAATAATATGATATGAATCATGTTATTATAAATTATATTTCATATTATTATAAGCATGTAGTCTTGAAAGTGATATAAGGATGAGTTAATTATTAACTATTAATGAGTTACTCTACGTGGAGTGGAAGTAAAAAGCTATAGGAGTAGTCTTGATATATTCACCTATGTGAATGTGAAATTGTAGTTGTTTCTTATGAAATTTTAGGTAAATTTTACTAGAATATTCACTATATTAGAATAGATATGCATAGCCATAAAGAATGAATTTTTTAAACTACATCTTGCAAAGATTATATGTTTTTTTCTATTTAACCAAAACTACGTATATTGTGAAGAGCCAGTGGGGAATAAAACATGCTCACTGGCCATGCATGTACAGCCAAATGAAGTATAATCTCATACTACCATGCCCCCAGAAAATCTGACCATACGGTCGAATAATAGAAATGCTAATTACAATACATATATCTTTTATAAGATATTAGTTATGATATATTACGTGTTAAATTTATTTTAAAAATAAATAACTTTTAAGAAATGATCACAATTTGAGACATGTATCAATGTACATGCCATAATATAAGTAATACTTATTAGTACGTGTACTCATAATAACTTAAACATCTAACATCTAATATGATACTAATACAATAAATTAATTAATATAATATTATTTATAACCTTTTTATTTCTGAAATTATTTTAGGACACGACGCACCAAACTAGTTTGAATGCAAATGTGTACGAATTTGTATGCTCTTAATGTTACTTTCGACAATAAATCGCGAATCATTTTAGTTTTGTATAAGAAATTTTTTGAAATGAAGCAGGTAAATAGATACATGGTATATATATCTTGGTATTAAATTTTTGCTTCAATTAAAATGAATATTATTATTATTATTATTATTATTATTATTATTATTATTATTATAAGTCAAATCTTGAATGAAAGTGTTCTTAATTTGTACTAAGAGTTATATTCCCATTGATTAATAATGGTACTTGTGGCAATTAAAAGAGAACCATTAATGAAACATAACCTTTTGATTGTCTAGAAAGTCAATATGAAGCAAGCATTATTAACAAGCAATACATCAATGCTGTCTGCACATGCTGCTAGCTTTATGATCTATTCCTTTTTGGTTAATATATCATGAGTTTGCATATGCTTTGTTAAGGTTGTCTTAAAAAGATTAGGCAGGATGCTGAAAAAGGGTTTGCATCAATTTTTTAACCATTTATAGTATCATGCATATAGATTAATAATTATAGAATAAACAACCTTTGGACTCATTTATCTGAAATTTTATAAAGTATAAAGTATATATATATATATATGTTATCAAATTTCAAAACATAATCCTAAAATAAGGTAAGGTTTTATATAAATATTATGCTAATCTCACCTTCATTTTATTCTAAAAGTTTTAAAAAAGTCTCAAAATAATAAAAAAAAATAATGTTTTATTCCTCAAAGTTATCCAATATTACACAATTAAATCCTTTTTATTACCGTTAAATAATAGTTTCAAAGGTTTCAAAAAAAAAAAAAAACCTAACCCTTTGTTTCTCTAAATTATTATATTTTAACATATAAGTTCTAAATTAAAAATCCTAATAGCTAAACATATATGATTAATATGACACACTTAATTCCTCAAACTTAACATGTTTGGAGATCTAAGTGTGATAAAAATATAATATAGCATACTTAGATACTAAACTTTTAATTTAGAACCTATCTATTAAAATGTAATAATTTAGGAACTAAACAAGTGTTTAATTTGGGGACCTTTATGTGAAATGTTTCAAAGTATAGTATCTTTAAAAATTATTTAGCCATAATAAAATAATATGGCTAAGAGCTTAAGCTATAGAGCTCCTTCAAACAACTTAAATTTCTTATCAAATTTAAATGTCTTTAGTATAGTTACATAAATGGAACAAGTTGCAAGGAACATTAAATGTCACACACATACACACATAAGCGCGCGCACACAAAAAAGAAAAGAAAAAAAGAAAAAAACTATCGTAACAAGCACGATGCACCCATTCTAGACCCATGAATTTGAACACATGTTTAATTTTCTGTAACATGATGAGCATGTGTTTAATGCGTGCTTCTCGTAGTCGATATTCTGGTACCTTGGAGACAAAGTCCATTCAAAACCAAAAAGGAGGAACTGATGGAGAACATGAAATTGAAGTAGTAGTAGTGGTTACTGAAGACATTGAACCAAAACCATCTGAATTGTCCATCAATGGCAAAATAGGTTCCTCCATTGATAATGTGTCATTGGTATTACTATCATTCATGGTTGAGCTGAACCCCCAATTAGTTTGTAATACTTGGTTATCCCAAATTGATCCATTATTGAATTGATCATCATAATATGAAAAATCTTCATCAGGATTAATACAAGCAGGAAGTGTAGAGCTACTACCACTACTACTCATGTCCCAATATGATGACTTAGCAGTTTCATTATTCCATGAGTTTGTGTTATTACTATTGTTGAGTACTTGTGAAGGAGGTCTCAAGCAACTATCAGGAACAATGCAGCCCAAGTAACCGGAATTAGAAGAATCATCAATATTGGAAAAGAAGAAATTTTGATGATCATGATCATGATCGTGATCATCAATCCCCTTTGAAGTTTCATTATTGAAGTTGGTGTTTTGTTTAGTAGTTGAAGAAGTAGTAGTAGCAAGGAGTTGTGAATTAGGTGGAAAAAGATTTTGAAGATTGTTATTATAAGGAGGAGTGAGAAGAGAGTGATCAAAAGTAGTAGTAGTAGTAGTATTGTGACGAGTGTAAATAAAGTTAGTTCTAGCTTGAGTTCCTTTCATAGATAAAGCAGCTCTATCATAAGCAAGAGCAGCTTCTTGAGCAGTATCAAAAGTGCCAAGCCAATGTCTTTCTTTTGTAGTTGGGTCTCTAATTTCAGCAGCATATCTACCCCACGGCCTTCTTCTTACACCTAAAAACCTACCTGGTTCTACTTGTTTTCTTCTTCCTCTTTTCTCACCAGATTGTGAATTTGGAGATGTTGTGTTTTCAACAGGATCAGTACTAGTTTCATTAGCTTTTTGGGTTTTTGAGGTTGACATGGTTTGAATTAGTATAACAGAGAAACACAGAGCTGAGACAGAGTAGTAGTAGTAGTAGTAGTTTTGTTTTGGTTTGGTTTGGTTTTTTGAATGAAGTGACCTAGCTAGCTGGAAGCTCTTTTAAAGGCTCTGATGTTGAGAAAAAGAAGAAAAAAAGGTCTTTTAAAGGCTCTGTTTTTTTTTTGTTCTGGTAATGTTATCATCATGTTGTTGTGTTCAAAATTACAATGTATTTTTAATGGAGAAAATATAGAGATAAAATGATGGAATAGATATGAAAAATAACAAATAAAAAATGAAAAACAAAGTTGATATATAATTAGGAGAGGTTTCAAAGTAAATTCGATGAATAAGTTCACTTTATTTTGGTTTCCTCTAGTGATGGTGTTGGGTTGAATAAAACAATAAATATTTTAATAGATTTGTTCCCGTTATTGTCTTTGATTAATTTAATAAAAAAGTTAATTATAATTTTATATCCTATTAAATAATAAATATCATATTATATTTAAGTTATGTTATTATATGGTATTAAAAATTATAAAATTTATTTATTTTAATATATAAACTGTAATATAAAAAATATTATTTTTGGATTACTAATTTTTAATGTTTCATTGTTTTAACGGTATTAAATTATTATGTAAAATTTAGTATTATTATTTTCGGTTATGTAAGTAACATTTTTTTTTATTAATTATTATATATTTTTTAGAATATATATATAGGATTAAATATAAAAAAATGACAAAAAAAGGTCAAAAAAAAAATAATAATGCAAAATAAATTTAAATGTTGTCATAAATAATTTTTTTTTTACATATATTATAATCATTATCCATCAATAATATTATATTATTTATAATTTATAATAAATTTACTTTATTTAAATAAGTAATGATGATAATGATTCGAGAGTAGAATTAATTTTGTGAGCTTACTCCTAGAAACTATAAATTGTTTGAATTTGGATGAGGATGCATTTTGCAATACTCCTAACTTGCTTGCTTGCTTGCTGATCCATATGCACGTGTAAATCCGCATTTTATGCAAAATAAATAAATAAAAATAGATTAATAATGTTTTTTTCTTGTTTACTTCTCTGTCCTCTTCATGGTTTTCTGAGGGAGCAGTTGGGATAATTACGTTATATATTGATATTCTAAGATTTTTTTTTTGTTAATGACACATACTAAAATTATAAGAAATAATTTTTTTTTAAAAAAATTTAATATTATTAATAGATAAGATATTTATTAATAAAAATAATTAAATTAATAATAATTTGAATACAAATAAAACTTATTATTTAAATTTTTAAAAACCTGCTATCATGGAAACATTAACAACCCCACAAAATAGAATAAAAACGCAAAAACGTTTCCTTTCAAAGGACCCGCTGGACAAAACGAACATTAAAATATTGATATTTAAAAACTTTATTAAAATTTTAATTTACAAAAATATAATTAAAAATGGTGAAAATTTTAATAAATTAATTGTTAACAGTTGAAAAAAGGAATTAAAATTATCAACGATTTTTGCTGTTGTGATACATATTGGATAATTATAAATATTTGAATGGGTGAAAAAGGTAAAGTGTTTGTTTTAATTTTGAATAAATAATCAGTTTAATTTCATAATTTTAATTGAAATGATACTTATTTACCAAAACTGCCCTTTACCCTAATTTAATATATATATATATATATATGTTCAAATTTTCATCAATTATTAAAAAAATCAAGGAGAGAATTTGTGAGTAGTGATTCTAATATTTGAAGTAAAGTAAAGTAAGGGCTGGCTTACTCGATCGAATGAGCTAAACAGTATTTGATATAATCTATGTTTAGCAAAATTAGTGTAACAATAAAGATAAAATGGTATAATTAGACTAATTTTTTAAAAAAAATAAAAAAAAATTAACACTAAAATTAGTCACGTGCTTAGCACCTGATTTGATTTTTTTCAGTGGTTTTCCAGTTTTTGAATGTTCAATCTCTTTTTTGCACTAGACGCCATTAATAATGTAGTAAGCAATTAGAGCTTCTTTAAAGCTCTGATCGATCGATGATCAGCACTAAAAACAAAACCCAATTTATTTTTGTTATTGTCTAACAATTCTAAACCTTATATCTCCATTCTCGTCCTTTATCAGTCAGTTCTTATCCATTAATTATAAAACCCTTCAAACTAATGGCCAAGAAGAAGAAAATTGTTTCATTTTCCCTATAGAAAAATGGACAATCCCCAGACCCCAAGATGTTAACGTGGAACCGAAACCATGGAAATTAATTACCTCTTGGACTCAACGAAATCCCCCTAACTTTTTTTTTTTTTTAATTCCCAGATATCATCATTAACGAAAACCAAAAACAAAACAAAAAATCCCTAGAAAATATGTGCACTAACAGCTATAGTTGACCTTGGTCTTATTGCAGGAATTTGAGTTATATTAGTTTTCAAGTTGTTTTCTTATATTATATGACAATTCAGAATGTTCAGGAGTCCTATTATTATTATTATTATTATTATTATTATTATTATTATTATTATTATTATTATTATTATTATTATTATTATTATTATTATTATTATTATTATTAGAACAATTCAAACTCTACATGCTCATATTCTGCCAAATACAATACATTTTTATAGTTTGCATGGTAGCTCATTATCCGAATAAGTGTATTGGATTGCATTAGGTTGTTTATAAAACACAATTAATTAATTAGACTCAAACATTATTTATTGGATTGCTTTAGTGAATAATTTCACTCTTTACTATAAAAATTATTCTGTAATCCTTTTCAAATCCTGTGGTAATACCCTTAAAGTTTTAAAGTAATATTACATCTCTTTCTAAGATTTTAAAAACATCACATATATCTTTAAATTTAACAAAAAATAATATTAATTTTTTATACATAAAAATGATAAAAATAATAGAAATATAAACACTAGATATCTCGATATAATTCTCACAAAAAATGATAATAACAAATTTTTTCTGAAGAAATACAAAAATCAAGATTAAATCTTAAGAAATTAGATGGATTAAAGATTATCATTATCAAGAATAAGGAAAATATTTCTGATAAAAAATATAGTTTATTATGGAATAATTAATAAATATTAATATTATATGTATAAAAAAATTATAATATACTATTAATTGACAAAGAAGTTATTATGGATAAACTATAAAAAAAATCTCATATAAAGATTAAAAAAAATAATACATCCAAATATTAATAAAAACACATTTTATAGAAGAAATTGATACGAGGTTTTGTCTATAATGGGCATATCCTATTCAATAATTTCAAAAAAAGATCAATTATGTTTAAGTTTAAAAATGGATAAATTATAACCCATTCAACAAGTTCTCGGTCATTTTTTTTTTTGTCTTTTTTTTAACTCTCGTTCCACTAATTCCAACAACCCATCAACCCTATTTTCCTAAAAAAAGTTATCCTTTTTTTTCTTTCTCTTTTCTTAATTTCCACCACCCAATTTTCTTCATTTCTCTTATTATTTTCTAAAAGAATAGTAAAAATAAAATATACTCATTCATAATTTATTTTTATTATAAATAATAAATAATAAAATAATTTATATTTATATAATAAAAAATATTTTTTTTATAACAAGTAATTTATCAAAATTTTATTATAAAATAATTTAAAATAATAATAATAAATTATAAAATTTTAAATTATTAAAAACTTTACTAAATAGTTACGATAATTTTTATGAAAAATTATTGATATTTTAAAAAAATTAAAAAATAGATTACATTTTAATAATATCTCTAATATTATTATAATTTTAATTATTACTAAGATAACAAATATTTATTAACAATAATTATATTTAAGTATTAAAATATAATTAATTAGATATAATTTACATATTATATTATATTAATAATAAAAGTAATTATAATAATATTATATTATATAATATTTTATTACAAAATTTGTGATATAATGTTCTGTTTGTATTGTATCTTGTAAAAAAAAATTGGATATAAAGGCTTCATAATTTTTTTAATAATTTAATTATTTTATGAATATTATTTTTTATATCATAATTATAACTAATATTATAATTATTTATTAAATATAATTAGAATTATATTTAATAATAATAATGTATTATATTATTTATTAATTATCAAAATCTTTAGAATATCATTTTTAATATATGTATAAATTTATATTTATTTTATTATAAAATAATTTTTTTTATATTTTAAAATAAAATTTTAATATATGATATGATATAAGAGATTTGTATATTTAAAATTAATTATAAATTTATAAAATGTTAATATTTATATTTTATTTTATTTTTTTAAAAATAAAATTTATCAAAAAATGGGTTTTCAAATTTAAGGTTAAAGTTGGACTATTTTTAAACTAAAACTCATTTCAACCTATTTCTAAAGTATTTAAAGAGACATGTTCTTTATAAACAAAATCTCAATTGTTATAACAATAAAATTAGCAGTGTTAAGTAATAGAACAATAAATAGGAAAAAAAATTTGTTAGAAATGATCCATGAAAATCTATGATATTATAAATTAAAATTTACATCGTACCTTAGGTTTATCATTAATATTAATGTTAAGAACTTAAACTAAATATTAAGTTTAGCCTATAAATTTAAAAGATGAGATTTTATGAAAAAAGAAATCATTAATTTTTAGTACACTATATAGTATAATATTAATTAACAAAGAGTCATAATAATTCAATATATGAACAAATAAATTTATAGAAATAGATAAAACTTTTTAAGAAATTGTACATATAATAAAATCATAAATATTAAGAGAGACTTTGAAATAACAAAAAAAAAACCTCTTATACCATGAAGAAAAGTAATGTAGCAAAAAAATAATGTATTAAGATTTACATTTATAGATTTGAAGAAGAAATCTCTAACAAAAAAATAGAAATAACATATCTAAAATAAGAACTTAAAATAATAAAAGCATTAGTTTATGATGTAATATTATGAAGAAAATGATACCTTTATTATTCCAATAATATTCAAAAATAAATTACATGATATAAAATTTGATTTTAATGAAAACGTAACAAGCTTAAGTGTTAAGAAAAATTATCTAACTAATATATACAAGTGTGAACATATAAAATAACTCCAATATAAGTTACAGTGTTTAGAGCACCGTAGAGTTTTAGGGTCTAATATTTAGAGTTTAGTGTTTAAAATATAGATTTTTTGGATCTAATATTTAGAGTTTAGATTTTATGATTTTAACTTTTGTGCTTAAGATTTAGGGAAAAAATGATTTTTTTATGCAAATAGATAAATGTGTGAAAAAGAAAGGAGAGAGAAGTAAAAAAGATAAAAAAAAAATGGACCTTATTTTTTATATGCATAAGTACATTTTTGAGGATATAGATACTTTGAAAATTCCGGAAAAAAATTATGGAAGCCATTAAGGGAATATGTAGTACAAAACAAAATCCAACAAAATTATTTCCAGTACACCCTAATTTTTCATAGTTTAATATTAAACAAATATTACTAATCAAAGTTAAACTTAAATATGTTACAATTAATTAGTGTTCAATATAATATAATTTTTGCCTTCAACTTTTTGTTTGTATTAAGGATATAGAAAAAATATATATAATAGAAGTTTCTTTGATTAGTTTGTTTGTATTATTTAGTTTCTTATATTTGAAATTGTGTTATTTAATCTCTTATTTATGAAAAATAAATAAAATATTATATTATTTTAATGATTTTCTATTAAAAATTATTATTTTCTGTTAAATTTGAAATCATAACTAAAACATGAGTCAATAAAAAAGTGACAATTAATATAAAAAATGTTCACAAAATATTAGTTTTAATATTTTTTTAAAATTTTTACTATTATTAAAAAATAGAACATATATTTAATAACTTTGTATTTGAATATTAATATTGTTGATTTTATTCTTAAAAATTTCATAATAAATTTCTATTTTTTCTTATTAAATATTCTTATTTTAATTGTATTTTAATCATTTGATAAAAAAAAAATATACTAACCCATTTACTCACTTAAAAGACTAAATGATATAAATTTTAATTTAAAAGACTAAATGATATAAATTAACTAATGTAAACACATACATGACATTCATCGAAAATATATGAAAAAACATGACATACAAGTCACTTTATTTAAGCCTTAGAGTTTGTTTAATCTATTCTATAGAAA
The DNA here is from genome assembly GCA_033030585.1 of Hippophae rhamnoides. Lineage (NCBI taxonomy): Eukaryota > Viridiplantae > Streptophyta > Magnoliopsida > Rosales > Elaeagnaceae > Hippophae > Hippophae rhamnoides. Next base: position 826,053 of record CM065436.1, on the reverse strand, counting down.
AGTGTTTTTTAAGTCTCAAAATATATTTTCTAAGCTAGATAAATAAGCTAAAAGGATAATTTTGGTACTTCACTTAAAAATATATAAATTAAATATAATAATATTATTTTTATAATTATAAATTTAAATAAAATATCGTCTAAATTTTCTATCATTAATGAAAATATACCTTAAACACTTAATTATTAGGTGAGTCATATAAGTTGTACAAGTTATTTTTATAAATTAATGAATTTGTGTTTTTTATTTATCTATTTTTAAACTCTATTAACACAAATCAATTACTTGATTAAATTAAAGTCTGTTATCTATTTGTAAATATAGTAAATTTGTGATGTTTTATTTAATAAATAAGAAATTAAGATACAATTTTGTTGAAAATAAAGATATTATTATTATTATTATTATTATTGTAAATTCGAAGATATATTATAATATAATTACTTCTTAAATCTTTGTAGCATAAGGAAATCACACGAGGGAATGGTCATTGTCTGGTATCTCCAAAAGTAGACAGAAAAAGGCCAAGTCAAAAGGAAATCAAAAAGCTCAAAAGACTTGAAAGGCAAGCCCCGGATTAAACTGCCCAAAGGGAAGCTATAAGTGGGGCAATCATCCATTTTAGTCACACTTCCAAGAGGTTTAGCATAACTTAATCCATTTTTTTTTTATTTTTTATTATCAAACTTTGGTCTTCAGGTTGAATGGGATTAAAAAAAAAATGGCATTGGGAATATATATAATCAAAGAGTTAGATATTGTATAAATTCAATAATAAAAATATTTTTTTCTTTATCATTATAATATATTTAATTATAAAAATAAAAACATTAATTTATATATATAGTAAAAATAACAAAAATAATTATAATAGCATATACAATGCTACATCAAATCGGCCATTCTTTCTTTTATTTTATTTTATTTTTTTGTCTTGAAACCTTTTTCAAACATAATAAATTTCTAAAATAAATTACACTAGAAATCTATTAAGTTCGAAAAATATGAAAGTTTCATTAAGTTTTAAAAATATTTATTGAATTTTAGTATCATATTTTTCAAACTTAATAGACTTTTAATATATTATTTAAAAATTAGTAGATTTAAGTATAATTTATTTATCTTAGTAGATTTCGTGTGTATTTTTTCTTTAATTTAAAAAAAAATTTTGAAAGATAAAATAAAAAAGTTTAAAACATTAATAAACTAAAACATTTATTTTTTTAAATAAATATTTTAATATATCACAAATTTATTATAATTATAACTAAGTTAACAACTTACACTTGTATATTATTGAATCGTGCAACACTTTAGCACTTGTTATTGTCATGATAGGATGTGTTAATTCCTTATTTAAACCATCTAATTACACTAAAAAAATGGGGAAATTAAAGAAGGCTAAATGTTTGATGGGAGAACATAAATTTGGTCAGAGAGATTATAAGCAATCAAATCATATATAATAAAATGAGTAGCTCAATATTTATTAAATTATTGTATGTATACGAAAGTGATGTATTATAATATTAAATTACATGTAAAATTTAGAAGTTAAAATGTTTAAGTAATTGTTTAATCAATTCTTAATAATATTATAACATGTTTATTAATATATATCTGCATTAAATTACTATAAAAAGGCATTCTTCTAATTAAAAGAACATTTTTTTTAAGAAGTTAATTTGTGATACAATAATAATTAATATAACATATAATTATTAATTAAAATAATATAATATAATATAATATAATATTTTTTTAATTTATAATTAATTGATATATCATTTATATACTTTTTTTTATACTAAAATATACGTCTTCTCTTTCTTCCAAGTAACACGGAATCTATGACCCTTGACTTCTCCACTAAAGGTTTGAACTTTGAAGAAAACCACTATACCCCAACCTAATTATAAAATTATGCACTTAGAACATGGTTCGACCCAAAATAATGTTATATGATATGTACATTTAAATTATCTTAGACTAAAAAACAATTGATAAAAATGAAACTTGTTTATTTTTAAGAGACTATTATCTTAAGAAAAAGTTACTATTTAATAACATAAAATTTATTTAAAAAAATAAAAATTTAAGATTTAAGTTTAATTATGAGTGTATGAATAAATTATTATACATACAAAATTTTAAAATCAAATTGTTATTATGTTTTTTACAAACAAGAAAAAAATAAAATATTATATTTTAAGTTTGATTTTTCATAATTTATTATTTTAATTATATTTTGACGAAACTAGAGCTATATAGTGAATTATTCATAAGTTATATAAGTTAATTAATTTAAATGAGTGATTTTTTCAGCTCTTAATTTTATTATATCAATTTTAAACTAGCTAAAATGAACTTAGTTTACCGTTACATTTTATTTTTATTTTTATTTTCTTTTAAGAGTTGCACATATTTTCCTTACTTTTTTTTTAAGCAAAAGGAGTTTAAATAAATAAAAAAAAAAGACGAAGCAAAATAGATACCTTTCTTTGAACGGAAGGTTGTGCTATAAAATTTACGATTTGTAGCAAAGTAAGAAAGAAATGTCAGTCAAGATTCATCTAAAAAGGTGTGAGAGCTAGCTAGTTGGAATTCAGTTTACTTTAAAAATTAATTCCTTCTAAATTCTAAACTGATATGCTTTAAAATGAAAATAATAATAATAATGATGATAATTGTAGTAAAAGAGTTTCATATTTAATTGAAATTATACATTAATTAAAATAACATGATATTTATAATTTTATTATACCAAACAAACACCAAAAAATATTATTTAAAAAAATGAGAGAGATTTATGGATTTCATTCATGTTATTAAGTGATTCTAATATGTAATATAAGATTTATAATTACATTTGTTTTGAAAGTGAGTATCATTGTGGAGGACCTAATGACTCGATTTTAAAGAGATATAATAAATGATATCAATTTTATGCGGTTTAAGACTATCATTGTACATATAAAACATTTATATGAATACAATGGATTACATAAGATATACACATCAATATTTTTTAAAACAATATACAAATAAGTATAAAAAATCATAAAATGTGACCTATTGAATAAATTCTAGACTTATCCAAGTCGACTCTATATGGTGGAGATCAAGTCTAGGTGCAGTCACATACTTAATGTTTAAACATCAATTTCACTACTCTTTCAACTCGCTTATAAAGACAAAGTTATAGAATAATATGTTTAGAAAGTGAACTTTTTCTTTTCTTGTAGTCTTTACTATGTCTAAGAAGTGAATTGTCTCTTTACTTTTTGAAATTTTTTGCTTTCATTTCAAAGTTTAAGATGCTATTAATAATAACCACATTCATCACTTAATTGAAGAATGTGACTATGATACCATATAACAGGGAGTGAGTTTTTATTTACTTTTCCATTGTTTAGAAAAATATTTTTCCAACTCTCTTCATTTATCTTAGTCGTATTACTATCAAAAATCGAGTAATACTGACTCAATTTTAGAATTATTTACAAACACTCACAGTGATCAACTAACTTAGTTATTGTATGATTTATGGTTACGATGTATCACAAATTGTGTATTTTGTGGGAGTTCCAATGAACATTTATCTTAGTACTTAGTATAGTCTTAACGTGTGAGCACAACCTATAAAAAGAAAAACATGCATGTATAGCCAATTGTTTAGCTATTGCTTTGCGCATTAAACTTTTACTTAAGTTGAGCTACCCTACAGGTGTGAAGATGTGTACATCGTTTATTGTTGAGCTTCTACTTTGTTCATAAAGCTCTTATCTTGCAAGCAAATTACTTCATTAAGAAAGGAAAACATAAACTAAGGGTTTAGCTTTATTTTATTTATGTATATCGACTGTTTTGTAACTGTATTACTTGTATTTGATAACTTGTCGTATAAGTTTTTTACAAAACAAAGGTAATAAAAATTTTGTAATTCACAATTTGTGTGGAAAATTAATACGTTCAGAATTTACAAGAGTAATAGAGATTATCATATCATATTATTAATTGATTTTTTAAATCAAACTAACATTATTATTCATGCCAATTCACGCGAGTGAATTTATTCCTATTATTATTTTCTTTTTCCTATGCTAATTGGTTCCATCCCATGCACCATATTGCTCAGTAGAAAAACAACCAATAGTTTTTCAAATTTTAGTCCATAATTTGAACTATTAAATATACAATTAAACAAGAGTTTTTTTTAATAATAAATAAAAAATAAAACATTAGATTAATTTTAAAATATTTATAACAATTTAAATTATTATTTGAATAATATTAATTTAATCTAACAATATTAACATTCAAATATAATTAATTATAATAATATAATATATAATTCTTAAATTTTAATTGTGATAATAATATAAGCAATAGTACTAACATTATTAGAGTTAGAGTTTCTTAAATTTTAATTGTGATAATAATATAAGCAATGGTATTAATATGATTAGAGTTAGAGTTAATTAAATAATTTGATTAATCTAATTATAATAAAAAAAATTGATCTACTCTATCAAATTTAAATCAAATTAAATTGATATATTTTATAATCGAATCGAATCTGATAAATATAAATTTATAGTACAAATTTAAAATTAAAATATTATATACAATTGAATTCGAATCAGTTCTTATTGATTATTTGATAGAATATTTTTTAGATTTTATATTTTTAAATTTAATTAAAATTAAATTAGATTTAAATGATGAAAAATATATAATTTTTTAGTTCTAACTAGTGTTACTTTAATAGTCAAAGAAATAAATAACGTGATGTTTTATATTAACTCCGTTAGTTATTTTAAAAAAAAAATTATTATATATTTATTTGTCAGCTAATTAACTTAAATTAATTTATTATCAATAATACCTGAGATGAATATATAATTTCTCGTGTCCTCTTTAAATGTTTTTTTTTTCTTTCTTTATTTATAAAAGCTATAAATAATTTCACTGACGTGGTAGCTTGATCTTACAAACAGGGTCAGAAGAATTTTGCACATTCTCCAAAACAGGCACGCATACTTTTCTACGTCGCTAAAGGTCACCCGGGATTTAGGGATGTCTTTCTTAGAACTTCGGACTTTGACGAGCGACAATTATTATTATTATTATTTTTTTTAGGGTAAAACAAAAATATATAAATATACCTTTTACTATTGATTATATATACATTGAACTTATTATGTATGGTATTTATATATTTTATATTAAAGTTAAAAATGTTTTATTATTTATTTATATTATTTTTATATTTTCATTACCATAAAAAAATGGTAATTTTATATTCTTGAGAAATATTTTACCACTTGGTAGTCTTTGATTCAAATGTATTGTTACCATATGTCAGATTACTATTATTAACTTTTAGAAAATGTTTATATATATATATATATATATAGTTTAATGTATATACAAATCTACACATTGTAATATAATTATTTTTTATTAACAAATATTAACGCAATTATTTTAAAATTTCACTTAATTTAAAATCTAATTTATATATTTTATAACTTTACTATAATCATTTGTGTTTTGTCCAGGGAAAAGAAATCATATGTGTTTCAGCTACTTTCTGCTAAAAACAACACGGTCTTTCCACAGATATCATTTAGTGCATGTATATGATTTTAAGTTATATTATCATAATCTTTTCTTCAATTAAAATAATAAAATTTTATATATAAAAATATTTTTATATTAAAGCATACCAAAGTTTTACTATTGCTTATAACTTAATAAAAATAAAACTCGTGTTCTAAAGAGGGAAAACTGATGTAATTGATGTTTTCTATTTAATATCAGTAAATAATAATAAAAAATAAATATTTAAAGCATATTATGATAAGTAAACTCATTGGATTTTTTTATACACTAACATCTCTTTCAAAATGTATTTTATTTGTCCCAAAGCTTTGTGTTTTTAATCTATTTTTATGATATTTTAAATTTATATAGATCATAAATTGATTAAAAAATATATTAATATAATGTTTATAAATAATATAAAATATACATTTTTTTAAAATCAACATATTATGATTATAGATATATCATGTTGTTTATAAATTATACAAAATTTACAATTATTATTATATTTATTTTAAGGAGTGCAATCAAAATAAAAATAAATATTAAATTATAAATTATAAATAAAATAAAATTTAAAAATATTTATATTTATTTTTAAAGGATATAAAATAATAATAATAATAATAATTATATAAATGTAAGAAAAATATAAATTTTAAAATATTTTTAAGAGATATGAAAAAAATGAACATCTATATTATTATTAAAATGTTTTATATTCTTTTTTAAATTAATAATCAAATTAAATACGAAAATATACTTAATTATTTTCTTCATCATTTTTACTATTTTCAATCTAACAAGAATATTGTCTTATTCATCAAAGTTTAGAAAATAACAATTACTCTTATAATGAAATTTTAGGGGAGATAGGTTAAAAATATGATAAAGGGGTATTATAATATAGAGCGACCCCTAGTATTTCCTTAAGTTTTTAGTTATATAATTTAAAAATAACATTTTTTAATATGTTATTAAAAAAAATTGATAGAGAAAAAACAAAATCAATTTTAAGCAATTTTTTACGACACTTCTCCCCGTAAAAAAATAATTATGTTGCGTACCATCTCCTCTCATCAATGTGCAACAAGATTTTTTTTTTATCTGAATCTGCGATGTAAGAAATCAATTGGAGAAAGAAATGAACATAATCAGCTGCTAATTAATGGGAAAGTCATTTCAATTTCAATAGAATTTTAACATATATCATAACGTAATTTGTGCGTGCATTTAACATTTTCCTGAATAACGATCCCTCGACTGATTACTCTCACACATGATTTTAATAATATATTTTATCTAACAAAAAATAATAATTAAATGATATTATTTAAATTTTACTAAATATAAAAATATTAAGATAATAAACAATGTTTTCTGTTCCATTCTAATTGTAAACCAAATAATGGAATATTTATTCCTCTTTGATTCAAGTGGTCAAATCAAACCAAACAAAAATATTTCATTCTCTATCTAATTCTATGAATAAAACGCTAACTCAATGTGTATACAAGAATCAATTCTCTATTAAATGTTCACGGCAAAAAAAAAAAAAAAAAAAAGCAAGATGAAAACCGTAAAGCTCTAGCCTTGGGCAAAACGCAAAAACAACTAAAGTTAAATGCGCCTTTTGAGTAATGGCCATAAAACCAACTCAATAACAGGTAAAAATGGTAAAAAAAACCATTAAAATGGCCAAATGCCAATCACATCGTTAAATGAAAAGATAATTGTAAAAGGGCAGAAGAAGAGAATTAGAAGAGTTCCTTCAAAGCTTCACTGATCATGCTTCTGCATCAAACGTGTTGCTTATGATTGAATGCAGGCGTCAATTGAACTTAAAACCTATTATAATCATTCTACATACCACACCCCCACAAATTCTGATTTCTTTTCTTTTATTTTGACATATATCTAATACAGAATGCTAACTAGTACCATCGAATCTAAATAAGCACCACAACGCTGTTGATAAGCAATAATGGGGGATTGGCAAGGTAGACGACCAACAAATCTTTGAAGTAACTGAAGCTTCTAAATTTACAGACTTCTTCAGCCTAAAATCCTTAAGGGTAAAAATGGCAAAGAGGAAATCAATCATATGTTCAAATGAAGCGAGATGGAAGTCATATGAATGAACAGTTGGACAGGTGGCTCATTTCCAGCCTTTGATCCAAGCAGCTAAGTAAGAATTTGAAAATGTCACTCAAACAAATAATGCCTTGAACTCGCTTACTTCCAGCCTCCACAACGATGAGACGTCTGACAGCTGAGATTTATATGTTCTAATTGGAGATTACCAAAAATGTAATAAAACATAAAGATTGGATACTGCTAACTGGTTAATGGAAAACTTTAAAAAATGAAGCCGTAGAGAGATCCAGCAAACATAGTTAGTAAACGAGTAAAATTATTTAGTCATGTCTAGAGTTAGGCTATTGCATAATCCTATTTAGGGGTAAAGGAGTGGGTGTCTCCACTAATTGGTGGACCCAAGGTCCATGGCTGTGAAAATTCTACAGGAGCCAGACTACAAAATATTTAATAAAAAAAATGAGGACACTAAGATTTTGTTCAACTTTACATGCAAATGTTTTTAATATAAAAATAATATTTAATTGACTTATTTTGGAAAACATGCTTAAGGAGGCCGTTCCTCGGGTTTGCACATAGGCTTTAAGTTTAGGACACTCCTGCATCAATCTCAGCAGGCCCCGTTTGGTAACACACCAAGAAAACATTTTTTTTCTTGACAAAATAAAAAAGCAACCTTTTTTTGTTGCTAAAAAACCAAGATAACAAGTTTCGTAAAGGATAGTTATTCTCTGATGTAGTTGTATGTCTACCTTTCTACGTGAATAAATAGTCCACCACTTGTACTTTTATACTAATATGATAATAGGTTTCTTATAAAAAAAATATCACTCCGTCTCTGGCCATTTTCTAGAAGTTGTCAATATTAGATTTAGAAGCATGAAAACAAAAAGGGCAAACCTTACATTTGGCACTAAAAGTATTATTTTAGTTTAAAATTACTACCAAAAGTATCTTTTTCATTAAATTTAGAACAATTCAATTTGTAACAAATAAGTATCCCGTTAATGTTTATGGTCTATATTCTAATCGACCATTCATGTCCAATTTTTAAGGGTTCTTTTGAAATTACAAGCTCATCATACATGTAAGGAACACGTAAAATAAAAAATAAAAAAATTGGAAAATGTTTTCTCTCTGATTATCAATTAGAAGTCAGAAACATTTTTCCTATTTTTTTATTTTACACATGCTCCTTACATGTGTGATTCGAAAATAGGCCTAAAATTTGAAAAGGATGATCAATTGGAACGTAATACTTATTTGATACGAAATTGAATACTTTGGATTAAATTGACAAAACACTCTGGGTGGAAAATTGAAATTAAAGCAATTTTTTTAGTATTTAAATGAACATTTACCCAAACAAAAATTATAGTCCAATTCCTAACAAATTTAAAAAACCTACGGTAATCTTACATCATTATTTGAGAACTGTGTTAAGCTTGAACAAGTAATAAGTAGATATTTGAAGAACTCAAATTAATTTAACCCACATATTTCAGCGCTTCAAATATCTACTAATTACTTGTTCAAGCTTAGCACAGTTTTTAAATAATGATGTATGATTCCCAGGTTCTTTAAATTTGTTAGGAATTGGACAATAATTTTTGTTAGGTTCTTTAAATTTGTTAGGAATTGGACAATAATTTTTGTTAGGCTCTTTAAATTTGTTAGGAATTGGACAATAACTTTTGTTTGGGTGTGTATATATATATATATATATATAGTCATAGTGATTATATTGACAAGGGAAAATAAACATATAATTACCTGGATTTGCCAAACGATCCATCACTTTATGCAGTGAATCAGAGCGCAAACACATCTGACATCTCTGACTTCTAAGTTCAAATTGAGAGATAGAGTCTTGCCCCAACTGCAATGCCTACAGAAACCAAAATTATTGGATAAGAAAAGATTGGAAATTGATTTCCATCTGTAATCTGCACTGTCAACCATGGGGAACGCAGAGGGGCATGCAACAATACAACTTATTTAACATAATCAGTAATTTTCTTTCAAATGCACCATAAAATGACCACCCTGGCTAATTCAACATATATCCAAAAGATCACAACACTTCAAAATTCTGACTTTCTAAACCTTAAGCCTCTCCTGCCACATCTAGTAGTAATAAAAACAAACATAATCAGGAACATCAAAAATGGGTGAAATCAGTTTCAAGAACAAAAACAATGAGTATACCTATGAGCAGGATGACTGGTTTGTAATCACTGGTAACGCTAGTTTTAAATGCATTGTCTTATGCCAACTAATTTATGCCAGTTCAAGCCGATAGAAGTATTTAAAACTCATAAAGATGTCAATTTAGACCAAAGTTAAAAGAAATCTAACGAACTTATTTTGTTAAAGATATTCACCCCCAAGAAATCTAACCAAAGTTAAAGATATTCAATTCAACCCCAAGAAGAAAAAACTAACAAAAACAGATTGGCCTATTGCGAGAGCAATTTCAGGTTAGTTCAACCTCTATTTTCAGATTGGTCAAATTTATCCTTGATTCTTTAGTTGTTTTCTCAGTTCCAAATGTCAATCACTTGTAAAAAGAATAAATTTGTCCAATGGAAATATGCAGCTCTAGGAAAAGCAAAAACTGCTCATGCAATAGGGCAACATTCAAACACACTAGTTATCTGATGAATAGTCAATTCATTGAGATTGATATGTGTGTAAGCTCTATCTTTAGCCAAAGACGTTATATCACTATAAACAAAAAGAACAAGATAAATAAATAAACAGATCATAAATGAAAAATAATAATAATAAAAACACTGGAAAGACACATGTTAATGTGATTTCAAAGAATAAAGGAAATTATACATAAATTAAAGAAACATGAAAGCATTAACCCTTTTCTATATGAAATAGAAATTTCATTACAAACAGGGGAAAGTTTTATTTGTAACCATATATCAGATAACTATGGAGGCATCAAACTCTTCTCTATATGAAATAGGTATTTTATTGACCAAGAAAAAGAAATTACAACAGTAAATGTGCACCAGATCAACTAATGGAAAGTCCAAGTCCAAGAATATACTAAAACAGAAAGCAACAAAAGGGAAATTTGCAAGAAATCCCAAGATTCATAACTAACCTCCGACAATATACATCCTGCAAAGAGTCCTTGTCATCAACAATAGGTATTGAACTTACTTGAGCTGCAAATCAAAAACATATTCAGAGAGAAGAAAATTGAAATATAGATCTAGAATTCTTTACAAAAATTGTAAACACTCTTCAACAAGAAATCAGGATGTTCCTCGAGCGTCATTAGAGAGTCAAATAATTCCAAGACTGCAATTTCTTTACAAGTATTCATTAAGGAATAAGAAAGATTCTAATGATAATGTATTAGAATCTTCATATATAATTATATATGTAGCAATAAATCTCTACACATGGGCCAGACCCACCCACCCTAATAAATATGATAAAATCAAAATCATGGAGCAAGCAAGGAAAAAAAAATCAAGTATACAAGCAGCCAGTAGTTTTTGGAAAAGGCTAACTGCCTGCTTGCATAACTTCAATATGGAAATCAGAACAAAGGTCATAACAAACCAATTCTTTACTTCATTCCTCATCTTTGTCCTTCCTCTAAACCCCTTTCTCCAGATATGTGTTTTTATGTGGAAAGTAACATTCAGCTGAACTTCTTAAACGTCAAATGAAAGTAAAAAAAAAAAAATTGTTCTTTTTTGGACACCTAAAGAAACCAATATCAGGTCCAATATAAAATAAAAACTCCAAAAGACAGAAATTTCTAGAATCTAAAATCAATGATAAGCATTCACATTCCTACACTTCAACGTGTTTGAGTTCATGTCTAGCCACCATCTCCCTATTCATAGAATAGAAAACAAGGATATATCTCCACTTCTGGTGTGGAAAACAAAACATACCTTGCACCAGCAGATTTAATGCCGAACTGAGAGAAGCAGTTGGTCTCAACATTGCTAATGGTCGTTGATTTGTTTCTCCAATTTTCGGAACCCATGCACCAATGGGAATGGCACATATTGGCAGTTGGAGAATGGGTAAAGAGCTAGAAGAATGCCTGAAATGCCTGCAAATACCTGAAAGTTAACCGATCTGTTAGCTACCTTAATTGACCAGTTTATTGTCAACCATAATAAGATCTTACATTTAAGTATTCCAGAAAGTGAAGCAAGGTGCAATAGTTGTGGAAAAGAGCCTTCTGAAGATGCATGGATGATAGGAACTGTGGCCACCCCATTTTGCAGAAACTTTAACAGCTAAAATATTCACTGTAATACAAATTCAACAAAAATACACTAAAATCATACAAAATTCACCCCTCAGAGTAGCTAATATCCAAAACCAGATCCAAAGAAAATATATAATTACACCACATTCTCAGTCACAACAAATAAAACCCGAAGCTCAAAATGAAAATGGCGAAAATTGAATTCAAAATTTAAAAATTAAATCACCTGTCAACTAAGCAGCAACATACCATGCTCTGCAGTCATACAGACAAAACCCTAATCCTAACCCCCAACAATCGAGAATCGATGAGAATGCGTGTGGAATATAATCTGAAAACCTTGCGAACAATTATTGCGTAATTCAATTTCTATTAAGAAAAGTGGGTTAGAAAATCGAGAGAGTCTGAGTAGCAAACGAATCAAATTTTCGAGCCCTAAAGCAAAACGGAAGTATAGGTAGGGATTTTTCTTGGCATTTGCACGAAGAAAACGTTAATCATTCCAAATTTCTCAAGCAATATTTAATAAAAGCATAAATGTTCTTTCTTCTTTATAAACTTATTATTTTCAATTATCATATTTTTTATATATATTTATATTTTTTGTTATAAGTTACACATAAATTGTTATATTTTTTTAAAAAAGAATTTATCTTTTTTTCAATTCTACAAAATATTTAAAATCTGTATAATAATGATAAAAAAACGTATATATCAAAAATAAATATAATAAATATTATTTTGTTTTGAGAAAAATTCTAATAAGTTCAAACAAGAGAGATTTTTTTTAATCAAACAAAAGATAAGATAACAATTAGAAAAAATAATTTTAATTTAAATAATTTATATAGCTTAATGTTTTCAAATTTAAAGTAAATATAATATATACAATATGTAATTATTATATATATATATATATATAATACATAAGTGATGTTAGGTAATAAATTAATGTTAATTTTATTAAACATATATAAATTATTAAAATTTAAAATTAATAACAATTAAATTTTATTTTAATTAAAATTATAATAGTATTATTAATATAAAAAAAGATTAACATATTATATTAATATTTGAAATAATTTTTAAGATAGTGTAATAATTTATCATTTAATTAATAAAAAATAAGAATTATAAATAATTTATATACAGAGAGATTACATAATTAGTGATCTTAATTTATTACAACATCATATCTTAATTATTAAAATTTTAAAAAATAATTTTTCTTTCTTATTCTTTGTAAATTTTAACTATTAAAATATAATAGTATAAAAAATTTGTATTCCACTTATGAGCCATTGTGCATTCCACTTAATCAAGTACCTTCTTAGGGTTCAACTTCTAGTCTACACTTAAAAGGGAAAAAAAATCGAGTGCAAATCGAGCACATAATTTGCTTTGTATGTCAAGATATTGGTTCTATTAAAATTTGAGATTAAATTATGATCACTCACTTTCTAAAATTCTCAACAAAGTCAAGCCTTTTATAAGTACCATACACTTCGCTATTACGAGAGACATACGCTGCTGGCTCGAATTTAAATCTAATCTAAATCGAACGGGAATGGAATGGAATGGAACGGAAACAATTGCATTTTGTCAATTCACCTAATCAAGCTTTCTAATCGTGATTACAACGTTTAAGCTAAGACCTGGAATGAAAAAGTCAGAACGACCAATACCCCTTACACAGAAAAGTTCAAATAATGTAATTTAATTACTAGTTTTTAGTCAGAAAATTTAAATAAAAATTTTAATTTTTAATTTTTTAAGTAAGAAATATATATTTCTTTTTTTATATCATAAAAAATTAATTATATATTAACTTTTATGTAGATGAATGATGTTATTAAGATTGTTTTTAATAGTATTCAATATATTGAAATCGATGCATGGATTGTCACAGACAGGATGATGTTATTCATTTTTACAAAATAATAAATTATCAATATAAATTAATTACAAACGTATGTTGATCATAATACTTTCAGATTATCATATGTTCAATGTAAGACAAATGCTTCATATTTAAAAGTGTTCAAAATACAAGTTTGAAAACACTATATTAAAATATTGATATTAGCCTAACTAATATAAAGTTAGATACCAAAACAAGGCTAATATAACAATTACAAACAAATATTCATATAAGTAATAACACATATCCATAACTTAATATAATGCACCTTCACGCCTAAGAAGGCTCCTAATCCAACCATCTTTGTTGCCATCGTACTCCAAAAAATACATTGATTCTCATGGGTTTGTCAACAAGAATAATTGTAGCAACATCAAGCTCATCGCTAAGGACGTGGTCCTTTGTAATTCATTGTACAACCTCTTTTGTTCTTCTTTTGTTTTCTTTTGTGATGGATCGACTCAAAAGGTCAGCCGACATTCTTCATCTCTTCGCAAGTATCGAAGCTGCCCTCTCAACAGACTTCCATATTCATTACCTCCAATTGTTCTCTTTCTTTTTTTAGATGAAACATTTGAGTTTTCATTGCCTGGAGAAGCAATACGCTGATGTAATGGACTGGGCCATTTACCGTCTCTTGATCCCGTTCATTATCAAGTTCTAAAAACAACATCATCCTGAGTCTCTCAAGATCTTTTTCCCCGTGGCTCGTTTTACCAAATACACAGCCAAGTCCTCGTAATAAGGAAATGACCTATGCCTCCAACGAAGAAATTTCTTCAGGACTCTAAAAAATATTAAAATATGTCAAATTGAAAAATATTAATAATCAAATGGATTAATAATCAAATTGAAAATATTACCTGCATACATACGCATCTCCAAACAAGTGGGTCGCCAGCTACATGTTTATTCACCTGATCCCACTCCAAATCCACTACTATTACGCATCAGCTAGCATGTCATGTATAGTAGTAAATCGAGTCTTCAATGTTTTCAATCGAGACTCAATACGTGGTTTAGCTTTCATATTACAACTGCAGTTTTTGAAGTAGTGATTTCTCAATAGCATTTAAGTAACTGTGTTTGAAACCACCATCACTCTATATTTAACCCCCGATTGTGTAACTCTGTAAGACACTCAATTAATTTTTTCATCTAATGTTGTTGTCCAAAATCTTTTATTTTGTCCGTGGCCTCGATTTCTCGAGGTAAAACTGTGGAAGATGACATCCTAAAATTAAAAAGTAAGTACAAAAAAATACTTACTAACTGTTTAACAAAATAGAAATAGAAAACATATTAAAGTTGCCGAGCCTAGCTACCAATGAGAATAATTTTAAAATTAAAAGAATACGACCAATAGTATAATGTTTTACAAGATTACAAATAATTTCAATCAAACAATCTCTTCATTACAACCACAATCAAGCATAAATAAGAAAACACGACTTCCATTAACCTAAACACTCACTGTCATCTATCCCTCTCTCCTTTCTCTCCATTCATTGTACATATTTGATGCCAGATTGTCCCTAAATACACTCCATTCACGTAGTCTACAATTCTTATTGTATCTTCCTCATCAACATCCTCATCTCTATCTTCAAGATTTTCCAAATTTTCTTCAAATGGATCATATGACATTTCCTTTCTTATATAGTCAGTGTAGTAAGCAACAAGCAATAATTATTCGATTTTCAGTTTTAAATGGATAGAATGACGGACTTCTTAGAATAGCTCATCGATTTTTAACACACCAAAACATCTTCGATCACATTCCTAGTACGTGAGTGCTTCATGTTAAAAATTCACGTGGATTGCGAGGTCGCGAACCATCTCTCCATTCACTCAAATGATATCAATTACCACGATACGAGCAAGAAATCCATTGGAATTTGCATACCCAAAGATCCACAAGATAATAATGCCCTATATATTAAATATATTTTACAATTCAATTTCATATTCATAGAATTTAAAAAATTGATCAATTCATATATTACTTACCAAGTTGGACTTTAAATCCATTCTGTTTCACGCATAGCTTCAATGTAAAAACTCTACTATCACCGAACCTCCCAACCGGGTAAAACATAAATAAATTGCATATCAGAGAGCAAACCTCAAAACATTTGTGGTAACCCCACCCTTCTGCTTTCGATACCTAGACTTATCACCTACGTGAACTCTTACTCTAATACGAAAATTAGTACCATCAAGTGCTCCTACAACCCTAGTACCAATAAGTCAAGTAAAATCATTTAATTATTAGAAATATTACATGGTAATAAGGAAAAAAAAGAAATTAAACATTATATCTACCTTGAAATATTTCCACCTATCGTCATCACAATCGCCAAGAATAAGTTCGGGTTTTTTCAATAACTCCTTATGCAACCGTATGATAAAGATGCAATACATTATTGAAATACTTACTAACTGCCTCTCCAGATCTTCTAAATCGATCGCTTATAACTCTATTTTTCACGCGTAATTACATGAAGAAACATGGCTACCGCTTCATCTACTAACAAATGTTTTGATTGTTTTAAATTTCCCCTCTAGTTTCAAGCATTGCACACAAAATCGTAAAAGCACTCACACTCATCCTAATTTGATTAATACAAGTAATGTCACTCTCATAGCACAATCTATGCACAATTTTCCTATTTGAAAAAAATCAAGCTCATACAATTGGCTCCTTAAAGATAGTGTCTTGTTTTTATCCACCACCAACTCAAAAAAGAATTTTACAATATACATTATATGCATCAAGTACACAACAATAGCATCCACCTCTTCCACATTCAAGCTATGATCATCCATTTTACCTTAAACTACAAACAAAAACAATACTTAATTAGGAACAACAATTTACTCATAAAATTGATAAAATATACCTATTATATTAAACTGCCAAAATTAAATATTGTAGAAAATACTGATTATATCACTATAACAATAGATAGTTTTTGAATAAACAATACCTCTGCAAGTATTAATAGGCAGTTTTTGAATTCATAAGCATAACAATTAGTTTATGCAGCTCCAATCGATAGTTTAAACCAAAGTTAGAGTTATATTATACACTGAAACTATCAAAATTAATCCTAACAATAATTTATGACATTAAGTCAGAAAAGTCTAGCAAATAATCAATATTGATATTGTTAGAAACAATATCAAGATCGCTTTTATTAAGTAGAAGGAATGTTTATATCGAAGTCGTGTTTGAGTTCATGAAACCAATAAATTGATTCAAAGAAAACAACAAAGAATATCACATACCGTAATACCAAAACAGTATAATAAACATTTGAATCGATTCAAAATATAAATAAATTTCAACAAAATAGAATCATTTCTGACGAACAATGTATCGATTAGAACAAAGAACAAAATTAGGTGGATCGATTTAAAATAGAAATAAATTAGGATCGATTCAAAATAGAAATAAATTAGGATCGATTCAAAATTACGTAACATGTAACAATCTCAAAGGAAAAACCCACAATTTCAGAAACAAATAAGGTATTCGTAAGCGAGAAGCAAAAAACAAAAAAGAAAACAACTCGTGAAGAAATTAGGGGTCATGTGACTGGGTAGGTAAGACACGTACGAGGACGAGAACTCACCTCGAACGTCGTCGTGAAACCACCACCGCGAGACCCGAGGCGACGGGCCGAGTTCTCGAGGCCGGGAGAAGAAATCGCGATGGCCGAGTGCAGAGCTGAGAAGAAATCGCAACGCCGCGGGTGAGAAAATTGAGGCTTGCATTCAATCTGCTTCTTCGTTTATAAAGGGATGGCAATTTTGTAATTATAATTTTATGTGAGGGGTAAAATTGGTACGCTAATTTTATATCCGGAATGGAATCATCATTCCTAAAGGGGGAGAAGGAATTGTGATTCCGTCTCCTTTAGTAATCCGATTCCATTCCGCCCTCCATTCCGTCCAACCAAACACACAAAATGGATGGAATCAATTCTGATTCCATTCCATTCCGTCCAACCAAACGTGGGGTAAATGCATAGTTACAAAAAACAGTTACAACAAATAAAATTCTAAGTATTAGAAAATGGGAATACATGTAGGAACAATATCATAACTTCCTGTACTTACGCGAGTTAGGACCCCCTATGCCCTTCGACCAAGTCACTGCCGATTAGGACTATGCCAACCATGTCATCACTAAATAATTGTTCCTAAATAGAGTATTGTCGGACAAGATTCCTCTAGATCAACCACTGTTAGACAAGACACTACCAACCAAGGTACCACTGAATAAACTATTACCAAACAGGGACTCACCGCCCTGCTTACTACAAGGCATGGTTAGATGATTGGTACACCATAGCATCATCTGGGATTCTTTGATCTACTCACATCCTTGGCTCCATTATGTAAGCCATATTTTTTGTTGCTTGTCTGTCATCTTGTTCTCCATAATTGAGTTTAATATATGTTGCTTATGCACGATAGCACAAGTGTAAGTACAACGATGTGTGCTAGTATCTTTATGGTAGAAAATAATCCAAGTGCAACCATTCACTTACGAAAAAGTGAAATGTAATGAGAAAAATCTGAAGGATCAAAGAAGTACTATCATTTAGAGATTTCCTACAAAGACTTGAAAAGTTTGTTACTTTTCATTACCTCCCCAAAGAGTCATACTTTGTAGTCCAAAAGGTGAGGACACCTTGTAACACTAGAGTTAACTTTTCAAATATCAAGTTTGATTTTTACATAACTCTTTAACAGAGAGTTTGGTTAATGAATCCCAAAATATCAATAATATCAACAATGATAAGAAACTCATGCACACATCTTAACGACTTACATAGTTCAAACTCTATCAACTAGAACAACAAAAGAGAACATTAAAGTTGGCTAGGCACCATTAGTAACTAAAGAAACCAAGTTCTCCGACGTCAACAAAACTACAAAATATCTTCTCATATACCAGATCCAAGAGACTTGGGAGTTGATATTGGGTGTAAAATAAATACATGTCATATGAAAATATCTCTTAGGTTCTAGTAAGTAAAAACGACTCATTAACTAATCTAGTGAGCATTAAGTCATCGCACTAACATATTCTTTAGATATTCCACATGGGAGAAATATTTGTAATTATCTAAAAGGGATAATTTAGAAAACATACAATCACTTAAGCTACCTAGATAATCACTTTCTTACCTTATAAATATAAATACATCTCCAACTATCATATATGTCTAATAACCTACAAAATATAATCGATGGCTCCCAACATTATAATATCACCAAAATTGAATGTTAGATCCTAAATCTCTATTCTTTCCTTAACATCTATCATGTATGCATATCATTAACTTAAGCATAATAAAACCTTTAGTCACCAACCCTCTGGTCGTTCAAGATCGAATGAGTTCTTTTCATGATCGCATGATGACAAGGAACAATAAAAGCTAACAACAACAGAAGATAATAAATCCTTAAAATATCACAAAATTTAAGCAACAATTATAAATGTTCATCAAAGTGCTTTAGGTAATGATAAATTGTAAACCATGGCTAAAGAATGGAGAGAGAAATAAGTAAATAATATATGGATTAAAGCATTCTTAATTCTTCTCATAATAGCTTTACTTTAGAAGCCTTGATTTACGATTATGGAAGTATGAGACGAAGGATAACATGAGTGCAAGAGTGATCACCTCCTCGACATGCAATCTTCACTCACCAATGCTTTGTAGCCATCAATGTTGCACTCAAGCAACTTATCCTCTACTCAAAACTCAAAGAGAGAGATGGCTTCTAAAAAATATAGAGAAATGAAACTTGTTGTTTTTGCTAATATAATATAAAATATCAAAAGTATTATGCGAAAATTGGCAAATTACACCTTTTATGACAGTTTAGAAAACAAAGGATACATTTTTCCTTTAAAATGACCATGGGTTTTATTGTGTAACCAACGCAAATTTTTCTACTACTAAAGATTTTAATTTTGGCAATTTTTTGGCATTTTTTGTTATCCAACGGTATGATATAATTAGAATATATAACTTGAACCAGTTGTGTTTTAACCCTAACCAACCAAACTAGGTAAACTTTCTCAAATTTTCTTGCTATAATATAGAGTTTTCCCTTAATTATTCAAGGTTCTCTGAACTTTAAAGCTACTATTGAAATTACTAGGAGTTTGTAACTTGTTATGTTTTCAATTTTCTATGTTAAAATTTAAGTTTTTGAATTTGGTGTTATTTGATAAGTAGTTATATTTTCAATTTTTATTTAATTTAATAAAAAATGAGTTCTATTTTTTAGTATAACTTTGAGATTTGAAAAAAAGCAGCTTCCAAAATTTGTTTTTATTTTTTTTGTTTTCTCAGATTTCAAAACTTTCACAATTAAATTTCATAACATATTCTAAGATCTCATTTTTCATAAAAATCATGATTTGCCACTTTTATATGGCCATTGTCAATAAAATAAAATTAAAATTGAGAATCTAAAAGCAAAAATAAGTATGAATTAGAAAATAAAATTTGTAACCAAACAAAATTTATAAATTATAAAATATAAAACTACTTTCAAACACAAAAAAAAAAGTTTAAAAAAGGTTAGAGACTAAAAATTATAATTTTTCTGTCACTGGGGATGAGAGATGATAGATTCATAGTTTGACTCTAATTCCTTGCCAAAGAACAAAGAAAAAGTCTCAAGCCTCAAGGTGCATAAATTAATCACGAGATAAGAAGAAAAGAGGAGCAACCCAATCCAAAAAACAAATAAAAACAAGCAAACAGAGGGGGGGACACAAAAACAAACAAAACATTGAAAGAAAAAAAACTATGAAAAAAGAATTTTGATGGTCTATTTATCACCAAAAATCCCTGCAAATGCAAGAGCCATTTTTGAACTGATGAAATCTGTTTACATCTCTGACAACAAACTCTCTGTCTACTATTTCACTAATGAGCTTGAAAGCCTCATGACAGTCTCTACACATTCTCAGGTTCTTCATTATTCTAATGATGATGCCCTTTGGTACATTTATTAACCCAAAAGCCAATGCTAATCTCTCACTATGCAGAGCCACTATTTCCTCCTTGGCTTCTTCCTCTATCTCAACAAACACCAATCCTTTACTACCTCCTTCATATCCTCTTTCCTTCAATCTATTCCCCAAGTCCCTCAACAAAATGAGTATGTCCGTTCCCTGTACACATGATGATACATCTCCGGCATAGAACACATAAGTTGAATCCTTAATCTCAATCCAACTACAACCCGGTTCTTTGTGAACTCCACTATGCTTCATTTGGGAACGAAGACTACAAACATTTTCCCACTCTCCTGCCAATGCATAAGTGTTTGCTAATGTAACATATGCAGCATCTACTTGTTGATTGGAATCTATTAGCTTTTTGCTAGCTTCAATAGCTATATCTATTCTTCCATGAAGCCTACTAGCAGAAAGGAGGGTTCCCCACAACAGAGACCCATCGATATCTTGTCCTTGAATAAATTTTGCTAGTTGGTAGGCCTCGTCAAGACGCCCAGATCGACCAAACATATCGACTACACAAGTATAATGCTTTGTGTTTGGCAAGATTCCATATTTTAAGTGCATAGAATTCAAGTGCTGAAGGCCTTCATCGACAAGTCCGGAATGACTACAAGCATGCAGGACCCCTAGAAAAGTGACATCATTGGGTTTTATTCTTCTTTCTACCATCTCTGAAAAGAGTTGAAGGGACATTTTCCCAAGTCCGTACTTTGCAGCAGCTACAATCATTGTTGTGTAGGAAACAACAGAAGGGTACGTAATTATTTCGAACACTCGTATAGAATACTCAAGGCACCCACATTTGGCATACATGTCAACCAATGCACTAGCAATTACATCATTTAAATAATGACCTCCACGAATTACTACTCCGTGTGAGACTTTTCCAGAAATTAACTTACCTAAGCTTGCACAAGCATTGATAACACTTGCTAACATAAAATGATTAGGACGATCCACCATCAGGTGATTGAATTCTCTAAAAAGCTGGAGTGCTTGATTGCCTCTAGCATTCTGGGTATAAGCAGTAATCATCGAAGTCCAAGAAACGACATTCTTACAGCCCATCAAGTTGAACATATGTTTAGCTGCATCAACATCATTGCATTTCCCATACATATCTACAAGCGATGAGCATACTACTATGTTAGATTGAAAACCAAAAACTTCAACAAGGGCATGAATTTCCTTGCCAGTTCTAAGGTGAGCAAGGATCGAACAAGCATTGATTGCAGAAGCAAAGGTAAACTCATTTGGCAAAACTGAATATTCTGCCATCTCCAGAAAGAGCCATAGAGACATTCTGGGTTGGCCTGAATTTATATAACCAGCTATGAGTGAAGTCCAAGACACGACATTACGCTCAGACATTTCGTCGAAGACTTGGCGCGCAGGATCAATTCTTTGGATTCTAACATAACAATTAATGAGATGATTGGTGGTGAAAGTATGAGTTAGAAACCCAGACTTTAGAAGGTTGGAATGTAAAGAGGCTGCAGAAATGAAGTTACTACAGTTTTGAAGCTGTTGAATCTGATGAGAATAACTATGAATACGTGAGAGTTGATTTTTACGAGAGGGGGTTTGGTTGTTGTTCTTGTTCAGGGCTAAAACAACCGTGTTGTTAAACCTCATTCGCATCTTTCTTGCCAATCCCAAATGGTTGTCGTTTTGAGTAGGAGAGGTTTTTATTTTACTTTAAAGGCAAAACGACGACAAAATAAGAGTTCAATTTTGTGCCGTTATATTTACTACCGATATACAATAAATTCGTGAACAAAGTGACTAAAAATATGGTCTCTCATTACATAAAATATGAACATTTTATCCACCGAGTACTTATAGATGACTGATGACACAAAATAACACATCCAAATAAGATAAATGCATTACTTATAGGGTTGTTCAGCGGATCGAAACCGTTGATTTTATATTCATTCGAACCGATCCGATCCGACCATCCGTTCGGATTGAAACATCTTAATCCGCAATTGATTCGATCATCTTTCACATCCGATTAATCCGATCCGTAAACTATTCGTATGACATCCGATCAATCCAACCAATAAACTTAATTAACTCTATTTTTTGTATTTTTAAATATAAATTTTATTTGACTTAAAAGAAACATCAAAAAATCAAATATATATATTTAATTTAACAAATATATACTAATTAAATATATATATAATTAATTTTGATCGAATCGAATGAGATCAGATGAATCGTAGTGAAATCCGTCATCCGATTCGCACTTAATAGATGGAAAAAAATTTCATCCAATTCGACCATCTAATCGGATGAAAAATCAACAGATTGAATCTAATTGATCGAATGATCATATTTTTTACACACCCCTAATTGCTTCCCAATAACGACTACATTTATTTAATTGAACGACATTTAATATTAACAAAAATCTAGATAGATATAATTTAATTTAAACAACATTTGATTAAACAATGTTCAATATAAAATAATATACTAGATATATTTATAATAGTAAAAATATTTGAATTTTTTACAAAAATATTATTTTTATAATTAGAAGTTTTTAAAATATTATTTTGTTATTTTTCAAAAAATCTTTAGAGAATAAAACATTCACATTATCCTACAAAATAATATTTATTATGTTATGATAATATATTTTACTAAATACCGTGCTGCAATTCGAGTAAGCCATATATTCCAGTCCCTACCCCCACCAAAATCTCAGAAACCAAAAGGAATCCATCTGCTTGTTTAAGGAGAATAAGGAAGAGAGGCATAATTTGTTGTTATTTGGTTCTCAGTGAAGTATTATTCTAATTTTTTTTTATATTACAAGTAACTTAATACTCGGTTAATAAATGACACAAATATTCTATTAATTTTACTTTTAATTTACACAGTAAAAAAATATATTTAATTTTTATAACATTAAAAAATATATATTAATTTAAGTTAAAAAAAAATTTAAAAATTAAAAATAAGACTCCATATATCAAGAAAATTATACCATATAATTAACATATGTCAAAATATTGTGTTTCTATGATAATTATCAGTATATTTCATTATTATTTCTGTTCTGTTTCTTTACAAGAATTGAGATATATGTATACAAAGAAAACGAAAATTAAACAATAACCATAATTACTGCACATCCATGTTTTATGGCTCCACTAATATTATTGTCTGCTCCATGTTTTACTCCATCGAGCACGGCGGTTCCGCTAATCGTCATTCACTACAACACACACCAACACTCCTCCTTAAGTTGGTGCATATATGTCTCTTACGCCCAATTTGTCAAGGAGTTGAAATAGGTTCCTTACAGACATAGATTTTGTGAAAGATATCACCCAATTGATCTTCTCGATTTAACAATGGCTTTTAATAATCTTTTCTTCAAGATTCTCGCTTGATGCCAATCCACTTCAACGCGTGTCAGTGCGATCATGTTGAACTGGATTGAGAGGAGAATGCTTTGGTTATCACAAAATAAGTTCATTTCGAGTTGTGAGCAACACCAATCTCGCTAGAAGTTTTTTCAACCAAAGCGAGCTCACATATTCCTCGACCATTCCTCGAAATTCACTTCAAGATCGGATAAGGCAACTACATTTTGCTTCGCTTTCGCTCCTCCATGTAACAAGGTTGCTCCCCCACAAACGTAAAGTACCCAAAGAATAGATTTCCTATCCTTCATATTCTCAGCCTAAATCAGATATCCAAGGATCTCCAATTTACCATTCTTTGAAAACATAAGTCCTTTCCTGCGGGGAGGATTTTAAGTAACGAAGTATTCGCACGACCGCATCCATATGGTCTTCACTGGGCAGCACGAACCGACTCACGACACTCACAACATAACAATATCGTGTCGAGTACGAGATAAATATATGAGTTTTACCTACTAACCGTTGATATCTCCGCTTATCCGCCGGTACTTGGTCCACATATTCTCCGAGTTTACGATTTTGAACCATTGGAATATCAACAGTTTACAATCTAGTAGTCCCGGCTCTGTAATAGGTCCGAGTATATTTTCTTTGGGAAAGACATATGCCTTGTTTTGATCTTGTTACCTCAATACCTAAGAAGTATCTGAGCCCTCCCAAGTTCTTCATTTCAAACTCATTCGACATTGTTCAAGCTGTAGAATTCTTCTTTATCATCCCCTCGTAATGATCATGTCGTCTACATGTACTATAAGTGGTTGTTATCTTTCCTAATCGAGCGTTTTAGGAAAAGAGTATGACTGTGAGTTGCTTGCTTGGAACCCATATTTCTTCATTGTCGAACTCAACCTACCAAACCACGCCGAGGTGATTGTTTTAGTCCATACAATGCCGTTGTAATCTATATGTAGTTTCTTTTCCCGATGTAACGGTATATCCCGTGGATATCCATGTAAATCTCTTCTTCAAGGTCACCATGAAGGAAGGCATTCTTCACGTCAAATTGGTGCAATGGCCAATCTAAATTTGTCGCAAGAGATAACAAAACTCTCACAGCTTTTTAGTTTAGCCACGTGAGAAGGTTTCTGATAATCTATCCCATGTTTCACAGATATCCTTTTGCTACAAGCCTCACCTTGTATCGATCAACTAACCCATCTACTTTATACTTAACGGAGAAAATCCACTTGCATCCTACCATCTTTCTCCCTTGAGGCAACTCGCTTAACACTACGTGTTATTCTTCTCTACAATGCCTCAAATTCCTCTTTTATAGCTGAGCCCATTTTGGATCGTATAAGGTTTCTTCAATGCTACTCGAATTTGACACGAGAAGAAAGAGCCAGTTTGCAAATGCCCCGATAGGTTCTCGATAACCTTGAAAGATACATAATTTGCTATTGGATACTTGGGTTGTCGTTCTTCTCTTTCTCGGGAAGTATCGATTTGGAGGTTTACCTCGATATGTCTCGAAAGGTAAAACATAACCAACAGATGTATCTATAGCATTAGTTTGTAAATGTGTGATAGGATAGCTTACCTCAGGAGTGTTCTCAGCAGGAGGATCATTGTGTACTAGAGAATGGAAGGGTACATCAACCACTTCATCTTCAAGAGATTTAGTTACTACTTCACCGCTTCGAAGTTCAAGCTCGGGTCTAGATACTGGCTCCTCCATATTATTGGCACGATCCGAGTATGTTGGACTAGTGTCTAATATTTCAACATCAAGCCAATTTCGTTCTTCACCATAACTCTCCTCCTGAAGAGTGTAATTGGATACCGGTGATAGGAAAAAAAATTTGATTCGAGGAAAATGACATCCATGGTAGTATAGAATTTTTTAGTAATTGGATCATAACATCGGTAACCCTTTTTTTGTACACCATACCCCTAGAATACACATCGGACAGCACATGGATCCAACTTAGTTCGTTGATTTTTATGGAGGTGGACGAAAGCAACACATCCAAAAATTTGGGGCGGAAGCATCAAAATAGTAGGCAAGGGAAGATGATCAGATAACACCTTTAATGGAGTCTAAAATTGTAAGGTTTTTGTTTGCATACGATTCAGTAGATTTACATAGTAACAAAGATCACTCCGCATTTATTGTGCATACGTGCACCGATTAGTAAGGTCCGAGCCGTTTCTAAAATATGCCGATTCTTCCTCTCCGCAGTCCCATTCGTCAAGGCTCAGGGAACACGAGGTTTCATGGAGAATACCACGGTTGTCCAAGTATGTCCTAATTGTTGATTAACATACTCCTCCATTATCGACCTACATCTTAAATTTTTCTTAAAATTGTGTCCGAACCATGGTGTGAAACAGGTGAAATGTAGCAAATACTTCATCTTTATGTTCGAGGAGGTAAAGCCATGTCATTCGTGTACAATCATCAACAAAAATAACAAACCAACGTATGACCCAACGACGTAATGACCGAGGAAGGTCCTCAAACATCGTAATGTACCAAAGCAAAAGCGAGTCATACTTTTATTCATGCTCATAGGATAAGACGCCTCTATGACTTTTTGCTAGATACAAGTATCACATTAGAAATCAATGTGTGATATTTGAAAATAAACCTGGGAGAGTGCTTTAAATACCCGAATGACGATGCCCAAATCTACGATGACATAGCCAACTGCTGCTCGTTACCAACAATATGTTGCATATGATTGGCTCTTCCCGAACCGAGGTCATCCACATAATATAGCCCTCCTCTCCTAATAACACGCCCAATGATCTCCTCGCAGAATATCCCGTAAGGCAAAAAGTAGAATACATCAATACTACATATTTAAGGTCCGTTGAAGGACTGACTTACGTACATTAGCCTGGCTTCGACAGAGAAGGTACTAGCAAAGTATTAGATAATGATAATGAAGGAGATAAGGTCACCTGCTTCCAGCCTCCCGTAACCGGATAAGTGACCCCATTTGCATTGGCAACACGGCCTCCATCTCGTCCGTGGGTTGTATCGGGAGAGATCGTTTGGGTCAAACGTCACGTGATCTAGAGCTTCCGCAGTCCGTAATCCAATCCTCTTTATCACTTCGCGAGTAGAGATGTGAAATTCTTTACTTGAAATACCCGGATCCCGGGGAAGATTCGGCTATTGAGAAGCGAGTGATAGCAGGCATTATCGTAGCCACAGCTTGCCCGCCACCGTGTCCCGTTTCTTCCGTGTCAAGATCATTCCACCATTCTCCGATACCCACGTAGTTTGAAGTAGTTTTCACGGTGTGCCTGGAGTTTCCGCAATGGCCACATTTCATGTCAAGAGACGTGGATTTCCGTGGATTTCTTACTACCCACGGAAGGTCCTTTTTGGGTGGCATTAGATTACGGTGTCCTCGACCCCTTTAAAAGCCATAACCGCTCCGGTGTCGTATCTACACCGTGATCATCATACCCGCCCGACCTCTTCCCCTCGCGGATGAATCCACAGGCTTGTTCCAATCCGTAGGAAATGGTTTTATCCTCAAGCACACCACTTCGAGTTTTATCCAATCTATCATCAAGTCCATCGGCGGGCTGTATACACTCGATCTTCCCGTATGATGGAGTTGTATTTTTTATATCAATCGCACACTCCATTGGATTAGGACAACGAAAATCAATTTCACGCCACAACCTCAAGTCATGTAGTATTTTTCAATGGATCCACCTACTGCTTCGTACACGAGTAACTCGACGGCCAAGATCATACACTCGAGACGTGTCTGCACCATCATAAGAGGCGGGTTTGCAGTAATCCCAAACCCGAAGCTACTGGGAATCGAATAAAATTTGCAATTAATGAGGGGTCCATCGAATTGATCAACCATCCTTTAACAATGGCATTTTCAAGGCGCGCCATCTTCCGAATGCAGTGGCTCTTTCAAATAGGTTGAGGAAATTCCCCATTAATATATCCTGCTTTGTCTTTGCTTTAGAGATATACATCTCTACCACCCGGGACCACAAGGCATAGTTGATCCTCCCAACTCGATACTAATGGGCGCCGACGCTCAGCTAGTTTTTTGAGGCTGAGACGGCCCCGAGCTCGCTAGAACTTCCGTCATTTTCGTCGTCAAGTCTTCCAATATGAAATTGGTGGTTAAATCTCTAGATTCTGCCATAAAATCTAAAATTTTTTCCTTCCGTTTTTCCTTTTCTTTTACACTTCGTACACTATATATAGAAAAAAAAATCTGCAACCCTAAAAACTTTCCAAATGAGCGCATAGCCTTCCGTCATAACCCTAATTTTTTCTTTCCCTCCTGCAAAATTTTCTTTCTTCACGTTAGCTCTTCTCTTCACGCAGCCGTTGCAAGGCTTTTTTTCCTTCACCGCAGATAAACCTACGCCCAACCAACCACACGTATAGAGACAACGAAAATCAGAACCCCCAAAACAGATTCTCATCCGACAGCCTCCGAAAGCGGCGCTCTTCGTCCGCCGCTTTCTTCTTCTTCTGCTTTGCCGCTTTCTTCTTCTTCTTCGACCGTCGCTATAATGAAACAACGCTTCCATTTTCGTCTCGTAATAAATTTTTTTTTTCGGCAGAGAAGAGTCGCCCTCCACCTCGTCCCTCTCAGGAAGGCCAGTTTTTCTTCGCCGTTTTGGCTAGACTGTCAATCCTACCTAACAACTATAACCGACGCAGTAGAAATGGTCATCTTGATACTAGATGTTGTTGTGTTTTTTTTCATGTTTTTTTTCCTCAGTATTGCAATCGATCGGTTTCAAAAATAAGAAATCGAAACCGTAAAAACAAATGGACCAATATAAACCAAATCGAACTCAAGAAACGAAAACTCAGCCTACAATCAAGAAACCACACCGTAAACCGTAAATCAGAATCAAGAATCAGGAATCAACAAATCAGCAAATCAGCAATCAGCAAATCAACAAATCAGAATCAGAAATCAAAATGGTAGTTCCATCAGAAATCAACAGGTAGTTCATTAATCAGCAATATCCTGCTCTGATACCATGTCAAAATATTGTGTTTCTCTGATAATTATCAGTATATTTCATTATTATTTCTGTTATGTTTCTTTACAAGAATTGAGATATATGTATACAAAGAAAACGAAAATTAAACAATAATCATAATTCCTGCACATCCATGTTTTATGGCTCCACTAATATTATTGTCTGCTCCATGTTTTACTCCACTGAGCATTGGTGTCTGCCACTGTTGCAGCATTCACCACAACACACACCAACAACATATTCAAGAACAATAAAATAAATGGGAAAATATCAAAAACCTAACCTTATATTAAGAATGACGAACTTACTTATTCGTACTAGTTTATATTATTATTCTATCAAATTATATTATTTAATTTTATATCGATATTCAAGTTACTTCAAACATAAAATATATGAAAATTAAAAAAAACAATTTCGTTAACACTAAATAAATATTCTTGACTTTGGTTGCAACGAATACCAAAACTTATTTTAAAAAAAAAAACATGTTATGTGTTTAAACGAAATGTCCCCATTTTGACGACAGTCAATGTCGTTTCTTCCCCATTGTCTATACACCGGCAATACAACATAACAAAAATGAACAGATCCCAAACGATTTGAAATCACCTGAGGCCAACCAAAACTCCCCCGAGGCAAAATCATGGAATTTTATAGATAGTTGCATGAAATTTAGGAGGGTTATTCAGATTTAACAATTGACACGGAAGAGGAAGAGCTTGGGAGGAGGGTGAAATATATAAGCGTAGCCTAAATTTGTAATTTGCCAATAACAATGAACTTGTCATGAAGCCAAAGACACACAACCACATCCAATGGTATTTATAATCAAGTATGGTATGGTATGGTATGGTATAATATAATCTTCTCCTGGCCACCATTGGGGGATTTACAAAGGTGTACTATGTACAACATCACAATAAACTTTATGAATTTGCACATATCGGATGCATCTCGCATCATGCTTTCCGTGCCTCCCAAGAAATGAGAATACATATAAGCAAATGAAATTACTCTTCAGAGCCCAAGCCATGATCATCAACAAAGTGTCATATGACAAATGTTGAGTTTGCATTCAAATGAATAAGAAACATTCAGCTGTTGGATTTAACTAACAATCACAATGCTTTCGATGTGGAAATAATATACAACCCTTTCAGAGGGCCAAAGATAAAAGTAACCAGCATGCATTAAGTCGTTATACAAGGATGGTCCCAGTGAAGGGACTGGACCACATTATGCAATGAACTACAAACTTCATCATGAGTAAACAAGCTACGCTTATGTTCATACCTGGCTCCGATGGCAAAATGTACATGCATTCTCAGCTCCTGATGCTAATGGATCCCCAAGGGAGCACTCATGTGATTTTCATGATACTGCCGCTTACGCAATGAGTGTTTCTTTCGTACTTGGAAACGAAAGTCACCACTTAATTTTGCAAAAGGAGACCCAAAAAGGTCACATCAAGCCAAGTACCTGAACATATTAGGATTGTCTTTGTCCCGTTCGAGATAATCTCTGGTAATAAGGTCTTCAATCCGTTTTTTGATTGCCTTGAAGTCGGGCTGCAAAGGAATTTTTTGTGAAAACTGTTTGGATGAAAGGGACAGGACATGAAAACTATTTGCAACAAAGATGAAAATGATTATTGGTATGAGAACCTTGAACATGCGACCCAACTGTTGGTGACCCAAGACTTTACGGCTCTTCATGATGCGCACAATTGAGGCATCAATGGCATACCGCCTGTCCTTATCAACATCTTCGATCACTTTCTTTTTCTCATCGACAGGTGGAAGAGGAATCTGGCATGTGGACCAAGAGATAAATATCCCACATGTTAGTCGAAAAATTGGGAAAGGAGGCAGGAGTGAAAGATATAAACCAAACAGCTCAGCTTGTGAGATGTTGTGTGAAGAATTGAATCCAGCTGTCCCTAACTGATTCTGTTTAGAGTTTGTTGAAGTGTTGGTTACAGATTAAACAAACTCTCCCCTCTTGTAATCTGTTATATATATGAAAAGGTTTTACATCTCTCAACAGATTGAGAATTGGGATTTTCTAGAAATCTTTGTTTAGTTTCACATTTCTTTTCTTGGTATCAGAGCACCTTTCCGCTTTCTTGTTACTTTTCTGGTAACCAATCACTCTATTGAGCTTCTTCTCTGGAGATCTCGTCATGTCTACCACAGCTACTGGATCGACTTCTTCTTCTTCACTCTCGGATTCCATTGGAGCGACTCAATCTTCCTCCTTTACTCCCGTTTCAGGTTTGTAGTTTTTCAATCATACTCTTCATGTTAAACTTGACAGATCAAATTATGCCATTTGGAGATCGCATATAGATAATGTGATATATGGGAATGGATTTGAGAGCTTCATCGAAGGTTTATCAGTTTGTCCAGAGAAAACTTTTCCTACTACTGGTGTTATCAATCCAGAGTTTGTAAATTGGCGTCGTCATAGATTGATTCTAAGTTGGATATACTCTACGCTCACTCCTGAGGTAATGGCTCAGATTGTAGGCCATACCACATCAAGCTTGGCCTGGAAAGCTCTTGAGAAGATCTTCTCATCTTCCTCACAAGCTTGTCTTATGAAGCTGCGACTATAGTTGCAAACAACTAAGAAAACTTCAATTTCAATGATTGAGTTTATTATGAAAATCAAAAGTCTTTGTGATAATCTTGTAGCAATAGGAGAGCCTGTAACAGATCAAGATCAAATTATGAATTTGTTAGCTGGTTTAGGATCTGATTATAATGCTGTAGTTACTTCAATCAGTACCAGAGACAATCAACTCACTCTTGAAGATGTTCATAGCCTTCTTCTCACCTTTGAGCATCGTTTAGAGCAACAAAACTTTGTTGATGAGACTGGAGTAATGTCTGCTAATTTTGCTCAAAACAATAAATATACAGGTGGAAGGAGCTATAGCAAGAACAATTAGAAGTCGCCAACCTATGGCATTGGACAGGGAGCAAACTCGAATTATGCCTACAGAGGAAGGGGCAGCAATCGTGGAGGCTAGGGTGGAAGAGTCAACAACAATCAAACAAAACCTCAATGTCAACTTTGTGGTAAATTTGGTCACACTGTTCAAAATTGTTATCACAGGTTTGACATAACTTTTCAGGTTCAATCCTCCACTGATAACAATCAAGCTCAGAGTTCTATGTCAGCAATGCTAGCCACTCCTAACACAGTTGCTTATAACTCATGGTACGTAGACTCTAGAGCAACCCATCACATGACTCAAAATACAGCTGGTCTCTCCAACATCACTCCTTACACTGGCTCCGAAAGGGTTACCATTGGTAATGGTAAGCAAATCCCCATCTCTCATGTTGGTACTACCTCTCTTCTTTCAGATTCTTCAGTTCTTTACCTAAACAAAGTCTATCATGTTCCTTCACTCTCCAACAATCTCATCAGTGTGGCTAAACTTTGTGCTGATAATAATTCAATGATTGAATTCTATCCTAACCATTTTGTTGTGAAGGACCAATGTTCGAAGAAGGCTCTAGCTCGGGGCAGAAATGAGAATGGCTTGTATAAGCTTCCAGTTATCAACTCACAAGACTCAAGGCATAATAACTCTTTTTCTTTGCACAATAACAGTGTATCAGCTTTCAATCTCTCAACTAATAGCAACAAAGTTTGGCATGATCATCTTGGACATGCCTCATCTATTGTTGTACAAAAAGTTTTGAATAACTGTAATCTTTCTTGCTCAATGAATAAAGACCTGATTTGTTCCTCTTGTCAATATGCTAAGAGTCATCGATTGCCCTTTCCTATTTCTCACTCTCGGGCATCCTTTTCTTTAGATCTTATTCATACTGATATTTGGGGGCCAGCCCCTATGTTGTCCACTTTTGGCTCCAGATATTTCATTCTTTTTGTTGATGATCATACTCGTTTCACATAGCTTTTTCCTCTGTAGGCTAAGGATCAAGCTTTAAAAGCCTTTATTCAGTTTCAAACTATGGTTGAAAATCAATTTCACAGCAAAATAAAAACACTCCAGTCAGATAATGGAGGGGAATTCAAGGTGTTTGCTCGATATCTTCAGACCAAGGGTATTGCTCATCGGTTCTCATGCCCCTACACTTTTGCTCAAAATGGGAGAGTTGAAAGAAAGCATCGCCATGTAGTAGAAACGGGGTTAACTCTCTTGGCTCGGGCTTCTTTGCCTTTAAAATATTGGTTATATGCATTTCAAACTGCTGTGCATTTAATCAATAGAATGCCTACTAAAGTTTTGGAGTTATCCTCTCCATACTTTGTCCTCTTCAATAAAATTCCTGATTACAATTTGCTAAGAATTTTTGGCTGCTTATGCTTCCCCTTTATACGCCCATTCAATAAACATAAGCT
The DNA here is from genome assembly GCA_033030585.1 of Hippophae rhamnoides. Classification (NCBI taxonomy): domain Eukaryota; kingdom Viridiplantae; phylum Streptophyta; class Magnoliopsida; order Rosales; family Elaeagnaceae; genus Hippophae; species Hippophae rhamnoides. The sequence continues at coordinate 792,286 of CM065436.1, read as the reverse complement.
GCAATATAGGTCTATTGAATGTGTTTTATGGGATATTCAACTACTCATAAGGGATACTTGTGTTTAGACTACCAATCAGGCAGAGTCTATATTACACGCCATGTAATCTTTAATGAAAACAAGTTCCCTTTTGCCTCACCAACTACTCCAGTTGTTCCTGTTTCATCAAACTCTAATCTGCCATCTACTGATCTACCACCTGCTCTTATTACTCCTCCTTTGAGAAAACCTATCCCTGCATCCATCTCTACTCCACTCATTCCAATTCTGTCACACTCTTCTGAGCACTCAACCGATGACCTATCTAAACATGCCATCTCTCATGATCTTTCTACAAGGTCTCTTTCCTCCTCTCCTCATCAACAACTAGGAGGATGGTGATCAGGTCTCAGAATGGAATAGTTAAAAAGAAACAATTATTTCTAGTCACAAGACAGAAGGAACCAACAACTATTCGGCAAGCAATGAAGGATCCAAACTGGGTAGCTGCAATGCAAAATTAAATAGAGGCTTTACAAAGAAACAATACATGGGAGCTGGTTGATCCTCATTCCTTTGTCAATGTCATTGGGTGTAAATGGATTTTCAAGCTTAAATATAAGGCAGATGGGTCTTTGGAAAGGCATAAAGCCCGATTGGTGGCAAAGGGCTATAATCAAACTCAAGGGTTGGATTTCTTTGACACTTTCAGTCCTGTTGTAAAGCCAACCATGGTAAAAATAATTCTCACTCTTGCTCTTACTTATGGTTGGAAAATAAGACAATTGGATGTACAAAATGCATTCTTAAATGGAGAGCTTGAAGAGGATGTATACATGTCTTAGCCACCAGGGTTCTCTCATCAGCAGTTTCCTCACAAGTTATGTAAACTTAGGAAAGCTTTATACGGCTTGAAACAGGCACCATGAGCCTGGTTTACCAAACTAAGCCATGCCTTGCAAGAATAGGACTTCCTATGTTCTAGGTCAGATAGTTCCATGCTTGTGAAATTTGGTAAAACTGACACCCTTATTGTTTTGGTATATGTGGATGACATTCTTGTCACTGGTAGTTCTCATACACAGATTGAGTCTAGTAAAACCAATATAAGTGATGAAGATTGGGAAGATCTTGATCTAAGAGCTGCAAGTGCAATTCGGCTTTGTTTGGCCAAAAATATTCTTGCAAATGTGCATGGAATATCTATGGCCAAAGAACTCTCAGAAAAGCTTGAAGAATTGTATCAGGCAAAAGGCGTTTCAAATCGAGTGTATTTGAAAGAGCAGTTTCATACTTTGCGTATGAATGAAGGAACTATTATGTCTAACCATCTAAGTGTTCTCAATGGTATTGTCTCTGAACTGGAAACCATTGGATTTAAACTTGATGATGAAGATATAGCTTTAAGGCTCATCTGGTCTCTTCCATCTTCTTATGATCACATGGAACCTATCTTGATTCATGGAAAGGAGAAAATAATTTTTCAGAAGTTACTAGCAAGTTGTTTTCTGAAGAAAAAAGGCTGAGTGGTGAAAGAAATGTTTTGCCTGAAAACTCAACATTGGTAGCTGACAACCGAAAGAAAAACAATTTCATGAAAAAGAAGATAGTGTGCTGGGGGTGTGGACAATCTGGGCACCTCAAAAGAAATTGTCCAAAGGGTGGAGGTGATCCTATAAGAAGCTCAAATACCGACGGTGATGCTAATAGTATGTCTGTTTTCAAAGACTATAGTGATGCTCTTTGAAAAGAGCGTGTACATCCTCATGGTATGCCGCTAGTCTCTAAATATTGCCATGAAAGAGGGTGTGTTACTGGTAACGGGTCCATAAGTTTGCACACGGGCATTGGCTTGGTATAGATGCAAGGTGTGTGGTGAAAAGGATGTCGATGGCTGATGAACTCTCGGGAAAACCAAGTGTGAGAGTTGCACCATAAATTTTAGCAAGTTTTTTTTTTCGACATGAGCCGATGTGAAATTCTTAGAATTGGTGATTAATTCTAAGTGGGTGTACTCTTTATGGTGGAGTATGATAATTCTCGGTGTAGAGAATTATGACTGTTGGAATAGACAGTGTTGTAATGGTAACCATGTTTATTTTTTAATCAAGGTGGAGATTGTTATTATTGATTAAAAATAATATTAGGTTTGTTAGTCAAAATAGGAGGTGCCTAATTTAGAAGAAAATTCATGGAAGGTGGCTTACCATATTGTCAAAGATGGAGGTGCCTAACCTTGTTTAAATAAAGAATAGGAAAATTAGGTAGCCTCATTTTGTTGAATGAAGAAATGTTTGGCATATGAAATGAGAACTTGAAGGCTATAAATATGGCTTCATTTCTTCATTGATAATCATCCCAAAAATAGAGAAAAGCTTGTATGAGAAGTTCTTGAGTGAGAGAATTTTGTGGGAAAATTCTCTTGGGCTTGTAATTGCTCTTGTCTTTTGGGTGTGTGAGAAAATTACTGAGAGTGTGGTTGTAACAATTTTCCACATAGTGAATTTTTCTCTGGTTGTCTTTTGACAACGAAAGTGGTTTTCTCTAATTTGGAGTTTCCACTATAATTCTTGTGTTGTGTATTATCTATTTCTCTGTTATTTGATATTCTTCAAAGGAAGATCTTGGGAGGGAGAATTTGTGATTATACTATTTTATCCAAATTTCCTAACAAGAATGTACATAGAGAATACTATTTATAGGGTTGTAACAAGTGTAGTACAAGTGAAATAGTAGAAGTATAGTACAAGTGAAATAGTGAAAGTGTATTACAAGTGAAATAATACAAGTGTAGTATAAGTGAAATAGTAGAAGTGTAGTACAAGTGAAATAGTGAAAGTGTAGTACAAGTGAAATAATACAAGTGTAATACAAGTGAATTACAATATCAAATATAACTTAACATCCCCCCTCAAACTCAAGGAGGAAGAGAAACAATCAATTTGAGTTTGGAAACTAATTCTTGAAATCTGCTTGGTAGATGAAATTTAGTGAAAATGTCAGTTGTTTGATCTGTGGAGGATATTGATCTGAGACAAACAGTGTCTTGAAGAACATGCAGCATTGCTGCTTATAAGTCTGGGCAACCCTTTAACTCACAAGCTAGCTTTTGGGTTCAGAGTTAGGCCTGGGTTTCTAAGTTGGTATCAGAGCTAGGCTCTTGGTTTCTTTGTACTCTCATCGGCCCTCGTACCGTAAATCCGAACTCTAGCCGATGTGGAGGGGATGTTAAGTCCCACATTGACAGTAAGACAGTAGTGCTGCTTATCAGTCGGGACAATTTTCTAACTCACAAGCTGGCTTTTGGGTTCAGAGTTAGGCCTGAGTTTCAAAGTAATACATTTCATTCTAATTAAAATCTTGATTGAATTGCAGGTGGTAAAGCTGCTTGCATATATTAGTGACAAAGACCTCTTTGCCGAAGTCTACAGGTATTGTTTGCTATTTATCTTAGACGGGGAATTATCCACATATGTATATGAGATGTTAGATATCAGATCATGGCTCATGGATTGACCTGCAGGAAAAAACTTGCTTATTGGATATTAGCTCTTAATTCAAGGAATAAAACAAGGACCTTAATTCAAGGAGCAAAACAAGGAGCTTAATTCAAGGAGTAAAACAAGGAATCCTTAACTCAAGGAGTAAAACAAGGAATCCTTAATTCAAGGAGTAAAACAAGGAATCCTTAATTCAAGGAGTAAATCAAGGGATGCTTAATTCAAAGAGTAATTGAAGGAATAAAATTTCCTTATAAATAGCTATACAATTGTAATGAAAACATGAAGAAAATAATAAGAGCTCTTTTGTGTAGAGTTATTTCTTGTTTTTTCAACATGGTATCAGAGCAGGAAAATTAACTTGCTTCTGCTTTATTATTATCTTAGCATCTTCAATCTTTGAAAGGACGGAAGACAAGCCGCCAGGATCAAAAGCTGAAAGTTCATCGGTGCTTTCCTTCATGAATATGCATGAGGTGGATGTCAACCCAAATCAAAGATTAAGCTCAGTCTTGTTGAATGAGTTTAATTACTTGCCTTGGTCAAGAGTAGTGTCTCTGGCTCTAGGTGGAAAGTCCAAGTTGGGGTTCATAAATGGAAGCATCGAAGTACCTGATGTTTCCTCACCAACCTATGAATCTTGGCTTAGTAAGGATCAACTGGTTATGTCATGGCTCTTAAATTCCATGGAACGTAAATTAGCTGAAATATTCAGTTACTCTAAATCTGCATACCAACTATGAGAGACTATCAAGGAAATGTATGGCAGTCAAAACAATGCTGCACGAGTTTTTCAATTAAAGAAGGACATCTCAAATCTGCAACAAGATGGTAAGCCTTTTGTACAACTCTTAGGAAACATGAAAAGCATGTGGAATGAGTTAGAAATATATCGTCCTCATACAACCGATGTAGCTCTGCTACGAAAAAGAGCGGAAGAAGATAAGATATTTCAACTTCTGTCCAGTCTCGATTCAACATATGAAGATATACGATGCCACATACTCATGAATACTGAACTTCCTCACTTCACCAATGTATGTGCGACAATTCAACGTGAAGAAATAAGGAGGAAAGTCATGAACAAGGATATAATGGTTAGTGCACCTGAGGCAAGAGCCTATCTAACCAACGAGAGAAAGTACAAAAGGAAGCATCCAAACTTGAAGTGTCAACACTGCAACTATACGGGCCATATTAAGGACACATGTTGGATTCTACATCCAGAATTAAAACCCGATTTTATAAAGGATAAGGGTTTACAGAAAGTGAATCGCATCGCACACCGTGCAAATCATTATACGCCTCTACCTCTAATGGGTCCGATCCATTCAAAAACTTCACACGAATCGGTGAACTTATGAATGAGTTTATGTTGTATCTTCAAAACAAGACATGAGGAGTTAGAATTGACTGTGTGGATAGCATAGAAGAAGGAAACTCGACAGCATTGCTAGGCAAGTTTGCAGGTTTCTTGGCAGATACAAAACTCATACCACAAGAGATTAATTGTGTCTAAAGATGTTCGATTTTATGAAACTAACCCTTTTTTCAGCAAGTCACATGAAATCACAAGTCAAAGGGATGACATCTTGGATGTGTTTCCATTACCAAGAATCGAACTTGAGGCTCTACAACAACAAGATCCCAGCCATGTCAACATTGATACATCTCTCACTGAAAGTAACAATGAAGGGTCTCTTCTTAATGGTACACTACATGAAGATGGTGATAATCAAGATGATCCTCACAATATGGTACAAGATGTGAATGAGTGTGAGATAACTCCTCCTGCTCCACGACGTACGTGTTAGGCAACCTCCCACAAGACTTCAAGACTTTGTCACCTACAAACCCACACATCCCATCTCAAATTATGTGTCATATAAGAGAGTGACACCAACCCATGCCGCATTCCTCAGCACTATATCGAGTTACAGTGAGCCTCAAAACTTTCATGAGGCCAATAGCCAAGAGGTGTGGAAGGAAGCCATGCAAGAAGAACTTAAAGCCCTAGATCAACACAACACATGGAGCATCACCAAACTTCCAAAAGGCAAGAAAGTCGTAGGTTGCAAATGGATTTATAAGCTAAAATTCAAGTCAGATGGATCAATTGAGAGGTATAAAGCAAGATTGGTGGCTCGGAACATTCGAGGTGGATTACAAAGAAACATTTGCACCTGTTGCAAAAATGAACACAGTAAGAGTGCTACTGTCTGTGGCTGTAAACAAGGGGTGGTCCATGTACCAAATGGATGTGAAGAATGCATTCTTGCATGGTGATCTCAAAGAAGAAGTCTATATGAAATTGCCACCCGGGCATCCTCAAAGCAATGAACTGGATTTAGTGTGCAAATTGCACAAATCCATTTATGGTTTGAAACAGTCCCCACGAGCTTGGTATGCCAAGCTAAGCTCAGTTCTCACTAGTGTTGGTTTCAAAAGCAGCAATGCTGATTCTTCACTATTTGTTCGCACAGGAACTATGGGAAAATTGGTTGTGCTGATTTATGTAGATGATCTGATAATTACAGGTGATAATGCTGACGAGATTTTCAACCTCAAACAGTCCCTGAGACAAAGGTTTGCAATTAAAGACCTTGGGATATCAAGTACTTTCTTGGTATAGAAATGGCAACCTCGCACAAGGGACTCTTTCTTAACCAAAGGAAATATGTCCTAGATTTGCTCAAGGAAGCTAACATGAGTGATGCTAAACCAGCCATTACCCCTCTTGACAGCAAGCTCAAACCTAGCTTGAAGGGCACGCCACTCACGGATATAAGTTATTACCAGCGACTGGTTGGTAAGTTGATCTACCTAACAATCACCAGACCTGACATCACATATTCTGTAAGTATTGTGAGCCAATTCATGCGCTCCGCAACACTTGAGCATTTGACCCTTGTTAAAAGGGTCTTACGCTATTTAAAAGAATCAGTGGTCGTGGTATCATCATGAAGAAGAATGACAACACACAAATCATAGGGTATTGTGATCTTTGATTGGGCGGGGAATGCAATCGATCGCAAGTCCACCACTGCCATCTTGTACATTTGTCGGTGGAAACTTGGTCACATGGAAGAGTAAGCATAAATGTCATCGCTAGATCAAGTGCCGAAGCCGAGTATCGTGCAATGGCTTCAACTGCGTGTGAGTTGATATGGCTTAAAGGTTTTCTATGTGATTTAGGTGTTCCTACAACTCTTCCTATGTCCTTATTTTGTGACAATCAGGCAGCCATGCATATAGCATCAAACCCAGTGTTTCACGAGAGGACGAAACACATTGAAGTTGATTGTCATTACATTCGTGAACAAGTTCAATCACAAGTGATTCAGACACATTATACAAGAAGCTTCGACCAACTGGCTGACATCTTCACCAAGCCCTTGGCTTCTCATCAGTTTCAACAACTTTTGTCCAAGCTTGGATCCATAAACCTTTTGGATCCAGCTTGAGGGGGAGTATTGGATATTAGCTCTTAATTCAAGGAATAAAACAAGGACCTTAATTCAAGGAGCAAAACAAGGAGCTTAATTCAAGGAGTAAAACAAAGAATCCTTAATTCAAGGAGTAAATCAAGGGATGTTTAATTCAAAGAGTAATTGAAGGAGTAAAATTTCCTTATAAATAGCTATACAATTGTAATGAAAACATGAAGAAAATAATAAGAGCTCTTTTGTGTAGAGTTATTTCTTGTTTTTTCAACATTGCTCGACGCCTATTGTTTGACAAAAGTGCCAATGATGACCATGAAAGATGTATTTTGACGAAATTGAAGCAGCAATGTGGTGGACAGTTCACTTCAAAGATGGAGGGGATGGTTAGTATTTGCTAAAATTCTAATCGATCTATTCATGAATATTTTCAGGTTAAGAGTCTTAAAAATGCTGCTTTCTACTACTAGGTTACGGATTTGACATTGGCAAAGGAAAACCAAACCAACTTTGAGGAGTATCTAAGCAATAATCCCCATGTAAATCCAGGAATTGATTTGACGGTTACTGTTCTGACCACTGGCTTTTGGCCAAGCTACAAGTCTTTTGACCTCAAACTTCCTGCTGAAATGGTAAGTAATATGGCATCTTCTTCTCACAAACTGCATATTGTCGTATAGATCGTGTTAGTCATGCGCGTAACTTCGGTTATCTTGGTTTAAATCTTATTAGTAAGTTTAAAAATGAAAAGAATTTGACATCTTTTACATTTGCTAATATTCTTTTATATTACTTACCTCTCTTTTAGGTTAAGAGTGTCGAAGTTTTCAGAGAATTTTATCAGACAAAAACAAAGCATAGAAAACTTACATGGATATACTCCCTTGGTACTTGCAATCTAAGTGGGAAATTTGAAAGTGGGAAATTTGAATCAAAAACTATGGAGCTGATTGTGACAACTTATCAGGTGTGAACGCCCACCTAGTTATTTTCTTTCTTATGGTAATTCAGAGGGCTATTTTTGCTTAGACTTATTTTTTCCAGGCCTCAAACTTGCTGCTGTTTAATTCGTCAGATAGATTAAGTTATCCAGAAGTTGTGACTCAGTTAAACTTAAGTGATGATGACGTTATTAGACTGCTCCATCCCTTGTCTTGTGCCAAGTATAACATCCTTAATAAGGAACCAAACACGAAAACAATTGCTCCTAGTGATACTTTTGAGTTCAACACGAAGTTTACTGACAAAATGAGGAGGATCAAGGTATGTATTGTCCTTTGCATCAACATTCTCCTCGAAAAGAAATGTGAAACTGAACAAAGATTTCTGAAAAATCCCAACTCTCAATCTGTTGAGAGATGTAGAACTTTTTCATATATATAGCAGATTACAAGAGGGAAGAGTTTGTTTAATCTGTAACCAACACTTCAACAAACTCTAAACAGAATCAGTTAGGGACAGTTGGATCCAATTTTTCACACATCTCACAAGTTGAGCTGGTTGGTTTATATCTTTCATCCCCCCGCAAGCTGAAGGGTCGAGGCACGGTGCAAAGTTTGGACTTCAAGGCGTCGAACCTGGAGCTTGACAAATGCTTGGTGAGCAAATCAGCTAGCTGATCTTCTGTTGGAACATAGCAGAGTTGCAGCTTCCTTTTAAGCACTAAGTCACGAACAAAGTGAATGTCAATTTCAATATGTTTAGACCGAGCATGAAACACAGGATTGGCTGCCATATAGCTGGAGCTAATATTGTCAAACTAGAGGACATGCACTTCTTGTTGAGGAATACACTGTTAGAAAATTTGGATAAAATGGTATAATCACAAATTCTCCCTCCCAAGATTTTCTTTTGAAGAATATCAAATAACAGAGAAATAGATAATACACAACACAAGAATTATAGTGGAAACTTCAAATTAGAGAAAAACCACTTTCGTTGTCAAAAGACAACCAGAGAAAAATTCATTATGTGGAAAATTGTTACAACCACATTCTCAGTAATTTTCTCACACACCCAAAAGACAAGAGCAATTACAAGCCCAAGAGAATTTTCCCACAAAATTCTCTCACTCAAGAACTTCTCATACAAGCTTTTCTCTATTTTTGGGATGATTATCAATGAAGAAATGAAGCCATATTTATAGCCTTCAAGTTCTCATTTCATATGCCAAACATTTCTTCATTCAACAAAATTAGGCTACCTAATTTTCCTATTCTTTATTCAAACAAGGTTAGGCACCTCCATCTTTGACAATATGGTAAGCCACCTTCCATGAATTTTCTTCTAAATTAGGCACCTCTTATTTTGACTAACAAACCTAATATTATTTTTAATCAATCATAACAATCTCCACCTTGATTAAAAATAAACATGGTTACCACTACAACATTGTCTATTCCAACAGTCATAATTCTCTACACCGAGAATTATCATACTCCACCATAAAGAGTACACCCACTTAGAATTAATCACCAATTCTAAGAATTTCACATCGGCTCATGTCGGAAAAAAAAACTTGCTGAAATTTATGGTGCAATTCTCACACTTGGTTTTCCCGAGAGTTCATCAGCCATCGACATCCTTTCCACCACACACCTTGCATCTATACCAAGCCAATGCCCGTGTGCAAACTTGTGGACCCGCTACCAGTAACACACCCTCTTTCATGGCAATATTTAGAGACTAACGGCATGCCATGAGGATGTACATGCTCTTTTCAAAGAGCATCACTATAGTCTTTTAAAACAGACATACTATTAGCGTCACCGTCGGTATTTGAGCTTCTTGTAGGATCAGCTCCACCCTTTGGATAATTTCTTTTGAGGTGTCCAGATTGTCCACACCCCTAGCACACTATCTTCTTTTTCATGAAATTGTTTTTCTTTCGGTTGTCAGCTACCAATGCTGAGTTTTCAGGCGAAACATTTCTTTCATCACTCATCCTTTTTTCTTCAGAAAACAACTTGCTAGTAACTTCTAAAAAAATTATTTTCTCCTTTCCATGAATCAAGATAGGTTTCATGTGATCATAAGAAGATGGAAGAGACCAGATGAGCCTTAAAGCTATATCTTCATCATCAAGTTTAACTCGATGGTTTCCGGTTCGAGAGATAATACCATTGAGAACACTTAGATGGTCAAACATAATAGCTTCCTTCATTCATACGCAAAGTATGAAATCGCTTCTTTCAAATACACCCGATTTGAAACGCCTTTTGCCTGATACAATTCTTCAAGCTTTTCCCAGAGTTCTTTGGCCATAGATATTCCATGCACATTTGCAAGAATATTTTTGGCCAAACAAAGCCGAATTGCACTCGTAGCTCTTCCCAATCTTCATTACTTATATTGGTTTTACTGGACTCAATACCAAGGGCTGGTTTCCCCTTTAACGCCTTGTGTAACCCATATTGGATCAACAAATCTTTGACTTGTACTTGCCACCACAAGCCAAAATTGATTCTCCCATCAAATTTCAAAATGTCAATCTTGACTCCTGACATTTCTCCTTCTTTCTTTGAAATTGGCTCTGATACCAGTTGTTAGGAAATTTGGATAAAATGGTATAATCACAAATTCTCCCTCCCAAGATCTTCCTTAGCAGAATATCAAATAACAGAATAGATAATACACAACACAAGAATTATAGTGGAAACTCTAAATTAGAGAAAAACCACTTTCGTTGTCAAAAGACAACCAGAGAAAAATTCACCATGTGGAAAATTGTTACAACCACACTCTCAGTAATTTTCTCACACACACAAAAGACAAGAGCAATTACAAGCCCAAGAGAATTTTCCCACAAAATTATCTCACTCAAGAACTTCTCATACAAGCTTTTCTCTATTTTTGGGATGATTATCAATGAAGAAATGAAGCCATATTTATAGCCTTCAAGTTCTCATTTCATATGCCAAACATTTCTTCATTCAACAAAATTAGGCTACCTAATTTTCCTATTCTTTATTCAAACAAGGTTAGGCACCTCCATCTTTGATAATATGGTAAGCCACCTTCCATGAATTTTCTTCTAAATTAGGCACCTCTTATTTTGACTAACAAACCTAATATTATTTTTAATCAATCATAACAATTCTAAAGCACATCAATACAACATTAAATCATTCTTTCTTCTTATCTCTCTATACTCTTCACAGTATCCATGAAAATTAAATAACTAGAATTTGTGAGTCCAAAAGTATACCTTTTCAAGTGTATCCTCAATGGCTTCATCACTCATTTTCTCACTTCCACCTTTCTTAAGAATGTTATCACAGAAAGTGGCAAGAAGTTTTGCACTTGAATTTCCAGTAACCCCCTTGTTGCAGAAGATCTCAAAAGCCTCTTTTAGGGCCTGCAAAAAAACAAAACGCAAGGAAAAGAGAGTTCAGAAATTTGAAGAATCAGCTAATGAGAACAATCCAAAGCTGTTTCTGAAGGCAAACCTTGTGAAAAAGGGTATGGTTTTGAAAACAATCATTCACATATGTTAGATATTTATCATGCAGCTCAATCACTTTTCTAACAAAAACCTGAAGAACAAAATCCATATTAGTTTCTAGTTAAGAAAAACAGTATAGTCAGGTTAATTATTTGTCCATGAAATTACCTGTTCTTGCAAACCAACCACATCCTTCTTCTCCGCCTGAGGAATGAAAAAATATCAGCATTTAAGGTGCAATAAATTTAATTGTGACAATTGTAGGATTAATTTATCAAGATAAATTAACTTTGTTATGTAACCATTTATGAAAAAAAAATGTCACTTGGTGGTATTAAAGATTACTCTAATATCAATATGATGAACGAGATATATGTCCCGGATAAAATAGGTCCAAAATTTTGTATAGATTTGAACATATTGTAAGTACATTTGTTTCCTAAGTAGGATAAATAGATTTTTTTTACCACCGAATTATTAAGGTTGTTCCAAGAATACTACTAACAAAAAAATGTGACAGGGTTATCAAACTTGTATGATTTTTTAAAATATAACATTAACAACTGAATAATTACGATTAATGAGTTATATAACTTTAATAAAATAAACCCAAAATTTTGCATAGATTTAAGCATACTACATAATAGCATACATTTGTTTCCTAAGTAGGATAAATAGATTTTTTTACCATCGAATTATTAGGTTGTTCCAAACATACCACTAACTAAAAAATGTGACAGAGCTACCAAACTTTTATCATTGTTTAAAACATACCATTACCAACAACTGCCTCACAGAACTTAATGAACATGGTCACATGAGTCGTGTGTGAAAAATTTATTTCCTAAAGAACTATTTCCCTCTCAAAATCATCAACATATTACTCGACTCTTATAGAAAATAAAGAAAGAAGAAGGCTACATGAATTTTCAGAACCCTAGAGTGCTATCTACCGTTTGGTTTCCAATAAAATGCAAAAAATCGAAATGACAGAAAAACTTGTACATCTATTGTATATGAAGACCAAATCTTCATAAAAGCATCAAAGGTTGCAAAAACCATCCGACATTGACGAAGAACAAGAACAACCCATGTGCCAAAATCCAAGACTTCAGTGTTACCTTGTTGCTATAGAGTAGTATTATGTGCGTTGCACATTAGAAAATACATGTGTCATTTGTTAGATATTATTGTTATAAAGCTCATTAATTTAAGGAGCAAATTAAGGAGCAAAACATCCTTAAATTAAGGATCAAAACATGGAACAAAACAAGGAGTAAAACATGGAGCAAACATGGAACAAAACAAGGAGTAAAACATGGAGCTTAATTCTAGGAGCAATTCAAGGAACCATTAATTTAAGGAGTAATTCAAGGAGTGAATTTTCCTATAAATAGATGTGTAATTGTAATGAATTAACCATCCAAAGTGTTCATTCCAATTGAGAGAAAAGCTTAGAGAGAAAAGCTTTTGTGAGAGAAAATTGAGAGTAATTTTCTTGGGTGTAATTGGGTTGTGAGTTGGAGTGTTGTAAACTTATTGTGTAATTTCTCCCTTTCAAGAAAAAAAAAAAGATCCGGCAGTAGTCCGACGTAAGCAAGATTGGTCCGAACTCCGTTATCAAATCTTGTGTGTTATTGTTTCTATTCTTGCTTTCATAAATCTAGCTTATCGGGAATTTGCGTTATTTTCCAACAACCGGTATCGAGCTATTGGTAGTGATTTCTAATTTTTCGCAAAGAAATAGTCAAAACGATCCGTAGGAAGTCGATTTTTAGGGAGTAACGGCCGTAGATGAAGGAAGCGGTGAAACTCGAGAAATTTGATGGCACCGCATTGGGTTTTGGAAAATGCGGATAGAGGATTATACGTATCAAAGAAATCTATATCAACCTCTCTCGTGGAAGAAGCCGTAGGTTAGCGAAGGAAGAAGATTGGAATCTTCGACATACAAGCCCTCGAGTTATTCGATCGACGTTATCCCGTAATGTTGCTTTCAACATAGCAAAGGAAAAGACCTGTGGTAGTCTATACGGCCTCTACTCCAATATGTATGAGAAGCCTCAAACAAAGTGCACTTGATGCAGGCTCTTGTTCAATTTCAAGGATGACTCAAGGCGACCAGTAGCTCAACATCTCAATGAACTCAACACAGCTTACAACCCATTGAAGTTCGGTGGAAATTGAATTCGGTTAAGTACGAAAGTATTGATACTTTTGTCTTCTACCAGAAATTTGGAATGCTACCTGTCACTACCGTGAGAGCTCATCTGGGAAGCAATAATTTGAAATTTGACGATGTTCGTGATTTGGTTCTTAGTAGAAGAGATCCGACGTAGAGAGGCATTGAATCGTCAACCTCTTCGGCCAGCATACGAGTCAAGAGGAAGAAATTCAACCAAAGGAAATGGACGCGTGGTAGAATCGACTACCGAGGTAGATCAAGCGATGCGAGGTCCAAATCTAGGAATCCTAATAATTCCCATAGCTAAGACTATCGAGTGTTGGAATCATGGAAGAACCGCAAGACCATACAAAATCGGTGCAAGAATGCACCGAAGGACAAACAAGGGAAGCGCAGAGGCAAATGTTACTTCCACCTCGTGAGAGAGATGATGCATTGATATGCTCTTTGGAAGCGAGGCGAAGAATCTTGGGTGCGCTACGAGCATCGTTCCATGCTACTTCACGTAGAAAGAATTCTTCGAGAAATACGTCTCCTGAAAACCTTGGAAAGGTATATCTTGGCGATGATCAACCATGTGATATTATTGGCAAAGGTGTAGTGAAGATTAAGTTAAACGGGTCCGTTTTGGGAGTTGAAGGATGTCGGGCATATTCAGGCCCTCGAAGGAACTTAATCTCGTTAAGGGCGGGCTAGTGAAGAGCTACACTACGATCTTCCACGTGGCGATGATTGGAAGATTTCAGCGGTCCAACGACAAATAAGCCGAGGCAAGAAAAGTGGCACTTTTACATGACAGAAGTTAAGCACGTTGTTCAATCACAATCAGAAGAGTAATGAAATGACCAAACCTGGTGGGCACCGTGAGATTAGGCCACAGCGGTGAAGGGGACGAAGATTATGCCTTCAAAAGGAAAACTTCCGTGTCTACGCGTAGAGGATACGGACAGATTGTATACTTGGAAAGCAAAAGAGAGTCACTTTCGCATGGTAGAACCCCGAAAGAAGAAAAGCTAGAGCTTATTCACTCGGATGTTTGGGACCAACAACCTGCCTCATCCATTGGTGGGAAACAATACCGTGCGACTTTCATCGATGATCATTCTGGAAGGTAATGGGTTTACTTTCTAAAGCATAAGTCTGAAGTATTTGAGGCTTTCAAGATGGAAAGCTATGGTGGAAAACGAGACTCGCGAAGATCAAAAAGCTCAGGGATCCGATAATGGTGGTGAATATGAAGACACGGATTCAAAAATTTTTGCTATGAAGCGTAGGGATCGAGAATGGAAAGAACTGTGCGGGCACGCCGCACACAATGGTGTAGGCTGGCGTATGAACCGCGATGACGGAAAGAGCTGCATTCGATACGCCATTCAGAAGCTCGCGTAAGGGCGAACACGCGAAGCTTACTTGATCAACCGAGGCCCATTGCTCCATTGGGCATGTAGAATACCGCAGGAGGTAATGAGCGAAAAAGAGGTGAAACTATCACATCTAAAAGTTTTGGGCTGTGTAGCATTTGTGCATATCAAGGATCAAGGTAGGAATAAGCTTGATCCCAACCAAGAAATGCACATTCATCCGGCCATGGTGAGGATGAGTTTGGCTACCGTATTTGGGATGACGAAAACAAGAAAGTTATCCGTGGCGTAGTGTGATTTTCAACGAAAGTGGTGATGTATAAGAACATTGCATAAAATAGACGCCCAATGAATCGAAGCGAGTTAACGAGTCAAGATTTGCGTACAGATGATGTCCCGTATAGTTTCGCAATCAGAACCAATTGTAACAAGTCCTCAACCGGAGGAACTTGTTGACAGAGAGTACCACAAAGATTCGACACATCACAACCTCTTACTCCACTGTATTGTGAAGGTGTCTTCTCGACCTCATATGCCCAACAGAGATACATGAACTATATGTTGCTTAATCGATGGAGGGAGCTCCGAATGCTATGAAGCTTGTCGACTCGAGATTCCAATAAGTGGGAGCTTGCTTATGAAAGAAGAAATGAAATCTCTCATCTCCAACTGCATAATGGGATGAGTTACCTATGGGAAAGAAGGCAACTTCACAACAAATGGCGTGTGCAGGTGAAAGAAGAGTACGATGGTTCCAAGAGATACAAAGCACGCCTAGTTGTTAAAGCGGTTTCAAAAAGGAAGGAGTTGACTACACCGACATTTTCGCTCCTGTCAGGAAGCTCAATACTATCGATCAAGATATTTGCAGCTATCAAGATCTTCATCTTGAATGCTTGATGTGAAGACCGCATTCCTTCACGGAGATTTAGATGAAGAGAGATATACATGTACCAAATGTAAGGTTTCGAAAGAGGAAGAAGAACATGGTGTGCGAGACTTAAGAAGAGTTTGTATGGCCCGAAACAAGCCCCGAGACAATGGTACGAGAAAGTTTGATAGCCGTACGCACAAGGAAGGTTTCCAAGTGCAATGCCGACCATTGTTGCTACTTCAAGAGATATAGGTCCGAGCTTATATCATTTTACTACTTTACGTTGATGATATGTTAAGTAGCAGATTCGTGATATGGATGATATCGGAAGATCAAGCATCAATTGTCAAAGGAGTTTGACATGAAAGACTTGGGTCCAAAAAGATTCTTGAATGCAAATCACAAGAAATAAGAAAGGATCCTTGCGCTATCTCGTGCAGTACATCAATCGTGTTTTGCATAGATTCAACGAGCAATGCCAAGCCGCTAGCACACCTTGGCTAGTCATTTTCGCCTATCTAAGGATCACTTCGTACGGAGGAAGAGAGAGAGAATTCATGGCTAAGGTTCCTTATGCCTCACCATTGGAAGTTTGATGTACGCAATGGTTTGTACAAGACCGGACATATCGCTACTGGGAGTTGTTAGCGGTGATGGCGTCAAATCCGGGGAAAACTCATTGGGAAGCGTCATGGATTTTGAGGTATTCACAGGCACCACGTAAAAGTGTTTGTACTTTAGCAAAGGAGAGTTAAAGTGCACAAGGATACGTAATGACGAGACTTTGGTGAAGTTGATCAGCGAAGAAGCACCACTTGGTTATATATTCTTGTGGAACTAAAGTAGTCGATGTCACAAATACGTAAAATTGTCACTCTATCCACTACAGTGGTAGTATGCAAGCAAGAATGCGAAGCTAGTAAAGAGATGATATGGCTTCAAGGTTTGTTAACCGAGTTGATTCAAACAAGAGAAGAATGTTCGCATAGCGATAGTCAATACACTTGCGAAGAATTCAACATTTCATTCTAGAACCAAACATATCGGACTTCGTTATCACTTCATCGAGATCTATTAGAAGATGATGTGTTAATACCGGAGTAAGATTCAAGGAGCAAAATCCAGCAGATATGTTAACAAAGGTGGTGATTATTGACAAAGCGAAGTCAGGCTCAACTTCAAGCTTGGTCTGCAGTAACAAAGACTAGAAAAGTCATTGATCGAGTGTGAAGACGCATGTGAAATCGGTCTTCAAGGGGAGATTGTTAGATATTATTGTTATAAAGCTCCTTAATTTAAGGAGCAAATTAAGGAGCAAAACATCCTTAAATTAAGGAGCAAAACATGGAACAAAACAAGGAGTAAAACATGGAGCAAACATGGAACAAAACAAGGAGTAAAACATGTAGCTTAATTCTAGGAGCAATTCAAGGAACCATTAATTTAAGGAGTAATTCAAGGAGTGAATTTTCCTATAAATAGATGTGTAATTGTAATGAATTAACCATCCAAAGTGTTCATTCCAATTGAGAGAAAAGCTTAGAGAGAAAAGCTTTTGTGAGAGAAAATTGAGAGTAATTTTCTTGGGTGTAATTGGGTTGTGAGTTGTGAGTTGTGAGTTGTGAGTTGTGAGTGTTGTAAACACCTTGTGTAATTTCTCCCCTTTCAGTAAAAAAAAAGATCTGCAGCAGGTCCGGAGACGTAAGCAAGATTGGATGAACTCCGTTATCAAATCTTGTGTGTTATTGTTTCTATTCTTGCTTTCTCATAAATCTAGCTTATCGGGAATTTGCGTTATTTCCCAACATCATTTTGATTTTAAAGATATTGAAGGTTAGAAAATAGAGTTGAATGCAGTACACTATCTAAACATATATCCCACCATAGCACATAAGAGGAGGATTGCAAAACATTCTGCAACATTGTGTTTCTCGCTATAGGTATAAGCATGAGGCAATTGTCTATTATAATAATTAGAAAAATTGATTAATGAATAATATGTAATAGCCTCAAAGTACACATTTCTACTGAACAATGCATTTGTCATCATGTTCTTATCATAGTTTTCTCTGAAAATTACAGGTGGTGATTTCACAACACTACACCGCATAATTTATCAATAAATTATAGTATTTGGCATCAATATTAATATCAGATTTTTGAAGATGAAGATTTAACTACAACACTACTTCACAGTCCAACTTTTACAGGGTTACATATATCAAAAACGTAAAACTCAAGGCATATATGATTCCCGGCCAGAATTATACATCCACCAAAGGAGTCACATAAAT
Organism: Hippophae rhamnoides; assembly: GCA_033030585.1. Lineage (NCBI taxonomy): Eukaryota > Viridiplantae > Streptophyta > Magnoliopsida > Rosales > Elaeagnaceae > Hippophae > Hippophae rhamnoides. Next base: position 774,206 of record CM065436.1, on the reverse strand, counting down.
TAAATAGAAAAAATAAAATATGGAGTAACTTAAGTTGTGCAATCATCAAGAATAATCATTCATGACCAGATAAAATCAAAAAACATTTCTACATACCTTAGAATGATGCGACAACAATTACAATCACAATTGAGCCTGGTTTTTGCTGTAAAGTTGTGACTACCAAACTAATATCTTTTCCAGTTAATTCTACCACATAAAATTGTTTTTATTCCCACTTACCTATTACTTTTAAAATAAAGAATCTTCGTATAAATACAACCAATTTACATTCATTCACAATATTCTATTTACATTAATTAACAACCAATCATTTTATAACATGAAATCCCTTTTCATTTGAAATTTAAAGATTCCGTCTTTTCTTTTAATGCAATTGCTTTAGCATGTTCAAGTTTCTTCCTTTTTCATTTGATATATAGGATGTAGACGTAGAGTGCATAAGCAAAAGGAAATCTGGTGGAGTAGTGTAGCATCTTCCAATTGTAAAGTGTTTCAATCATTTTACCTTTCGTTTTTTTTTTTTGCTGGAAAATAGTTATTTGCCGGTTTTTGGTGTTTCACTATAATAAATAAAATATTACACTTTTGGCATCAGTTTTTTGTAGCAATATCATGTTTTCTCTAATGCAGCATTTTTTGCAGGTTTGGCCAGGCTTTAATTTTCTATAGGGATCAAGCAATTTAGGAATGATTTTAAGAGGGAAATGGTTCTTTAGGAAATCGATTGGTCACGTGCTGCTCATCTGACTATTTCTGTTAAGTTCTGTGAAGCATATGACGGTAATGGTATTTTTTAACAGTCACAAAAGTATAATGGTAATTATTAAGTATTAGATATCTCACTAAACTTCACAGGTTGAGCACCACAATAGTGAAATAGATATACCCCAGCATAAGCATGGCCACAATTTTGGATGGATTTGGGCAATACTGCACAAAAGCATACTATATTGTTTCCTACGCAATACTCATCTCACTAAACTTGACAGGTTGAACACCACAATAGTGTATACAAATTAGTGCAAATAAATTTTACAATGATGCCTTCCTTGAAACCTAATCTATCCGGGCTGCAGACCATATAGATTTTAGCAAGACAAGATTATCAAGGAACTAACCTTCTTGTTGCTTGCAGCATCTTCAGCCTGTTTGACCAATGCTGTTCCTTCGGCACTTACATGCTGCAGCACCACGAAAATCGTATTCCATTTTACAAAAATCAAACAGAAACACGATAGGGAAAAAGGGAGGAATGGGATAATAAGAAATTCAAATATCATGCTTCGCCCTTGATAATCTCATTAAGACAGCAAAATAAGTACCTAAAGGTAAATTTAAAATGAGTTATGAAACCTGTTTAAATATGGTTGAAACAGGATCTAAGCCTCGAGGTATCTTAGAGAAGAGCCGGAACATTCTAGACAAGTCCTCCGCCTAAAAATCCAAAAACAACATGGAAATATATGAAAACTATTGATCATTTAATTCCATTTTTTTTACTATTACAATGGTTAAGTACCTTATCATCTCTAAGCAATGCATGACATCCAGAGTGCTCTTTCTCAAGTAGTTGAGTTACAAACACAGACAACAACTCATGTTGAACTCTCTACAAAATATCATGACAATGATGAGTCAGATTTTCAAATAACCAAAAGAACGAATATAACAAAAATGTGTTAACATTTATCATGTTTAACAAAGTGGCTGTTATTTTTACTTTATATTTTTTTTATTTTAATTAAAAACATGTAATAAATATTTTTTAAATAAACGTTAAAAAATAAGAAATGTTATTAAACCATGGTGAAACTTCTAATGTTTCATAACTGATAGTTATTAATTAAATGTATTTAAAACTGATGCGAGATAATTATAGTTATTAATATAATCGTTCCCGTGCCTATTCATAGTGTTTGATGGTTAAGCTAACAAAATAGAGATTGTTTGTGTTTTGCATGGAGATGGTGAGGGGGTTTTCTATTAGCAATTATCCCTTTTCTAGGTACTTACTCGACGCTCGAGTCAATGTTGCGAGCCATCCAAGTATGCATGGTTTGTACTTTGGATACAAGTTTTAGGAATATGAAAAGTGACATGTGTTAGGATTGATACGATTTATAAAGAAAGAAACTAGAGAGAAGTCGGAAAAATTGTAAAATGTGTAGATTTTTTAAAGAATCTATTTATATATAGAATGTTATACATATATGTATCGATTATATAAGATATACATATATAAATGTGTCAAAGAGACATAAAATTAAAAACAAGTATATTTATAGTTTGAGTTCGATCACCCTATAGCTCAGGATGGTGGTCGACTCTCTAGATACCAAAACTCTCCAATGTAGGTCTCTCTAACGAGTGTATTTGTGAGTACGGACATAATTAGGTCATTTAAGGATGACATTGTTATTTTATTGGCTCCTTGATTGATTTGGTATAACCATTCATATGGTAACTTCATTGTGGGCTTAAATAATACCCTCACATAACAGTAAATTTCAATGTAAAGGAAAATGATAGCACTCCACAAGAATGATGATGTATGCATTGAGCTTGACCTCGGTCCGCAGAATTAGCTAGACATTTGGCTGGGGAACATTCTTTGTGAATGGCTGCAAACGATGTTGGTTATGAATATCACAAATGGAAGAAAAAAAGTCTTTGAAAAAGGCCTATTGCTTAATACAAAAAATACATGGGACTTACCAAGAATTCAATAAGCTTGACAAGAGAGAGTCCAATATTAGAAAGGTATACAGGCAAGCCATATATATACACTAATGTATTGTTCTGGTAAACTTGAACTATGTCAGAACTCTATCGCATAGAAACTAACTCTATAATATTTCATGAGAACGAATGAAAAGAGAACCAAAATTTTTTATTCTCTCCCCATACTCAACTATCAAACAGAGAATTGCAATTTTCTTTTTCTATTGTTTTTATACAGAGTCAATTCACTCAGTGAGATTAAAGGAAAGAAATGTTTGATAATCAGTTCTAATTAGAATAAATTTGACATCAAATAGCTAAACATTTTTTTCTTAAACGAGTGTATATTTTAGAGTTAATTTTTTATTCGAATTAATATTATTTATAACATATAAATTTACATTTTTGAAATCCTAGAAAAGAACAAAAATCAATAGAAACTACTCACTGTTACACACACGTCTCACAAATTATTTTTCCAAAATGAAATACGTCCATGGTATATATACACATTTTCCAATAATAGCATGAAATGTTATCGGTAAAAATTCAGTCATAATTCAACCCAATAAGATCTCATTAAGTTAAGAATTGTTTAGGTTTATAAGCAGTATTTACTAAACTCCTGACTGATGTAGGACTGAAGGAAACTTAACAGTCACCTTCTACACGGACAAATGTGGTCTCACAAAGCTACAATGATATTGTTAAAAATAAAGCCTAAGTCACCGATTAAGTCAAGTTCTGTTCTGATATCATGTTAGAAACGCAGACTTAACTTAAATCAATAAGATCTCATTGAGTTAAGGGTTGTTCAGGCTTACAAACAACATTGATGTCTTACACTTAGTCGATGTGGGATAAAGATACTTAACAGTCCCTCTCCACACGGCGGACAAAGGTAGACATAAACGTCACAGTAAGACTATGGTAGAACCTAGAGTCCAAGCACGTAGAGTTTAGGAACAGAGCTATGATACCATGTTAAAAACTCAGATCTAACTCAACTTAATAAAATCTCATTAAGTTAATAATTATCCAAACTTATAAGCAAAATCGTTATCAAACTCCTGACTGATGTGAGTCCGAAAAAAACTTAATAATTATGATTTGAATTAAAGACTTGACGTTAATACTGTAAAATTGATTAACTTTCATCATTTATTATTATACAAAAAGAAAAAAAATATTAAATATACGTATGGAGTCCATCAGCAATTATAATTAACATGCATAAAACATATTACATTTAGAAATTTCTCCTTATCGAGATAAATTCACATTCTAAATCTATCAAGTATATGGGTAGCATCTTGGATGCAGATCGGAGAAAGGCAAGTGATTCGGTTGCGATCGAAATATATTGACTTCTTCGGTCAATTTTGAAGTAGGATAATTGTTTCAAGACGTGAAGGGTATTATACGGACAAACCTATGTATAGTTGTAATACATTTCTTTTTATATAAAAAAACATTACAAATTATGTATAAAATATGACACTATAAAAACACGAATATATTTAAATACTATTATGATTGTTTAATTTTGAAAAACAATTTATTAAAAATTCAGTAATATATATATATTAAGATATTATTTAATTTTTTTAAATAACATAAAATATCAATAATAAATTACGATTGAAGATAAATTAATTATTAATATTAAATTTAATTTAATTTTAACATAATTTACCTAATGGTTTAACAAATAAGACACTTATCTTTTATTTTAAATTAAAAGTTTAAACTATCTTAATTAATGTCATTTATTCTTAAAAAATTATATTTAATCTTTTTATCTTTTATTATATATTATAATTAATAGTATTTTTATTAAATATTTAATCTATATATTTATATTCAATTATATTAAAATTTTACTTATTTATTTATATGAATTAATAAACAAAATTCTTAATATTTTAATAAATTATAAAAAATTACAATTTAAATATAATTGGTAATTACTTTTATGATGTGTTATTGCATTATTAAAAAATAATAATAGTAATATATATATATATAATAATTTATTTTTGAATAAAATATTTTTCATTTATTATTATAAAAAAATATTATTCATATATAACAAATTTTATCTCAAAAGTGTGAATATTTTTTTATAAATTTGAAAATTATTCATAAAATGGAAGAATTTTTTTAATAAATTATACCTACAAATTAATATAAATATAATATATAAAATCACTAAATACGATAACGATATCACTTTGGGCTCTACATTTTAAGTGATGCAATACTAGTGCAAATTTCAATAGGTGAGAAATTACATGATGAAAAATAAAAAAAAATGAAAACATTTCATAGCTCATTCTGTAACGTATGAGGGCCTTTTTGGCTCAATTTTTTATTCTTTAAAACAAAAAACTATTCTTAAAAACAACATATGTGTTTGGACTATGTTTTTTAAGCATTGTTTTGAAAATCAAGTGATTCTAAAAACAAAAAATGTGAGAATAGCTCTAAGCTATTTCTTATGTTTTTAAGAATAATGAAAACACATAAAAAAAAACAATCTCCGCGCCTCTGACCGAATGTTTGGTAACGGTGATTCAATATTAATTACAACTTTTTCATTCAAAATTTTGAATAATAATTACAATTAATTTTAATATATTATTACAATAAAATATATAAAATATTTATTTTATTTATACTATTAATTATATTTCAACCCAACTTAATTTATTAATATTTTGGGATTAAAAAATTTATAAATGTTATAAACTTTATAAGTTTTTAATGGATTGGATCCGACTAATTAAGAAATATGTTTTTGAATATTTTTTATAATATTAAAATATTTTATATATTTTTATCGTGATAATAACCAAAATTATTATGATAATATTATTACCTAAATATATATATATATAGGGCTTAAACTATATATTTTTATTAAAATATTAATTTAATGATTTCAATTATCGTATATAATATTTTATCTATTTAATAAACTGATTAAATGAATTTAATTCGACCAAATATTACAACTATAATAAATTAAAATTAAAATAATTTTACCAAGCACATGAAAAATATGTTTTTATATTTTTTACTTTATAATAGTTTTTTAAAATAATGAATAAACAACTCATTTTTAAAATTTAATGAAATTATTTTTTAGTAGTGATTTAAAAATAATTTTTAAAAACTGTTTTCAAAATAACTAAACCAACCAAACCCCTATATATGCTATGTTTTTTATATTCAATTTTAAAAGTTTCAAATTTAGTGTATAAACTAGTTATGTATTCAGTATTCATTTTAATTAGAAATTAGTTCCATTTTTTAAGTCTAATTTTGAACATAAAAACATAAGCTTTCAAAGCTTATTTCCTTAAGCGTAAGAGAAAAAAAATATCATCAAAATTCTTTCCTCATTGTAGAAACAACACTGCCCTTCATTTTTTAACAATTTAATAGTAATGTTATAAAGAGAACAAACATAAAAAAATTTATTTTTTATTTTTTCAATTAAATTAGATAAAAACTATTATAACTTAAATAAAATATAACTGAAAGAATAGAAGAAAACAAAATAAAAACATTTTTCTTTATCTTTGTGAAATCATTTTTTCATAACAATAATATTAAATTGTTACAAAACATAAATATCATTTTTAGAATAAATATAGGACTCCTTTGCAATCACCCACCCTAAATTTAAAATCCTACTCTAACAGCACCTATTTTTTTCCGAAAGCCACCATTACGATTTTTTTCCTAGAGGCCAAATCGGCATAGAAGACTTGCCTTAAACGATACTTTACTGATAGTTAACAAAAACAAATCACGCTGAAAAGCAATTGCTGATAATATTTATGTTCCATATCAAACAAAGAAAGAAATAACTTGACAGCATCCAAATATTTCACAAATTCGAGTCCATTTAGAAAAAGAAAGAAAGAAAAATAATAACTCTAGATAGAAAGAGTTCCTACTTCCTACTGCTGACGAATTTCAGCCTTCTTCTTCTGCCACAGTCGGTCAAGACCGCTGTCAGCATCACCCTACGAATAAAAGAAAGAAAATACAAATCAGAGTTACAAAATAAAAAACAGATTGGATTACAATGCACTAATCCCCAGAGCACTATCTTTAAACATAGCTGCAGCAGAAAGAGGTAGTGAATTTTAATAATTATCTTATCCCTCACAATCACCTTAGGATGAGGGTTGTGAATTTTTACCTACGGGACAAATCCCTATGGGGATTATCCAATTAGAAGTAAGAATAATGGGGAATTGTGAACAGAAAACGAAGATCTATATTTTATAATATGAGGTGGGATATAGACGGACATTGTATTTCCTAACTAGTTGACAACCCTACTTGTGATTGTTAAAAGTTACAACAGATATATCCAGATTAATAAAAAAAATAAAAATAAAAACTGAAATTACCTGTTTGAGTCCCAAATTTTGGCATAGTTCATAAAGAAAGGATAAGCTAAGCAAATTTTTTGATGTAGTGTTGAGTGGGTAGAATTTTCAAATACTCGTGTGAAATGGGAAAATTAAATGGGTGTGGAATTTCCATAACAGAATGTTCAAGCTGTATGAAAGTGGACATTGAAAAGTGAATACCAACATGAATAATGACCTAAACTTATTGTGAAATAAAACTAAAGTTTAATTGTCAATATTGGAATAACTCAACCGGCAACCCTATTTTGTGAGTTGGCCTATAAACATAGCAAACTAAAAACATGAGCGGAGCTCAGACAGGGATAACAAGGATACCAACTCAAAACACTTAGGAATATGACCAATGTAAAGACTAGAAACAACTCAAAACATCTTGTATACCACGCCAGTCCATACATATGTGATTTAACTAGATACTAGCATTCTTACTCACACAAGACAGTTTCAGAAACTACAAAGAATATATTGTAGAGACTAGAAACAACGTAAAAAAGTGCAAAACTTTTAAGCTAAACTCAAAAAGTAAAAAGCATATAACAGATCAACTACTAACTCTGACTCAACAAGACATTTGCATTCTTTGAGAATAAACAATTACACATGTAACAAAATCTAAACACTTTGAAGTAAACGTCTAAATGAATAATACTTTGAGAACCACATAAACTTCAGCAAAGCAGCAGCTACCAATTTGCAAAAATTTCTGTTGTCAATCTATCTATAATTATAATGGAACAAAAGGAAAAACTAGATGAAAAAATAATAAATTGGATCATAGGCCAAAAACAAAGTTTATAATATACGATCCTATTTGGGATTTTGTCTAGAAAGGACCCCTGAAGGTGTCATTTTCATTTTAAAACCTCAAAAATGTATTTTTTTTCAATTAAGACCCTTAACAAGTTAGTCTTTGTAAACCTATTTTAGCCGGGTTTTTTAGCTACTAAATAGCTATATAGTATTACTATATGTGTATATAGTGGAGCAAACTGTGTAAAAAATAAATAAATAAACAAAACTGGTAATAGTAGGGTAAGAATTTGAAATGGGTAGTAAATTGAGAGAAGAAAAAAAGGAGAAAAAAAAAACATTTTTGGGCCTTTAAATGAAAATGACACCCTGGGTCATGGGACGATAAAATCCCATCCCATTTCAACAAAACACAAACAGGAGGACGATGAACAGTAAAAATCCTAATTACATAACAAATTCAAATGGAGGCAATCCCACATGTCCATCCATTGCAACTTCAAAATAAGAAATTTATGAAACCAATAGAGAAAAATTTAAGCAAACGAACCTGGGCACGAACAAATCCGCAAAGAGCGAATGTAGAGAATTGGCCAGTGTAGACACCATTCTCATCAAGATGGCCAATGTTAATCTGAACAGCGGCGTGATCCTTAGATGTAATCAGCCTGTTTGTGGCAGAGCTGTAACAAATAGAAACCAAAACACAAAAAAAGTTTTTTAAAAAAAATGAAATCAAAATTGTACGATCGGGAGAAAATGTAGTGTTGAATACCATTTTCTGGGAATGTACAACTCGGTGATAACTCCTTCTTCGTTTTGCATATTGGCTGGATTTGAACAACCCTTAAAATTCAGAAGAATTGATGCTGGAGTGAAGAATGGGCGCTTGTGGGTTAGGGTTTACGAAGCAAAATGTGTATAATAAACGTAATATACGACTGTCGTTTTTAGATGGGCCGAGCCTGGGATAGGGCATATATTTTTCGGATGGGCTTAGTGGAACGGTCCTTGCTGACCCATTAGTTTCATTTAAACATGTTTATTTTTTTTTCTAAAATGAAAGTAAATTTTCTAAAATAAAAAAAAAACAGTAAATAAATAAATAAGTAAACAAGAACAGAGACATTTAGCAAATTTTTGAAGAAAATATTGCTCTGTTGCGGTCATATATATTTATTTGTGAGTGGGTGTTGATAGCTAAGTTCACATATGGCAGCCAAATGAGTAGTTTTCTTGCCTCATTAAGAGTTACAAGTTTTGTATCCGTATATTTGTACGATTTAATGATTTAAATTTAATGAATAATTATTATTATTATTATTATTTCTTTAAAAAAAATATTTTCAAAAACAAAATAAAAAAATATTTAAATGTAATTTTTAAGGTTGCTTTTACTATTATAAAATAAAATTTTGATTTTTTTTACATAAAAAATTAAAAATAAATATTCTTAAAATAAATAATTAATTCATTTGTGACTTTAACGAAGAGTAAATATATTACAAAAATTATTTTATTAACAAATAGTTAATTAATTCATTACTTTATTAAAAAAACATATACACAATAATAATTATTCTATAAACAATAAATATAACACTTTGTCACGGTGTCATACAATTTAAATATAATTGATACTTTATTTAATAAATAAATAAAATAACAAGACAATAAATATTAACTTATACGATAAACAAAATTTGATAGACAATAAGCATTTTTATATAAATATTTTTGCTTAAAAGTAATATAAGATGGTTGATTAATTTTTAATTGATATTAAATAAATGCATATAATATAATCTCAACATAAAAAATATGATTATTTTAATATAATTATGACTATTAAAATAAAATTCAAGATTTATAAAGTAAAACCAATACAAATAAAATTATCAAATACAAATTTTACAACTATTATTTATTATAATAATATTTTGATGTTGAAAAAAATTAAAATTAAAACTTTAAATATATATATATATATGTGTGTGTGCGCGCGCGCGCACGCATGAATACGAAGAAAAAGAACAAGCTTGTAGAATAATTAAAAAATTTAATTTTTAAATTTTTATATGCAAAAGATACTTAGAAATGTCATGAGTGTGTACGATTATATAAAAAAATTAAAATAAAAATATTAAACTATTATAAAAAATAATAAAACAATTAAATTGTTTTTGTTGGTATACTCGAGTAAAGTTTTGCCTCACCCATCCTTATTTTGAACAAAAACTATCTAGATGATGCTCGTGTAAGTTTTTGAAAACATTGTGTGATGAATGAAAACATATTGTGGTGATTGAAGTTAAGATTAACTTGGTGGAACATAAATATTAATGATATTGGAGTGAATATGTTGGTTTAGTGAAGAGATTGAATATAGAGGTGGCTCATGAATCATTAATTAAAGTGGATGGTGATTGAATTTGGAAGGCAACCAAAGGTTTCAGTTATAATTGGATTCATCATACTTTGAAGTCGATCGTCTAATTAAATATAGGATGTTAAATGACGTTAGGAAAAAGTTTTTTTTTTTTTGTTTTACTTGATTTGTGCTAATTTCCATTAGGTTGTTAAATAATCTTAGTAGTGATCATGAAATGAAAGTGGAGTGTTGATTTAGAGAATTTTGGTGTTTTTGTGAAGGACTTTAACGGTAAGGTATTAAATGACCTATTTTCCAACATGGTTTGCTTGCACTTGGAGTAATAATAATTATCAATTCATTCAGATTTTTCTCAAATCTTCCGGGACATTCCTACGGTATATCATCAATCCAATGAAAATTTGAGGTTTTAACTCAAGTAATTTGACAGGTATTAAGGGTTTTAAAAATATGTAATTTAATTATTAAAATAGTAAGAAATTAACGAATGGATGAAGGAGAAAATATTGATATGAGATGTGCAATCAAATTGACTATTTAATTATTAATGTATTTAAATAAATTTATAATGCATTCATTATAATGGAATTTTTGCTATTTTAATGAAAATTGTATTCCTTTTTGTGAATTTTTTTTTTTAGCAAATTAGGTTCAGTAGTACTAGTTCAAGTTTGTCGTTGGGTGACAAAAATTCAAAAAACCAAATCAACTAAACCACCGAGTCACCCATAAATCGCATAAAACCAAACCAAAGCTACTAGACTCACCAAATTTTTAAATGTTGCCGGTTTGGTTTTATTTTACTATTTTAAAAGCTGAAAATTTTCATTTCGGATTGGTTTGATATTTATGTTAAGTCAAGCCGATACTTTAAAATATCACTAATATTTTTAAAATTATATAAATTATTTTAATCGTAATTGTGATAGTTTTTTGATATATAATAATACTCTCGATAATAATTAATTTTTGCCTTTCATCTACACTTACTATTTAAAAAATGAATAAAGTTATAATAAAACTCATTTTCATATATATTATATTGTGTTTTTAGTATAATTTACTTTTATCTAAATTATTAAACCTATGCAATTTATTTTGCCTCACGATTTTTTGTTAAATATAATTAAATTATGGCTTTTACACTGAACAATTTTTTTGAAATTATATGCATATGTGCATCTCTTTTTTCCCAAACTCTTAAAGTGGCATTTGGTTCACAGAATGAAATCGAAATCGAAATGAAAATGGGAATAAGAATGAAATGGAAAGGAAACAATGTTGTTTGTTTTAACCATTAGAATCAAAGATGGAATCAGTATTACAGTGTTTAGTTTGTCACTGGAATGGAATGGAAAAAACTATAAATTACTTTAATACTCATATATTCAGTAAAGTTTAAATAATATCATTTAATTATTATTTTTTTGTCATAAAAAATACATTATTGAAATCATTATTTTTCTAAATAGGGTTTAGGGTTTTGAGGTTTGAGATTTGGGATTTAGGGTTTATAGATTTGGGATTTTGGGTTTAAGGTTTAAGGTTATATTTGTGTGTTAAGATTTGGGGTTAAAATTATTATTTTTCTAAATATAATTTAGGGTTTAGGATTTAGGATTTGGGGTTTAGGGTTTGGGGTTTGGGGTTTGGGGTTTGGGGTTTAAGGTTTAGGGTTTTAGGATTTGGGGTTTAGGGTTTAAGATTTAGGGTTTGGGGTTTAAGGTTTTAGGATTTAGGTTTTAGGGTTTAGTGGCTTAGGGTTTGAGATTTGAGGGTTAGGGTTTTAAGTTTTGGATTTTAGGGTTTAGGGTTTTAGGATTTGGATTTTAGGGTTTTGGGTTTTGGGATTTAGGATTTAGGATTTAAGGTTTTGGATTTTGTGTTTTGGGTTTTGAGATTTGGGATTTGGGATTTGAGTTTACGGTTATATTTGGGGTGAGGGTAAAATTGGAAGAAAAAAATGATATGAAAATGGAATCATGATTCTTAAAGGGGGAGAAAAAGTTGATTCCTTCTTTTTTAGGAATCGATTTCATTCCTGACTCATTTTTCAGTCCAACCAAACACACAAATAGAAGGAATCAATTTTGATTACTTTTCATTACCTCCAACCAATCACAACATAAATATATACGGAATGTGTTATTAAGAAAGTAACAAAACATCAAAATATTTTTTTGTAGCTTCTTGTTGCCAAGCATGAGTCGAAGGGACTCCATTATTTTATAAATAAACTTCTCTTATCATGTTAAGTGTAAGTCCTTTTGGTTTATATTGGTATACCTATTAGGGGTGTCCATGGTCCGGTCCGGTCCGGTCCGGTTTTGTCTAATTTTTTTTAACCAAATCGGACCGTTTATATTACTCGGATCGGACCGGACCATTTGAAACGGTTTTAAGAAATAAAAACTGGACCAAACTATTTGATTTATAAAACGGTTCGATCCGATTTATTTTCCAATTTGGTCCGATTTTTTTATAATTTAATGAAGAATAATGTGAAATTTCTAATATATTATTAAACTAGTCCGATTTTACGGTTTGGTCCGATCCAGACCGATTTATGAACACACCTAATACATATAAGTAAATACAACCTCCGTATTTTTATTTAATAATATATATGCTTGTTATTTATAAAATTGATTAATGTTAGCTCATTATCAAATACACAAACACATTTAGTACACAATTATGTGTTTTGTAAGTTACACACAATCACATTAGATTGCATTCATTCTGCGTTAGTAGATTATATGTTTATTTGTTATAGGTTGTCTTATTAATGATAGAGTGTGTTTATAGAATTAGAAACTTCTTTTTTTTTGTTGCTCACTGGGCTTGTTGTTGTGTGACACTTGGCTTACCAAAATGCACTCGATGAGACCAACGATAGTTGGTCGAACGGACACTAATGAATTGGTTTGATATCTTTTATGTTTATCAAATTATAAAAAAAAACATATATTAAATTATATCTATAAAGAAGTTATATTATGCTTTTTTTTTACTAAAGTATACAATTAATTCTCAAACTTTAATTAAATTTACATATAAGTCTTAAGTTTTTAACACATGATTTGTTCCTCAAATTTTTAAAACTTCACATATAAGTTTTTAAACTTTTAAATCATGTAATTCCTAAAATTTTAAAACTTCACACATAGATCTTAAATTTTTGATTCATAAATATGTATTTTAGTAGCAAAATTATAACTTAAGAGTTTGAAAACCTATCTATGAATTTAATTAATTTTTAAAGATCAATAATACAATTTAAGTTTTTTTTGTTTTTTTTTTCCTCTTTGTAAATTTTTGTTTATTAAACTATGTAAATGGTTTAATAGCTTTTGCTAAAATTCCACAACCTTTTTGGTTGCGAAGTTCCCTCCTTTTATGCTTTTGAGTATCTCAAAGGTAAAGGTAGATTATATGTTTTTGTAATCTAATTTATGAGTAAAATTATTATAAATAATATATTATAAGTGTTATCCAATGAAAAACTTATATATAAGTTAATATTATAATATTTAAAAATGCTCAATTTTTATATTGAAATAAAAATTCCATCCTTATAATTAGTGTTGTTTTAGAATTTTTCATTAACATAAACGGGATTTACTATAAAAATTATAATTTAAAGAACTTTTACAAAAAAAAAACCTAAAAGTAAAATTAAGGTGTATAAACAAATACTATAATCTCATCCCAAACTTACAATTTGATTCACTAAGATACTCAAACTTTTAAAAAAAATTTAATTAAATCTTACTGTAGCTAATAACATATGATTAACTTAGGAATCTTTTATATATAGGATAAAATGTCATCGTAAAATAAAGAACTACATATTAATTTAGATAAAATTTTGAAAATTTAAATACAAAATCATAAGTTTTAAAAATTGAAAGAACTATATATGAATTTAGATAAAATTTAAGTACAAATGATATAGTTTAGCACAATATTTTAAGTAATAGTAAAAAAAATTAATAAATATAAAAGCCAAATTTCAGGTCACGTACTAATGAAAATCTGCAAAATTTAGGCGTGCCCATGAATCCATCATTTTTGGCAAAATCTTCAATATAAAACCATTATCTGGAATCTAATTAAAAGCAAGCTTCCACATGCAACATCAATTATCAACCTGTAAAGCACCCAAAATCGATGAATGTGATATGGCATCTTAGCTTCTTTTTAGAGAACACACCTCATTTGTCTTTTGTCTTTTGTCTTATGTACACGAACAGTACATATTAACTTATAAATCAAGACCAGGGACCACCAAAGTCCAAAGTGGAGGATCACATGATTCCCAATTCCTTTTGTGAATTGTTTTTAACTTATTAATAAATGTATAAAAGTAATTTGTCCTTTTAACACTTGAATTTGGGTAGTCGATCACTGATTAGATGTCGATGATATATAAGTTCCTCGTACTCACATATTCAACACCCGAATGGACAGTTTGGGCAAAGAATTCAACAGCACAGCAGCAAAAAGGAATAAATCACATTTGACATGTTTATAGAACCATGGAACATCAATCTACTCAAGGGTTCAAAAGGTACAACAATACATTTTCATTCAAAATCCGAAAATAAAGAGAGGCAAGCAAAACAAACCAACTGATTTAGACCGACAGTGGGTGCTCAGGAGAAACTTATGCAGAATCATCCGGCTGACTTGTGTTCCTCCTGTATTTTGGGAGGAGCTGAGGAGGATGGTGAGCCCTCCACTCCTATCTCGGCTTTGAGATCGTTGATGCTCTCCTCTAATTCATCTATCCGGCTTCCCATCTCATCAAGTGCATTATATAGTCAAGGAGACGACAACAAAGCACATTTCCATAATGATGGCAACTCGACATGAGAAATATTGCAGTTCCATACTTAAGCAAAGGCTCTACATATCTTTGTTGGGACCAAACATTTGATGGCATATTCCATATTGGAATAATTAGTGATAATCTGTGAAGATCTATCGGATGATATGCTACTAAAGTGTGTAAAACAGAACAAGTGAAGCCATTATCAGATAAAAATAAACTACACAATTTCCAACAAGCATAATTCAACAGTGACAAACTCTTTAAAACACCACAGGGGCACAGCCTACTACTGGAAAATCCACGATCAACAAAAAGGCTCTGGCGAGAACAATACTAGTATTTCACTATTTCTCATGAGACCTTAGCTAACCAGATATGTAGAATGAAAATAAAAACCACAGGCTCCTGTATCAAGGAACCAACCTGGTGACTTCAGCCCCCAATTATGTCAGATTACCAATTAGCACAATCGATATAAAGCAAAAAATATGCAAGAAACATGAAAGTAAAAAGGATATTCTTCGTAATTATGGAATCAGACATTGTCTGGAACCTAGATTGCTGCAAGAAGCAAAATAAATAAGCTGAATGTGTTAGAAATCTACGTGCATTCAGCAATTACAGTAGTTACAATTACAAAACCTCAGTTATAGTGAAAAACTAACCATCTGTTGGAGCAGATTTTGTACCTACAATAAAGAAGAGATCAGTTAAGGAATAGTTGAGTTGTGACAAACTATATCACATGAACATGAGCATGAAGATTGCATTTGTATTGCTAAGTCACTAAGTTTAGATATACCATGGGATTCATAAAAATGACGTGCGTTATTTATAATCATTAGTGCAAAGTCCTACATAATTCAGTGACAGAAAGCTTATTAAATAATTGATAATTAATCCATCATTCACGTTTTCTTTTGTGTCAATCACTATAATAGGAATCCTCTAAATTGTCTGATAATGGCTAAACATATCCTTCTAGTTCTAACACATGATTGAAAATCTTTCCAGTCATATTTTAGTGAACTTTTAGGGGTTTGATCTATTGTATTGATATGATAATCTGAATACAAGGTTTTGATCAAAAATAAAAAGATGTTAGGAACTTACAAAAGCTGTCATGTCAGCAGTGCTCTGTTTCGACTCATCTTCATGTCCATCCTGCCAAAAAGAAAGAAACAAGTAAGATGCTTCCCTAACCAGTAAGTTTATAAGCTATAATATCACGAGAGAGAAAAGACATAGTCAGTTGATATACAAGTTATCCAATATAAAATTAGAATTATTAGATGATCAATTGCAAAAGGCAAAGACCAAATATTTGCTTGGAGAATTGTATATAGATGAAAGACCCGCTGTTATTAAAAGAACGTATACTTAAACTCATCAAATTATACATATGCATCCAATTAAGGAAACAAAAAATGTTCACACTTTATACTCAATGCGAGAAACACGCTTAAATAGCACTGGCCAAAAGCACCCACTCAAACATGCAGCGCCCTCACCTGCACACAAACTAACATCTCTCACTTTCACTCGCACACCAACCCGCTTTTGATAACTCAATCACAGCTTTATCAGATACAAAACCAGTACTTCTATTATAGATTCTAAAGTCTGCTATCATAACCAACTGTACACTCGATTTTTATTTACTTATACGGCTAGATATATAATTGCATGGATAGCAACATTTATGGCAATTTTAAGCTAGATATGTATCTATGGGAATTATCTGGAGAGAAATTAAAAGTAATCTAGAAAGAGGGAAATTTTTTTTAGGAGAAACAGAAACAGTGATGATTGTTAAAAGAGGCACCACATCTTTCTCGTTTTTTCCATAATCTTCTACCTCTATCTAGAAATCCCCTATAACATACCTACTTCTACGGTTCTTCCTAATCCATGTCAAAAGATAAATTGCAAAGGCTAAATTAGCTTTAGAATGAGAAAGAAATGCTTAATCTTTTCATTAATTCCAATCGAGTATTTATACAAATATGTTAATCCTATTTTAGGAGGATAATAAATACAATCATAAATACAAATATTTAAATAATAATAATAATAATAATAATAAATGAATAAATATCCCTAAAATAATTATAAGAATAAATATAATAAAAGTACATTTTATCTCCCTCAAGCTGGAACATAGATATCATACATACCCTACTTGGATAGTGATGTATGGAAAGAACTTCCGCTAACAGCATGAATCATAATGTTAACTAATTGATCAACACTCTTGATGCATACGACTTTAATGACGCCAACATCCAAATTGTCTTTGATATAGTCTCTGTCAAGTTCAATGTGCTTAGTTCGGTCATGTTGCATTAGATTATTCGCAATCTCGATTGTTACAGTATTATCACAGAATAAAGTCATAGATTTCTTAAGACCTAAACCAAGGTCACTCAACAAAATCTTTAGCTAAGAAATCTCTACTCAACCTTTGTACTGAAGAACGATACCACGTTTTGTTTTTTACTCCAAGTCACCAAATTTTCTCCAATAAATGTAGGGTACCTTGAAGTAGACTTTCTATCTATCTTGAAACCCGCAAAGTCAAAATCAGTGTAACCTGTATGTCTAGATGTCCATGTTTCGAGAACAAAATACCCTTAGTTGTGGAGGACTTAAAATAGGCTAAAATCCGATTCACAGCTTCCATGTGCTGAGTACTCGAATTATGCATGAACGCTTCCATGTGCCGAGTACTCGGATTATGCATGAACTGACTTACTATACTCATAGCACAAGATAAATTAGGTCGAGTATGAGTCAAGTAAATCAATTTTCCTACTAATCTTTGCTCCCTCTTCTTATTAGTTGGAATTTGATCAAGATATATAGCTAAACCATGATTCATTTCAATAAGTGTGTCTACAGGAGTACAAAATTATCAATTTTAATCAAGAGATCTAGTATATATTTTCATTGAGAGAGAAAGAATCTTTGTTTAGATTTAGAAATTTCAATACCTAGGAAATATTTCAGATTTTCAAGATCCTTCATTTCAAATTCTTTAGCCAAGTGATTGCATCTTTATATCTCACTAATATTAATACCTGTAACAATCATATCATCAACATAAACCGAAAATAAGGTAATATCATCATCATTTCTTTTATAAAAAAAGAGTGTGATCTCCCAGGACCTGTTTAAAACCATATTCCTTCATTGACCGACTAAACTTACCAAACCATACCCTGGGCGACTATTTCGACCCGTATAGAATTTTCTTCAACCTACACACCTTCCCATCGTCAGTTGGGAACCCGAGATAAGGATCCATATGCACCTTCTTTAATAGATCTCCATAAAGAAATACATTATTTACATTGAATTGAAGTAACGATCGGTCTAGATTCACAATAACAGAAATTATAACTCGAACAGAAGTTATCTTGACCACCAGAGCAAATATCTCATGATAGCCAATCCCATAAGTTTAAGCATATTCATTTGCTACTACTCTGGTCTTATTCCTCTCTCATGTTCCATCGGAATGAAACTTGACAGTAAATACCAACTTACAACCCACAATCTTCTTCTCTTTTGGTAATTCGACAAACTCTCAAGTACAGTTTTTATGGAGGAGATTCATTTCTTTTAACATAGCTACTTTCTACTTGGGATCTTCAAGAGCCTCTTGAAAATGACTAGGGATAGGTATAGAGGAAATTTGAAGGTTTAGAGAAACCCAATTTATTAGGTTGTTTACGAGTTTTAAGAGGATAGTATCATCAAGAGGAGCATCTGAGTTAAAAGGTGACACAATAGCAATAACGTCTTTATTTCTCCTACTATATTGCGGGGGGAACATATGAGGTGGCCTCAACTCACTAGCTGGTTTCTCTTTTTCAAGTTCGTGTTCTCTTGAAGGAAAAGAGTCCTCCCCCCTCCAACCATAAAACCACAACTTTTTTTGCTCTAACCATAATTTCTCCTCTTTATTACTCTTAATCTTCCCTTGAAAATGAGTCAAAGAGATATCATCGGATAAATAAGACTTATGTTCACAAAACTGAACATCAATGGACACAAAATATTATGGGTAGGTGAATGAAAACATTTATATCCTTTTTGTGTGTTAGAGTACCCCGAAAAAACACATTTAAGAGCACATGAATCGAATTTGTCTCTATAAAGTGCATGGACATGAACATAATAGACACAACCAAACACCTTAGGATAAATATTAAGTGCAAAGGATAAAGAGTGAAAAAGAGATAATTTCTTCGAAAAAGTTTGAGTCAAGAATACAAGCAGGCATTTGATTTATAAGGAAAGATACAGGCATAACAACTTTAACCCCAAAATGTTTAGAAGCACACATAGTAAAATATAGGGCAAGCGTCACCTCAAGAAGGTGACAGTTCTTACGCTCTGTTATGTCATTCTGTTATGGTGTATAAGCACATGTTGTCTGATGAATGATGCCATGATTTTGAAAGAAAAATAGCGACATGTTGATTCACTAACTCACGATCATTATCATAATAAAAAACCTTAACTAGTACATGAAGCTGTGTGACAATCATTTTATAAAATTGAGGGATAACATGAATAACATCACCTTTGGATTTCAACAAATAGATCCAAGTGACTCGAGTGCAATCATCAATAAAGGAAACAAAATACTTATGACCAGAGGTATTAGAAGTAGAGAAAAGACCCCATGAATCAATATAGACACAAGCAAATAGAAATGACACCTTTATTATATCTAATTTTGAAAGTAGTCCTATTATTTTTGACAAAAATGCATTATTCACAAATTAAACTAGAAACAGAAATATTATAAAATAGTTTAGGAAACAAACGTTCCAAATAAGCAAATGATGGATGTCCTAGACGACAGTGCCATAACATAATTCTTGCTCTATCACTTCCTCTATCCACTTGAAAACCACAACTAGGAATAGCAGACCCCTTCTTTAAGTAATAAAGACCTCCGCTCTCTACTAGTGACAATCATCATTTTTGTTTAATTACCTTGAAATACACACTGAGTAGAATAAAAGATTATAGAGCAATCAAGATTCTTAATGAGTTGATTAATTGACAAAAATGTTATTCTTAAGAGTGGGTGCAAATAAAACAAAGTTCATGGAAAAGTTAGTGATAGCGGGACATTGCCAGCTCTTAAGATTGGCATCGATGTCCCATTCGTAACCTAAACAAACTTAGCATGAGAGGAAGTTAAAGAATCAAAAACATAAGGGTTACTAGTCATATGATCAGTGGCTCCTAAATCAATAGGTCAAGTGTCAGAAGCAGAAAAAATAAATGTAAACCAAAATTAACTTCTTAAGTAGTTGCTCGAGAAACCTAAAAGTCAGAAACAGTAACCTGAGAAGATTTCTTTTTCCACTCAATATGCTTAAATTTGTACCACTCCGGACAACATTGTTTCTTCCAACAAACATTAACAATATGATTGGAATTATTGTAGTGGATGCAAAATCAAGAACCAGGGTTCGCAAATGGAAGATTTGAATGTGGCCTATTTCTTTGAACAATGAGAGCTGATTGTTCAGGGTGGTCCTCAGTGCCCATCATGACCTGTCTCTGTATTTCACGACGGACCAAAGAATAGGCTTTTTCTAGGCATGACAAAAGAGAAATAGCCGAAACTTAACTATGCTAACTTGATCCAAACTCCGATCTAAACCAACCATAAACATACAAACCAATCCTCAACAGTACATTTTTCTAAGTTTTTCAATATTAATAGTACATGTCATATCATTAGACCTACGTTAATCCAACTCCATAAAGATTGAGTTCATCTCATTATAATATTCCGTAAAAGATCGACCATCTTGACGAAGTTGAAATGACCTCTTCATTAGCTCATAAACTGGTGAAGAGTCAAAAACGACTAGGTAGCTCTTTCTCATTACATCCCATACTTCTTTTGCAATTCCATATTGAACAAAGTGAGACATCAACTTTTCTGTCATGGTGTTGGTAAGCCGTGATGTTACTAAGGCATCTTCAGTTTCCCATTTATCATAAATTGGATCATCGTTGTTTAGGGCAAATTTTCTGCCTGTGATATAACATTTTTTCTCCCTACCAGTAATATGCATTTTCAAAATTATGGATCAAATACGATAGTTAGAACCATCCAATTTAATATGAATAGATAATGAAATATCGTGAAAAGTAGTAGAAATAGTTTTACTGTTGGAAGAGGCCTTAGTGTTTGATAGTGAATCTATTTGATCTTTAGACATAATTGTGACAATAGTAGAATACTATTGAATTACTTTCTTTTTTTCCATTTACTAATAATATAATCTCAAAAGTATAAAAAAATAGTATTATTTTTAATAAAATATAATATATATATAGGTGGCTGATCTTGAAAAAGCCATAAAAAATGTAACAAAGAAGAAGATAACCCGAGGAGAGCAGTGGCAACAACGACAATGACTAAGGCTGAGAGAAAACCTGTCGATCGAGTCTAGGAGGGTTTGACGTAGAGCTGGATATCGACGACAATAGAGAACTAGACTAGAATCTCAAACGTCGATGATGGCATAGATATCAACGTCAATAATGGCACAACGTAAAGAGGCAACCTCTTTTCGCGACATAGGGACAGCGGCGGCATCTCCTGTTAGGGTTTTTCTTTCTCTTAGGATAGCGGAGTTTTTTTTTTCTTCTCTTCTTTGCTCTGATACCAAATTAGCTTTAGAACGAGAAAGAAATGCTTAATCTTTTCATTAACCTTAATAGGATATTTATACAAATAAGTTAATTCTATTTAAGGAAGATAATAAATATAAATATTTACATAATAATAATAATAAATGAACAAATATCCCTTAGAATAATTATAAAAATAAATGTACATTTCAACTGGCTATAACCTAACCGCAAAATAGCATGCCTGTCCAAACAATTATGAAAAATAAATAAATCAAGTAGAAAGATGGGAATTATAGGTGATTACAGCCCACTAGATAGCAAAAGAGAACTTCTAATAGATCAAAATGTGAGGAATGTGAGTTTCAAGTAAGTAATAATAATTGAGTGAGAGAGTGCCGAGAGAAGTACACTACAGTGAGAAGTAAAAGAGTGCTACAATATGTGGCCTAGGCTTCCCTGTAAGTGATGTGAAATTGTGAAAGTGATTCGTGTGCATTGGCAGTTTTTACTTGTGCAAACTTATTTTGTACAAGGGCGAGTGGGATTATAAATATGTGAGCTCTTTCACTCTAATAGCCAACACTGCTGCCAACTAGTACTAAACACTTTGAAGCCAAAAAGCAACAATTCAAAAGAATCAACCTTTCTTAAGCCACTATCAACTCACAAATGAGAGAGAGAAGGTATCCTCACCTGCATAGGAGCTTCCCAAAGACCAGACTAGCAAAAAAACTCAAGTACTCAACTAGCACCATAGATCTCTTTAACAATTTACAAAATGTAAATCACTCGAGGGGATTTGTCTGACTAAATGCTTAACAATATGTAGATCAATATCAATCCAGTACACTACTCTCTTATCATTTAACTTGTTCATTTCAAAACTATATAACACCAATCTAAGCCTTCCTAATTCATAAGACTACACTCAAGATTCAGCTTTACAAAGATTCATCATTTGAATTTTCCTCAATAATAGTTCCCTTGTCTTTTTGTAAGACCCATCAAACTTAAGAATTTTTATTGACAATGGAAGTTATCACAGTAATTTGATCCAAAGACCTTAGTACTCTTATACCATATAAAAATATCAGACATCAATTCTCCTAAAAGCTAAAGAAGCGCCTAACAAATCATTTATAATTCTTAACTATCCTAAAATTTCTTGGAAACACAATGTTGATGAATTGCTTCCAAGGGTACAAAGTTACAAACCATCTCATCTGGAAACAAGCATATAGAAAATAGAAATCAAAGAGAATATAAGTTCAAATAGTTATCTATGGTCCAAATCGAAAAGTATAGGAGCATCGTTACTTTCATGTCTTCTATAATTTATCGAGTTTTCTCAACACCCGAATAAAACTGACCATGACTAGTAAAGGATTATTAAAGGAATGAATTAGAAAGATCCAAAAGAAAGAAAATACAAAAAATTTCTGAAATTTGAAAACTGATGATTCATAAAAGCAAATCGACAACAATTTCACAGCGCGATTTCATATCAGATATATGTGAATTTTTCCAAACCCTAATTCGAACAATTAGAGGAAAAAGATTTACAGCATAATAAAGCATTAATACCATTCTGAAGCTATCTCTAGTTATTTGGCTCCGACACTCAACGTTCTAGCGATTCTTAGAGCAGAGCAGGCATTGGTTTATCAAAACTGCGCCCTGGCATAGTTTTTTTTTTTTTTAGCTTTGGTATGTAGTTGAATTACGATATTGTCCCTGTTTTTGTCTGTTAATAGATTGGTTGGGCAGGGAATTAAAATGTCTATCCCAAATAAATTAATAAATTTTAGTACGAATGAAATTAAAAATTAAAGATGTAATATCAAATAACAAATAACAGATTACTATATATTAAAAACGATTACTAGAAAAATAACAAATTATTAAAGCTCGAATCAAATTTAAATAATATAAAAATAATAATAATAATAAAGGAAGGAAAAAATATATCTGATATCTAAAATTTATATTTTTAAGATATTTTAATTTCTTAATTATCAATTCGTACACTTTAATATCCATGATTTAAACATAATTTACAAAAAAATCCATAAATTTCTATCAATGGGATATTTTCGTTCTTAAATTATACTAAGATATGACACTTTGTTACGATTTAGGAATTAAAATATTTGATTTTAATAAATTTTAGAGAATAAAAATTAGGAAATAAAATATCTAAAAATCATAAATTTAATAACCTTTACGTCATACCACCCAAACATAATTTTGGAAAGTTGTTAGGCTTAATGATGATCATGCAAACAACAATATTATTTTGCATGATTTTAAGGATATTTACTTAATAATAATTGGTTATAGTTAGGTAACAAATGTTGATAATGTATTTCAATATATCAATATATAATTTATATAAAATAACATACATCATAGTCATAATTTACGTGATAGTTTATTATTTGATACAATAATGTGATTATGATTGTATTTATTAATTATACTGTGTCATATTAATTGTGATAAATAATTTTTTTCTTTGCTAAAATATCAAAGATATTGTTGTTGTAGACGTAAATTTCAGAAGAAAAAAATTACAAAAATTATGAATTTTTTTTTATAAAATATCAAAACAATCGATTACTTGTATTTTAAATTAATTTTTTATTTAATAAATATATTTTAAAATTTTTTAATATTCATATTGATCAATTAATTAAAATATACAAAATATTGTAGAATAAATAGTTTGTATTAACTACTATCATAGATAAATATCAAAAGGAACAAAAATTTCATTGATAAATAATATATTCTTTTTGTTATGATATTATAATCAATCAATCTCATCTTGTATGTACAATCGATATTTGTTCAACTTATGTTGATATTTAAACAATTTTTTGGCTATAATTTTTAAGATATTTTAGCAAAAAAAATGATATTTTATTACAATTTAATGATAAGATAATTAAACTATAATTTAAAAATATTTTCGATAATTTATCCAAAAGATATAAATATCATGATATTTGATGTCAAGATAATATTGCAATATTGTCTACGATATTATAAATTTTTCAAATCTTAGTAACAATTTCCTTATGGTTTAAACATATTTCTTTATTTTTTAATATTTATTTAAAAATATATTTAATTTAAAAATTAAGATGTTAAGATAATACGTAATTTACTACATTATTTAAAACATTAACATTAAATTATATTTTTTAGTTATTTAACATATGTTTTTAAATAAAAATATATATAAGAATAAATAAGATTCAATATAATTATTTAAAGTATTGTATATTTAAATATTAAAAGTGTATTCTTTTTTATGTAATTATATGCATTCAAAAATATTATTAGTATAAATTTGATGTTGGTTAATCACGTATAAATATTACAATAACTATCAATATCATATACCTAATCAATGATGATTATTTTTAGAAAAAAATTCGTTAAATTTTTATAAATAACCAAACTCATGTCCATCACTAGTTGTTAATTGTGTAATTTCATAATACATTAAATAACATAAAATTTAGTAAAAAGTGTACATTAATCATTTTATTTTTACAAATTAAATACAATAATCATTTACTTTAAATTAATGTGTTTTAATTATCCTGATGTTATATTTATTGACAATTTAGTCATTTAGAATAATTTTAATGATTTTTATCATTTTATTTTTCACTTTTTTCAATATTTAATACATTTTTGGGATGAAAAAATCTAATTTTCCTTTGTTAGTAAAATTCAATTCGATCAAAATTAAGTTTTTTACCAAAAATATTATCAAAAAACAATAATTAATAAAAAATGACTAAAATATCCAATAATACAATAATAATATAACTAAAATATACAAATTTTAATAAATATAATAAATATGTTTAATTTATGAGAATGAAATAATCAAAGTATCTTATTGTCATAAATTTTAATTAGCAAAATGTATTAGTTTATATATTAATTGTTTTTGTTTTTATTTTTTACTTTTATAAAACATATTTTATTTATCTAATTGAGAATTGATTGATCACTTAGCAAATGTCATAATTGTATAGTAGAAAATGGAAAACAATGTTAGGGAGGTGTCACAATTTTAAATAAATAAATATCTTAATCCAATAATTTTAATTAGAATATTTTAATCTTATAATTTTTTTTAAAAATGTCTACTTTAATCTCATATAATTAGTATAAAATATTCACTTTAGTACTATTTTTGAGCTTTTTAAGAATTAAAATTCACATTTTTTTTATATTATAATGTTAAAATACTTTTGTTAAAAACTGAAGGACTAAAACACAATTTTTATAAAAACACGGGATCTCGTGACCCTTACCCTATACAAAAATGACAATATTGTATCAAGGAATACTAAGGTGATTATTCAAAATTATATTTACATTTATACTCAATTTATTTTTATATAAAAAAAAGTTTTTTACGATGTCATTCAATTAGATACATTTTATATTTAAGTATGATTATTTAGGTTAGTTTAATATTAAATCTTATATAATTAAATTCCATTAAATATTATTAAAATATTATATTTATCTTGATAAATTTTAGAATATTATTTTTTTAATTTATCTTCTTCTTCGTTTATTTATTTAATTTGGAACTTTTTTTTTTCAACTTCTTTCTTTATGGTGTATTTACATGATTGTTTTGTTCTTTTAAGTGAGTGTTTTGTAAAATAAAGAAAAAAAAAAGAAAATGATTGATCTCACAGAAAAGGATCGGAATATATGTTTCTCATGCGAGAAAAATAAATTACATATACATTATATTTTTCAATATAAAAAACATTTATTTTCTATATTATATAAGTAAAATATACGTACTAATAAATAAAAGTTAGGATATATAATTAAATCAATAAACCCCTATTTAGATATGAAAAAAGGGAGTTGGTATATTAGTATGTTTCGAAATAGATGAGCGTGATTATTGTATATTTAATCCATGTTATTTTTTATTTTTTTTTAAAAAAGGTTGCGAATTGTCTATATTTAATCTCATGATTAGATTATCAAGAAAGCCAGTTGTCCAAGTGAGCTGTGTGTCACACTCTCATATGAGCCAGAAGAAAGTCAATTGCGCAAATTGAGATGCGTGTCACATTTTCATATGAGGCGAAGGAAATTATTATTATATAATCATATTAGGTAATTATTATTTTTTACCCATCAAATAAAATTTTATTAAAATAATTAGTTGTCTATATTTTATTATGTTATCATTATTATAATATATATATATATATATATATATATATATTTTACTTATCTATCAAAATTTTAATATATACATGTTTAAATTTCAGATCATATACAGTGTAATATTTAAATTTATACTCTCATTTCAACTTATCTAATTACACCACAATCTCAAAATATGTATATAATATGATAAATAATTATTAATTAAAATAATAAAATATATTTTTTAAATATACAATTAACTTTTATATTAATTTATTTATCAAATTTAAAGCCTCTTTCTCTCGTTATTTTGTTACATGAAATGGGTAAATAATTATATTTAATGTGCTTAGCTAACCTTCTCGTCTTCTCTTCGTCTTGTTCGCTTCCCTTAAGCTTCGGCTTAGCTCATTTCCATTCCCAAGCAATCGAAAATTTTCTTTATATTTCGACAATCCATTACTTCATAATCAACCCCTTTTTCTTACATTACATACCTTCCACTAATTCTAGATCCATCTTTAAAATGAAAAAAATCTCAGTTCAATCATATTGCCTAAATCTGAATAATGTTGGACCGGTGCTTAGGAACTCGTAGAGTCCTTCAGATACAGAGGGCGATTCGACACGGAACGGTGACGTTTCTTTTTCTCTTTCTTACTTTAGTCGTCTTAAGTGGCACAATCGGTGACCGGCAATTTCGGCACTCCCGAGCAAGACTTGAACAAGATCCGAAATCACTTCTACGCCCATAACCGACGCGTTGAGCTCCACAGAATCCTTGATGAAGTTCAGTCCGAATCCATCGGCACTGCCGATCCGAACAATTACGCCACATTTGATATTGCGAAGATATTGAAAGATGAAGGTCAAGATGAGAAACCCGATCCCAGTAAACCGTACAGTCTCGGACCGAAATTTTCGGATTGGGACGAACAGCGAGCTGAGTGGCTGAAAAATGACCCTGATTTCCCTAATTTTCGCGGACCCAATAAGCCATGTGTACTTTTGGTTACCGGGTCATCGCTCAAACCGTGTGAAAACCCGGTTGGTTATCATTACTTCTGAAATCGATCAAGAACAAGATTGATTACTGTACGTTTCATGGGGTTGAGATTCCTTGGAATGAAAACCCGGTTAGTGATATGGCTTTTGAGGTTCCTTGGAAAAGATATAAAGATCGCAACTTAGTGATGCATGGTTGGAATGAAATGGTGCATTATCAGAAGAACTGGATTGGTTTGAATACTGGAAGTTTTTTGTTGAGGAATTGTCGATGGTCATTAGATATTTTTGATGCTTGGGCACCAATGGGTCCAACAGGGAAAATCAGAGACGAAGCTGGGAAAATTTTGACGCGGGAGCTCGAAGATGGGTCTGTTTTTGAAGCTGATGATCAATCTGCAATGGTTTGTTTTCCAGTTACAGAGAGGAAAATTTGCATGGTTATTGGGGGATTTTGGTGGATAGATATGAAGAAATGATTGATAATTATCATCCGGGTTTGGATGATCATAGATGGCCTTTGGTTACCCATTTTGTGGGTTGTAAGCCTTGTGGAAAATTTGGTGATTACCCAGTTGAAAGATGTTTGAAGCAAATGGACAGAGCTTTCAATTTTGGGGATAATGAGATTTTGCAATGTATGGATTCACTCATAAATCACTTGCTAGTAGAAGAGTCAAGAGAGTTAGAAATGAAACCAGTAACCCGCTTCAAGTTAAAGATGAGCTTGCTCTGCTTCATCCAGCATTTAAAGGCAATCATCATCATCATCATCATCATCATCATCATATTACATGTTGAAATTGGAATCCTGTAATTGTGTGTGTGTGATTTTTTTTCAATCCCTCTTTCTTTTTAATTCCTTGTGTATATATGTTAGTTTGTACTTTAATGGACACTTATGTTAGTAGGAGGTATATACACTCAAATTGTATTGATTTTTGAAATAAATAATAGATGTTAATAAGTTTGACGGATTAGATTTCTTACATGAATTTCGTGCATTTAGGTGATTTTTGTCGGATTAAACTTTATTTCCTCGTGATAGATTTTATTTTATTTTATTTTAATATAATTATATTAGAAATTCTTTTTCTTAATTTTTTTAAAGAATTAAATACACAAATTGTCGGAAAGAGACCCAAATTTTTTTTAAGTAAATGTGTAACTTCCTTAAAAATGATAAAGATTTCCTTTCCATTAAGAAAAGGAAATAACAAAAAAATTGAAAAGAGAGAGAAAAAATAATTAATTTGAAGGAAAAGAGTGAGAAAAAAAGAAAGAAATGAATAAATAGTAATAATAAAATTATTTAAAAATGATGATAGATGAGGAAAATGGTAGAAGAAAAGATAATATAGAAAAAAATTGATATTAATAATTTTATCTCTAATTTTAATAATAAATTACTATGTTATTGTTTAAATAATGATTAAATTGTTAATTTTTTAATAAATAAGTGAATTATGTGTAATATAAAAGTGATATAACTAAATTATTCATTTTGTATCTCCTTTTCATAAGTTTATGCTACTTGGAAAATATTTTGTTTATGTTTATATTAAAAGTAATTCCTAACAAAAATGACTTTGAGAAAAAAACTTTCAAATATAATCATATTTCCTTTTAAGAAGTATAAATATATTTCTTGAACATTGAAAATACTTCTAATTTTATTTTATTTTTCTATATAGTATTGAAGCTGTTTTTTTTTTCTTTCCCTTATGTAAGAAGCGCTTTACCATAAACAAATAGCCCCTTACAAAGTTGATGTCAGACGATTCATACAAGGAGTGCTTGGCACGAAGTCATACATAATGTATTGGACAAAATAAAATTAAAACTACTCAAATTTACTAATTATTTTTTCAGCCTTCAATTCAAATTTACTAATTAATTTTTCAACCTTCAATTTAATAAACATGAGAAAAAGAAAATTGAGTTTTGTAACTTCTACTCATCCTTTGTAGACATTAGAATAAGGTTCTCAAGAGTTTTTTCTTTTATATATGTGTTATCTTCACGATATATTATTTAAAATTAGGTGTGTGTAAAAAATCCGATCATCTAATTCATTGATTTTTCATCCATTAAGTGTGTATCGAATGGTGAATTTCATTACGATTTTTTTATTATTATTATATATATATTTGTTATCTTCACAATGTATTATTCAAAATTTAAATATAATCACTTTTCATTTTATTTTTTTTATATAAATTGATAAAAAATATCTTTAATTTTTATTAATTTATTATAATTATATTTTTTAATTAAATCTGTGAGAATTAAACAACCGTTTAAATAATCAGAATTTAGTCTATTGTTGACTCCACTTGTCGAAGTTAAATTCGATATATATTTAACTGAATTAGACAATTAACCAATTAGTTGGAGTTTGGTAAACTAATAATCCTATTAAATGAAACAAAATTGGACATATGTCAAATTAAACTTAAAGAATTTTACAATTTCTTAAAATTTGAGAAATATATTAAGAAATTAAATTCTTGGATTTGGTACCATAAATGTATCCATGTTTAGAAACTAA
This sequence comes from Hippophae rhamnoides, assembly GCA_033030585.1. Classification (NCBI taxonomy): domain Eukaryota; kingdom Viridiplantae; phylum Streptophyta; class Magnoliopsida; order Rosales; family Elaeagnaceae; genus Hippophae; species Hippophae rhamnoides. The sequence continues at coordinate 743,613 of CM065436.1, read as the reverse complement.
TATACGTTTTTACTAGAAAATATTACATATAATTGAGGTACAGATACATAGTATAATATAACACAATTATCTTGATTTTTTATTTTTGTAAAGAAAAATATTAAAAATGGAGGATAAAATCGACTATTAATATTAATAAAAGATATATAATATGTTATATATATGAATTTATTTCTTTTTATCTATATTTTTGAAGAATTTTAATTATGTTTGTTAAATTGTTACAAAATTAATTTTTTTGAATTATATAGAAATTTAATCTGAGAAATTCATTTTGTACATTTTCTATTAAATGATTACAGCCTCGCATGAAGTAATGAAAATTACATCTTTTAAAAAAGTAAAAAAGTTTTTTTAAAAAAGATTTTAAAACAAAATATAATATTAAATATATAAATATTTTTATTTAAAATTATTTAAAACTTAATAAAATATATTTATATGGGTTTATTTTACGTTGAATTCGAGTTTTGGAAAACAAAAACTAATAAACATGGAAAAAATGTGTATACAAGTATTTTCATAATACAAATTTCAGAAATTTTGAAAATGCTTATTTTTTCTGAAAATATTATAATATTATTTTAATGTTTTTTAAAACTCTCTCCAATATTATTTACCATAAATGTTTTTATTTTCTGAAAAAAAATCTACATATTAATGTTTAAAGTCAAATATTACATAAATTACTATTGTTAAAAGAAAAGAAATATGTTGAAAAAAATTAGTTACCTGTTATATAGGTTATATATAATTATTAATGCTAAAATTTTGAACTCTGTATCTAATAAAACGAAATTACTATGTGAGTTTTTTTCCCTAAATAACTAATACTTCAGTTATTATTTATTATAAAAAAAAATCCGTGAGTTATTCTTGTGATAGTTATGATAACTGTTCGAAATTTTTGAGTAATAAACACTATTAATTAATTATTGTTTGAATATATTTTATATCAATTAAATTAAATTTTATTTAAATAAAAATTTATAATAATTTTAAATTTTATTGGTATAAGTTATCTATTATTATATAATTTAAAAATAATGAACAATTTTTTATTAGTATAAATATAAATTTAATTATTAATTAAAATTTAAAATAATAATAATAAGATTATCATATAAATTTAGTATCGAGTAATTAAAAACTTTTAGGCCCAATTGCGTGTGTCGAAGACTCGTAGTACAGCATTTACTGTCCCTGTGAAGGCTCCATTTTTTTCGAAGGCAGGATAGAGAATTATTTTGACGACATGGTCTTTCTCCAAGGAGATACGAGTTGTAGTTATGGCTTTTGAATTCTATGGGAGCCTCAACAAGCAATCGTAAGAGAGGAGACGACTGGTTTAGGCCGAATCACGAAATCAAGTCCTTCAATTCGCCGAATTTTCACTTTTCGAAGAGAACCAGATTGTAGTTTACGTAGCAGAGCCCCGACCGACTACTATTCTCGTTGAAAAGCGCTTTTCAAGGATCTTCCAGTAGCCCAGACTTCACGCTCCTTGTAAAACATTGAAATTTGGCTCCAATTCGTCGAGTTCTAAGCGTGGTTGGAGTCTTAAACCTAGTGGGGTTAGTCAGAAGGAAGGCTTGGGTCACGCTATGGGTATTTTGTTTGGCCGTTCAAAGAAGGCTGGGAAAGAAAAGGAAGTGATTGAATTGGATAATGAACTGATTGAATTGGATATAGAGGTTGAAAATGGTGCAGTATCCGAAGATTCTAGCATAGAAGAAGTTTATTTGTCTGTGCCTCCTGATGTTGTAGAATTGGACGCTAGTGCTCAGCCATCTTCTTCTTCAATTGTCTCAGAAACTGGGAAGAAATTTAATTCATTGGTAATAACTGACGAAGTGGATGTGTCAGATGTATCTGCTTACAGGAATTTGTTTGAGACTGTGGAGAGGCAGCGTACACCCAGATTGAAGCAATTGGATTTAGACATTGAAATCCTTGAGAGACGTCGGTCTTTTCATCAGTCCTTGCGACCTAAGAAGAAACCAGTGGAGGTTAGATGTCTTATTTTTTCGACTTCAATTACTTTCCAACAAGGATGAAAATGTCATCGACGACATTGTCGACAATGTGTCTGTTTTAAAGGTGTCGACATTGATACACATTGTCTCTAACAATTTCGACAGATCATTGATATCCAAGAAATGTTCATAGAATATCACGTGATAGTTTGAAAATATAGATATTGTTGGACATTACCGATAAAATGTCGAATAATATGATAAGATGTCTTTTAGGATTAGCTTTATTTATTTTTTAAAACTAATTTACCATTAAATATCTTTGTTTAGTTATATATATTTTAGATCATTTCTTTGAAATTAGAACAATGTTTTGTAAAACTTAAGCCTCGGTATTTTGACCGACCTTGACATTTTAAACCTTGCTTTCCCGGAAGTGCAGCCTGAGCCATTTGTCCCTCTTACCGAGGAGGAAGAAGCATTGGTCAAGTGGGCATTTTCTTCTGCCAATCGGTATGTTTGTTTCATATATTATTCTTATTAGAAGAGGTGTTTTAGTATTAATAACAAAATACATGGATTCATTCGTGTAGGAGGAGGGTCTTGGTTACTCATGAGAGTTCTAATATAGAGATTACGGGTGAAGTTTTGCAATGCCTTAGACCAGGCGCATGGCTTAATGATGAGGTGCGCTTTCAGCGTTAAACTATTAATCTCGATTTTTGTTGCTGGGCAGTAACAAGTGTCTATCTGTGACCGACTTCACAATAGTGAATGGAGTCCTTAATTGAATAGCACTGAACCGATAACTTGAATGTACATTTGTGTTTTCTACTTTACAGGTGATCAATGTCTACCTTGAGTTGCTGAAAGAGCGGGAAAAGCGAGAACCTCAGAAGTTTTTGAATTGTCATTTCTTTAACACATTTTTTTACAAGGTTTATTGCATGCCCCTTAACTTCTTCACCATCATTATGGATAACAATGTTATTTTGTATTTGTATTTCCCTCTCTCTCTCTCTCTCTTTTATCCTTTTTTTTTTCTTTCTATCTTCGTGTTGATACCCCTACAATTTCATTTGCCTGCATTTTTTATTACCTTCAATCTCTGGAAGAAACAAACATAATTTGGAAATAATGCCTATCTTGGCGTTCAAAAATTTGCAATCAATACTAAATCTGGTGGTATCTGTATGTTCCCTCTCTCATATTGTTATTGGTCATAATATGCTTATAGATGTTACTCATGGGGATTGCTTTGCAGTTTTTATGAAGTACATATACGGTATGAGATTTTGGATACATGCATGAAAATTTTGACATATCATTTTCATCATACGTGAGCTCAATACTGTTGATCATTTAATGTGTGCATGAGAGCTTATCAAAATGTGACATTTCTATAGATTTTAAAAGTTGATTTTGATATTATCTAATCTAAATAATACCCAAAACCTATTCTCTGTCTCCCCTTCCCTGGCATCTTTCCTCTTCCTGTTTGAGCTGCTTGTGTAGCAGAAGTTCTGTGTGTTTCCCATTTTTTTTTCTTTTACTAATTATACAATCCAAATGTATTTGCTCAGTTAATAAGTGGGAGTGGCTATGATTACAACTCTGTAAGAAGATGGACCTCTCAAAGAAAGTTGGGATACAGCCTCGTCAAGTGTGACAAAGTAATGCTGCTATAATCAATTTCCTATATGTTTAATTCATTATTTTGCTCAATATATTTATGCATTGGTAATTTGGTTTTCTCCATTGTCAGATATTTGTCCCTATTCCCAAAGAGATACACTGGTGCATGGCAGTTATTAATAAGAAAGAACAGAAATTTCAGTATCTTGATTCTCTAAAAGGAAGGGATACTAAAGTAATGGAAGTATTGGTATGCTGCTTTTCATCACTGTCTGACTCTTTTGATTTCATTTGTTGATGCATATTTGCTTGCAAAAATTTCAATGATGCTTTGCGATGCAAGAATTTTTTTTTTGTGAAACAAATTGTTTTTTTATAATCTATATATGAAATTCACTGTAACCTCCTGGCTGTTGCTATTGTGTTGTTGTCAATGTTGCATAGCTACCTCTCTTGTTTCAAATGTAGCACCAAGATATGTGCTATTGCTACAAGATCACAATTGATTCTACCATGACCTCATTTTGAATGATACATCCATTAGTAATGGCTTATTCACCTATGCTCCCGCAGCCATCTCTAATTATCCCTGCTGTCAGCAGCAACAGCATCGCTAGTCCTACTGCCACTATGCCATGGAACTTCCTTAGAACTCTTCATTGTTGGATCCATCCCAAATCCCAACTATTTGAATTACCTGACTTGAAGAAACGTAGTTTTCTTATATGCCTTACAGATTTGGGTCAAAAAACTTGTTCAGTTGTAAATTCTTCTTAGTTCTCCAACCTTAGTCATAAAATTTTATGAAGTTTTTTAAATATTTTACGGAGGCGCGGGATTCAAATTAGGGAGTTCCTTAAACTGTACACGATATGCAGCTGACAAATTTTAATGGCAGTTGATTTTATAAATTAGTATGATATTGAATTCACTGAAGAATACTGTAGCTTTCCCTCCAAGTTTGCGTCTTCTTTTGTGTTTGTTTAGTGGGGTTGCTTTGGGGTACTGATCTAATTCTTTTTTAAGTTCAAGCGCTACTTGGCATAATTCGAAACTTGAAACGGGTAAAGAATATGTTTTACTGTTAGACTATTAGGCCAATGACATACTGACATCTCACAACAATTCATTAATGTTATTTAATATTTGCTTGTCAGGCTAGATACTATGTAGATGAAGTAAAGGATAAGAGTGGAGTATACATCAACGTGAGTTCTTGGGAACAAGAATATGTTGAAGACCTTCCTGAGCAAAAGAATGGGTATGCACCTCTTGTTTGGTTAGTCTTAACAGTTCCCTTTTTCAAATCAACAATAATGACATGTTTGTTACACAGTATTAAAAATGTTGACTAAATAATTTTTACACATTGAAGTTATTTGTTTGCTTGTGAAGTCAAACTGTAATGTAAATAATAAAAATTATATGGTTACATAAAAATCTAAACCGTACTAGATATACAACTTAGTCTGTATTGATGTGAAAAAAATATTAAAAAAATTATACGTACAGACTTCATTATAATACAATTCAATAGAGTTCAATAAATGCGACTATATCTGAAATCTTGTTCCAAATGAAGTGATGAATTTCTTTTTAACAGATATGATTGTGGCATGTTCATGATTAAATATGCTGACTTTTACAGCAGAGGCTTGGGTCTGTTTTTCAACCAGGTAACCTGCATAGAAGTTAGAAAATGCTTCATCTTCTGGCTTTTTTATTTTTATTTTTATTTCTATTTCATCAGAGATTAGAAAATACCTGGAGGTGGGGGGGTTTGAACAACTGATGTCCCTATTCTTATTCTTGCAAATTGAATGAAAATGAACTCCAATTCCATACACATCCAAGGAATCCCTTTGATATCATAGATGGAGAACTATTAGTGCTGTGCCCATTAACCAATTAAAATCTTCACAATTTATTGAATTACACTGCTTGAATTGAATTTAATTGGGAAAAAGAAGAACTCGAACTGAATTTATTTAGGTTTACCCTTGTAGGAACACATGCCGTATTTTCGGAAGAGGACAGCCAAGGAGATTCTAAAACTTAGGGCTGACTGATTTTATATAAAATTGCCAAGCAATTGAAGGACATGCTGCCTAAGTAAGCAAGGTTCGAGGTTATATAGCTTTTGAGGTTTGAGTAAATTCTATTTGCACAAATTTCTCTTCCCTGCCATTTTCTTCTATTTGATTTTTGGAAAATTACATAAAATAGTACTCTTAAAACTTATAACAATAAAAATAACACCATAATAATATTAAAGTATCCAATTGGACGAAGTTATACATTGAATGGGTTGTATTTTAATTTGAATAGTATTCAACTTGAAATTATGAAATATTTTTAAGAATTAAAATATATGAATTTTTTTTCTTTCTACTTTTAGTGGCTGCTACTAAAATTGGTGTAAATATTGACAATTGTAAGAAAGAGATCATAGATTTTGCTAGTTAAGAGAACTGCTTTGCTCTCTTTCTCTCTCTCTCTCTCTATATATTAAACACACTAGAATTGAATCCCTAATCTTATATTTTTACTCCTCACAATGGCTTTGATACCACTGTAATACAATAATGCGAGCTAGCTCATTTTCAACAAGTTTGGTTAACATTAAAAAAAAAAAAAAGATTGTAGTTATCCGCAATTGTCTTTTTTAGAGAACTACATTCCTAGCTCAGTATTATATCTGTCGAAATTAGGTACTGAAGTTTAATACATGTGTCTCTCTAGTGTAATTCAGCCTTATTTTGCTATTAAGGGATGGAGAGCTTAACTTCTTGCAATATTCTCGTATGACATTATATCCTTTTTCTCTTATCCTTATGAATTGCGATTTTTTAGGAGTGGTAATTTCTAACACTAAACAATACCAACTTGAATTTTAATGACAAAATAAGTCGACTTGTTTAACAAACTGCAAAATAGGTCGGGCACAATAATTTCAATTAATTTGTTAAATTAATATTTTAATATTATTTTACCTTGTTAAACTTATATGAACTCATTAACATGATATGTTTATCCTATGATTTAACACGATTGACCCAATTTCCTGCTCTCATCATTTTTTAAACTTGAAATGATGGATTCTTTTCGAAATTCCATGCCACATGAATAAATATTAGGCATGACTTTGTGATGATGACAGCACCAAATGGAAAAGAAAAAAAGAAAGAAAAGGAAATAACCACATTTAGGGAACAAGTTTAGAAAGTTGTGAAAGTGAACAACAACATGAATAATGATTGATAATAATAAATAAAAAACTAGTGGATTTTTTACCACTTATCCTTTTTTTCTTTACTGAAATAAAACCATAAAAAATTCAATTCCAATACACGTGTAAACAGCGATACATTCATAACCCATGAAAACAGGGAAAGAACACATCAAACTTTACTAATTAATAAACATAATCACAATTAGTGATAACAAACGCTACATGCGAGTCTAGATATATGAGCAGCCACTAATCCGCACTATTTTTCCCAAATTGACTTGTTTGCGAATTGTTCAGGAGTGATTGTAACATGCAAGTGAAAGGAAAAAAAAGGTTTAAAAATCAAAATTTCTAAGTTTATTTGCAGATAAAAGAAGAAATAGCAAGAACAAATAAATTGATTAATTACTAGTGCAGCCATAGATTGAGTATGTGGTTGCGGTTTAGCCTTATCGGGGTACTCTTTTCCGACTAAGTATCTCTTGTTCTTTCAATCGATGCTGGAATCTTGTAAGACGAGCTTGAAGACTAACAAGACCAGCAGCCTTGCGTGAGAGGACAAAGTTCAACTGGGTAACATAATTGTCTATAAGACTTCCTGGCTGTTCCACTTCAGCCAACAATTTCATTTCCTGGTCACCAAAGACGCACAAAAAGATGAGATCTTGGCAAAACTCTTTCGATTCAAGGTGTATTGCAAAAGAATCATTGATTCGCATGTACTGAAGATAGTATTTATTCTCACTCGCCCCAGACTTGCATAACAAATAAATGTAAATCAGGAGGGAAAGGAAGAAAATATAGTAGTCCTGTAATAAAAGCTGGATTCTTCTCATTCACCCGAGATACTTACTTGGCCTTGTTGGGAGAGAGAGAGAGAGAGCAAACGACACTCAACATATATATAAGTAGATTAATAATATTCAGATGAAAAGGAAAGAAAAGCATGCAACTTTTAACTTACTTCACGCACAATCTCCATTGTATCCTCAATCTCTTTTCTATGAGCAGCAATTAAGGCCTCCTCTTCCTACAATAATCCATTTATCATATAACTAATTAAAGGTATAGAGAAACTGCAAGAAAAATGAATAGCAGAATAATTGAATTTTGAATAATAACATATTGGAAGGAACCAACCTCAAGTATGGCATTGATGTTCCCATTAGGACTTTCAGACTTATGTTGCCTGGATCCAACATTAGTAGAGTCATAGTTCCCTGTATTATTATTATGTTCAGTGCTTGTGGTCGATTTATCCGATCCACTGCTATCCTTCTTAAGCCAGTTACCAAACTTCTCAGATTTTTCATCTCTAACTACGTTTCTTTGAGGTGGTGAAACCTTCTGCACTTTTTCTTTGGCATCAACTGAGTTTTGGGAGTATATATTCTGATTATTAGAAACACTATAAACATTATTCACTTCTAGCTGCTCCCTAACCATTGAACCAGAAGCCACCCCTTTTTCCTCCTGCCCATTATGGATGTAACCTAATGACAAAGTTGCTGGCTGCTTGTCGAAATCAGCAGCAGAACTAGACAAAAAAATTTCTTCTTTCAAAATTCTTCGACTTGTACCTGTTACTTTCACCTCTTGATGCCGCTCATATGTATCCTCTCCAAAACCAGAATCCAGCTGGGCCGGTGCAGATGAAACATCCTTATTGATTGATGGGAATGAACTCACAACTTGGTCCTTTTTTGCATTTCCACTGCGGGAGAGACTTTTTACCCTGTTAATTTCAAATATCTTTTCAGTTCACAAGGTATAATAATTTACCATTGTTCAGAATAAATAATACATTTTTGTGGAAGATGAAAACAAACAGTTGTATACCTGTCTGCATATCTTAAAGTGTTTAGTGTATGTTCGCATGACCCTGCATTTGGTGAAATGCAAGAGATCATAACTGTTTTAGAATTTCCAACAAAAGAATCACGGAGCACTTCTGTGAGTTTGCTTCCACGAAATGGTATGTGTAACTGGTCATTGTCCAGGGCACGAATGCATTCTTTAAGAGCCAAAAGACTCTTGTTAATTTCTGCTCCCTCAATTCTGAAATTGAACAAGATCAATTAGGATAATACAGCATTCAATAAATTATAGCAGTAATTTTGATACCAAAAAAAAGAAGATAAATTATAGCAGCAATAATCACCAAGAAATTAAAACAAGCTGCCGTCCTAAAAATTTCATACTATATATATGCCACAAAAACAGAGCAAAAGAGGAACATAAGTTGATTCGGGTATAAGCACAATTTTTTCAAACAACTTGGATTGAAACAGATGAGGATGTTCATTTACACCTTCCCCAATCAAATTATATTTAAACCAATCATGTTAACATACAATATTGGAAAGTAAAGAGGAAACGATCAACCTCACACCACATCTAGTCAATTGTGAGGCAGATTGGGTCTTCTCTTTTATGTTCAACTAGACACTTAAGAAAGAACAAATGCATTGATGCAAAAACATGAAGATAAATGCTAGCCCCACATGACATGGTTTGCTGCAAAATCTGAGAAAGTTAATCTGAAGTAAGGAAGAAGCAGAATATTTTCCCTTCTTTGATTGGTTCAGCCTGAACTGTGATAAACACAATCAGACCCCTCAACATTTCAGCATTGACAAAGTGCTGAGGATAAATGCAGAAATTAGACATATATAATTTGATACACACGTGCCTAATCTTGGAATAGCAGAACGAAAATATTGTAATGAAAGTTCAATACCTTGTTTGTCGATCATTTTCAGTGGTGTCAGCACCTCTTTCACTGCCCGCAAGATCAATAAATGAGATCTTCCCAACTACTTTTCCATTTCTAGGATCATTCACGTCAATGTTCCTCCTGGAATCTTTTACTTCATTGTGCTTTTTAATGACAAGTTGTAAAATAGCATGTGACCGAGATGACTCCTCATTAGCACCAGTGGACCCTGTACTTCTAGAAGCACTGCCTCTTTCTATATACTCTTTAACAATTTGTACATCTGAAACTTCAAATTCTTGCAAGCCAACAATACAGACTTGTTGACGTCCATCTTCTCTCATGCATAGTTTTCTGTTAGGAAAAGTGGTCTATAAGATACAGCCTTCTCAGTTCTCACAAAACACTATGCAAATATAGTCGCAAACAACAGAAGTTGAAGGAAGCATCGCAAACAACAGAAGTTGAAGGAAGCATCGGTGACAGAATCAAGAGGTTTCTGAAATGCAAGTATCAATAGGATCCCAAATTTTAAACCCTACCTCCATGCAAGCCCCAAAGAAAAAGGTACAGGACTTATAATACATACTCCCCAAATTTGAAAACCTTCCTCCCATGCAAGCCCCAAAGTAAAAGGTACAGGACTTATCATACATCCTCCCCACTTTTCTGACCCCCTCCTCTTTCAATAAAAAAATCTATATATGTAAAGTTTTTCGTGCTCGTATACATGCAAATTATCCATCCCATATCCCATACCAATTATATAAGGTTAGGAAATAGAAAGTAATGGTACATCATAAAACGACAGAGAGCTCTCCAACAAAAAAATTAGTAAGGTTACTAACTTCCTATCACTGAGAAGATCAAAGAGTTTTCCACCATATATCTCAAAGTAGCTAAGCCACAATTTAAATCTCTGATTACGATAGACTGGCTGATGAAGTAGCCTGACGATGTCTTCTGCAGCTCTGAGAGGTAATGGTTTCATGGTAAAAGTCTTGCCACTGCCTGAAAACAAAATAATATTACAATTTCAGTTATTAATATCAGAGCCTAAAGATGCATATCTTTAAAACAAGCAGTACTGGCAAGAACAACAGGACACGAGGTTAGACATGGATAATCGGTTATGATGAATCTTGATCCACAGATGTGTCAGTGATTGAGCTTGCAATGTAAAGAGAGAAGGTATTTGAAAACTCTGTCAACTCAATGCAATCCATGATTTGCAAGTTTCTGAATTAGCACTTATCAAATAGTACAAAGCTCAATACAGCCATATTAAAATTAGTACAATGTGTCGGTATCAAACAAACTTGGGCAATTCTTAACTCAAAAAAGGCAACTGGTTAAGAGCACAAAAATACCGAAAATCAAATGCCTTTGCAAAATGCAGATTGGTTACTGTTTCCTGAGTGACATGGAAAGGAAGCTATGAAATAATAGAATACCTGTCTGACCATAAGCAAAGCATGTTGCTTTTGTTCGCTCAAAAATGGTAGGTATAATTGGTTCTACAGTAATACGGTATACCTGTTTCAACAAATATGTAAAAGAGTCATACTTATACCAATTCCTAATTGAAGAGGAAAGCTGAATTCACATTTTAAAAAATGTACAGTGAATCAGCAAAAAATTATATATAGGAAAAAGGCAGACCATTCATTGAGATAATTGATTCAACAAGACTGTTGTTACCTTGTCATTCGTAACATGCTCATCAAGAACAGCATCAAAGCAGAACTCATGCTTCTCCACATATGCAGTCAAATCCACCTACCACGTAAGGTACAATGTCACATTTTGGGAATTAAGGTACCAGAGACAGGATCACCATATTGAGTACTGAATCAATTCAATCTCCAATATAAACTTGGTAAAACATTCAGTATATTAAAAAGTTCCTTGTCAAACAAAACAGACCTTTAATTTGGGCTCATTGACTCTTAAATAGGTGTTATCGCACACAGTTACAATATCATCTTCTTTCCGAGAAAGCTCCTTCTTGTTTAAAGGTCTTTTCCGAACCTACAACATGCATATGTAATATTTATTAACAAATAACAAGAGTTCAAACCATGTCTCAATATCATCAAAAAGCTACTTATGGATGTGAGATGGGGGTCAATGAAGTTATTTATTAGAGATGAAAAAAGATAAAAGCAACCCCACAATTGCATGAGATAATGATATGATACATTTGTCAATAATAATTATTTGCTTGGCAAAAAAAATACATATAAATCCTTTGAAATGTTCTCGACAATTAAGAACCAGAGTGGGAAATGGTAAATTTACCATGTCTAGGGCATATTGTATATAATACAAATATATCTAAAAAAAAAAGAAACCAATTAAGAACCATACTTAAATAAAATATTATCCTAGTTAATAGTAGAATAATTGAACATGTAACAAATTGTGATAAAAAGAAAGGTTCCTGGAGACAAATTCAATCATAACATCTCACATTCCATTCCACTTATTCACACAGCCAAATTAGACACACATACCACAACTTTGATCTTAGCAACATTATTTTCCTTTGTACTTTCTTTTTCATTCACTGATAATAAAACAGATGCATCTGCATCAGGCTCTCCTCTTTGCTGCATTTCACCAAGAACATTTAAATCATTATCAAATGCTCCTGTTCCACCAGGCATGAATGGTGATGGCTCAAAGGGTTCTGAGATAACATGCTGCGTTGTAAACATATAACTATCAGTGGAGAATAAAAGAAACAAGAAAGGAAAGGGATAACATGATGTGTTGTAAACATATGACGCTGCTATTTGGAAACCTGGAAATGAGTCTATCACAAAGATAATGTAAACTATTTACATCAGCCAAAATACCTTCCCACAGCAGGAAAAACAAACAAGCAGCACTAGAACAAAGGGGGGCAATTCTAAGGAGCCCAAATTTTAATGAGTTATTTAAAGTTTAAACATGTTACTTTATAATTTTTATTCCGAAATATCAAAGCAAAAACTTTTGAAAAATCAAAAGGGTCAGATAGTTTTTTTCCCCCCAACAAGAATGTACCGGAACAAGAGGAGGAAGTTCTCGAGAGCCCAAATTTTAGTGAGATACAACATGTTGATTTATAATTTTTATTCGGCAATATCAAAGAAAACACTTTTGAAAAATCAAAAGGGTCACATAGCTTTTATTCTCCCAATAAGAACGTATATTTTATACAGGTAATATTATATGATAGAATTTTCTAGGCAAAAAATAACCACAATTGAAGTAACCCCAATAAGGGTTGGGGTTAATGGTCCCAGAGACCCAAAATATAGATCTGCCAATGAATGCAAGAGCAGAGAACATCAGAACGTGCCGATAATTACAAGAGTAACTGATGTCTATAGGCATAACAAATTTTATAGATCATATTCACAAGAAAATTATGTTGGGAGCTCAACAAGACAGAAAAAATGGGAACCAATTGAAGAAACACAAACTAATTTCTTAGAGTAAAGATCCAAAAGATCCCACCTCAGGTAGCAGTTCTGTGTCATCCATAGCATGTAGGTCCAAAAGACCAGCTCCAAAGTCCCCCCTAAACTCCGGAGAATAGAACCCATCTGATGCAGCCATCCCATTTGAAGTTTGGGCAGTAGGTGTGTAAGGCTCAGAACCAGATTCTCCGTTAACATTGAGGTTTCTCATTATCTTGAAAAGCCTCTGTTTCTCTTCAGCAGATTGAACTCCATAACCCTTTGATAAAAATTGAAAACCATATATATTTCTTATATAATTCACATGAAAAAAAGAAGGAGAAGCAAACACGAAATAAAATATTTAATAATAAAATTGACATCTTAGTGTCCAAAAACCGGGCCGGACCGGTTTAAACCGAACCGAGCAGTTTTGTAAATGAAACGGTCCGGTTATAAAATATTATAAACCGGTCGGACCGGTTTTATTAAATAAATAATTTGTATTATTTAAAATATTATAAATCGGGGTATATATATATATATATATTGTTTTTGAGTTTAGGGTTAAGCCGTAACTCGTTAACGCTTAACCCTAGAAATCAGTCTCTCATTTCCTCTGTGCTTGCCTTCACCACTTCGCCGTCTACGCTCTGCTTTCGCCACTTCTTCGTCTACGCTCTAGGTTTGGCCGTCGTCGCTTCCACAGTAACTAGCCACCATTCCTTGTGTTGATTCCACCAGTAGTTAACCACTGTTCCTCGCGTCTCTTCCACCAACAGCTAGCCATTGTTCCACACGTTACTTCAACCAGAAACTAGCCACATCTCCTCGCTTCCACCAACAACTAACCACCTCTCCTCGCGTCGCGTCGTGTCATGACAACAATGGACGAAAATCACGAAATAGGTATGTGGTCTAATACTACTGGAGTACTGGTAGTCTGGTAGTAGTTTTTTCCTGAATAAACTGAATGGTAAGTCTGAAGTCTGAAATCTGAATGGTATGTCATTTTTTTGTTAGTATGAAGTAACTCTGAAATCTGAATGGTATATCGTTTTTTTATTGGTCTGAAATCTGAATGGTATGTCGTTTTTTTGTTAGTCTGAAGTAACTCTGAAATCTGAATGGTATATCATTCAGACTAACAAAAAAACGACATACCATTCAGATTTCAGACCAACAAAAAAACGATATACCATTCGATTTCGTGAGTTTCGTACTAACAAAAACGACATACCATTCAGATTCAGTTCGACTTGACTTACTATTCGGTTTATTCAGGAAAAATCCGCTAGACTACCGCAGAGTATTAGACCACATACCTATTTCGTGATTTTCGATCCATTGTTGTTATGACACGACGCGACGCGAGGAGAGGTGGTTAGTTGTTGGTGGAAGCGACGCGAGGAAAGGTGGCTAGTTTCTGGTTGAAGTAACGTGTGGAACAATGGCTAGCTGTTGGTGGAAGAGATGCGAGGAACGGTGGTTAACTGCTGGTGGAATCAACACAAGGAACAGTGGCTAGTTATTGGTGGAAGCGACGACGGCCAATCCCAGAGCGTAGACGCCGAAATGGTGAAGGCAAGCGCAGAGGAAATGAGAGACTGATTTCTAGGGTTAAGGTTAAGCGTTAACGAGTTACGGCTTAACCCTAAACTCAAAAAAAAAAATATATATATATATATACCCCGGTTTATCATATTTTAAATAATAAAAATTATTTATTTAATAAAACCAACAAAATATATATATATACCCCGATTTATCATATTTTAAATAATAAAAATTATTTATTTAATAAAACCGGTCCTGTTGGAGATTGTTATAAAGCTCCTTAATTTAAGGAGCAAAACAAGGAGCAATTTAATGAGTAATTCAAGGAGTGAATTTTCCTATAAATAGATGTGTAATTGTAATAAATTAATCATCCAAAGTGTTCATTCCAATTGAGATAAAAGCTTTTGTGAGAGAAAATTTAGAGTAATTTTCTTGGGTGTAATTGGGTTGTGAGTTGTGAGTGTTGTAAACACCTTGTGTAATTTCTCTCATTTCAGTAAAAGATGCTATGACGGTCAGGAGGCGTAAGCAAGATTGGTCGAACTCCGTTATCAAATTTTGTGTTATTTTTCTATTCTTGCTTTCTCATAAATCTAGCTTATCGGGAATTTGCGTTATTTCCCAACAACTGGTATCAGAGCTATTGGTGATGATTTTTGTCAATTTTCTACAAGATTACTATTTACGTGAATAGTGAATTACGTGAATAGTGAAATTTTGTTGACGATATTTGTTCGTTGACGGAGGTGTTCTAATACACGGTGATTTATAGAAATAGTCAGAAACGATCCTGAGGAAGTCAGATTTTAGTGGGGCGATAGCGCAGAGATGAAGGAAGGGTGAAACTCGAGAAATTTGATGGCACAGATTTTGGGTTTTGGAAAATGCAGATAGATGATTATCTGTATCAAAGAAATCTATATCAACCTCTCTCAGGTAAGAAACCAGAAGCTATGAAAGAAGAAGATTAGAATCTTCTAGACAAACAACCCTCGGAGTTATTCGATTGATGCAATCCCGTAATGTTGCTTTCAACATTGCAAAGGAAAAGACTACGGCGGGTCTTATGACAACTCTCTCCAATATGTATGAGAAGTCATCAGCCTCAAACAAAGTGCACTTGATGAGACGTTTGTTCAATTTGCGGATGAATGAAGGTGCATCGGTAGGCTCGACATCTAAATGAACTCGACACGGTGGCCCAGGTTGAGTTCGGTGGAGGTGAATTCGATGAAGAAGTACGAACATTGATACTTTTGTCTTAACACGAGAAAGTTGGAATCTTCTTGTCGCTGGTGTGAGTAGCTCGTCGGGAAGCGATAAGTTGAAATTTGACGATGTTCGTGATTTGGTTCTCGGTGAAGAGATCAGAGCGTAGAGAGGTAGGTGAATCGTCGACTTAACGGTTTTGCATACGAGTCGAAGAAGAAATTCAGCCAAGGGGAATGGACGTGGCGGAAACGTACTGGGGTAGATCAAAGGACGGGAGGTCCCGAATCCGGGAATCCTAATAATTCCCACATGGCTCGAAGACTATCGAGTGTTGGAATTGTGGAAAAAGGCAAGGACCTTGTACAAAAATCGGTGCAAGAGTGCAGGAGACAAACGAGCAGTGAAGCGGAGAGGCAAATGTTACTTCCACCTCGGGAGGAGACGATGCATTGATATGCTCTTTGGAGAAGCGAGGAAGAATCTTGGGTGTTAGACTCTGGAGCATCGTTCCGTGCTACTTCACAAAAAGAATTCTTTCGAGAAATATGTCCCAGGAAACCTTGAAAGGTATATCTTGGTGATGATCAACCGTGTGCTATTATTGGCAAAGGTGTAGTGAAGATTAAGTTGAACGGATGCGTTTTGAGAGCGAAGAATGTCATGCATATTCCCGATCTCGGAAGGAACTTAATCTCGGTGGGGCGGTTGGCCGATGAGAAGCTGACGATCTTCCACGTGGTGATGATTGAAAGATTTCAAAGAGTGCGATGACGGTTGCTCGAGGCGAAAAAGTGGCACTCTTTACATGACAACGAGGCACGTTGTTCGGTTACGATTGCGGCGGGGCAATGAAACACCCAGTACGTGGCACCGAGACTAGGCCGTATGGTGAGAAGGGGATGAAGATTATGCCTTCGAAGGGAAAACTTTCGGTCTACGGTCACGGAGATAGACATGTGCGAAGATTGCATACTTGGAAAGCAAAAGAGAGTCAGCTTTCAGACAAGTTGCAGAATCCCAAAGAAGGAAAGGCTAGGGCTTATTCACTATGATGTTTGGGAACCAACGACCGTCTCATCTATTGGTGGGAAACACTACTTCGTGACTTTCATCGATGATCACTCTCTGAAGTATTTGAGGCTTTCAGAAGATGGAAAGCTATGGTGGAAAATGAGACGGGTTTAAAGAATAAAAAGCTCAGAACGGATAATGGTGGTGAATATGAAGACACCAGATTCAAAAATTTCTGCTATGAGCACGGGATCAGAATGGAAAGAACTGTTCCAGGCACGCCTCGGCACAAGTGGTGTAGGCGAGCGTATGAATCGAACGTTGACGAAGAGAGCTAGAAGCGTTCGTATACGATTAGGTCTCAGAAGCCGGTTACGGGCGAAGCGATCGACACGGCGGCTTACTTGATCAGCGAGGCCACATCTGTTCCATTGGAGCGTAGAATACCGAGAGGAGGTATGGAGCGGAAAAGAGGTGAAACTATCGTATCTAAAAGTTTTCGGCGTAGCATTTGTGCGTATCCGGTGATCGAGGCGAGGAATAAGCTTGATCCTAAATCCAAGAAATGCACGTTAGGTACATGGTGAAGATGAGTTTGGCTACGCATTTGGGATGATGAAAAGAAGAAAGTTATCCGTAGCAGAGATGTGATTTTCAAAGAAAGGGTGATGTATAAGGACATGCGTAAAATAGACGCATGATGACTCGGAAGCGAGAATGAGTCGGTATTTGCGGTCGAGATGATGTCCCGAGATAGTTCGCAATGAGAACCAATTGTAACAAGTCCTCGACGGAGGAACTTGTTGGAATGACGATACACGTCATTCGACACATCACTGACCTCTTGCTCCGGCTCTCTGTATTGAGAAAGTCTTCTCGACCTCGTGTACCCTAACAGGAGATACGTGAACTATATGTTCTTGGTGATGGAGGGGAGCACGAATGCTATGATGAAGCTTATCGGACTCGAGATTCCGACAAGTGGGAGCTTCTTGTATGAAAGAAGAAATAAAATCTCTCATCTCGACGTACATGGGAACTAGGTGAGTTACCTATGGAAAAGAAGGCGACTTCACGACAAATGGGTGTATCGGGTGAAAGAGGGCATGATGGTTCGAGAGATACAAAGCCAGCCTAGTTGTCAAAGAGTTTCAACGAAGGAAGGAGTTGACTACCCGACATTTTCGTTCCCGTTGTGAAGCTTCAATACTATCGGATCAATATTGAGTATTGTAGCCATTGAAGATCTTCATCTTGAGCGGTTGGATGTGAAGACTGCATTCTTTCGTGGAGATTTAGATGAAGAGATATACGTGTACCGACGAGGAGAAGGTTTCTCGAGAAGAGGGAGAAGAAGAACATGGTGTGCGAGACTTAAGAAGAAGAGTTTGTATGGCACGAAACAAGCCGAGACAATGGTACGAGAAAGTTTGTGACCCGTACCTGAGGAAGGTTTCTAGAAGTGCAATCGATCATTGTTGCTACTTGAAGATATAGGTCCATTTATATCATTTTACTACTTTATGTTGATGATAGGTTAGTTGCGAGTTCGAGATATGGATGATATTAAAAGGTTGAAGCGTGATTGTCAAATGAATTTGACATGAAAGACTTAGGTCTAGCAAAGAAGATTCTTGCAATGCAAATCACAAGAAATAAGAAAAAGGATCCTTGCAGTTATCTCGGGCAGAGTACATCAATCGTGTTTTGCAAAAGATTCAACGTAGGCGTCGAGCCGGTTAACGCACACCCAGTGGAGTCATTTTCACCTATCGAGGATCGGTCCCACCGACGAGAGGAAGAGAGAGAATTCATGGCTAAGGTTCCTTATGCCTCGGCCGTTGGAAGTTTGATGTACGCTTATGATAGTGCATGTACGAGACCAGGACATTGGCGTACGATAGGAGTTGTTAGCGGTTATTTATGTCAAATCCAGGGAAAACTTATTGGGAAGCAATTAAGTGGATTTTGAGGTATCTGCGAGGGCAATAGAAAAGTGCTTATACTTTGGTAAGAGAGAGTTAAAAGTACAAGGGTAAGTAGGCCTTGAGACTTTGGAGGTGAAGTTGATCAGAAGAAGCCTTGTTGATTATATATTCTTGTTGGAGCTACCTGTTAGTTGGATGTCACAAATATAGAAAATTGTCGCTCTATCCTTCTGGTGGTATGTAGCGATGGCGGAAGCTAGTAAAGAGATGATATGGCTTGAGTTTGTTAATTGTGGATTCGAAGCGAAGAATGTTACTGCGTAGTGATAGTCAAGTGCAATACAACATGAAGAATTGACATTTCATTCTAGAACAAAGCGTATTGAACGTTATCTGCATTGAGATCTACATTGGAAGATGATATGTTAATCTTGGAGAAGATTCAAGAGAAGCAAAAATGTGAGATATGTTATGAACAAAGGTGGTGACTATTGTGACAAGCTTGATTGTGCTCAACTTGATTGTGCTGACTTGATTGATTAATCTTTGGAAATAACGAAAGACTAGAAAAGGCTAACTGCATTGATCAAGGTGTGAATGATTGAAATAAGTCTTCAAGTGGGAGATTGTTGAAGGTGTTATAAAGCTCCTTAATTTAAGGAGCAAATTAAGGAAAAAACAGCATGGAGTAAAACATGGAACAAAACAAGGCTTGATTAATGGAGCAAAACAAGGAGCTTAATTCAAGAAGCAATTTAAGAAACCATTAATATAAAGAGTAATTCAAGGAGTGAATTTTCCTATAAATAGATGTGTAATTGTAATGAATTAATCATCCAAAGTGTTCATTCCAATTGAGAGAAAAGCTTAGAGATAAAAGCTTTTGTGAGAGAAAATTGAGAGTAATTATCTTGGGTGTAATTGGATTGTGAGTTGTGAGTGTTGTAAACACCTTGTGTAATTTCTCTCATTTCAGTAAAAAGATCTGCGGTCAGGAGGCGTGTGAAGATTGACCGAACTCAGTTATTTTTCATTGCTTTCTCGTAAATCTTTTATCGGGAATTTGCGTTATTTAACCAGCGTCAAATGAGTTTATAATATTTTATAACCGGATCGTTTCATTTACAAAACTGCTTGGTTTGGACCAGTTTTTGGACACCCCCAGCATACACAACCATTTATCCCTCCCATGAAAGCCAAATCCTTATGTTTGCAGGAAAGGCAATAACCCATAAGAAACAGTTTAAAATTATTTAAATTAGGAAATGGGTAAACAATATTTCAGAACAATTTAGAGGTAACCAATTCCTCACCTGCATAAGGGGGCGATTATCAATGCAAGAGGAAGCCAATGGAGAGGCCAGATGCTGCAGGCCAGCAGACTGGAGCCATCGAGCCATGACAGCGTCACCGGCATCCCCAGCAGGTCCGGCATTGTGCAGAGAGCTGCCGCTGGCGTGATCGTACAACGTTGTCGTTGCAGCGGCATTACTTTGCTGCATCTGACCACCCATGTGGCGCTGCGATCGTCTTTGGGGAGCCAAATTGTATGATCTTTATATCACCAACTGCTTCACATATGCACCAAGATAAAAATACAAATCAGAAAGTAGAAATCACAAAATATTCATTTGCATTCAAATACCAGAAAAGAAAAAAAAGAAAGAAAGAAAGAAAGAAAGAAAATGTTATGTATACTTACAATGAAGAGTGGAACTGAATTGAGAACAGGACATGAAAGTATAATCCAAAAATGATTCAAGTCTTCAGAATCTGCCATGCAATAGAATAAGATATCAGAATTGCAAATCTAACCCTAAATGAAATACCGACAAAGTTGGTAAACAGAGTAAAATATGTAAAAAAAAAAAAAAAACCTCAAACATTCACGATCAACGAACCAATGCAAAAAAAATATAATTGAAAAAAGAAAGGAAAACGTGATCGAATGCGATCAGATCTGAGTTAGAAATGAGAAAACAAAACCCTTATATTAATTTATGAGAGAAAATGGCTTCAAAATGTTGAATTCTCTCTCTATATTCTTCAGCGATGATGGTGGTTACTGATAGGGGTTCCCCAGGCAGAAAAATGTAGGCCTTCCTTTCAAATACTATTTTTTTTTTCTTTCTAAATTTTGAGAGACAAAGTCAGAGAAATGTCACTGAGTGTAATTTGGTAGATTAAAAAAAAAAAAGTTTATTTTCATGGAACAACGTACTAATGCTGAAAATGTGAAATCTTCTTCTAACCAATTTAAAAGAGTGTTTGTGGAATAATAAGAAACGATATGGGAAGAGAAGACGAAGCTAATAATAATAAATGCAAAGTTTCTTTAATTTTCAAATTATATCTTCGTTAATAAAAATTTTCAAAAACAAAACAAGTTGTTTAATCGTTTAATTCAAAAATTATTTTTAAACCATAACTTAAAATAAATTTTTATATTTTTAAAAATAATGAGAAAAATTATATTATAGTAATTAAAAAAATTATTATTATTATTTTTGATGATTATAGTAATTAAAAAAATTATTATTAAAAAAGAAAAAGAAAAAAGACAAACTAAAAAGGTGCAAATATGCAGTAAAATTCAAACCAAATAGGTTAATATTTTACATGTTTTTAATTTTTTTAGAAACAATAAAAATATGTTAAAGTTCTTTTTTAGTTTTTGATTTTTTTAAAACATATTATTTTAGAAAATAATAATTTAAAAATAATGATTAAACATATTATTATTTTTAAAAATAAGTTTTTGTTTTTAAGTACCTAAAATAATTTTTAAGTCATTCGAGTAAATAGATCTTAAGGATTTATTTGTTCATTTAATTTGATAACATTTTTTAAAAAATGTTTTTAAATTATTACTAAAAAATTAATTTTAAACAATTTAAAAAATAACAAATTATTTTGTCATTATTTTAAAAAAATATAAAAACACATTTTTCAATATATTTGACAAAATTATTCTTAAAAATTATTTTTAATATGAAATATATTTATTTAAAATCTTATATTACACCAATTTTTTTCTATCGATTTTTATTATAACTTAAAATATTTATCAATAAATTAAAAAAATTATATAATATTTAAAATTAATAAATTGTTAAAGTGATACATGTTACTATAACATAATGATTTTGGTTAAAGATTTGGTTTATAAGGATTATAATATTTGATTATTTTGTTGGAAACATACTCATTTATATAGATTGTTAAATGGGTAAAATATGATACATTATAATTAAAATCATTAAATTAATATTTTAATAAAAAGTAATAAAAAAAATTAAGATATTTAAAGTGATATTAAATTAAAGTAAATAATAATATTATTACAATAATTTTTATTATTATTATTATAATAAAAATTTATTTTATTCTTAATATTATAAAAATATATATTCAACTTATACCAATTAAAAATTTTTTAATCATAAAATATTAATATATTGAATATGATTAAAATATAATTAATAGTAAAAATAAAATAAATATTTTATTTAATAATTATAATGTTAAAATATAATTAATATTAAAAATAAATAAATATTTTATAATAATAATAAAAATTATTGGAATTATTCTCAAAATTTTCAATCAAAAATGTGAAAACTAATATTGAAACACCGTACCAACATTCGGTCAGAGGTGCCGAAATTGTTTTTTTTTTTTTACTTGTTTTCATTATTCTTAAAAACATAAGAAACAGCTTAGAACTATTCTCATAATTTTTTTTTTCGTTTTTTAGAATAACTTGATTTCGAAAATAATGCTTAAAAAACATTTTCCAAACACATTCTAATATTTTTTACCTAAATTTTCAAAGATTAATAATTAAATATCATTTTATTTTTATATTTATCACGTTAACTTTTTAATATTATAATCTAACCTATTATTTACATACATGTTTCTTTAACTTTAATTATACTTTAATATATCTAAAATAATCACTTATATTAATTATTAATATTAACATAAATTCAAAAAATGAATTTTAAAAATAATTGGTTATGATTAATATTAATTAAAATTGAGTGATGCATTATATTTTAACTTAAAATATTAATATGATAAATAAAATTTAACTATTAATTTTTAAAAATTTAACAATAAAATTGTTAACTATTTTTATTTATTTGGGTATCTCTATATAGACATAATTTGAGAATAGACAAACTCTTAAAAAAAAAGCAGCTATACTATACTTAAAAAAGTCAATTCTATATTTCTAAAAAATAATAAATAAATAAATGTACAAAAAATTAAAATGTAAGACTATTATTGCAGTTAAGGGAAAAAAAAACTAAAAAATATGGAAAATCTGATGGCCGTCGCCTGTCACCTGTCACCTGTCACCTGTCACCTGTCACCTGTCACATTATCTTTAATACAAAGAATGGACGGAAATAAGCGATCAAAGTTAGTAGAACACAATAGAAAATATACATTTTTCTTTAAGCCCAAGTCTAACCTTAATTACAAAAAAAAAACCCACTTAACTAATTCTTTCAAATCTGAAACAAGCAACCAAAACAACTTTTCCTTCTCATTTAAAAAACTATTCAATTATTCACTAGGTTTTAAAAACAATGTTAAATTATATTACTTGTAATCAAATTTTGATTAGATTTATACATAAATTATTTTTTAAACTTTTATACAGATAAATATATAAAATTTCAAATCATATAATTTAATATTTAAATTTTTAAAAATTTATATTGAAATAACTATTATTGTTTCAAAAAGTGTATTAAATATTAGAACAGTTTATATCTCAAGAGTTCTTCGTGTGAGTTAATGGAGTTATGAGTGACTTAGGTCTTTTTGATGGGGATAGCAAATGGGTATTTGTGAGTTTAGATAGTAAAATCTTAAAAAAACAAAAGAAGAAAAAAAAATGAAAAGAAAGAACGAAAAAAATGAGTGAACAAATATAATTCTCAAAAACCAAATCTATTCTAGTTCTTGTTCGGTGTTAGGATTCCTTTAATACAAACATTTTACTTACTGAAACAAATTATGATTTGTGATCACAGTTGATGGAGATGCATATTATTAAACGAGAAAATTTTTCCTACATCATAAGCAAAATCGCTCTACCTACTGTATCAATCAAGGGATACAAAAAATAGTACGTTAAAAATCACAAGGTGAAATGTTTGCTTATGATATCTATGTGTCTTGATATCATGAAGCATTATCTTCATATACTTATTGTCCGTGAAATATGGAGTAATATTCCCTAAGCTTTTTATGATGATAATGATGAAATGTATGTCTATTATTTGTATTAGAAAACCTTCTCAACCAAACAATGTTCCAAATCACTCTCACTATACTATAGAGAGTTAACAGAAATATTTCAAGAACCATATCATCATTATCAAGTAGTCATGAAGGATCTTGATGATGTTAACAATCTATTGAGCGAACCCAAGTACACATATTTCTTATTAGTTTGGATAAATTTTTTTGATCAATTTTGATGATTTTTTTGTCACAAATCACTACTAAGTTTGATAGAATGTTATTCTTAGTCTGTCGTGAGACCATACGATCTACTACTTTAAATAAAAACATTGAGAAACCTAAAGTTTCCATCATGATTTTTTGCCATCGACCTAGTCAGACGTCACAAGATAGACCAAAATCCACCAATCCAAAGAATTCTAATAGTTCAAACAAACCTATGCATAAATGCACTCACTGCAATCAAACAAGTCATTCAAAAAGTCATTGCTTTGAACTTCTTGGATATCCAGAATGGTAGAACCCAACATGGTATCAGAATTCCAAGTGATCGCCTACTACAACAGTCATTCAAATAAAGGAAGATGATGTCACTTCTACATCATTAATATTGGTCACAATTACAAACAATAAAGGTAATGTCTTAAACATTTATACAATTTTTTTGAATTATAAGTGAATAATTGATTTTGATGCTATTAATCATGTGATATTTGATGATAGATAAGTCTTAACCCTTAACTCATTCTCTCAAAATTGTGTCTTCACGACCAACGATAATACCATCCCAATTATTAGGGATGTGTTATCACATCTTACTAATACTTTCTAACTTAATTTTGTGTTAGTTGTTCCCTTCTTAGACTATAACCTTTTTATCAATCTCTCAAATCACTATTATCTTATATAGTGTTGTTATTTTTTGGTTTGATTGTGTGTTTAATGGCATTCAAACTCAATAAATGATTGGTTATGGTGTTAAGAGAGTAAAGCTCTATTACTTGGACTTGGAGTCAAAAACTTCTAGTAGATTACAACAAGCTTTAGCAGTAGAAAGCACTGGTTCACTAAAGAATATTATTGAGATTTGGCTCTGATATTGACGTTTGAGATGTGTCTCATTTGGTTATTTGAAAAAGTTATTTCCTAACTAAATTTGGATATTTATGTTTTCAAATGTGATATGTATGAACTTGTAAAAACCCATTGTGCTTCATTTCCTTTGATTTTACATAAAAGTCCATTTTTAATCACTCTAATGTTTGGGAACCATCCAAAGTTCCCACATTAAAGGTTCACATTAGTTTGTTACCTTTATAGATAATTGTACTTAGGTGAGTTGATTGTGTTTGATGATATCCAAATTATAAATTATGTTGTTGTTTTAGAAGTTTTATAACACCATTCATACACAGTACAATACCCAAATGCAAGTGTTGCGAAGTGATAATAGTAGGGAATACCATAGTTTTGAACTTAAGCAATTTTTGAACTTGCATAATTCATTAAACAAGTTGTCTGAATATACATCAATAGAATGATGTGACCAAACACAAAAATAAACACTTATTGGAAGTTGTTTGCGATTCCATAATTGAGGCTTTATGGTTCCATCTTGTCCTATTTACTTCAACGCACCCTTCCAAACACTTGCAGAAGTTGTTGTTGGCCTAACAATCCCAAACCTACCCTCTTATGTGTTTGGATGTGCTGTCTAATCTTCACAAACACCAACACAGTAAGTTAACTCCTTGAGTCTTGAAATGTGTTATTGTCGTATATACTATTCATCAAAAATGATACATATGTTATCATCCACCAACTAAACACATGTTTATTACTATGAATGTTATCTTTCATAAAGATACTATATATTTCTCAAAATATGACTTTTAAGAGAAGTATCTTGAGGAAATTCGGACTCTTGTATACAACCTTGAGGAAGATGTGATGGAAATATCTTATCAAAATGTAGATGATTTGGATCCCAATGGTCAAAACTAGGATGTGAGTGGTGATACCTTACACATTGACATAATAAGCATAAAAGTAAATGAGTTGAAATCTAAATTTCAAAACTTAAATTTAAGTGGAGTCTTAGTGCTAAAAATAAAATGGGATTCATTAAAGAGACTATATCTAATTAAGTGAATATAATCCTAAACATTCACAGTTGTAACGATGCAATAATATGGTTCTTTTTTGGATTCTTAACTCCTTAAATAAGGAGCTTGCTAATAATATGATCTACGTGGAAATCCTTTTTAAAATCTGGTTAGACTTACAAGAGCGATTCTCATAAGGTGATTTTTCTCATCATTATCAGATCCAATGTTCTATTGTAGAGTTGAAGCAAAATCAAGACTCCTCTGCTATGTATTACACTAAAATAAAAACATTATGGGATAAGTTGAAAATGTGTAGTCCAACGGTTTCATGCAAGTGTGAAAGACTTAAAGAAACTATCCAATAGGGAAGAAAAAGCCAAAGTTGGTTAATTTATTATGGGATTGAATGAAACCTACTCAATAGTCATGGAAAAAATCATGCTTATGCACCTTTATCCATTATAAAGAAAGCATATTATGTTATGAGGAAGAAAAGTAAAGAGGACTAGTTGAACACAAGATGCCGTAAATGTTAAAACATCAAACTTCAAACAATCAGGTTTTCCTTTATAACGATATGACTCTTCTCAAACATGGACATCTTGATCATAAAAGGCACAAAGGTCTATGAAATGAATTCGTTGTACTTATTATGATAGTAATATGAAAAGTTGCATGACTATCACAAAACAATGTAATTGATATAAGACAATTGTTAGATCTTAAAATAAGTATCTAAGCCATGTGAGTTCACAAGTTACTACAGGTATTGACCTATCTTCAACTTATGTAGATTATATTGAGACTGTTTTCTATTTTCTTGTCTTCTACAAAATTAGAGAGTCTCTAAGAAAAACATAATAACACATTGTAGATATTCTTGTCGCCTAACAATTTGCCCAATTTTTATCACAATAAGCTCTTAATTATAGTGAATTATTGGAAGAAAGTAATAAACCAAGTCTTGGGTTATTTTTTTAAGTATCTCATAACAAAAAGGCATTATCCCAATGAGTTTTCCTTGGTACATGCATAAATTGACACAAGATATTCACAGACTACATGATGTCTGTCTCTTAATTTGAGATAGATCAATAGTCCCATTAATCTCTTATAGCGGGAAGCATTAGTTAACAATTCACCTTAATCATTTGTAATTCTTAAATTTTGCTACATAGGAAAATCAACTAGTTGAGCTCCAAGAAATCCAACATCATCAATAATTTTGAGTGTGTATTTCTATTGCGATATGTAAATCCTATCCTTTGATCTTGCTACTTCCAAATGAGAAGATACTATAAATTACCAAGATCTTTTATATGAAATTTCTTGTGGAGGAAAAACTTAAGATCTTAAATAGCTCTATCATTGTTTCCTTTGATGATCATTTCATACATATAGATAAGCACCATAGTTATAGTAGAGCCCTTCTTTTGCATAAAAAAAGGTCAAAGTGAAAAAAAATAAGACATTTTAATAGCTTTTGAGAATTTAAAGGACCAGTTCCTGGGTGTTTGCTTAAGTTCATAAAGAGATTTATGAAGTCAACGTACTAGCTTCTCCTCCTATCGACAAAAGTCTTGGTGGTGAAATCATATATATTTTTTTATACAAATCACCGTGAAGAAAAGCATTGTTAATGCCCATTTGAAAAAGTGACCAATTTTGAGCAATTATAAAAGGTAAGAATATGACATATTGTTGTTAACTTAACAATCAAAGCAAAGCTCTCATGATAGTTTAAGCCTTCTTTTTAAGTGAATCTCTTAACTACTCAATAAGCTTTGTATCGTTTCACTGATACATATGATTTATATTTGATTTGAAAGACCCACTTATTGCCTATGGGATGACGTCCAATATGTAATGAAACTAGAGACGATGTCTTTTTATTTTAAGGGCAGTAAGTTCAGTCTTTATAGCTTCACATCACTTTAGATGAAGGATGACTTGGTCACAGGTAGTAGATTCAAGAGTACTGAAAATTGTGTTAACAAATATTTGATAGGATGTGAATAATGAATTTTAGGAAATAAATTTGGACAGACGGTATTTGGTACCTTTTTAAGAAAAGTTTTAATGACTTATAGGTGTAGAGGAAGACGACGTACTAACTTGGATAATCTTGTTTATCACCAACACACAAAATATATCGAGCTTGATTGCCATGTTGTTAAAAAAATAAATTCAAGTAAAGTACATTGTTACAAAGTTTATTGCGTCACATCTTCAACTAGTTGATATTTTCACTAAAATTTTAGGAATCAATGTCTTTAAGAAATTAATCAACAAATTGAACATTATATATATAAATATATATATGGTCTAACTTGGAGAAGAGTATTAAGATTTTATTTGTCATAATTTTAGGAATTATACTTGCTTAGAAGATCTTAATTATAATCCCACTATTATGGTGACAAAATATTATTATTCTTTATATAGCTCCTTTACTTTAAGGATTTTATTTTTGTAGACTTTATGCATATCTATGTAATATCTCTTAGTAATTACATATTGAGATAATAATGTTATAATATAATATTTTACCTTTTTATAAAGTTCCCTTAGATTAGGTGTCTATAATAATTTGACCATTTATATTATATTTTATATCATTTAGTTATTTAGCAGTAAAATATATTATTTAAGATTTTTATTATATATATTTTTTATTTTTTAATTAAAATATATTTATTGTCGGTGTGATTTAAATATATAAAATTTGAAATGAAAAAATGTGGTAGATTAGTTTGCCAATTGAGTCAAGACATGGTGAATTAATTAGAGATACGCTTAGGAAATTTTTTTTTATAATTATTTTAATTTTGTTTCCCTGTTTTAGGAATATTAGGATACATGAAGAAGAGAAATTGAGGCATAGCTTTAGCTTGTGAGACAGTGTGTGTTTGAACAGAGTGGAACAATTTGCACGTGAACCCTAATCCATTTCATCAGAAATGTTTGGACACAATGTCTCTACTTTACTTATTTTGTGATTTCTTTTTTTTGCCCTAGATTCTCTGCTTAATATTTTTTATAATATGATATTTTCACTTGTTTTGGCTTTGAAAACTAACTAGGCAAATTGATGCCTTTTTTATCTGCAAATTAAGCAATTACTAATTTAAAGAAATAACAACAATATAATCACAGGCACCAACTGCAACGTGTCAATACATTTGTGCACCGCAATTAATAATAGTTATAATTCTTTTGCACTAATGATATTGAGTTAAATTCTTACAAAAAATGTCTTATTTTATTACATATTTATATAACCAATTTTTATAAAAAAAATAATACTTAAATTAAATTAAGATATTAAAATAAAAATTTTGATATAAAATATATTAACTAAAATATCTCAGATTATAAATTTATTTCTTCTGGTTAGTAGGTTTTGTGTTTAAAGGAAAAGTGAAACTAATTAATGAGTAAAGACAAATAAAGGTATTTGGCGTTAAAAAGATACATGTGACATGTTTAATTGAAATGACAGACAATTTAAAACGGACGATCAATTTGGAACACCTAAGAGCTTTGAATGGATAAAAGTTTGAGTCACCAAGCTATTATTATTGAGCGGATGATTATTAAAAGATTAAAGAGCACCTAAGTAAGAGTGACTTATAATAGATAAAGTTAGATGATTAATGTCCACTTTTTAAATCATCAATTAATCAAATTTTAGGCTTTTATTTTATCATAATCCTACCACTCTCACACACGCACATATATATATATATATATATATATATATATATATATATATATATATATATATATATATATAAAGAATACTCTTAATAAAATGTAACACACAATACACAAAAGATACGATAATGCATAAACAATTTAATATCATGCATATATAGTTGATAATAGCAATGTCACAAAAATACTAAATTTTCATGGTTATATTTTTCTTTCAGTATACAACTCTGTTGATATAAGTACGTTAAAATAATGTTGGAACAATATTATTGATAATTTAAAATGAACTGTTTGGGTTGAATCGCGGACTAAGTCATTTTTTTAAGACGTTTCACGACTCTACTTAATTTTGTGCAATCAAACACAGCCCCGTGATCCCCTAGATAAAACAACCTAGAATCTTTTTCTCTGTCTCGGAACTTCACTGCACTGATGAAGACCAAAATATTACACCTAAAAAATTTGTTGCTCCAAAAACTAAAAGTAATTTAGAATTGTTGAGACAATTTTTTTCTTAGTGAGATGAGTTTGTAGATTATTGTGTTGAAACTGAGAACTGAGACCCTCTATTTATAGGTTTCAGAAACTGTGTGACCATTATGATAATAACATCAATGTCTAAGAATGGAGAGCGTAACAGTCATTCTGAGTAATGAAGAATAACAACCATTTTCTGAGTAAAGACGAGTAACAGCCTTTTTCTGAGTAAAGACGAGTAACAACCATTTTCTGAGTAAAGACGAGTAACGACCATTTTCTGAATAAAGAAGAACAATAGCCATTTAACGATCATATTCTGAGTAAAAGAAAACAACAGTTGTTTTTCTATGAAAAAAAATGTAACAACCATTTTTTGAGTGAAAATTTTTTTTAAAAGAAATTTTTCCAAAATTAAAATGTCATCTCACCTCACACACACACACGCACATAAACTCGGTTCGGCACGGCCGGTCGGTCGAAAAGACGACGATAGCGACGCACGCGGGAGCGTGGTATCGCATTTGCCTAGGTCCTATCCCCTTCCACAAAAGTGGATACCCCTTGGGGCACAATCCCAATAGCCAACTCTTTACTATTTATACATTTTTTAAGTATAGTAAAAAGGCAATGTGAGACAAGGCTATACTAGTTTTTTTATAAACATTCATCTTTTTTCAACAATCCTCCACTTGAAATTTTATATAAAAATAATTTTAATCGAGTAACCGATCAATTAAAAATATAAGATTATGCATAAGCAAAATGTGTCTATCGACTTGAACCTTTGCATAGTGTTGATACTTTAGAATATACTAAAGTAACTCGTAGTTTTGAACTCTATCTCTAACAATCATTACACACACAACCTTTCTAATGTGTAGTTTGAAAAGCCCATGTTTTTACGGCCATGCACGTGTATCCCAATATAGTGAACGCTCTAGTAAATTTTACCCAAAAATTTTCCATAGGAAGCGGCCACACTTCTACATTCATATAGGTGAGTCTATCAAGAGCGCTCTCTTAGCTATGTACTCCACTCCACATAGAGTATAGAACTCATTAAGAGTCTAACAATTAACTCATCTTTTTCTATCGCTTCAGGACTTCATGCTTCTAACAATATAAAATGGGATTTGAAAATAACATGATTCATCTCATATCACTTCATGACTTGTTATTACCCTTTGAACTTATTTCTTGGGATCTCTAGTCTATAAGTTGGGTTACCATCACGAGTGACTCTTCATTCTAAGGGCATTAGTCCCATTCCTTTTGAGGTTTTGAAAACCTTCTCTCTCGGTAATCCTTTCGTCAAAGGATCTTCCAAATTTTCATCAGAATGTACATGATCTACTCTTATAGCTTCCGTAGAGAGAAATTCTCTAACAGTACTATGCTTACGACGTATCTATCGTTTCTTTTCGTTGTAGTGACGGTTCTAAATCTTTGCAATAGCCGCGGTACTATCGCTGTGGATCAAGACAATTGGTATCGGTCTTTCCCATAAAGGGATCTCACCTAATAGACTTCTTAACCAGTCTGCTTCTTCACTAGCATTGGCTAGTGCTATCATTTCAGACTCCATTGTAGATTAAGCCAATATTATCTATTTCTTAGACTTCCAAGAAACAGCTCTACCAGTTATGTTAAATATATAGCCGCTAGTTGCTTTGGAATCTTCTAATAAAGTGTTCCAATCTGTATCGTTGTATCCTTCTATAACAACGGGAACCTTTTTTTTAATGTAATCCAAGGTATATAGTTCTCTTAAGGTATCTCATAACCCTTTCAATAGCATTCCAATGCTCTACACTAGGTCTACTGGTAAATCTACATAGTAGTCCCACAACATAAACTATGTCTGGTCTAGTACAATTAGTAGCATAACGTAAGCTACCAATGATGCTCGCATACTCAGTTTGTCTAACACCGTCTCCGATGTTCTTGAACAACTTTACACTAGGATCATAAGGAGTACATACAAGTTTGTAGTTAAAGTAATTATATTTCTTTAAGATCTTCTCAATGTAATGAAATTGATCTAGAGAAATTCCCTTTTCAGACCTAGTAATCTTTATACTAAGAATTACACTCGCTTCTCCGAGATCTTTCATATCAAAGTTAGCACTTAACAAAGTTTTCACATTATTCACAACATGAATATTTGATCCAAAAACAAGCATGTCATCCATATATAAACATATAATAGTGCAAATGTTATCTTCTAATTTATAATAAATGTATTTATCACTTTCATTTATTTTGAATCCATGTGAGATAACTAGATTATCAAATTTTTCATGTCATTGCTTAGGTGCTTATTTTAGATCATAAAGGGATTTATCTAGTTTACAAACTTTATTTTCTTGAGTTGGGATAACAAAACCTTCAGGTTGATCCATATAAATTTCTTCTTCTAAGTCACCATTTAAGAAAGCAGTTTTAACATCCATTTGGTATACTACTAAATCATGGATAGTTGCAAGAGAAAAAAGTACACATATGGAAGTTATTCGTGTGCCTGGTGAAAAGGTATCAAATAAATCTACATTTTTCCTTTGCCTATACCCTTTAACTACAAGACGAGCTTTGTACTTTTCAATAGTACCATCAGGTTTTAATTTCTTCTTTAGTATCCATTTACATCCAATGGTTTTGCAACCAGGAGGTAAGTCAACTAAATGCTAAGTCTTATTATACTCAAGAGAGTTCATTTCATCATTTATGGCTTATTCCCATAATTTGGCATCTAAAGAAGACAATGATTCTTTAAGAGTTTGAGGATCTTCCTCTAAGTTATAAACATAAAAATCAGACCCAAAATCCTTAAGGGTTCGAGCTCGTTTACTTCTCCTAATTCCAGTGTTTAATTCCTTATTTTGTTCACTAATTCTAGTTATGGGTAAACTACTAGAAGATGAACTCCCCACTATTTTTCAATTTAAAGAGAAACCTATATTCATAGAAGTCAGTATCATTTGATTCTATAACTACATGATCATTTAAGTCATAAAATTTATAAGCTTTAATATTCACAATGTATCCTATGAATACACATTCATATGCTCTATAGCAAGTTTTATTTCTTTTAGGATCAAGGATCTTAACATAGGCTAAACAGACTCAAGTTTTAAAATAAGTTAAATTAGGTTTCTTATTTTTCAAAATTTCATATGGTGAAATTTTAATTGTAGATTTAGGCACTCTATTTAGCACATAGCAAACAGTCAATAAAAATTTTCCCCACCAATGGGAAGCAGCACCATAGTTTAATAAAATTGTAACAACTGATTCATTAAAAGTTCTATTTTTTCTTTAAGCTTTGCCATTCATTTCAGGAGAATAAAGTGCAGTTTTTTTATGAATGATTCCATGAGTTTTATAAAAATCATTGAAAAAATTGGAATCATATTCAGTGCATCTATCACTTCGAAACCTTTTTATTTTTCTGTTAAGTTGATTCTCAATCTCAGTTATAAATATTTTAAACATATCAAACGCTTCACTTTTATTTTTCATTAGATATACATAAGTATAATCTGAACAGTCATCTATAAAAGTTATAAAATTATGTTTCCCATTTCTTATTAAATTTCCATCAAGTTCACATATGTCAAAAAGTATTAATTATAAAGGTTCATATTCTCTAACTACTGATTTATATGAAGTTTTGGTTATTTTAGCTTGACTATAAAAGTCACATTTTTCAAAATCATTTAAAGATAGTTTAGGAATTAGTTCTAAGGTAATCATGATCTTGATTATACGTTTATTAACATGACAAAGTCTAGCATGCCAAATATTAAAAGAACTCAACATTTAATTTAAACATGTCATTAGTGGTGTACTATTTCCCAACAAAAAATATTATTTTTAATTATTGTATATAAATCAGCCCCTATAGTTTGAGTAAACCCAGCTTTGTAAAGAAGATATCTTGAAACTAAGTTCTTTCTCATCTCTGGAGTATGCAGCACATCTTTCAAGATGATGGTCTTTCTAGAGGTAAACTTCAATTCCATCTCACCAAAACCAACAACTTTAGTAGAGTGGGAGTCATCCAGCAACACTTTCTTATCCTCAGACTCAGAATAGGACTTGAATATGTCTTGATCATAGAAAACATGGCGAGAAGTACCAGTGTCCACCCACCACCCATCAGATCCACCAACAAAATTTATTTCAGATATCATAGCAATAAATTGATATTTGGTAAGGTTCGCCTGCGGGGCAGGACGATTCCTGTTCCGATAGTTCCTGGCCAAGTGGCCAGATCTGTTACAACTATAACACATGAATATGTTATTTCTTGGGGGGGTTGAGGTCCATTATGGGGAGGATAATTTATGTTTCTATTTTGGTGGTTACGGTTTTGGTTATTATTACGATTCTGAGTTTTCATATTTCTTCCTTTAGGTTTCAGAATTGCAGAAGAGGGTTTCTTATTGGTACTGTTATTGCACTTCATCTCTTTGGTCTTGTTTTCGGGCTTCTTCTTCTATTCTTAAACGGGTTATAAGACTTTCTAAAGAAAATTCCTTAGTTTTATGCCTAAGTGTATTCTTAAAATCTTTCCAAGTAAGGGGTAATTTATCTATAATAACAGCTACTTGAAATTGTTCATCTAAAGTCATACCTTCAGAAGTTATTTCGTGTGTTATCTTCTACAATTCATGTGATTGAGCTTCCATTGATTTGCCATCAATCATTTTAAACCTCATGTATCTACTCACAACATACTTCTCAGTTCCAGCTTCCTTAGTGTCGTACTTCTTTTGAAGTGCTTCCCAAATTTTCTTAGTAGACTTATCAGAGTTATAATAATCATATAAGTCATCAGCTAAACCATTAAGAATATAATTTTTGCACAGAAAATCATTTTTCATCCAAGTGTCTAAATCCTTAGTTTTAACTTCAGTAGGAGGATTAGACTGTATTGGTTTTTCAGTAGTAAGAACATAAATGAATTTTTTCATGGTTTTGAAGTGCTTCCCAAATTTTCTTAGTAGACTTATTAGAGTTATAAACCATTAAGAATATAATTTTTGCACAAAAAATCATTTTTCATCCAAGTGTCTAAATCCTTAGTTTTAACTTCAGTAGGAGGATTAGATTGTATTGGTTTTTCAGTAGTAAGAACATAAACGAATTTTTTCATGGTTAAGAAAAATAACATTTTTTGTCTCCATCTTTTAAAGTGTAGTCCCTCAAAACGGAATGGTTTGTTGAGATCAACAGTTAGCATTTCAGTAGACATGGCAAATAGAATTCGTCTTAAAATTGATGCAACAAGTATGTGGAAATAATGTAAGAACAATATTACCGATATATTGAAATGAACTACTTTGGTTGAGTCGCAGACTAGGTCATTCTCTTTAAGACATTTCGCGGCTTTGCCCAAACATGAGCAAGCAAACACAGCCTCGTTGTCCCGAGGATAAAACAACCTAGAATCTTTTTTTTTGTCTCGAAGTTTTAATGCACTGATGAAGTCCAGAATACTACACCTCTCAAATATTTATGTTGCTCGGAAATCTGATAAAATAACTCCGAATTTTTTTTTGTTTTGCTATAAAGAACCGTATAACCGTTTTTGAGTTGTTAAACTATGTTCTAAATTGAGGGCTATTGCCCTTATTTATAGTTGAAAAAATATGTGTAACGGTAATATAATTATGAAAATAACGGTAAAAAATAACGGATACATAATTATAACAATAACGATAATAAAAATAACGGTGACATAATTATAAAAATAACAGTTACATAGTTTATGAAATAAGGATAATAAAATAATAAAAAGTATTTTTTTTATTTAAAACGTGGAACATATATATAAAAAATATGGATAACTTTGTATGCTTATCGGTCTTCAGTAACCTTTTGTCTACTCGGAGTTCAGAGTGAAGGAAAAAGTATACCATATTAAGGACGTAGTTGACTAATTGGCTTATTTTATGTTGATAAATTACTCCTTTTTTTATCAATGATAAATTATTTTATTGTTTGATTTTATTATCAACTTATTTTAAATTTCCTATTTTATTCTTTTGATTTAATAGTTTATTTATTTTATTTCTTGAATTTGTAATGTCATCATGTTTATTGAACATCCATAGTGGATCTAACCGAAGGAAATTCTTTTTTCAATAGAAAAAATCTATTTATAAATTTTTTTTATGATAAATAATAAGTGATATAATACATTATTATTGATAAATACAATCGAGTTCATATAATTATATCAAATGAGAAAATGACACATCAATTATAAGTATAATATAATTATGATTATAAAAATGCTATTATTTTAATGACGAAATTCATAAATGTATAACTTAGTGATATTTTTTAATGGAATAGTTTTAAGAATTGTGATATTTAAGTTTCAAATCAAATTAAATATATAAATAGTATAGTTATTAAACAAAAGAATATTAGAGAAAAAGAAAATTTTATTTTGAATCTATTCCTAAAGAAAAAAAAATGTATAAGTATATATTTTTTAAGAAGAATAGTGAAAAAAAGAAAATTAAATATCTTTTTTAAAAAATATATATAATTTTTTTAACATTAAGATACTTTAGTATAAAACCTATAGGTAGGTAAACTTCTTACAAATATTAAAAGTAATATTTTAATTAATATTTTAATTACATATTTTATTCATATAATTATATATATATGAAAAAAATATGTATAATATGTATTTTTTTATGGATATTAAAAATAAAGTTTTATATATAAAATAATTTATATCATATAAATATACATAAAAGTTATTTTATACGAAAGATGTTTAAGAATAAATTTCTTTTAAGGAAGAAACACAAAGTTTGGGTTGAGATTAAATTTATTTCATGTTTGATTCAAAATGTTTTTTTTATTATTATTTTATCAAAAGTTAATTTTACATCCATCTCAAAAGCAAACTCACTCTCAAGAGTACTTTTTACAATATTTGACGAGTAGAAGCAACCTCTTAAACTCCTAATACTTCTTTTTTTTCCTTTTTTTTTTTTGGAAGAAAAAAGGGTGTTTGCTATAACTTAAAGCAAGTGAATTAGAGTGGGATTTTCTACTAGTGGAGTAGTCCTAATTTGAATTAAAGTTTCAATCATTACATCTATACCAAATCAGCTCTCACATCCTTTTTACATCCACCGAATTTCTCAGAACACATTTTTGCCATTAGCTAGCATTATTTCTCTCCAAGAGTTACTGTATATATCTTATATTTATTTATTTTAACAATTGAATTTTATTCTGTGTGAAAAAATAATTACATAAAGATAAATTATTATTTTTTCTGTTTTTGTAATTATTTATCTTTTGTTTTAATTTAATTTTTTTTTCCTAATTCTTCCTATTACAACTTATTTAAATTAAAATAAATGCTATCTAATTTAGTTAAAAAAATAAAAAACAAAAAAATTATTTCGTTATTACGTAATCACTTTTTAATTATAATATAATTCTACTATTATAAAAAAAATTTAAAACCTAAATATCATTTATGTGATAAATAAGATATCCTAATAATAACTATTTCTATTTCTCTTAGGGTAATCCTATATTCAAAAGATACTTTTACGTAAAGTTTCTAATTCTATGAATATTTAATTTGTATAAATTTTAAATTATTTTAACATTATTCTTTTTTCACTAGAAATATAAATTCACACTTTATAAGTACAACTAAATTGTTTACTTTAGAAAATGTTTCTCCCTCGGAAATCCAATAATTTTAACAAATAAATATAATCAATTATATTTAAATTATTTATATTTAGTGATAAATATATTACTTGATTTTTTTAATTTTTTTTTTATAAATTATTAACAAATTTTAAATTTTGATATCTTTATATCATTGATTTAAAACATACTTTACATGAGCTAATATAAATTATTGTTTCTTAACAAGGCAAAAAAAGAAAAAGTTAATTTTTGAAATGTTAGGGTGAATTCTCACTAACATAAACTTCTAAACCAATTGATCATACCAAATTTAGTGTCATATTTATATCTCATCCTCATTATGTTATTTATTAACAGTTAAATTTTCAAAACAATTTTTTAAGAAAAAAATAAAGAGACTTTATAACTTGGAAAAAACTTACAACATTTTATATTTTTTATTAAGAGTAAACAATTTTGAATGTCGATTTATTAATATATAAAATAGTTCTCAAATTAAAAAATTTATAATTTAAGAAGTTACATTTAAATCATTTTAATCACACTTGAATTCCTAAAGCTATTAAGTTTGAGACTTAAGTATCACAAGTACGTCATCACAAATTTTTAAATCTAATTTACGTGTTAAATATAATAATTTAAGGATTAAAATGTTAAATTTTTTAATTTTGAGATATTTTTTTGTGTTCAGTGTTTTAAAATTTAATCAACTCAAAAACTATTTAGTCTTATTAACGATGTAATATAAAAAACAAAGAATCTTCTTGTTTGCTTCACTTTAATATGTGTGTGATAAGTTTAGATAGGCCCTCGACAATGGAGGCCCAATCTACTGACTCAATAGATGTCTAGCCCATAAGAATAGATGTTTGTATTTAACTTTTTTTATTAAAAGAAGAGTGATTATTTAAATAATTATTTTATTTAAATTAAATGTGTTATTTAATTCATTTATTTAGAAAAAAATATTTTTAAATATTTATATTTATGAAAAATATGTCGTTAAATCTTTTTATTTGTGAAAAAAATCAAAAATTAATAAAATTAATTTTTTATTAAATATAATGGAATAACATATATATGAAACGTATATTCATATTTTTCGATAGATATATATAAAAAACTAATATTTAATTAAAAATAATTAAAAAATTTAAGAATTCTTTTTTTAAAATTTAATAAGAAATTCAATAAGTCTTAAATAAAATTTTTATTATCTAATATCTAAAACTACATATTACACAATAAAAATTTAATTTAAATTTAATCGAAATATTTGTTAAAAAATTTGACTATTTTTTTAATTATAAATTAATTTATTTGATATATGTTTAACAATAAGTAAAAATATATGTGTGTCAAATGTGATATTATGTTATATTTAACGAATAATTAAATATAAAGTTAATTTCGTTATGACATACTTTTACAAATAAATAGACTTAAAAATATATTTTTTAAATAAAATAACTAAAAAATCTAGAAAGTTCAAACAAAAGAATCTACGTTATCCATTTCCTTTAAAAGAAAGAATAAATAACATGTTAGTTATAAATATTAAAAGTTGTTATATAATTTTTATACAGTTATATATTTGGTTTTAAAATAAAATTATATTATATAAAATAAAAATTATACGATTATTTAAAAAATTAGTATGACTAGTAGGTAGGGTCTAAACCGTATTGGATATTTCATTTAGACTTTCCAAAGTTTTAACTCTAAAATTGAACATTTTTATTTTATTTTTAAAATGTAAAAAAAATGTAAAAATAAATAAAATATTGATTTAAATAAATATTATAATAAAAATATTTTGACAGGTAAGAAAATTATATAAAATAAATTAAATACTATTTTAAATATAAATTATTTTATTAAAATATTTATAATTAATTTTATTCAAATATATTATATATATTGTTACTAAAATTTATACAAAATAATTACAATATAATTATATTTAATTTATAATATGATTTCACTATACATTTTTCTAAATTTGTTTTAAAATAATTATATAAAAACATATTATAAATTGATTCGAATTTCTACGTAACTTAATGTTGTGATTTGGTTGCCAAATCTTCTTTGATTTTTATGTAGTACCGTGATGATGATTTAAATTTATTAAATATATAATAATATTAATTATTATTTTAAAAAATATTATTTTTAAAAAAATATTTAAATATAATTTTTCTTTAGATTGTTTTTATTATGATAAGATGAAAAATTGATCTTAAATTTTATATAAAGGTATGAAAAATACTCTTAAAATAAATAGTTAATTAATTTAGTAAAGAGTAAATAACAACAATTATTATTTTATTAGTAAATGGTTAATTAATTTATTACTTTACTAAAAAAATATATACAAAATAATAATTATTTTATGAAAAATATGTATGACATTTTATGACAAAAAGATGTCTAAAATACTTTTAAAATAAATAGTTAATTAATTTTTTTGATTTAATGAAGAGTAAATAACAACAATAATTATTTTATTAGTAAATAGTTAATTAGTTTATTATTTTACTAAAAAATATATACAAAATAATAAGTGTAACACTTTGTGACAATTCCATGTATAAATATAAGTGATATTTTATTTAATACATAAATCGAATATATATAGTATGAGGAGATATGAACTTGACATGTTAGACAAAAATTAATCAAATTTAATAAGTAATTTTATAGATAATTTTCTTAAAAGTAATAGTTGATTATTTTTTAATTAATATTTAATATAACATGATCTCAATATGAAAAAATATGATTAGTTTAATATAAATGTGGCACTTAAAATAATAATTTAATGTTAATAATGTAAATTCAATACAAAATAAAATTATCAAATATAAGTTATATAATCATTATTTTTTATAAAAATATTATGATATTTATTAATATACAAGAAAAAATAAAAGTAAATTAAATCTAAAAAATAGAAGCAAAATGAAACATATAAAAAGAAAGAAAAAATGTATATTGGAGAACGGACGAACGACCATATTATTGGTACATGATAAAAAAAATATAATCAATTTTAATAAACATTTTTATGAACATTTTTACTTAAAAGTAATATTGGACATAATATGATCTTGATACAAAAAATATGATTAATTTAATACAATTATGATCTCTAAAATAATAATTCAAGGTTAATAATGTAAAATCAATAGATGATAAAATTATCAATTATATAACTATTATTTATTATTATAATATTTTGATATTTATTAATATACAAGCACACACAAAAAGTAAAATGAAAGCTTAAAAGGAGCAAAATGAAACATACAAGAAGGAGAAAAAAACATAGCTTTGAGAACCAAATTATTAGGACTTTTAAAATATAAGACTAAATTTTTGAGCTGTAGGCATATATGGGTTGAATATTTAAATTTGATAAATATATAGTAATAATAGTTGATTAACAATAATAATAATTATTTCAAATTCTTTATTTTATAAAATAAATAAAAAAGTAAGTATTTAAATATAAAATTTTAAGTTTGTTTTATTATAATTGAAAATTTGATTTTAAAATATCTTATAAAGTGATTTGTAAAAATACTGTTAAAATAAATTATTAATTGTTACTTTAGTAATGAATAAATATATAATATATAATTATTTTATGAATAATATAATCTAAATATAATATAAATATGAGTGATTTGTTATGGTAAATAAGTAAAATATAATATAGTAACGTATAAATTTATTCAATTAATATTTTTACTATCTAAGAAGTTAATCGTACATGAATAATAAACATTTATTAAATTTAATAAGAATTTTTTGCTTAAAAATATTTATATTAGTTGATTGTTCTATTTTTAATTGATATGAGATATAATATAATATAGACATAAAAATTATTAATTTAACAAAAATATGATTTGTTCATAAGTGAATTGATCAAACATTCAATAAATGGATAATTATGAATCAAATAAATTATCACTCTTAATATAATAAAAAAATATTATAAAAATTAACTATTCATAAAAATATTTATTAGTGTAAAAACTAACAAAAGATTAAAATGAAGTAAAAATGTATTTTTTATGTGAATATTTTTTATATTTATTGACATAAAAACTAAAAAAAAATAGAGTTTGGTTCATATGAAATTGATCGCACTCATTGAATGAATAATCATGAATTGACCTTAGAATTATAATAATTATGAGTGGCTAATAATCTCTTCAAGGTTCTTAGTTGACCTTAGAATTGTAATAATTATTATATTATGAATAAAATAAAGTGTAATTACTCTTTTATAGTAAGTTTAAATTGGACATAATCTATGTACGGATGCAAGGGGTTCACAATTATCAGGAGGATATTAAGGTTTGAGTAAAGTCGATGCATAATCGGTGTAACAAGAGATGATGAATAAAAGAGAAGATTGTGATGAACCCATTAAATTCAAGTATAATAGTTATAACTTTGAAGTCAATTAAAGATCTTGTTGCTTATATCAATTTATAATACTGATAAAAAAATGATAAAGATAGAAATAACATAATGTTATGATAAGAAAATTAAAAGCTTATTTAATTAATAATATACATGAATTATAAGAGTTAATAACTAGCGTTAAATAACTAGTTCCTAATTTGGTATCAAAGCTATAAAAATAATAACATAATATGGATGAAAAAGTTAACACCATTAGATTTAGAGACATCAATGATATTAACCATAAAATCTAAGGACATTATATCATTTTTTACAAATTTTAAGGGCTTGAATGAAGATATCTTAAACCCCAAGGGTAATTTAGATAAATTTCCTATGTTTGGATAGAGTTAGATCTTAACATGAGGATCTGGGAACATGTTTTAAATGGGATGGTCAAAATTGGTTCAGGATCGAACTAAGTTATTTTAGTAATTTGATTGATAAGGTTTTGTCTTGGTTTTGCTAAGGCTTGCCAAGAAGTTGGTGAAATCGTGGTTTCCCTATTCCATTCTTGTTTTATAGATGAAATGCATTGTTGACTAGTGTAAACTAGTATCATTTGAGGTGTTTTTCTCGGTGTTGGTCTTCCTTATATTGGTAGGGTCTTACAAGGTCATAATGATTCCTAAGTAAGGAGCCTATATGGTGACAAATTTTGAGTCCATTGGTGAGCAGCTTATGAGAAAGTAAGCTAGACATTATTTTATCAATCAGTAGTTCATCATATCATGTGGTGATGAAGCTTTAAAGACGAGCTAAGATCTACTTTAATCAAGTGTTGTGTTGACATCATTTGACAACTTAGGCCTAATTGAGCATGTTGTTTTATTTGATAGGGATATTTACCTTTATATCTTCTTAAGTTGTGAACCGTTAATTTTTTTTATAATGAGTTGCTTGTCGATAATTGTTGTGACCCTTAGATGTTTCCACATAGGTGTTAGATTCTATGTGATTTACTATGTTACATGTATTATATATACTCTATTATGATGAAAGTATAATCTCATTTATCGAATATATTTACACATATAAGAGGTCATGAAATGATTGGAAATTCTTTTATAGTT
Source organism: Hippophae rhamnoides (assembly GCA_033030585.1). NCBI lineage: Eukaryota > Viridiplantae > Streptophyta > Magnoliopsida > Rosales > Elaeagnaceae > Hippophae > Hippophae rhamnoides. Next base: position 700,068 of record CM065436.1, on the reverse strand, counting down.
TTCACTGTATGTTTTTCTTATTCATATGTTGTGTGCTTACTACTTATTTATTATATGTTTTTAATCTTGATAGGAGCTTGTAAGACATATCATTACTAAAGTATTTATTCCATATTATTATTTCTTATCTATTTTTTATTTATATGGTGCGTAAAATTAAATATATTATCATTGTTGATTATTTTATCGTGCTATAACACTTCTACCAATCTACTCCTCTAGCCCAACTCAAGCTTGAGGATTCTCCATTACTCAAAACTTTTGAATACAATTTCTTGAAGCTCTCAACTCGAAGAATTGATACAATCACACCTAATGATCCCTCACCCTAAGATTTTCCTCAATCTAATGATACCTCAGGCCAAGATTTACAATCAATGAATTTAGATAGTGTTTTATTACCATAAACTATCTCAAAGAGTGCATATACAAATGAAGATTCAAGCTTTTGCACTCTCATAATTTGATTTGCAAGTTTAGGTTCAAGAGATTAAAGATATTATTTTAGAGAAATTTAGATTATTGTTAGATATGATTAAAAGTGTGCAAAAGTTGTCAAAACAGGAATAAAATCTTTTCCTACATTCATCATTAGATAAGAGATTGTCAACATATTTATTTGATTGAGAAGATTCCCTTGTTTCATTTTTTCTCTTACGTTTTCTCTTGCCTTATGTAATCGAAATCTTTGGAACCACAAAGTCAAATTGGGTGGGCAGAGATTCAATGAGAAATATGAGATGTTTTTTTTTTTAAGGAAAGTGGGAATTTTATAAGAAAAGTAAGTTTTGTGAGAATTAATGAAGAAAAATTGATTTGGGAAGAAGATATTGGATGTGTGGATGAGAAAGAATGTTGATTTTTGTGTTAGGGTAGAGAGAAAGTGAGGAAAAAAAGAGGAAAAAATATGTTTAAATTTTTTTTTTCGCATAATTGAGCACTAGCTAGTTATATTTAAATATCATATTTTAATATTTTTTATGCAAAAAAATTGATGATTTTTTTCAAGAACATCAGCATGAGCAAGCCAATCAATCATAATATAGGAGAAAAAATTTATATAATAAAACACCAACATTAAATATAATGCTAATAATCAATCACTTTCACAAATTCAATCAAAATTCTCTATTAGAAAAATAGTTTCAATCAACAGAAAAGAAATTTTAGTAACATTTAACTATTTTAAAGTACATTATTACCACTTAAAAAATTTGTACTTACAAACAAAAGTATAATCTTGTACATAAAATGGGTTAGGTCCTTAAAATGTTAATTCTAGTACCAATTGGTACATCCTAATCTGATGCATATGGGTATTCTTTTTAAAATGACAAACATAATTCTCATGAAATTTCATACCACAACAATTGCAAGTATATATGTGTAGGTTCATCTGAAGATTATGCTTTGACAAGGTAATTTTTGTAAAACTTTTATTTTGTGTATGCTTTATAACTAAGATTATTCTTGTCAAACATCTTTGAGTGCCAAGTATATCATTCAAAGACTTGTATTATTTGTATAATAACTTTGTTTCCTAATTATAAGAGAAAGGTATAAAGTTCAAGCACCACAAGTATTCTAAATAACAAAAGTATGTCATTCAAAGAATTTGTTCCTTTTATAAACTTTCCTTTTTCGATATTTTTTTTATTTTGAATGTCACTAAAGCACTAGAAAGTTTCCCATGAAATCCAAGTCTTTGCAAAAAAAAATTCTTCTCTTTATCAATTTTCTCGATATCATATGAGAAAGGTTTTAATTTTGTTTTTAAGAAAAGAAATTTCTCATATAAAGCATGTAAATCCTCAAATATATCTTGTAATTCATTATAAGATGCATTATCATTTAAATCATTATTGGAACCAAGTAATTGTACGTCATCATCCTTAAGATCCATAACGTGTGTGTTACTTCATTCTCTTTTTTCCTTAGAGCAATTCTCATCATTATCATCCCAAATAGTTTTGAGAGCAAGTTTTGTCCTCCCTTGTTTTGATCATCCTCATTATATCTTCTTATGGAATTTTCATGAGCTTGAATTGATCCCTAGGAGTTCATGCAAGTCAAAAGTCTTGAGATTCTTAAGTTCTTGGATGACGATAACTTTGAATTCTCAACTTTTTGACCAACATCAAAGTATTTTGATAACTAACTCACCATTTAAAAATGATTTTCCTAAACATTCCAACCCATGATTTACAATGTTAGTAAATCTAGTAAACTATGTCTATAATAGATTCATAAATTTTAATTTCAAAAAGCTCATAATCATGAATAAGAAAATTAATCTTTAAGTCCTTAACTTGGGGTAATTCCCCTCGTGATTTGTTTCAAGAGTTTGCCAAATGACTTTTGCAGTAGCAAGAATACAAATTCTATTAAGTTCTCATCTACTTAAGCTGCACAACAAAATATGAGTTGATTTTACATGAAGAGTTTTGGCCGTATCATTCTTATCAGGTTTACTTTTAAGATTTGGGACACTACAATTTTGAAATTCTTTTTCATTGGCACATATGGCCCATTTATAGTAAATTCTTGAATCTCATTCTATTTTTCCAATATCTATAATCATTACCATCAATTGGTTGCAAATGTATTATCATTATATTTTTCCAATATCTATAATCATTACCATCAAAAGATGGAGGACTTGTGGGAGCAAAACCTTCTAAAGTAGTGTTAGAACTTGAGTTTTTTATTGACAACGAACTCCTAATTCAATGATATATAATTGATTTGAATGTGTAGAAGATTTAAAATTTGAATTTCACTTAGGTGGCGTTTGTTTCGTGGAATGAAATCGGAATCGGAATGGAATGGAATGGAAAGGAAAAATTTTTGTTTGGTTTGACCACTGGAATCAAGCTCAGAATCAGGATTATAGTGTTTGGTTTACCACTGGAATGGAATGAAAAAAATTGTAAATGACCTTAATACCCCTACATGCTGTAAAATTCAAATAATATCATTTAATTACTATTTTTTCCTCAGATAAAATACATTATTGAAATCATTATTTTTCTAAATAAGTATTAATTAATTAAAAAGAAATATATTATTAAAATTATTATTTTTCTAAATAGGGTTTAGGGTTTTGAGGTTTGGGATGTGTGATTTAGGGTTTAGGGATTTATGATTTGGGGTTATATTTGTAGGTTAAGGTTTAGGGTTAAAATTATTATTTTTTTAAAAATTTTTTAGGGTTTTAGAATTTTGGATTTAGGGTTTAGGGTTTTAGGGTTTTAAGGTTTAAGGTTTAGGGTTTATGGTTTTAGGATTTGGAATTTGGAATTTGGAATTTAGAATTTGGGGTTTTGGGTTTTGGGATTTATGTTTTAGGGTTTTGGGTTTTGGGATTTATATTTTAAGGTTTAGGGTTTAGAGATTTGGAGATTTGGGGTTTAGGGTTTTAGGGTTTAGGGATTTAGGGTTTAGGGTTTTAGGATTTGGAATTTAGTGGTTTAGGGTTTTGGGATTTATGTTTTAGGGTTTTGGGTTTTGGAATTTATGTTTTAAAGTTTAGGGTTTAGGGATTTGAGATTTGGGGTTTATGGTTTAGGGATTTGGGGTTTAGGGATTTGGGGATTTGGGGATTTGGGGTTTAGGATTTAGAGTTTTAGGATTTGGAATTTAGGATTTAGGGTTTAGGGATTTGGGATTTATGTGTTTAGGGTTTTGGGATTTATGTTTTAAGGTTTAGGGTTTTAGGGTTTAGGGATTTGAGGTTTAGGGTTTAGGGTTTTAGGATTTTAGGATTTGGATTTAGGGTTTTGAAATTTTGGGTTTAGGGTTTAGGGTTTTGGAATTTTGGGTTTGAGAATTTGGGATTTGAATTTAAGGTTATATTTTAGGTGAGGGTAAAATTGGAAAAAAAATGTTTAGATGGTAATGGAATAATGATTATCAAAGGTGTGAGAAGGAATTGTGATTCCTTCTCTTTTAGTAATCAGATTCCATTCTGTCCTCCATTCCGTCCAAACAAACACACAAAATGAAAGGAATCGATTCTGATTCCATTCCATTCCCTCCAACCAAACGTGGGGTTAAGGTTGTCCAAATAATGTTGTTATTTAAAAATAAAATACTTAAGGTTTCCATTCTAACTCAAAAAAAGTCAGGTTTTAAATATGAATTGATTGTCAAGCTCTAATATCAAATGTAATTTGAAGATTATAATTAAGACAACCCAAGAAGGGTAAATTAGTTTGCTGTAAAATTTCACCTTTTGTTTTTGCAAACTTTTCGTATAAAAATTCAAACTATGTATAATCACAATAAAACAATCATAACATTCAAGTAAATATATAGATAAAGAGACTAATGGACAGAGATAGTTAGCCAAGCAATTTGTTATCATGGTTCTAGAAGCCTTTAACCCTTCTCTTGATCCACACCTCTAGCTCAACTCAAACTTGAGGATAATCCACTACTCAAAACCTTTGAATACAATTTATTGAAGACTTCAACTCTAAGATTTGATACAATCCCACTTATTAATCCCTCCTGCTATGATTTTCCTCAACCTTGTGATATCTCATGCTATAACCTTTTTTTCACTTAGTGATACCTTATACCAATATTTACAATCAATGAGTTTGGAAAGTATTTTCTTACAATAAACTCTCTCAAAGAGTAGATAAACAAACAAAGATTTAAGCTTTTGCACTCTTTGCAAGTGTAGGCAGAGATGAAAGAAATTATTTTCAAGTGTAGGATAATTTAGATTGTTGTTAGAGATGACTACAAATGTGACAAAGTTGTTAAAAAAAATAAATTTACGAAGGTATTATATAATCTCAACTAAAAATGTTACCATTAGAATGCATTTGAGACTTTTATGTCATTATTGGATTCCTAAATTGATATCCTATTGAACTAGTTATTATGTGGTCGTTATTTTATTTTTATTGCAAGAAATACACCATTAGACGTTCTATTAAGTCTAACAATTGTGACGCTCTCGGATTTTATAAACGTTTGTTATGTATGATTATAGAACATCCAATTGACTAATTTTAAATCTATATTTCTCCGATAAGATGTCCAATTGGTTTATTTTAAGTGTATATTTTGTTACATTCATTTGATGCAACAACAAAACATCTATTTGATCCAAAAGATATTAAAAATACAAATTTAAACCTATGTCTTCAAAAACTATTTTAAATTGCTTTCTTCTAAAAAATCAAATCAATTTTAAAATATTATAAGTAATTTTAACTTGGGAAAATAATTTTAAAAATTGGTTTTAAAATGACCCAATTTGTACAAATCAAAACTAAAAGTTAAATGCTTATTACAAAATATTAAACCTAGGATTATACTTGAGATATTCAGGTTTTTCCAAACTGTCAATCTTGAATCTTTAATCCATATTCCTTTGAGTGTAATGCTTGTATCCATACGTATTATCACACTCAAACAACTTATTAAATCAATTTAACACATAGTTCATATATCATCAAAATCAAATTGGTGAACAATAGTAATATGACATCAATACTCACCCATTTATGTTTTATATTTTAAATTACCCGTCGAATCCCACAAATTATAATTTAATTTTTTAAAAAATCAATACTACTATATTTTTTAGATTACAAGATGCTCTTATAATATGCAAAATAACTTTTCTCAATTCCAACGATCATGTTTTCTTTCTGCATTTTTTAAAATATATCGCCATAATTATAAAATTAATGGATTGAACACATATAGTATTATTATTATTATTATTATTATTATTATTATTATTAAAAACTAAAAATTTAATATAAAAATTAGTCTCAAATTAAAAATGTTTTTTTAATAATAATAAAATTGAAAGTGTTAATTTAAAAAAAAATAAGGAGTCAAAAGTATTAATTTTTCTAATTATAATAACGGGAATATTTATGATCTTAATTTAATGATTAAGTATTTTTTAAAATAAACTTTATAATATAAAAATAACAAAAATAGACCTAAAAATAAAAATATCATATAATTAATTATACTTTAATATCATTATCATTAGATCAAAATATCATTAATAAAAATAATTATAACAATAATAATTTAAGATCATTTTCCCTTTAAGAACTACTAGTCTACTAATATAGTATCAAATAAATAACAATTCTTCGTTCATTACTATATTATATAAACTCATATTATATATGTTAAAATATAATTATTAATAATAATATACCAAATTTAATACATAAACTTTTCCTTTTCCTTTTCCTTTTCCCTTGCCATTACTGTTTCTCTATTAAACGGTGCCTTTTCCATCTTCTTTTTCCGGACCCCACTATTCTCCGCAGCTTTGGAAAAACGTTAAATCGTTAACATTAATACTTTCCCTTCCGTCCAATAACAATTAATTAATAATAACAACAAGAAAATTAAAAAATAAAATAAAATAAAAATTAGAAAAAAAGGCAAATGATGGAATTAACGCCAAGCAGATGCGACTGTGAGAGTGCGTCCCATCCAACCAAAGCAAATCCTTCCATTTTCTTCTTTAACCATAAAACCCGAGTGGACTCGATAGTTTCTTATTGATTCAGAAACGTTTTGACTCAGTGGTTTCATCTCCAACCCAGCCATTCCCATACGCGCCCTCCACTTCCCAAAAACCTCGCACCTCTCCACTCGCTCTATCCCTTCAGAAGCAACCGAGTTAGTAATCTTCCTATTGAGTACCTCCTCTATCTTGACTCGTTCCGAGTTGTTTTCTATAGGAAAAGTGGACTCAATTGACTCCAGCAAATTACCGTAATAAGAACACGTCTCGTTCACTCGCGCCAAAAACGTCGCCGTATTGGTGTTCAATTCTTGCTCGACCAACGTCACCACCTTAGGCGCTAACCCTTTCACGCGCCTAAGAAGCTCGTCACGAGGATTTTTCGTCGAAACGCTCTCGTCTGGAACTCTGTACAATTTGAAAGCGAAATTAACGGCGAGTGGCTCTTCAGGTTCGCAACCAATTAACTCGCGGTTCAACTCAGCGAGTTTCTTCTGACCCATGATCATAACTTTGAATTCCAGAACAACTCCAAGTATCTTTGAGACTTGACTCAACGTATCACGAACAGTTTTCAATCTCTCTTCTCCATTATTATCAGCAGCAACGGTGGTGATCTTCAACAGAATTGATCTTCCATTTTGACGATGCGAAGAGAGAGTTTGGAGAAGATGAATATACTGAACAGTATGACCGATATCGAAATCAACTACGTGAACCTTGTTGTTATTGTTTGGTTGGTCGGCTAATAATAAGGCTTCAAGGATTGCGAGATTGGCAGCCACAAAACTCAATTTGAAACATGGAGATAGATCGTATAACAACTGAGTAGACCTGGCGTGTTCTTGTCCAAAAAGCTCAGTCACAGATGGTGGTGGATTGTCAACTGGATTAAGCCGCGATTTCAAAGCACGGGTCATTAAGTCAATAACTCTCTGTTCTGAATTAGGTTTGGGTTTCGATACCTGAAGAGTCTGAGGCGAAAGGATCTCAGTTGCGACATCTGTTTTTCCTTCGTAAATTGCCGTTGCAGCTTCCATTAAAGACTGCTTCGAACATATCGTTGTTGAAGTCGGAGAAGCCACCGATGAGGAAGATGAGGAACACGACGAGGTGGGTGAAGCCGAAATCGGAAGGTTATTGGGGTTTATAGAACTCTGAGTCTGATTCTGATTCTGATTATTGTTAGTGCCAATCAGATTTTGTATCGTTTCGGACCATTCGCTGTTGGTGTTAGTAATCACCGAAACGACGTCGCCTTCCACGTTTTCGTTATCATCATCGTCATCGTCATCGAGTAGTTGTTTTTCAAGCTGTTGAAGAAGCAGGTGGTTGCTATGAGTCTTCTTCTCCGAATCCGAATGCATCAAACCCACAACTGGACTCTGAACCTGGTTCATATAAGGTAGACGTAGACCCAGCAAAGTCTGATTCTGCTGATGAGAACGTAGTTGCTGAAGAACAGAGAAACCAAACCGTTGTTGGTGTTGGTGTTGGTGTTGTGATGAATCCGAGGAAATCGAAGACGAAGAATCCGTTGTGGTAGATGAAAATTCAATTGGAGACAAAGGAGAAATAGGAGAGGAGTGTTGGTAAACCCTGGGTTTAACGGACCTTAAATAGTTTCTGTTCACGGGCAATAATCCATGAACGTTGCTAAGAGGTAAGTACTCTCGATGAGATTGAAACTCCGCTAGTGTTCGTTTTCCGATAAAGTTTGTGGGGGATGTTTGACGAGACATCTGAGAATTTGCTAAAGTTGGGTCTAAGAACAAACCTGGAAGTTGTTGCGATCTGCTGTAAAGAGATTGAGATTGGTTGTTCATGGATCGCCCATTTCCACCTCCTCCAGAAAACCCAGATTGCATTTTGGTTTTCTGTTTTGATATTTTCTTGTTTGTTTTTGAAGAAGAAGAAATTGAGAGAGAGAGAGAGAGAGAGAGCTTAAGGGCTAAAGTATTGGCTTTTCAAGAAACGCATTATATTAGATTTAGATTAGATGAGAGAGAGAAAACAAAGTTCCGTTTTATTTATTAATTAATTGCCTTGAATTCATTATCAATAAGAGAGAGAGAGATAGAAGAGAAAGGTGTTTGGTGTGTTTGGTTTTATAGCTTTTTTATTTTATATTTCTAAAATTACCCTACTTGTGTACGTATGTATGCCATTAGATCTTCATCGTTGATATATATATATATATATATTTTTTTTAGGATCGTATGGTTGATTGCTCTTTGATAACGTGTAATCTCAACTTTTTGAACTAACGCGTGAACATCAGTTTCCAGTTATAGCTATGATACTCGTAAACGATTCGGAGGATTGAAACATAATATATATATATATATATATATATATATATATATATTTATTACTGATTTGATAAAAGGAGATATCTTGTACGTACTCACTCTAATAATTTCATTCATAAATTATATTTTTAAAAAGAAAAAAAAATAATAATAATTTGGTAATTGTCTATATCTCTTATCATATATGTAAAATAAAATTATTCTTTGAAGTTCATTTTAAAAAAATTATTATTACATTGATACTTTTTTTTTAAGTGTTGAAAGTTTATAAATAATAAGTATTTAAAATTGGATTTTCTTAGCTAAATAAAGTTGAGTTAGATAATTACCCCGAAATAGCTGTTAGCTCTTCTTTCGTTAATTTTCATATTTAGTTAAATGTTTCTCAAATTTTAATGGAGTTTCATAATATTAACACTCCCTTTATCGTCTATACATTAATTTCATAAACAATAATAATTGACAAATTAACAATTATACTGACAACATTTCTTTACCATTGATGTTGGATAAAAGTGACACTAGATGCAAATAAGTTTATTCTTTGTGTATTTTTTCATTGTATCACATAATTTCAAAAATATTGTAGAAATGATTTTTTTAAAAAAAAAATTCATAAAATATATCAATTTATGTGCAAAAACATGTTATTTAATTATCCTTTCTATTTAGTTTAAATTTTTTAAAAAACATTTAAGTAATTAAATAAAAAATACTCTTATAATACTGAATAATTTACTTTTCTAATGCATATCCTATCCTTAATTTCTTTTTATCTTACTGGAAAAAAAATGTAAACTAAAAAACAATTTCAAAATTCATGACCCAATACTCATTATAGATGGTAAATTCCCATAAAACACAGTGTTGGGAAAATCGGGTATATTTTCCCTATTCTAAGTAGTTACTATTCACTTATGATTTAAATGAATAGAACTCAAACTAACCCGACAAAGTAATGCTATTTGAAATATAATGCTAAAAATAACCAAAACAGATATCAAAACGTAAATATTAAAGTTGGTAAAAATAATAATACCCGTAAATTTAACGAGGTTCTATAAATGTTACTCTGTGCCCGTAAGGCCGTCGTTGACCACTTCCACTATCTCCAAATGAATGAACTTCAAAATTACAACTAATTGGGCAAAATTGAAATTAATCAATTACCCTTACAAAAGAGGAAGATTTACAAATTTTGGGATGTTTACAAATTCGTGAGTGGCTTTTTATTTATACCAAATCCAACACCCATCTTCATTCCTAACCAATGTGGGACTTTTCTAATTTTCTCTCATGAGCAATATATAACAAATCTCCACGGGCCGACTTAGTGGTTTTAAATGATTTCTTCAATTGCTAGATCAACGACGCCAACGCCAATTCGTGATTTGTAGATGTTAATCAAGTCCAGACAATGTTCAACTTGATCGTTACTGCACACTTCGTCATCATATTCCATGGGATTCTCTCGTCGTACTAATCTTCCGAACTAGTACTCCACCTTTCTTCAATAATCTCTCGCACGAAATGATAACGAACGCCAACGTGCTTTGTACGTGCATGGTAGACTTGGTTCTTTGCTAAATGAATAAGACTGACTATCACAAAACACCTTGATATGTTTTTGACCAACTCCCAAGTCTTCAAGCAAACCTCGTAACCAAATAGCTTCCTTCACACCTACTCGTAATCGCCATATACTCGCCTCCCGTAGACAAAGCAAGCGTGGACCGCAAGATAGACTTCAACCGACCGGTGCTCTAAAGAAGAAAACACATGTAGGTAATTGAATCGACGCTTATCTAAATCTCCCGCATAGTCGAATCACAATATCCATCGCACATCGACCAATGGTATTATCCTCGCCGAAATACTAAACCAACATTTACAAGATTTTATAATATACCGTAGAATCCATTTCACGCCCAACCAATGTCCTTTACCAAGTGATCACGATGCATTCGCTACAACACCAACCGTACGTGAAATGTCAGTTCAGACACACCATTGCATACATCAAGCTACCAACTCGCATTTGCATATGGTACTTTTGCCATATATTCTCGTTTCCGCATCATTCTCGAGGAGATAATCGAGCACTAAGCTTAAATTGAGGAACTAGCAGGTACTTACAGGTTTTGTCGTTCATTCATACCAAAACGTTGTAGTATCCGCTCAAATATTGACTCCGGGTCAAACTAAGCTTCCCCTTCTTCCCGTCTCTACTTATCTCCATACCGAGAATCTTCGTTTCTCCCAAATCTTTCATCTCGAACTCCCGACTTAGCTGAGCCTTCAACTTTTCAATTTCTCGCTTGGCTCTTCGATGCAATCAACATATCATCGACGTACAATGTGGAGATAGACGAAAGACTCATTTCAGAAGCTTGCGTAAAATACACACAATGATCGTGTGTGCTTTCGGTATACTTTTGTTGCAACATAAACCGATCAAATCGCTTTGTACCACCGCCTCGAGATTGCTTCAATCCATACAATGATTTGTTCCATAAAACCCAATTCTCTTTACCAAAGAACAATAAACCCTTCGGGCCGAGACATATAGATTTCCTCTTCTAAGTCACCGTGTAAAAATGCAGCTTTTCACATCAAGTTGAACTAGTTCCAAATCAAATTGTGCTACCAAGGCCAACAAAATTCTAATAGAAGAATGTTTTACGACCGGAGAAAATACCTCATTATAATCGATTCCCTCCTTCCGAGCGTAGCCTTAGCCACCAACCTTGCCTTGTAGCGAATAATACCATCTTTGTTAGGAAATCCATCTTTCTTTGCATACACCCATTTGCATCCAATTGCCTTCTTTGCTTTAGGTAGTCAGGTCAACTTCCATGTTTTATTCTTCTCGAAGGGACAAAAGTTCTTCATCCATGGCTTCCTTCCATCTTTCAACTTCGTGGCTTCGACAAGCTTCTTTATAGCGTGTGGAAGGAACATCATCATGCACAACCGAAAGTGCACTGTGCCACCGTATTCTTAAACCGAGCGGTAGGGTCTTCAAAATCCTTGTATCGAGCAGTACTTTGACATTTTGTCGTCGTGGCCTATCAACTCAGCTTTCTTTCTTTGTTGCCGTGGTGTTCTTAGGTTAAAACCTCTTCATCCGATTCATCTTCAATAACGAGGATCAACTTCGTCTTATCTTCACTAACTGGATTAACAATTTTGCTTTCAAACTCCACTTGTTTAGGAGTTTGCTCCACCTCGCTTTCTAAAAGTGCCATCAATCTTCTTAGTTATCTTTCTCAACAATGCGCATTCATCAAAGGTAACATCTCTGCTAAAGATTATCTTTTTCGTTTCAAGGCACCATAGTCGATATCCCTTAGAACTGAAGGGATCCCCAAAAAATGGCTTTCGCTCGGTCCAACTTTGATTCTATTACATGGTAGTATGCAATCGAACCAAACACATGTAAGAAATCGTAATCTCTACAGGTGTTTTCCAGACCATACCTCCATGGCGTTTTGCCTTCAAGAGCAGATGATGGTAGATTTGCGGTTGACGAGATGACATGATATATCAAATTTCAAATTTCAATCGCTTTGCCTAAACCAAAGATTTGACAACATACACCGAACCTTTTCAAAGAAAGTCCGGTTCATACGTTCTGCAACTCCGTTTTGTCAGTGGTGTTTTTCGAATAGGAAGTTGTCGCACTATCCCTTCTTCTTCACAAACTTTCATAAATGGATCATTTCAGTGTACTCAAGGCCATTATCGACCTCGTACGCTTGATCTTTTTACCACCCGAGTCTCGATCATCTTCTTCCACTTGAGAAAAATACCTAACACTTCATCCTTTTCTTCATGAGATACACCCAAACTCTTCTCGGGAGTAAGTCATCAACGAAAGTGACATAATAATGTTTGCCACTCATGGATGGAGTTCTTGTTGGCTGCCCCATACATCAAGATGGATGTAATCCAAAATACCCTTTGTATTACGAAAGGCCAAAGCTTACTCTTTTCTCTCGCTTCCCCAATACACAATGCTCACAGATTCCCAACTTACGGTTCTCGCACCTTTTAACAGCTCGCTTACTAGAATCAGAAAAGATTTTTCACCAAAGATGTCCCAAACGCATATGCCACAACTTGGTAGTTTCTAAATCTCTTTCTTCATCCGAAACCGTCCGCCGACGTCGTCTCAATAACCGGTACTACCAAGGTAGAGTACGGGGTTATTCTTCCGAACACCTTTCATCGCCACAAGTGCTGCCGTAACCTTCAATGCCCCATTTTGTATGGGTCACGTTGAAGCCTTTTGATTCTAAGACTCCTACAAAGAATGAGATTCTTCTTCATATCCGGAACATAATGAACATCCGTCAAGACTCGGGTTGAGCCATCTTGATTCTTCAAACGAATTGTACCGATTCCCAAAACTTTGTACGGATAATCATTACCCATGAAAACAACTCCACCGTCTAGTTCTTCAAAGTTAAAGAACCACTCCTTGTTAGGAGACATGTGGAAAGTACATGCCGAATCAAAAATCCAATCACCGGTGATGAGATGATGTTGATGAACCAACCAATGCAAAATCTGACCGAATTGCTTTCGCCTACACATGCATCGCATTGCATGCCTTTTCCTTTTCTTTTGCGACCTCTCGGACAATTTTTCTTCCAATGGCCTTTCTCTCATGACAAAAGGCACATTCATCTTTACCAAGTCTTCCTTTTGATGTAGATCTACCTCTCCTTCCTTTACGTCAGGTTTCATGACGTCCTCTACGTACAATGCCTCTGGCCGCTTCATTCCCGCTTTCTCTTTTATCTTTCTTTTCTAATTTCATAACTATACAAAGCTACAAAACTTCCTCAAAAGACACTTTATCCTTCCCAATGAGTAAGCTCGTAATAAGATGGTCAAACTCATTAGGAAGGGAGGCTAACAACATCAAGGCTAAATCTTCATCTTTAAAAGTTTCATCCATATTTAACAAATCTGCTACTAATTGATTAAAAGTAGTAATGTGGTCAAGTTATTGTAGTACCTGGAAGGTATTCAAACCGAACAACTTCTTTTCAAATAGAGCCGATTTTGTCCACTCTTCTTCATGCGAACTTGTTCTCCAACGCCTTCCACAACTTACTGCAGATGTCTCCTTCAGCGAACGTGTACTTTTGTTCTCTTGAGGAGACACGAATCGGATTGTACCACATGCCAATCGGTTGATATTTTTCCACTCTACTTCATCTGTTCCATCCGTTTCTCTTCTTCAACGGCGATGTCTAGACCTTGTTGAAACAGACCATCTAGAACTTCGCCTTGCCACATGCCAAAATGACCGGTTCCATCAAACTTCTCCACCTCGAACCTTGCGTTCATCACCATAGTTATGCTTGACGTGGATGACTGCCTTTGTTTGAAAGAAATTATTCTTCTGCCATTTCTTCAAATTACAACAACTAGCAACTATATTCCAATAGCAAACAAACGGAATACAAACAAATGCCTAGGTAGAAAACCTTCATTCGATACTCAATTGCTGGGAAAAATCGGGTATATTTTCCCTATTCTAAGTGGGGCTTATTCACTTATGATTTAAATGAATAGAACTCAAACTAACCCGACAAAGTAATGCTATTGGAAATATAATGCTAAAATAAACTAAAAACAGATATTGAAACAGTAAATATTAAAGCGTAAAAATAATAACTTGAAATTTAACGAGGTTCGGTATAAATGTTACCTAGGTCCTCGGGCGTCGTTGACCACTTCCACTATCTCCAAATGAATGAACTTCAAAATTATAACTAATTGGGCAAAATTGAGCTAATCAATTACCCTTACAAAAGAGGGGAAGATTTACAAATTTTTGGGATGTTTACAAATGGTGAAGGAGGGCTTTATTTATAGCCCCAAATCCAACACCCATCTTCATTCCTAACCAATGTGGGACTTTTCTAATTTTCTCACTAAGGAGCAATATATAACACACAGTCTCTTACTCTGGACAACATTAAGAATCACATTGTGAAGCTGATTAGGAGCTACACGAAACTTCTTGATGTTGATATGAGCATCTTGAGACTCCATATTATTTAGATATTAAACTCTAAATAATACTAACACAAAATTTTAAGTAAATTAAAAAGATAATTAAAATAAGAAATCAAATAATATTCACTATTATAATAAAGAGTATTTAAATTGAGATTTAAAATCAATTTTATTAAAAATCTATTTATAATGAATTTTAAGTTACTATTCTTACAAAATGATTTAAAATTTGAAGTTAATTTAACTTAAAAACTAACTTTAAATAGACTTTAAATTAAAAATATTAAAAAATATCATTGGTTGACGTGTCCAATTAATACTACACATGAAAATTAGCGTAAGTTGTACAGGTCAATTGACACTACGTCACATGTAGCTTGGTTAGACATATCAATCGATGCATAATGTAGTATCGGTTGACACGTGTCATCGATACACCACATGACTCGTAGTGTTGGTTCTACATAGCAACCAATACAATACGTGGCGTAGTGTCGATTGACGTGTAGAACTGACACTACATACCACGTGTAGCATCGTAAAACTGATTCTAATTGACTTTTTTTTCCTTTCTTTCTACTTACCCTCTCTTCTCGACATTTCTTGATGTTGTTCCTATTTTCTCTCTCTCTCTCTCACATATCACACGTGCAACCTTTTTGTCTATTTTTGACGCTATCAGTTGAATTTTGTTCCCCTATATATACTAATCTAGATCCAATCCCTTTTTAAGCTTAACACTCGATATTTTCTTACCTATTTTCCTACACTTTTTTTACTTACTAAACATTTTTTTTTCATTTTCTCACTTGTTTGATTCTTATAAGTATTTCAATGAATAATTTTGCATTTATTATTGATATTTTTATTTATTTTTAATGAAATTATTTTTTATTTTTTATGCATATTATGCGTTATTAATTATTTGTATATATTTTTGTGTTATGTTGATTATTCATTTGTGTTCAAGCTTATGAAGACAAGTTATTTTTTATTTATTTATTTACCTTAACTAATTTCATATATTTCTTATATATATATATATAATTTATTTTGAATTTTAATTTTTTTTAACTTATTATTACATATATTAAATGATATATTTTTTTAATTAGGTAGGTTGGTATATATATATTTATAATTTATATTATTAAGTTATTATAATTTATATTATTAAATTATTTACACGTGAAAATAACATTATATATTGTTAATGTTATAATGAATTTATTAATAGTTTAGATTTTATGTATTTATTTTTACATGATATTTTGATTAATGTTTTAATAATTCATAAATTTTATAAAATAAATTTTAAAATGTATTGGTGATTAATACATGTATATTTATTGAGTGCATATTTAATACGTTTAATGTTCTTGAAAAAAAATGGACAAATATTGGATGTTAAAGTATATAATTAAGCACGGTTATATTCCTAGAGTTGAAACTTTTATAAAATTTGCTCATAGAAATAGTAAGAATGAAATAAATATGATTTGATGTCTATGTGATAAATGTAAAAATGAAAAACTTCGTATTGACGGGATTAAATATTACCTTATGCATAGTGATATTCTTTTGAATTATAAATATTTGTATTACCATGGAGAAAAGATTGATGATACAAGAGCTAAATAAGGATGTGAGTACATTATATACAACCTCCTACGATAGGCACTCTAGACATAATGTACAGACGAAAAATATGCTTCGTGTTGTGGAAGATGAACTACATAAGGATAACCTCAAAACTTTTAAAAGATGTTGAAAAAATGTGTTATCTTGAATACAAGAAATACACTAAAATGTCAAGATTGATTCATTTGTACAATGTGAAGGTAACAAATAGTTTTTTGGACAAAGGATTCGTATAATTGCTAAATGTACTAATATGTATGTGTTCTAAGGGTAATGAGTTGCCATCTTCAATATATGACATGGAGAAATCTTTTAGTCGATTTGACATGAAATATTATAAGATTCAAGTTTGTCCAAATGATTGCATTCTTTATAGGAAATAATATGAGACATTAGATAATTGTCGAGTGTGTAAAAAATTGAGATGAAAGCATGTTACAAATGAGACAACACCTAAGAAAGGCATGCCTACAAAGGTTTTTTGATACTTTTATCTGGTTCTTCACTTGCAGAGGTTTTTCAAAAGTAAAGAGATATCAAATATGGTGACTTAGTATTTAAAGAATCGATATAATGATGGAATGCTACATCATCCTTAGGATTCTCCAATTTGGAAAGTAGTAGACAATTTATCCCCTAAAATTGCATCTAATCGATGCAATCTTCATCTTTCCATTGCTACCGATGGAATTAATCCACATAGTTTCCTTAGTAGTAGATATATTTGTTGGTCAGTAATTATACTTGGTTGTGAATGAAGAGAAAATTCATGATGCTAACATTATTGATATCAAGGACAAAACAATCCAAAGTTGATATTGATGTGTATTTGCTGCCTATGATAGATGACTTAAAAGATTTTATGGAATAATTGTGTAAATTTATACAATGCACATAAGGAAGAATACTTTAACTTAAGGGGGTAAAATTTAAAATTGATTGACACGTAAAACTAACTTTAAATTTAAAGTTGGTTTTATAGTTGAATTGACTTAAAATTTAAAGTCGATTCTATCTTGCAAACAACTTAAAAATTAAAATCATATCATTTTGAGTCCGTTCATGGAATCAATCAACTTAAAACATGTTTTAAGTTGTTTAATAATCCACTTAAAAACCTTTTGTTGTAGTAGTAATTATAACATGATATATATATATTTATGAATAAAATATATATATTTAAAACTAAAATTAAAAATTGATAAAATAATATAGGTCATATTGTATGTCTTTAGAGATAAACATATTGATTTAGTATCATTTATTATAATTTTATCTTATTATAAATATAAATAGTTAGAATAAACTATCGTAATGCATAATATATATATTATTTCATAGAAATACATATTATTTTGATGCAATTGTTTTTTTGTTTTATTTTTATTCCTGTAACTAATAATTTAAGTTTTATTGTTAATATAAATGATATCACACTTGAAATAAAAATATAATTATATTAAACTAATTTTTTTTTTGTAAAAAATTTCCCCCAACTTACATTCCCGTATAGACCCCTATATAGCCCCGTCCACGCTGATCACGCAACTTAAAAGTTACACATTAATATAATATCAATACCATTTAGAGTTTTAGACTATAACACTAATAAAATATAACCCAAAGCCAAGCAACCAAGACGATAATAATAATAATAATAATAATAATAATGATAATAATAATAATAATAATAATAATAAATCATTGAGTGAAATATGAAGTGATTAGGGTCTCACGGAAGATCCAAAGCATTGTTGTTTTATGAGAACCTAGTCCTCCCTTATATTAAAAGAATTAAGTCACTGGTACACTAGACATCATATATCCTATTTATTGTTCTTTTCTTGTTTGAATAATAATTTAGAAAATGCTCACTTTTATAAAATTATAAAAATAAAAAAATATTTGCAACATTTCAATTAAATTAAATTTAAATAATAATATTATCACAAGTTATTATATTATTATTAAAAAATAATTTTATTCAAAATAATAACTCTCAAATAAAATTAATTATAGGATACAATAAGTTATATATATATATATATATATATATATATATATATATATATATATATTGTAATAATAATAAAAATGATGATGATAAATTTGAAAAAAGATTATATATGAAGCGACTTTGTTCTTTTTGCAAAGGTCAAAGGTGAAAACTCTTGTGAGAATGAATTTTCATTTTAAAGAAGGAATTTTTAGGAAATGATTTGATTTAAAATTATAAAACTTAGGGCCTTTCCTTCTTAAATTCTCTTTCCTTCTAATAAAATCCAAATGTTGGCTGCCTAAAGGATCTAATACATATGGAAAATTCTAGAGTTGTTTAGAGGAGTCTAGAAAGGGCTAGAGTTGGACGGACTCAACTCAAGCTTGAAGACCCTATAATGTTCTAGAGTACGCTGGAGAGTGCTAGAATGGACTGGAATATTCTAGAACGCGCCGGATGATTCGGGAAGGTTGTAAAAGCTGCTGGAAGCTTACGAAACATCCCGGAAGGTGCATGAAGGAGCTAGACAAACCTAGAAGACTCTAGAGTTGGCTAGAAGGTCCTAGAGCCTTGTGGCAGATTGTACATAGAACTCTCTTGTATATTCTAGAGCTAGAAGGATCTAGAGAAATGTGGCATACTCCTAGGCCTGTTGCCACACTATAAATAGACCACTTGGTCTTCATTTGTAATCATCCTTGGGAATTCTTAGCATTTGTATCATAAAATCTCTCTAGAGTAATACAAAGCATTCTTTGCAAACTCTTTCTATTCTCTTTGGAGTTACATTTCGGATTCTAAGGCAGGCTTAGTGCAACGGACCGAGCTAAGTGCCGCACGATTGCTACTTGAGAAATTAAGGTCGTGATAGTTGGTATCAGAGCATTA
Source organism: Hippophae rhamnoides (assembly GCA_033030585.1). Lineage (NCBI taxonomy): Eukaryota > Viridiplantae > Streptophyta > Magnoliopsida > Rosales > Elaeagnaceae > Hippophae > Hippophae rhamnoides. Next base: position 680,675 of record CM065436.1, on the reverse strand, counting down.
GGTTGAAGCAATCTTACTCTTGGCATAATGAAGAACGTTGGTCCATCTACTCCAAGCGTTGATGTTCCACCTATGGAACGTGGATGTGAGGAAACCCGTAAACCATCAAAGGAATCTCGAGCCAAGTCGAAAGACATACTTTCTAGCTTGGAGGCACGAGTTGGGAGTGCGCTTGAGCTTGGCAGGGAGCTGTGACGAGTGGACAACTTAGAGGAGCGTTGCAATGGCTTGGAGTGCCGAGGATGTGGAGATCCACGCAGCGGTTAAGATGTCACTCAACGAGCTAGATGGTGGGCTAAGGCAAGAGATCGATGGGTTGAAAATTTGGACTCGCCAAGGTAAGAGATCTCGTCTAAAGAGAACTCGCAAATGTGTTGCTTAGAGTTAAGGATATGGGTGGTGCATCTGGCTCTACATGTAAGAAGTATGGCGCGAGGAACTAGCACGACCACCGTAATTGGGGCTAAGAGGGTGGATGTTCCCAAGCCTAAGACCTTCATGGTGTTAGGAATGCTGGGGAAGTGGAGAACTTCCTGTGGGGCTAGAACAATACTTCGAGGCTAATGGCATAACGGACCGTACCAACAAAATCCGAGCTGCCGCCATGTACTTGACCGACACTTTGCCATGTTATGGTGGAGAAGGAGGCGTGGAGATGTGCAACCAGGGGTTTGCACAATTGACACCTTTGAAGACTTCAAAAGGGAGTTCAAGATGCGATTCTTCCCCGTAAATGTTTGAGGAGAGGTAAGGGCCGCTGCGATGGCTAGACGGGTAGCAGCATAGGGATTATGTGAAGGAGTTCACATGACCTCGTCGCTTGAAGTCCCAGGCATAACCGACAAGGATGCCCTATTCTTGTTCAGTGGACCGGTCTCCAATCGTGGGCTAACCTCGAGCTCAAGCGACGTGGTGTCCAAGACTTATCTTCGGCCATCGTAATCATGAAAGCTTTATCGATTACTCCTGACAAGGAGAGTCCAAAGGCCTCAGATAAAAATTTTGGTGGAGAGAAGAGTAATGGAGGCCATGCCAAAAGTCAGGGATCCAAAAATCATAAAGGCAACTCCTCATTCAAGCCACGGGATAAGGGGAAGGAGAAGGAGGATCGGAATGCCTCAAAGCCCCGTGTTACGTGCTTCATTTGCGACGGACCACATTGGGCACGTGAATGTTCAAAGAGGAAGGCCTTGAGTGCCTTAGTTGCTTCCACTCATGAGCAGGATGGAGGCGAGTCGGACGTAGGTGCGAAGATGAGTTCTTTGCGCCTACTTGGTGCAATGCAGAGCGCCCCAAAGACCCCTAAAGGCTTAATGTACGTAGATGCCACCATTAACGGGAAGGTCGCCAAAGCATTGGTCGACACAAGAGCATCTCACAACTTTGTTTCGGTGGAGGAAGCAAAGAGACTCGGCCTGAAGGTTGTCAACGGAGGATCTCTCGGGCGTGCGTTAACTCGAAGACTACCATTACGTGGGAGTCGCTCGAGGAGTTAAGGTCGTCTTGGTGCATGGACTGCGAGTGGACTTATCGGTGGCGTAGATGGATGACTTCACGATTGTATTCGGCATGGAGTTCTTGGACCGGGTAAGAGCTTTCTTGGTGCCGTACTTCAAACTCCCCATGTGTATCATGGGATGGTACGAAGGCGTGTGTGGTGCCGACGCGGAAAGGACGTGAAACCTACATCCAAGCTCTCAAAGACTTCAATTCAAGAAGGGATTGAAGAGGGACGAAGAGAGTTACTTAGCCATTTTAAAAGAATACGACGATGAGAGACGTCATCAAAGCCACAGCGGAAGTGCAAGTTGTCTTAGATAAGTTCCAAGATGTAATCTGGGAAGCATTACCCAACGATTACTCTCCAAGGAGGGAGGTAGATTCATGAAATAGAGTTGAACCCCGCACCAGACACCAAGAATGAGCCCATATCGGATGGAAAACTCGAGTTGGCGAAATTACGGAAGCAACTTGACGAATTCTTTGGATGTTGGCTTCATAAGGCCCTCTCAAAGCCCCATTTGGTGACGGTGCTATTTCAAAGAAAGAAGGATGGCTCGCATTTGGCAGAATGTCATCGACTATAGAGCTCTAAATAAGATCATGGTCAAGAACAAGTATCCTATCCCTCTTATTGCCGATTTGTTTGATCAATCAGGGAGTGCAAGATACTTCACAAAATTGGACCTACGATCGGATACTACTGTGTACATGCTTGAGGAGATGAGCCCAAGACTACTTGTGTAACCAGGTATGGTGCTATGAGTTTCTTGTTATGCCATCTCGCCTCACAAATGCACCACATACCGCACGCACGTTGATGAACAAGATTTTCCATCCCTATCTCGACCGGTTCGTGGTAGTATATCTTGATGATATTGTGATCTATAGCGGACTGTGGAAGAACATCTGAGCATTTGAAGAAGGTGTTCGAGGTCCAAGAGAAAATGATCTATACGTCAAGAAGGAGAAAGTGTTCCTTTGCCCAAGATGAGGTGATGTTCCTAGGGCATAGGATAAAGGATGGGGAAATTGATGATGGATGGAGCTAAGGTGAAAGCCATCCGGACGTAACCTCTTACTAAAGTTCCCGAGTTAAGATCTTTTTCTCGGACTTATGAACTACTATAGAAGGTTCATCAAGTCCTACTCACGCAGCCTCACTCACTAACTTACTCAAAAAGAACAAGGCTTGGGAATGGACAAGTGAATGCGCTAAGCCTCATTTGAAGACTCAGAAGAAGGCCGTTAGTGAAGAACCGGTGCTTTGCCTACCGGATCTTTCCAAGAGCTACAAGCTACATACCTGGATGCATCGATTTTGCCATTGGTGGAGTATTGATGCGCAGAATGACGTCCGATAGCATGAGAGCCATGAAGCTTAACGACATCGAACGCCGGCTACACCGTATTAAGAGAAGGAAATGACATTGTCATTCATTGTCTCAAGGGTGTGGCACACTACTTATTGGGCTCTCATTTTGTTATCATGACGGACAATGTTGCAACAGCTACTTCGGGACTCAAAGAAGTTGAGTCCTAAGCAAGCTCGATGGCGGGATTTCACAGAGTTTGATTACGGCTGTGTCGGAGTACAAGCACAGCAAAGCTAATGTGGTGGGCCGATGCGTTGAGCCGAAAGATGGAACTAGCAGCTTTAGTAGGCCAAGTAGTCCTTTGTTAGAAAGGATCAAAGAAGGGTTAGAGCACGATGCCGCACTCAAAACCTCCTTGCCTCATCGAGGAAGGAAAGACGAGACGATTTTGGGCCGAGCGACGGACTACTCTATGCGCGCAGTCGTATCTTCGTGCCAAAATGGGGAGCTTGAGGAAGGAGCTTATCGAAGGAATGCCATGATTCCCATGGGCCGGGACACCCAGGAAATGAGGCACACCCTCGCTTTCGATCAAATCCATCTACTATTGGCCTCAACTTCGGGATGATGTCGAAGCTTACGTGAAGAGTTACCTTGTATGCCAAAAAAGACAAGATAGAAGCAAGATGCACCGGAGGATTGCTAGAACCGTTGCCTATTCCGAGAGACCATGGGAGAGTGTCTATATGGATTTCATCGCTTGCTTGCCAAAATCGGAGGCTTTGGCGGCAAAGATAATTGTCGTTATCGACCGTCTCAAAGGCAAATATGCAACATTCATACCTACCTCTCAACGGACGCACGACGGATGAGACGCACGCTTGTTCCTTAAACATGTTGTGAAGCATTGGGGGATTCCATCTAATATAGTAAGTGATCGAGACCCACGGTTCACGGGAAATTTTGGACGGAATTGTCTGGCTGGGATCGTACTTGAACTTCTCTACAAGCTTTCATCCTCGAAAGTGATGGACGGATGGAGCGTGCCAATGCATTCTTGAGTTGTATCTCGTGCACTTTGTGAGTGCGTAATCAACGAGATCAAGCGAAGTTGTTGGATGTAGCCCACTTTTCGTATAATGTCTGCGCAGTCGAGTCCACAAAGAAAGAGTCCCTTTGAGATTGTCATGGGCAAAGCAACCCACGTGACTCCCCACGTGCCTTGGCCACGAGTTATGAAGGGAAGAGTCTGTGCTTTCAAGTTTGCCAAGGCCTGGCGTGAGCAATGTCGAGTTCGAGCCTATTTATCTGAATAAGGCATCTAAAAAGATGAAGAAATGGGCTGACAAGAAGAGGAGGATGGTAGAATTTTAGGAAGGCGATTTGGTCCTTGTCAAATTATTGCCCCAACAATTCAAGTCCTTGCGGAAGGTTCATATGGGGTTAGTGCGGAAGTACGAAGGACCATTTCCCATCCTCAATAAAGTTGGTAAGGTGTCGTACAAACTACAGCTCCCTCCAAAGCTTAAAATCTATCCGATTTTTCATGTAAGCATGCTAAAACCTTACCATGGAGACGAGGATGACATAAGTCGGGGAGTATCAAAGAGAGGGCCTACCGCAGTGATAACCTCCTTTGACAGAGAAGTGGACTCAATTTTGGCGGACCGCTTGATCCGACGAAGGGGCGTACCAAATTATAAGGAATACTTGGTCAAATGGAAAAACGCCCCAGAAGAAGAGACAAGTTGGGAACCTGAGGATTCCTTGTGGCAATTCGGAGATGCTAGAGAGGTTTCAACTTGAAGGCGCGACGAGGCGTCGCGAACTGAGTGGGGGAGGGTGTCACATCCCGCCCAAACTGCCCCAAAAATCCAAATGTTGGCTGCGCCTTAAAAGATCTAAGACATATGGAAAGTTCTAGAGTTGCTAGAAGTCTAGAAAGAGTGGTTAGACGGACTCAACTCGAAGCTTGAAGACCCTAGAATGTTTTGAAAGCACGCCGAGAGTGCTAGAATGGACCGGAATATTCTAGAACGCGCCGGATGATTCGGGAAGGTTGTAGAAGGCTGGAAGCTTTACGAACATCCCAGGAAGGTGCACGTGAAGGAGCTAGACAAACCTAGAAGACTCTAGAGTTGGCTAGAAGGTCCCTGTAGCCTTGTGCAGATTGTACATAGAACTCTTGTATATTCTGAGCTAGAAGGATCTAGAGAAATGTGGCATACTCCTAGGCCTGTTGCCACACTATAAATGACCACTGGTCTTCATTTGTAATCATCCTTGAATTCTGTAGCATTTGTATCATAAAATCTCTGCAAGTACAAAAGCATTCTTTGCAAACTCTTTCTATTCTCTTTGGAATTACATTTCGGATTAAGGCGGTAGTGCAGGACCGAGTGAAAGTCTTGCACGATCGCTACTTGAGAAATTAAGGTCGTGACATAGTCCTCCCTTATATTAAAAGAATTAAGTCACTGGTACACTAGACATCATATATCCTATTTATTGTTCTTTTCTTGTTTGAATAATAATTTAGAAAATGCTCACTTTTATAAAATTATAAAAATAAAAAAATATTTGCAACATTTCAATTAAATTAAATTTAAATAATAATATTATCACAAGTTATTATATTATTATTAAAAAATAATTTTATTCAAAATAATAACTCTCAAATAAAATTAATTATAGGATACAATAAGTTATTTAAATATATATATATATATATATATTGTAATAATAATAAAAATGATGATGATAAATTTGAAAAAAAGATTATATATGAAGCGACCTTTGTTCTTTTAGCAAAGGTCAAAGGTGAAAACTCTTATGAGAATGACTTTTCATTTTAAAGAAGGAATTTTTAGGAAATGATTTGATTTAAAATTATAAAACTCAGGCCCTTTCCTTCTTAAATTCTCTTTCCTTCGAATAAAATGGTAGAGATAAGAAATTTACCAAATTCTTATTCATAAGTTTAGTTTTTGTCCATAAAATGCTGGTTAGGCAAAACTATCATTTTCCATACCAAATAGTTTGTTATGTAATTAATTACTTCTCACCATATAAGAATACAATATATATTTTTAAATTATGTTAAATATTATCCCTAAATTTATAATAATTAAAATAATATTTAAAATATAAAAAATTTTAATGGGATAAAATTTGATATTAAATGTATATAAATATGTAATTTAATTTTAACGATATTTAATGTAAAAATTATGAGTTGATTTTTTTAAAATATATTAATTAAATGTAAAGAGTATTATTTTTATTTTTTTTTTATTTTTTAATTTTTTTTATAATGATTATTTGAAAATATTCATCACAATATATATACAAGTATTTGTTTTTTTCTCTTTTGATATAAAAGAAGCTTTTAATAATGCCATAAACTATGTGACCGAAAGGGGAGTGCCGGGTGATCATAGGTTGGACCATGACCATCCTCTTTTTGATAAATAAAATAGATATTTAATTCATATTATAGTAAATTTATTTATTTTAGTACGTAAGTTAACAAAAATAAAAATTTTCATATATAATTTTATCTTTTGTTTTAAATAATTTATAATTTTTTAATAAAATAAAAGGTAACATAATTCCTTTATTTTTTATAAAAATATAATTTAACTTATTAATTATTAGATAAAATAATACAAATTTATTATCTCTTTTGAACATGTCACCATCTAAGTCTACTTAAAAGATACGGATCAAATTTTTAGAAATATAGTTAAAATTTATAAAAAAATTATTTTCTTCTATAAAAAATAACAACAATAAATATTTAACAGTTTTTTTTCAAAAATGAATAATTATTATCTTAAAAAATAATAATAAGTAGATAAAAAATTAAATTATAAAAATATATCATTGAGATTATTCATTGTACGAAAATGAACTACGATATAGTTGTAGTTGTGAATAAAAAATTTTTAATATTTATTTTTATTATTTTAATAAAAAATAATAATTTTTTTTATAACATATCAGTTTTATTCTTGAAAATTTAACCTGAATAAAATTTTAAATATTTATTTTTGTTAATTTAGGTAAAAAGATAAATTATTTCTTTTTTACAAAATATTATGTTTACTTCAAAATTTGACCTAAATCTTTGGTATAAATTTTGGTAATCTTTTCAAATAAAATAACAATGTATTTGTAATATTATTCTACCTAATAACTAATAAATTATATTTTCTTTAAAAATAAAGAATTTTTACTACCAAATATCTTTTACTGTTTCTGCCTTACATAAGTATTTTTATGTATAATCATTATCACTTCTTGTATTCTTTCTTCACTCTCTCACTCTATATTTAGTAGCAACAAAAGAGAACTTAATAAAATTATAATATATCAATTATATTTATACCGATGTACACTTTTAATTTAAATATAACCTTTTTTTTAATACTTTTAATCATGTGTTACTTGGCTTTCATGGCTCGTGTGTGGAGAGGAATTTAAATTCACATTAAAAATATATATAAAATATCACATTTATCACTAAAATAATCCACCTCAATAAATAAGTTAGGTTAGATTTAACCACTTATGCATGCGATACTTTCATATTTATTTTGGAGTCATCATTCCACAGTGTTAACCTTAAATCATATATAGGTAGCATTCATGTTATATATAATATATGGCTTAATTTAAATTATCAAAGCTATAAAATTTTTTTTTTCAAAATGAAAACCTCACTATATGAGTGATTAATCTTAAATTATTGATTATATAAAATAATTTTTCATCGGTTTAATAAGAATTTCTCTTATTAATGTCGTATATTTCTAATAAAAACGTAATTATGTAAAACATATATAATAAATAAATTCCAAATCAATGCTAAAAATAATACTTAAATTTATACCATCTTCTTTATCAGGCAAACTAAAAAGCGATAAACCATTATAAATTATAAAGTTTGATCCCCTCAAACTATGAGTAGGTAAAGTCAACCATGATATATTTTGTAAAACATTATAAATTGGAAGAGGTAAAACTTATCATTAAGAAAAAAAAAATTTACATTATCATGACAAAGTATGATTTAATTGGGTTGTTTTTTAATTTTATTTATCTTTTAAAAATTTATTAAATACTCTCGTAAACACATTCATCATGTTACTAATATTTTAAGTAACACTCCTCTAAATTATAAATATATTATATTAATCATAATTAATATAAAAATATTTATTAAATAATATTTACTTATAATATTACATTACATACTTAAAATTTATAATAAATATTTTTTTTTATTTAATATTTTTAATTAACTATAAGATAATCAAATACAAAAATATATAAACTCAAAATGAACTAATATAATAAAATATATTTTTTAATCAATTGATATAATATAATTTATTTATCAAATATATACCTACTATTAATATAATTTACTAAGCCTAAGTCGATAAGGTTGTATATTGAATTGTTTTTGGTTTACATAAGAACAAGAATAAGAAAAGAAAAAAAAAACATTCACTTTACCTCTAATCCTACACGAGTCGGAGGATACACGGTAATACACGCGCCTTTGAGTATGCATTAATTATTATGGAAAAGTTTTTTTTTTTAAAGAAAAAAAGAAAAAAAGAAAAAAAGAAAAAAAGAAAAAAAGAAGAAGAGAGAAGAATGCTAGTACTTGACTTTAAACTTTAAAGGCATGTTCATTATTATCAGTGCAATCGTCAATCACCACTAAAGATGAAAATATCTTGTACATAGTTCACGAGAATATATGTATTTTGAAATCTTAATATCAATATACAGTATTCGTAATACCATCCATAAAATATTACTATTTAAAAATATTATCAAATATTAATTAATAATATAATATTATTAATAAAATTTTGTATCGATTAAATAAAATATTATTTATAATTAATTTTATTTATTTTTTTAAATAATTTATCATTAATTATTTTATCAATTTAAAAATATATAATTAATAATTTTGAAATTTTATTGAAAAATTTATAATTTTATTAATTTATAATTTTTATGAATTTTTTCAACAATAACAATATTATGTATATATAAAATTTAAATTTTAATATTTTTAATAATATCGATATTTTAAATTTTGATATGTAAATTATTAAAAAATATTATATATTTTAAATATGAAATGTATTATAAGATATAATAATATTGATAAATATAATAAGTTTTATTAAATAAAAAAGCAGATGAGACTATAGATAGTATTACTTTGTAAATTATAAATTTTCAACAACCTAATAATTAACACGTGTCATCATTACAAGTTTTTTATTTTTTTAATGGAATAATACTATGAACTCCCGAACTCTGAATTATTTTTCCTGCCCAACCGTAGTTTCCACCTAGTGGGTACCCTCCCCACCCTAGATTGACACCTAGCAGTGTTTTTTCAATTAGTATTGTAAATTGAATTAGTAACTTTTTTAAAATTTATGGATTTTTATCTTATTATTATAAATTTAAATATTTTAATTATTTTTAAGAAAAAAATTATGTTAGATGAGTTTATTAATAAAAAATTGATAGATATTTGGAAGAAAAAATATCTCAAAAAAATAAAAAAAATTATGTTAGATGAGTTTATTAACAAGAAATTGATAGATATTTAAAAAGAAAAAAATATCTCAAAAAGTTAAATAAGAATAAAAATTAAAATAAATTTTTTTATTAAAATGATCTTAAAATATATATAAATATAAAATAAAATGATTAAAATATATTAATTTAAAATAAAAGTATCCAATTGGTATTACATTTTAAATGAGTATTCTTTCCATTCGAACTCTTGGAAATAAATAAATAAATTTAACGAAAAGCTGCAGTGGCTCTTCATGCTAGAGCAACTGCTATTAAGAGAGAAATAGAAACTTTGAGTAAATAAGCAAGAAAACAAAGAACGTCGAAAATAAAATCATAGAAGATATTGTATGCCTCTCTCCAAAGGTTGTTGATCCAAATAGTTAGGCATGCCGTATTACCTTTTGTCCTCTTTTGCACATGATTGTTGTTAAGTTAATTTGTAGCCAAAAGAATAACAAAGACATAAAAACTATAGTTATTTTTTTTATATTTTAAAATCTCTTAAGGTAAAAATTCCTTTTTCTTTAAAACAATCTTTAAAAATAAGAATTCTAATAGCAAATATTACTATAATAACTATCTTTTAAGTAAGTTATTAGTCATCATTTTAAGTCGTTTAAGTGAAACAACTTAAAACGAGGAGATTTAAAATTTAAAGTCGATTCACGGGTTAAATTAGCTTTAAATTTTAATTTTTTTAAACATATTTTGCACATTTTCTACTATTCTCATGACCCGTTTTCGATCATATAATAACAAAAAAAATCAAAATATGTTTAAAAGAGTTTTAAATAGTATAAATAATTAAAACATTAAATATTAATTAATTACTTGAGAATTAAATTTATTACAAAAAATAATTTATATACAATACATACATACATACATACATATATATATATATATAACTTAAATTACAAATAAAATGACGACACTTCTTTGTCATGAATTTTGTGATATTTTCACTTTATTTCATGAAAAAAAAGCTTGATTTGTTGCTTAGAATCACCAATAATATCTCATTCATAATGACTATGGAACTCTCCAATGAGATGAGATGGAGTTTGGGCAAAAAAGTAGGTCCAATGAACAATTCATTTCCCTAAACATCCATCAAACAAGCCTAAATTTTAGAGAAATCAAAGAATTAAAAAAATTATCATGGTGTTGTCTCATGCTATTTGATATCATCAGATTCTTCTTCTGATTCTTTTTGTGATGTTATAATTTGAAACATGTATTCTGTCAATTCTTCTCATAAATCCTCAAAAATTTGCATATCATAACCGTATTTGTTCCAACCAAATAACTACATGTATTTAAATTCAAAATAAGAATGTGATATCATGAATTCAAAAAAATAACTTATATATGTTAAAAAAATATATTAGTAAAAGAGATTACCATATTTTTAATTGAAATGTTAATATTTAAGATGATTTTGCTTATAAATTTCATGACAAAGTAACCACACATGACTCTATCATTTTTTTGTGAAACCTACAAATAACAAGTGTACATGGTTTTTCATATTCGAACATCTTTACGATTAAATGATAAAATTCATTAAATTATTAATATTCGATTGTACATACCATAACTTTGTTCCATATAAGCTTATGTGATTTTTTAAGGACAATACGCCTACTCTTGTTCCACAACTTCCATGCCCTATCAAAGTTTAAAACATTTAGTTCTTTATTAAAAATTACAAAGAACTATAAAAGAAAAATAACTAACTATAACTCTTATATTTTAACAATTGTTTTTATGTCTTTACTCAATTCTATAGAAGTTGAGTTATAATACCAAATATAATTTTCATATAGATAAAGGATTATCAACATCTAATGATCTTGGCCTTGTTCAAAATTTAGTGCCCAAGAGATTATTAACTTATGATTTCTCTTAAGTGTTAATGCTTTATCACATAATTGTTTAGTTCTGATGCTAACATCATGCTTTTGATATTGATTGACAAATGATGAATCATAGAACATTGCTAAATGTGATAGGTGATTAGCTTAAAGTTGATAATAACATGTCTTATATAAAAGAAATATATATAAATAATTAGATAATATAAATATAATTATAAAGTCTACATCATCTTGTCCACACTTCAATTATATTTAAATTGATCATTTGAAATTCAAACAGTTGCAATATGCACTCGATTGATATATATGTTTGCCCAATGTCTACGCCAGAAATTTCTCTAGGAAGTGGTACAATCCATCCATCATTTATGCTAGTCTTGCTCGCAACAATAGTCACTAAAGAGCCAAGATTTCTCCTGAAGTTTAAAGCATATTCATAACAATACTTTTTCCATGGTTTCTTCTTGAATGACTTAATGCACGATGATTGTTCACTAGACATAGATTTGTCACGAGATACTTGCTTTGTATCTCTTAATTATGTCGCACTTACTAATTCTGATATAATAGACTAAAAAAGAAGTATTATATACGTTAGTATTAATAAAAGAATAATAATATAATAGTAGTAAAAAAAGTTTTATCTTAAGTAATAAAAATAATATCATATCAAAATTTATCACAACTTGATTCGACGGCCAAGCTATATATTGTACAACAGCTTCTTGGACCGTGGTAGCATCAGAAGGCACATATAGTGAATAATGATGGAGCAATGACTGATTAATTACTATTTTTTAATAATTTGGTAAATATTGATTATGACTCATTTGATCATCGTTCAATTATTGTACCGTTTAAATATCAACATAGTCCATAAATAATGGATGTTTCAACAAACATTTTATATTCTGTAAAAATATTAAGCGTTATATATAATAAATAAAATATAAAATAAATAATAAAAATAATAAACTATCTACATAAGCTTTAAATCTTACCACAAATGATTTATCAAATAAAGGAGGACTCCTATATAGGATAGCTATTGGAAGGATATTTTTATCAAAACATTCATCGTATGATGGATAGTAAGAATGCATAGATTGCATTGGAGATATTGAACCACTACCTGATTGCATTTGTATTCCTAGTATAAATGGAGAACCAATAAGATGACTATATTCCATCGAGGATATAGGTTGGGCGCCACGATATTGCATGTTTGACATGGTTGGCATGAATGGTAGCATGACTCCTATGTAGGATAGCTATTGGAATGATATTTTTATCAAAACATTCATCATATGATGGATAGTAAGAATGCATAGATTGCATTGGAGATATTGAACCACTACCTGATTGCATTTGCATTCATAGTATAAATGGAGAACCAATAAGATGACTATATTCCATAGAAGATATAGGTTGGACGCCACGATATTGCATGTTTGACATGGTTGGCATGAATGGTAGCATGACTAGCCAATGAGACATGCTTTGATTGTAGTATAGTGTCACGTGTAACATGTGTTGTGAATGATATCGTTTTAAAGTAATAATCTCACTTCACGTTGAGACATTAAAAGAGTTCAATTGTTTTTTAATTTTATAGTAATTCTTTTTAGGGATCATTTGATACTTTTGTTTTGAAATATTAAAAAACTTCATAGTTTGAAGTCCAATTAACTAAAATCAAACAACTTTGTACATAAAATATTTGAATTTTAAATGTTGAATAATATAATTATTTTAAATATTAAAAAAAATTAATTACAAGTCAACTTTATTCAACAACAATCAGCATGTTAAAGATCGGAGACAAAGTGAAAATGAATTTTATCTTCCATTTTGTGATATTTTGGATAAATAAAATTTAGCTACTAAGATTTTTTATTTTAAAAAAGAAAAAAAAAGTTATGCAATTTTTGTTTTATTCTTGTACTTAATTACTAAAAGAGAATGATCACTTGTGTTGTAAGTTAATTGCATGTGCTCAAAATGGCTAATAAAAGGACACTTGTTTGAGCTCAGTACAATTTAAATGGGTTTGCACTCATTTATTTGAACAACATAAACAATAACAAAGGTGAATAATATCAAAAATAATTCTTGGAAATGCAAATATGTGAAGTCATTAGGAACAAGAAATTTATTTTATTCAATAATTCAATCGAGATAAAAAAAATAAAAAAATAAAAAAAATATTTGCGTCAAACTATAGTCTTACACATAGCATTTCAAACAAAAAAAAATATTAAAAAATATCACTTAAAGAAGTCATAATTATTCTTCATTTAGGGTACTTAATAATTAATATGATTATTTATAAGCCCCATATTTGTTTTTCATTTAAAAAAAACAGAATAAATAGCAGCAACCTATTTTATTCCCATAAGGTAACAGAATTTCTTCTTAGCTTAATTAATTTCCAAAATTGTCATTCTAATAATTATATTCTAGTAGCTTTTTTTCCCCTACTAGTTGTTTCACATTCACATAGTAGAAGATGCAGATACAGACAAGTCCTTTTGATCTCCAAAAATGCGAAATCTGAAGTCAGAAACCATAAGAGGAAGTCCTTTATGGAGAGAAACAGTAGGTTCCCAGCCAAGAAGCTCCTTAGCCTTTGAAATGTCTGGCCTTCTCTTGTGTGGATCATCCTCTGTGTTTGGCCTGAACTCTATTTTTGCATTTGGATCTATTGTCTCTTGCACCACCTCCAAATTTGAATACTTAATTAATTATTAATTTTCTTCTATCGTCATAAACAACAAGTTTATACTAACTTGAGTCAGCTATAACACAATAATTCATGTATAAATTAGCATAATCATTTAATTAAATCATTTCTATACAAGTAATGGATTAAAACTAGCATGTATGATTTTATTCCTCCATACTTGGACGGATCAAAATATTGTTTCATTTTATATACAAAGTCTCATAGGCGCATCTCTTTCAAACAGGTTTAACTGGCTCATTAAATTCACTCATTACACTATTGACACTAAAAAGCTCACACAATGCAGTATATATATATGTGTGATAGTTCCTAAGCTAAAGGTAATGGATGTGCAAATGTGAGACTATTGTGTAAATGTGAAACTGTTGTGTGTGTGTGTTTGGAAGAGGAATGATTCATACAACCTTGTACCAGAAACCAAACCAATAGATGTTAATGACATCCAAAGATATTTAAATAATTCTCTAATACATGTTTGATTAAGGAAATATTTTCTTCTTATTTGTTAGAGGAGAGTTAGCGATTAATTCTCTTAAAAGTTTAAATTATTAGAAAATAAACCAACAATTATATTATATGTTATATTTAAGTTTTACACTCCTTTGAGCATTTTTGTTCTTGTTTAGCTTGTTTTTTTAATACTCTCTTTAGGCTGTCACTTATGAGCTAAGTAGATGAGTATGAGTATGATATGAGTTGAGTATATAGTTTTGAAAGTCCTGAAGTTACATAGAATTCCATCCATTTTTTACTTGAATTCAATTTTATACCAAATTATATAATAAAAAGATTAAAAAACCTTTATTTCATAATTTTAATAAAATGAGATCAAGGTTACACTCATCGCATCTCTGACAGCCACTACATGTGATCCCATTTCGACGATCCCACCTATATACTCCAATAGACACTATCAGTGATCCTATTGTAACTCTAGTGGATGTAAGCGTTGAAACTATTAGATTACATAAAAAGATACATACAGATGTAACATGTTACATCCTATAGATCATCGAAACTTTGATGAGTCGTTGTCAATGGTCTTCAGAGTTTTAGTAGGTCACCGACGATAACCATCATAACTTTAACGATGATGACTGATATAGATATTATGAGATCTAATCTTATATTCATTTTATTAAATTATGTTATAAATGTATTTTGATATTTATCAAAATACAAATATAAGTTTTGGAATAAATATAATATTACGTTAATATTTTCGATTTTATTTAGTAAATAAATAGTACCTAATATGTATCTTTTTAAGGGTTCTGGAGAGAGATTTTAAATAAGTTACAAGTAAAAAGAAGAAGAAAATCCAAGTAAAAATGTTAAAGAAGAGAAAAATCAAACACAAAAACTTTATAATGTAATACTATGTTAGAAGAGAATTAATAACCAAATTTTCTAAAAGATATAATTAAAGTTAAAAGTTTAATACCTGAGCGAGTTCAAGCATGGTGAACTCACCAGGGTTGCCAAGATTGAAAGGACCCACGTGATTTCCTTCCATCAATCGCATTAGACCTTCCACCTGTTACGTACATATATGGTTATTTTTAAAATTATATATGGAATAAATAAATAAATATTTTTTTTTAAATTATATAAATAACTAAAATATTTGGATCAACGATATATGGAGTTATTTTTAAAAACTTAGCAGTAGTTTATTGTATTTGTATCAAAAACTTTAACGAGTAATAAACAATAATTATTCTTCTCAAGTAAATTTTATTTAAATTTCTAAAAGAAAGTACCAGGTCAGAGACGTATTGAAAACTCCTGGTTTGCTTTCCATCACCATATACAGTTAATGGCTCCTTTCGTAATGCCTGTGTGATTACCACCAAACAGCATTGTCAATGCATTGCATTAAATGTTAAATTGAAGATAGATGTTGGAGTAATTATAAGAGCATTATATTATGATACATATTATTTTTTTGGTAAAAAAAAAACGTTATTAATTGTGATATATAAAAAAGAACATTATACTATGATATATATTGAGAAATATAAATTGTGATATAAAAACATTTTTCAAAATAAATTCATATTTAAAGAAACGAAAATCTTTACCTGAGCAACAAAGTTGCTAACAACACGACCATCATCAATGCACATACGTGGTCCATAGGTGTTAAATATTCTAGCAATTCTCACCTATAATTATAAAATAAAATAAAAAAACGATTACCTCTTGTTAATTGGAAAAAAAAAATAAAAATAAATCCATTGATCAAAAGACAAAAATCATCAAATATACTAGTCACACATCCTAACTCGCAAACATATATATATATATATATATATTATCTTGAGTCATCATAGATTATAACCGGAACAATGATACGAAAGAATTCTAAGTGTTTTTATATTTGATTTTACTCTTAATTTGGAATGGGAATGAAAATCATTCTACCAGTACCAAAAAATTTTTCTTCCACACTTCTAAAAAAAAGTTAGTGTTTTATTTTATTTACATAATTATACTATATTTATTATATTTTCCATATTTTTTAGAATTTAGAAGTCAAAAAAGTATATTTTTTTAATTTTGTTTTATTTATAGTTTTATAAATTTTATGTTTAATTTTAATTTCATTAGTAAACAAACTTGATAATAATATTATTGTTTCAATTAAATTTAATTTCAATTATTATTATTTCAATTTCTATTACGTTTTCATTAAGTAGAACAAACATTAAGATGTTTAGAAACTTTTCAAATCAATCAACTATTAAATTATAATCGATAAAGATTTTGATTTTTAATTTTTAATTAAATAATTAATTTAATTTTTTTTTAAATAATCACCTAACTATTTATAACAGTTTCTACCAGTGATTTTTAAGAAAAAATAAAAAAAATTATCCAAAAATTGTTTAGTAATACTTTCTATTTTTTTTATTTCAAAAAATTAAAAAACTATGAATTTTATTTCAATATTTTTATAAAGCATAAAACTTCACGTAAAACATAAAGATAATGTTTGGTGAAAATAAAAATAAAAATATAATTTGATTATAAAACTTCTTTTTAAAGATTCATGCATCATCGTATTTTTTTGTAATAATTATTTAAAAACATGAAAATCAAAATAAAAAATCGTTATAAAATATAATTAAAAAAATCTTTATAAAAAATCAAAACTATTATCAAATACCTTAAAAATAGTTTCTCAATTCTCTACTCTCTTTTTTTTCTGACCAAACAAAAAAGTCCAATGTTTTTTCAAAGAAAAGAATAAAAAATAAGAACCTCAATGCCAAGGCCTCTGTGATAATCCATACTCAAAGTTTCAGCTGTACGCTTTCCCTCATCGTAACAGCTCCTTACACCTGTTTACACATAACAAATTAACATGCATAAGCCCTTTGGAAAATACACGTGGGTATCACGTGAGACAGAAACTACTAACCAATGGGATTGACATTGCCCCAGTAGGTCTCGGCTTGAGGGTGTTGTAAAGGGTCACCATAAACTTCACTGGTGCTGGTTAGAAGGAATCTGGCTCCCACTCTCTTTGCCAGTCCCAGCATGTTCAATGTCCCCACAACATTAGTCTTGTGTCACCCACCACATCACATGTTAAGGACACCCGTAATCACATTATTAAGCTCTAATATAGTAATATTAACAATTCAACTTTAACACGAAAATTGTCTGTAGCGTAATGGCATACATATGAGCACAAAGGTTCAATGTAAAAATAGGCGTATGAGTGTATAATTAATTATTAAAAACACAAATTTACTTCAATACATTCATTTTCTCCTTTAATTATAAGTCTTATAAGAAGACTTACTATTACAAATTAATTCATAGTAATACTTTACAAACTAATATTCTATGAGAAATGTTTTTCATGATTAGTTAGTAGTATTTGAATATTGGATTTCGAATTCAGAAGCAACATCATATAAACATTAAAATCCCAAGTTACATGGGTAAACATGATTCAGAAAAATAACCCACAAAATCAGAAACTTTTTGTTGCTAAAAACAAATTCAGAAAAGCATCAAACTATATAATTTCCTTCTTTAATGGTCACAGACATTTTCATCTGCTCTGTTATTAAGAAGAAGAAGAAAAAAAAATGTCACTACCTGCTTCAATTTTTATCAAAAATAAAAATCTCAACTCAAGTTAGTCAATCTCAATTTTCCAAAATACTAAACAAATAGATAACAGAAAACAGAGCTTATATAAAATGGAAAATCAATAAAATTATAAGAAGGATATGATAGTCTTAACAGGGTTGAACTTGTAATGTACAGGAGAAGCAGGGCAAGCTAGATGATAGATCTGATCAACTTCCAACAAAATTGGCTCAACGACGTCGTGTCTTATGAGTTCAAACCTAGGGTTCCCAAAATGGTGCATCACGTTATCTTTCCTTCCTGTGAAGAAATTATCAACAACGATCACACTATCTCCTCTCCCAATCAAACGATCAACCAAATGACTACCCACAAACCCAGCACCCCCAGTCACCAAAACTCTCAAACTCTTTCTCTTCAATCCCAATGGCACTTTCCCACCAACATTCATTGAATCCAACCCATCATTCGAATAACTCTCAAACAAGACTCGACGAGTTGGGAGACTCGATTTCACGGGTTCGATTACAGATTCAACAGAAAAACTTTGAATCTGGTTCGATGATGGTCGGTTTGATATAGGAATAGTGTAGAAGAACAGAGCGGAAATTGTAATACCAACAAGAATGAACAAAAATCGTTGTTCTCCAAGTATATAACGAACTGGATTTGTCGATTTTCGAAGAAAGGTTGTTGTTCTTGGTTGGTTAATGGTTTGTTCTTGAGATTGGGTTGCTTGATTTCGATGTATTAATTCAGAATTCATTTTCCTGTGGGATTTCTTTATCAAGGATTTGAAATAAAATCTACGCTTTGAAGATTGAAAACCAAAAAGGGCTAAAGCAAGAGAGAGAGAGTATGTGGATGAAATAAGCTACTTTTTTAGAGTCGAAGAACGAGGAGGTCTCATGCATGGAATATGGCCATATAATCGCTCTTAAAGGAGAACGTGGATGGTGAAATATGTTTATATAGTTTTGTGTTTTCTTGTGGGAGATGAGAACGAAAGAGCTTTAGTATATTAGGCAATAATATTTGGGGAATACCTAACCTTCCAAATTTTCTGATTTAGATTTCAATCAGGAAATTGACAAGTAAAGAACAATATTTATGTTATTATTAGATTGTGTTTAATAATATACAATAATAATTATATAATTAATAAAAATAAAATAAAATAAAAAATTTAAAATTCAATTATTTATCTTTATATTAAATTGTTAAAAAAATAAAAAAATTAATCTAACTAATATAACTTTAAAAAAACCTATATGCATTTATTAGAAAGAATTAAAGCATTGCATTTTTATTTATGATATTTTATGTTATTATTTAACGTAAATAAATTTGTATTTAAATTTCTACATTAACAACGAGATCAAAAAGTCCGAATGTTTAGTGTAGTAGCATCAATGTCTTATTAAGTGACATATAAACGTCAAGAACGAGGTAAATTTTTATAAGCGTGTGAGTTGTACGATGTTGTTAGAAAAACATTATACCCTTTCTATTTTTTACATTCAAAATTATTTTAAACTTTGTGTTTAGTATCATAATTTGGTAATTATATTTATTGAAATTGATTTGATTTATAAAGAAAAATAATTAAAAAAAAGTGTAAAAAATGTGGCTTTTTTATGAGTCTCAAGTATATATAGAGTATTATATATATATGTGTCAATTACACAATATATACATCTTATAGCGTGCCAAAAGGATATAAAAGCAAAAGAAAATGCATTTACAGTTTGAGGTTAATCATCCCATGGTTCGGGCGGGTGGTCATCTTCCAACACCAAAGCTCATATGAATAGGTGAGTCTCACCCACAAGTGTGGTTATGGGTATGGACACAGGGAGATCATTTCTGATGGCTAGAACTATTAGTTGGATCGGGCTTAGGGTCGATCTATATATTCAAACATCCAATCCCCTTACTTTTTTAGGTTGGTTCTTCAATATGGGTGGAATAGTAAGAATCTTATAGTAAATTTGGAATGTTCGACTCATCCTAATAAATGCTTGTCAGTTGATTGGAGAGAAAAAACATCCACATCTATATAAGGGGGAGTTGGGACATCTCTTCATTTCATCATTTTCTTTTTCATGTTTTGTGATATTTTGTAGATAGAGACCATCCACAGAGAAAACACTTTAGACTTGGCCTCTAAGGAGAGCCTACAATATCTCACTTTCCTCATGCCAGCCAAAAAGTGATGACATGGGGTCTTCCAATGAGAAAAGCACCTCGAGTTAAGAGGATCTATCTTAACCTCAACCCTCTATCTCTACCTTCCACCCAGATGATGTACCTATAATCAGGTTGAATGTGCCACAAACTCAGATACCAGTTCCGAGGTCATGGTGGAAGAAAATAAGGAACAAAAGGACTAGAGAGCCTACAAGCCATACCAAAGGTTGGGTGGTCAAGGTCAAGATCAATAGGCTATCACTTTAGGAAGAGGAGAGGATAAAAAGGACATACAACATTCCCTCATTGGTTCAAATAATGGTTCTTATGTTGAGGGCTCTTGCAATAACCCATCTCTAACTAGATGGTCAGCCTTCCACGGAAAGGTTTATGGTTGGGGGTTAGATTTCCTCTGTATCCCTTTATAAGGAAAGTTTTGGCTATGAATCAACTTGCATCGGGTCAGTTGATGTCTAATGGATAGAGGTACCTACTCTACCTCATACTGATATGCAAAGAGCTTAGGGTAGAGTTGGAGATGCCCGAGTTTAATAAGGCCTATGTGTTAAAGCAAAATCCTATAGACCCGAAGAGAGTCTATATGTCAATAAAGTAGGACTGGGACATAAACGTAGCTCTTCCTAAGAACAAGAATAATTGGAAGGAATATTTATTCTACGTCTCAGGTTGGTGGGAAACTCCAGATAGTGACACGAGGCTAATAAGGAACACCTGGGGTGATACAAATGTGGTGATACGAAATATAGGCTCTTTTATCATGACCTTGAGTGAGGAGGAAAAACAACGATTGGTTGATATCTAGAACTATTTGTCTGAAAAGACTTCGTGGAGGCAATTATTAAAAACCACACGATGTTTTGTGTGTGGGTTGATAAGGCGAGGCTCAATGGAGCTCCATCATAGGATAATCTGTAAACTTCGGGCATCCTTTAAGTGCTAGACTCCTCCCATAGACTATGAGGGTAGCTTCAAAGTGGTACTTGACATTGGTGAACTAGTCCTGAGACTTAACACATTTTTTGTTGCTCGACCCCTTATAACTAACACCTCATCACCCTTGTCTTTGCAGATATCATGGAGTTCAATTATGATGATCTATTGGCACCGCTTAAGAGTAAGCTAGCTCATCAGGGGGCGAGATCCTAAAAAGCTACACCTCCCTCACAAGAAATGGTCTTTTCAAATGGGAATAAGATGAGTAAGTCGTCTGGGCAGGAAGGCCTTCTAACCTTGTCTAAAAGGAAAAGTAAGGTGACCATTGACCTCCTTAGGGTGTGATTGATGATCTCACCATAGACGTTGATGAGGTGGCTCTGTATCAGGCATGGCACTAGTGAAGTTGGACCACTACGTGTGGAAACTTCCCTTAATGGCATACAAGAGTCAGCTTGATGACATGTGCGAGGATGTGGATTCTAAGGTTGTGATCAGTCACCTTTTGTACCAAGTGTGTCAATCTACCTCTCTTTCTTTTTTTAACCTCACATTGTTTGGCTTGTTTTCACGTGTATCTTTTTCAAGGACTTACTAGGACTTGAGGTGTAGAGAGTTAAAACATGAGCTCATACTAGAAAAATGAGAGCTATGCTTCGACTCAGGCCAAATAAGGCTAACAAGTGGGAAGGCGAAGCCATTGACAAGGAGAAGAAGCTATCTAAGGCCATTATCAAGCTAAATGATAACTTGAAGTGCTTTACGGAACTTGAGGAGGCCTAAAGAAAGGTCGAGGCTGAGTTCAGGATGGCTTAGAGAAAGGTAGAGGTTGAGGTAAAAGCCTATAGCCACATGCTAGCTGAAATTGAGGAGAAGGCAAAACGCGAGCTTGATGCATGTTCTTGATGAGATGACCGAATAGCTATCCTCGAGTGTTGAGATAGGATATGGGTTGGCCTTAGACTCCTTCAAGAAAGAGGCCAAGAAGAGGGACTTGGGGGAGTACTACTATTGGATTTTGGATATCTCGGTCACTCCCTAGTATTTTCCCACTCAATCCTAAGAGGAGGGCGAAGAAGAAGGCTCAGACTTTAGTGAGAGTAGTGACATGCCCGAGGTAGTAGATGAAGAAGGTGGGACCGGGGACCTTTGATATTAACACTGGCCCGAGCCTCCTAATCATGTAAACTTGAAGTCCTATATGTCTCTTCCACATCCTTTAAGCCCAAAACTGCTAATTGTGTGGTTGTGGGCTCACCCTTGTAACCTTCTATTATCAATAAAAATAAGATGACTTTGCAAACAACGTATATTGTGTGTATAATTGTGTATTTATATCATTTATAGTATTTATTTATGATGTTAACCTACTTATCTACTTTTAGGATATGTGTCATTAAAGGTACTTAATATCATTCCATAATCAATACCTATTGACCATGTTTCTTTGTGACTAATGCCTACTCATCATGTTTCCCCTTTACCCTAAAATAACTCTTTTGATATGAGTACTAACATGCATAGTATGATGACTAGATCAAAATATGGATTCTTGTTACTCTTCTTCTTGGTAGGAAATTCATAGACAATAAATGTATTATTTTATGTAAAAGAAAAAGTTAGATTAGTCTATAATACTATTCTGCATTCACGTATTAAACATATTGAGTTAGATTATCGTTAATTTAGAGAAAATTATATTAACAATTAGTTCATTATTCGATTTTATATACTTTTGATAAAAAAGTAGATATTTCAACAACGGCTCTTTCTATTAATGGTTTCTAACAATTGAGAACCAAGCTTAGCGCCATTAACATGACACTAAATTTGAGGGAGCATATTAGTAAAGAATTTTAGGTGTGTGATGACTGATCATGTGATAACTAATCACTTTGCTTTCCATATCTGGTACATTATAGGTCTTCGAGCAAGTTGGGTAATCAATTGCTCAATTGGTGTATACGGATGATTTAATCAAGCAAAGTGTTGCTCAATTGGTGTATACGACAATAAATGTTATGCATTGTATAAAGATGAAACTCATACATAGAGAGTTACAACCTTGTGATTCTTATAAATATCTAAATCTGTTACAACAATTTAGAGAAAAACATTAACTAATATAAAAGCCAAAATACAATGTACTTTTGTAATTTAACTTTTCAATAACAACAAAAAGAAAAGCACCACTAATTTCTTTCTTCTTCACATCCTTTTCATCTTCGTTTGCTCATCATACTTTCTCTTTCTTCTTGTCTCCTGTTTTCTTTATTTTCACAAAATATCCTTTGTTGCCCTTTATTTGATCATCTATAAAAATAATGTGATAAAATGATTGATACCAAATGTCTTTACTAGCACTAATAAATATTATTAAGAACACATATGTATATTAAAACTTGGAGAACAACAAATAATGAGTTTCATTTTAAAGAATTGTATTATATTTATGAATATACGGTGTTTAATTAATTAATTTTTTAATAATAGACAAAATTATTCATAAACTAACACCCGTATATTTATGAAAATAATATATAATTTCATGTAACAAGTGATATAAGCAAATATATATTTTGCAGTAAAATATATAAAAAAAATAGTATTATATATGAAATCAAAGTGACAACCAAGAAAACTCACAATGACATTTTACTTAACAATTGAGAGATTGTTATGAGTTATGACGTTTACTTCACCTGTTATGAAAAGGTTTTAACGATGCAACTTTATCGTATTACATGAGATAATGTAATTTTTTCTAATATCTTTTGTTCGAGCGTTTTTCTAGCAATGTTTTTAAGTAAACAATATGTCCATGTCAAGAACTGTTATAATACATATTATATATTTCAAATCTTATGTTATGTATTTAAATAATAGCTATATACTTTGGTTAGAATTATTATCATTTTAAAATAAAGATTTGACTAATATAAGAGATTTAATTATTAGCAAATCATATATTTAAAATTAATATTATTTTACATTTTGAAATAAATATATATCTTAATAACCTTATAAATAGGGATTTTATATTGTATTATTTACATCAAAATGATAAAATATATTTTTTCTATTATTTGGTATTCTTATTATTTTATTTATATATTATAATTTTATAACATAAACTAGTTTTTTTTATCAATTATTTTTAAAATACATAAAATAATGGATAGTTTAACATGCGTAAAACTCTTTATATATATATATATATATATAAGTGAGAAGGCAACCAGTTATTTATTTATTTATATAGCAACCAAATATATGAACTGGATCTATTAGATAAAGACTGAACTTAACAATGGAAAAAAATAGAGTAACATGGTAGTTTTTATCTACCATAGTTAAAGAAAATGGGAAAATTATAAAATAAAATAAAATTATAACATGTTTAATAATAAATAAATTTAAATATTTATAATTTAATTTAAATTATATTTAATTAAATTATATTTAATAAAAAATAATATATCAAATCATTTTAATAATAATTATAAATTGAGAAAAAGAGAGAGAAAAAACCGACATCATATAGTACAAATAGAAACATATTTTTTTTATGTGTATATTAATTAATATATTATAATTTATTAATTATATAATAAAAAAGTTAGAATTATTTTAAAATAGTAATACTGTTGTAACTAAATTTATTTTAATTACTACAGCACTTTTTTATTAGTAAACTTTTATACAATAATAAAAAGAAAATATATAATTAATTATATGAAAAAAAATGATAATTCAAATACTTTTTAATTGTTATGATAATAAAAGAAATTATATAGTAAATTTATTATCTCATGTCTTAATTTTATTAATAAATAATTTACATGTATCCTTTTCAATTAACAACCGTATGCATACAAATTACTCCTGCTTATACCTTGACCATTCTTCTACCTTTCTTTTATCTCCTTCCCCTGGTCTGCATTCTCTCTCGATTTCGAAATTGGGATCAAATCTGAATCTTCATCAGTTGCTTGTTTAGCTAACCCATATTAGAATTTGGCAGCTCCTCTGTTGAAATTGTTCAATTCTTTTTCTTCTAGGGTTTTGATTCGAATCAGATCTCGTTTAATCCCAAATCATCATAATCAAAACCCAAATGGATATCGCTCCAGAACAGCTCCAATTCTTGACCATTTCAGACATTGTTCGAGAATCAATAGCGATTCCTAAGCAGTCCCCAAAGACATTCTACCTCATAACGTTAACCCTCATCTTCCCTCTCTCCTTTGCCATTCTGGCCCATTCTCTGTTCACCCACCCTCTTCTCGTTCAGCTCCAAAACCCATCAGATGCCACCAAGGCCCAACACAGTTGGACCGTTCTTCTTATATTTCAATTCTGCTATCTCATCTTTCTCTTCGCCTTCTCTCTTCTTTCCACCGCTGCTGTTGTCTTCACTGTTGCCTCTCTCTACACTTCCAAGCCCGTCTCATTCTCTTCCACTGTCTCTGCCATTCCTAAGGTTTTCAAGCGTCTTTTTATCACCTTTTTGTGGGTTGCCCTTTTAATGGTCTTTTACAACTTTGTCTTTTTTGGGTTCTTAGTTCTACTCGTTGTTGGTATTGATACCCAGAACCCATTTTTAATGTTCTTCTCTGCTGTGGTTCTTTTCTTGCTCTTCTTGGTTGTTCATGTTTACATCACAGCTTTGTGGCATTTGGCTAGTGTGGTCTCGGTCTTAGAGCCTGTTTATGGTTTTGCTGCTATGAAGAAAAGCTATGAGTTGTTGAAAGGAAGGACCAAGATGGCTGCTGTTCTTGTTTTTTCCTATTTAGCAATTTGTGGGGTTATTGCAGGCATCTTTGGAGCTGTGGTTGTTCATGGTGGGACTTATTATAGTGTCTTTACGAGGATTGTGGTTGGTGGCTTTTTAGTGGGTGTGCTTGTCATTGTGAACTTGGTGGGTTTGTTGGTGCAAAGTGTGTATTACTATGTTTGTAAGAGCTACCATCATCAGGGAATTGATAAGAGTGCTTTGCATGATCACCTTGGTGGATATCTTGGAGAGTATGTACCCCTGAAAAGTAGTGTCCAAATGGAAAACTTAGATGCCTGAGAAAGGTATTTTAGCTCTTTTATGTAAGTTGTAATATCTACTTTTAAATGTAATCGTGCCAAGGATAACAAATTGTGGAGTTCTCTTCTTTGGAGTTCCTAATTTGTGTCCCTGTTTTTATGAAAATTGTATTACCTTAGCCTTTTCTCCTCTTTAGAAATTTAAATTCTATGTCAACGTTGTTGTCTTTTGTGTTTTGGAACGATCTATACATTAATGTAGTATTGTATTATGTTACTGTCTACATATCAATACTATCTGTAATTTAAACAGATGCTGCTTCTGATTTTCTTTGCCTAATTTGCTGCTAAACTTTAGATCGATTGAATATAACACACAAATGTAATTGTTTGGCAAGAGAGAAAACAAGAGAACAGAAACTTTTGAATATCTCATTAAGAAAACTCAATCACAATACAATCACTAATGCTGATACAATGATGAATTTATACTACATTTAGTTTTAGTCTGTCACTTAACTAAAACACAGAAGAAATCTTCACTAAACAACATATCCACATCAGCATTAACTCTAAAGGAAACTATTTAATTGTGCACTTCACTGTTCTTATTTTGAACCTTTTAGGAGTCTCACAGTTCCCCCATAGGCAAATGATACTCTTCGCAAATTCACAATATCATCTAAGCTGCAATGTACCTCCCTAATTCTTTTCTTTGGCTTATTTGGTTCTGGAACTCAAACTGAGCTTTGCATGCTGAGCAATAAAAAGCAAGAACCCAATCTGTTCTCTCCAACTCTAGCTTCAGCTGGGTTTGATGATGATGATTTTGTTTGGATGGGTTCTGGTAGGACACAAGATATGCATAGAAAGGGTTTAACGAGCATTCAATTTGAGGTAACCCCTGTTCCTTTGTATTAGACATGACTAATATTTGATTTTACACATGCAAAATAGTACTTAAATGCCACCATAAACTACAAAAATTGATCAATTATTCTGACTAGAGTCATATGATGAGACCTATGTTTTAATACAAACCATAGCCATTGGACGGTGGAATATATCATCTTTAGTTAGTACACGTGATGGATTATAGAATAGTTATTGTGCATTTCTTTTCTTTGTTAGGGATAATCTGATTTTATAAAACCAATTAGCTCTCCTTTTGATATCCCCTGATGAATAGGCCTTCATTTTCTGTAACTTATGTTAATAATATATTGATAACTTGTTGATCAGTACATCTGTTATTGTAAACGTAATTGGTATGAATTAATTGGGAATTTACTAATAATTTGTTGTTGTGTAAGATGAACTATTATGCTTGTTTGAGGGATAATCGACAGCTTAGGTAATTTGTGACAACAATATGGATCATGGATTGCCAAATCTGCAAATGAAGTGATTTTGGTAATTGAAGCATACAACGGCGTAGTGATGAATTTATCTTAACCATTTGTTTTTAATAAAAATGGAAAAAAATGTGGACGAGAGCAACGATTATTACTATTAAGAGACATATGACATGTGATATCTAAGATTTTCTCCATACATGCTCATTAAGTTACTGTATTCTAAATACAATTATTTTTGTTTTTTTTAGCAAATATATAGAACACTAACTACAATTTGGATGCTAATGGCATTTGTATTCTTCTAATACCAGGATGAGAATGGAAAATCTATAAACTATTATTTTTCATACTCAAACTGAAAGATTATAATTATCTCAAATATTCGGATATTACAAATTGTTGTTCAACTATAGCATTCACTAATCAAAATCAAAGAAAAAAAAATCCACTGCATCTCGGTTCGATTAGGTATTTTTAAAGTAATTCCAATTCTCACCACATAATACCCTGCATTAGAAAGCAATTAGTCACTTAGTTAGCATGAGAATGCTAAGCAAGTATAAATCGAAGGAAAAGAAAACAAAATCTGTATAAGTCGGTCCTGGAATTGATAAACAACCATCAACTAGAACCCCAAACCAAATTCTGAAAACATCGTAGAGTAAGAATGAAAGGAATATCTTATCGGAATAATTGTAAAATATCTTATCGAGTTAATTGTATTTATTTTGATAAATATGCTCTTTAAGTGCTTGAATCCGCTTTGGATCACATCTATACAAATAGAAGGACAGCGATCAATGACACGAAATGCACGCCACTATGTGAGTTAGTAATGGTTTTGTACATACCTTCCCTTTCATGACATCTTATAACAATTATGATCCTTATAAGCATGTGAAAAGTAAGCTTCTCCACTTGAAGGCATAAATGGAAATCCTGAATATAAAGATAGATGTTATAGTATATTTGTAATCTATGATTGGGTTTTACCTCTCATAATACTAACAAAGATGCTAAAAGTGACTATGGAATGGGTTGGTTCGGTTAGAAAATGAACCGAATCAAATTGATCGACATAGAACAATTTTAATTGGTTTTGGGTTCTGTTCGGTTATTACTTGAAAGCCCGTGACTTGAAAGCCTTTGACTCAAATTGTTTATTGATCGATATGAATTATGTGTAATTGGTACGTAAATATACGTATCGTAAACAAGTAATATAATGATGAGAAAAAATCATTCCTTCGGAGATTATGTAATTAAAAACTAATTTTAAGACTAAAAAAAATAAAGATCAATTTTATGTGTTTTGAGAAAACAAAATTAAAAGAACTAAAAATAAATAGCAGTAATTAATTAACTCAAAATTAGTAGCTAAGAAGATATGTGAAAAAAATATCTAGGTAATATTTAATCTCCTAATTTTATAAGCATGTGAAATACTACAATTCTTCCAATATAATTACCAATAAATTATATGATCAATTAAATCTAATCTAGTATGTATTTATTTTGTAAGTAAACTACATACCATATATTAGTTAACCTAATCACACTCTCATGTCAATTAAATTTCATATTACTCATTAAGTTCATCAATTATAGATCACATACATAAAAATCATACATTTCTACTTAGAAATTATGTATGTTATTTAATCAAGACAAATAATTAAATAATTCTTTCAAATCTATTTATTTGCCTTTATAGATCAATTGTGGCCAAATAATTAATAACATAAAAATCAGATTAAATATTATAATTAAATTGAAATCATAATTGTGGTAAAATATTAGTTCATCACATATAGAAAATTGGGTTTATAAGACTCCTTAAATTAATAAAATAGTTAGACATAATTAAGTTCATAAATCTTATATTGTTTAATAAGAAATTCATACAAAATAATAATGAAAAAAGAAGAAGAATAAATACAATCAACCTCTAAAATTGTAGTATCAGTCTTCTCTTAAATCTTTATCGAATTATATCTTTTTTTGAACTCCTCTCACTTTTTGGCCATTGTTGTATTTTTCTCTCTTAGTTTTGATACTGTATATATTGTATGTGGTGTTGCTTTATACTTATATTGAAAAATTTGATATATTTTAGAGTTGTATTAAGATTGGGATGTGAAAAAGAAACGCGTCTCACACATGTTATGCCTTTCACGCACGTTGAAATCGTATATATATATATATATATATATATATATATATATATATATATATATATATATATATATATATATATATAAGAGGTGAAAATTAACTTGGGTGATGTTGGCGAGAGAATAGGTGTGTCGTGTGCATCCACCAACCTGCTAAGTACACCCATTTTTGTTAAGTATATTCATAAGTATTTCTAAGTACATCTACCTATCAAATAAAAAAATCATAAAAATCTCATAAATTTTCAAAAAATATAAAAAATTAATATTTTCAATAAAACAAAATAATTAACTTTTAGATCGTTTCACCTACATGAACATAATTAAACACAAAATAAGTATTTTTTTATGATATATTATTACAAAACAAGACAGATAAGTAATTTAAAAGTGACCAAATAAAACTAATTTCTTATAGTTATCACACCTTCAAGCTTAACTCTTTGCTTGCCTTCAAGCAAAGCCAAATCTATCTAGCTAACATGATATGGGCAATATATATATATATATTAATACATGTATATTTAGCGAAAACTATCCTCCTCAACAGTCATACAATTCATTACAAAGAGATTCACATATCTATCAATACAAAGATATGCAAGATTTTTGACAAATTGATTTTGGTGTATGTTGCACATGATATTATTCAATGTACTCATGAAATCAATCTATATGAGTATGCTAATGAGTTATTTCTTAGAACAAATTTCATATGTTTATTTTTCACATTTCTCTCTATTAATATAAATATGCACTTAGTTAAATATCAATAAGGGCTTTACATGCGTATAATGTAAGACTTTGGTGTGGGTTGTTGTGTGTTTTACAACACACAGAAATTGTGCAAGTATACACGGTCACAAGTAATAAAGATTTGTAAGTAAAGATCGTTCCCACGGAGATTTGTTACTATAGTTTGTTGAGTACTAAAATTGTATCTCTCTAATTTTATCCAAAATAATCGTTGATTGTAAAAGTTAGAAAAATTGTTTAAAAATAAAATAAAAGAAATCTAGGATTGCAATTTTTCACTAAATTATTCCACACTAATCATATTATTTTCTTTTGATTTATATTTTTTAGTACATTTAATTTGTCAACCGAAAACTTCTATTTTTATTCATAAATCTCTTCTGAGCTCCGTATAAACACACCTCGTTAAATTAATTCACTATATCTCTATGAGAATTAAATTCAATAAGATTCATTAAGTTTTAAGTTCTCAAATGGCCATCACATTACAATTAGGGTATATTCCTATCCTTAAATCATACATGTCATTCTGTTCTGAGCAATACACGCTGATGCCTCTTCCAAGTTTATTTATGTGCCATGAGATCGTTTTTGATAAAATTAAGTAAATAATCAAAAATCATTAAGCACAAGATAGAGTGAACAAATCGAGCGTCTTATAAATCTTTCAAAAATAGTTAAAATCAAGCTTCGTAGAATTTAGATCAAATGCAATCCTAGAAAAATTAAATTACTTCATTAAATTAAAATAAAAATTACAACACATTCAGAAAAATTAAAAGAAGAAGAAAGGAAATGAAAACATCATGTAGCGAAATATTTGGCACACGTAGAACACAACAAAAGCCAAAAATGGCTTCTGCGTGTTCGGCAGTCCAACCCCTAATACCACAAAAATTCTAAACAAAAAAAAACTTCTTAACTCTATAATCTTATCACCTATTTATAGCAACAAAAATACAACTAAACAAATATACATTTTTCTTTAATTACGCAGACACGCGTATAATATTTGTATCGAAAATAAAAATAAGACGCGTGGGGGACACACCGTTACAACAAAAATATTATTTTAAACTGAGTGGGAGACACGGTGCGTGCTTCTGATTTTGCTTTCAATATACTCTGCCACGTGTCGCGATCTCATTTTTGAAAAATATAGTGGGACACGTGGCATCCTTCAATTGGTGAGAGCAAAAGGGGTGTATGGAAATGCGCCACGCGCATGGCAGCGGGGACATGTGGCGGGCGACAACGATGCGCACAGAAAGCGTGTGCCTTTTCCGTGCGTTCTAGTTTACTAAATTTATGCCACGCGTCGTTATATTACCATTTGGAAGATTTAGGAGACACGTGGCTTCTGCTTATTACGTAAAGCGAGAGGGTGCACGCCTCTTGATGTCGCGTCGCCTGAAGATTTTAGGCAAGCGATTCGGTCGGTGCGGCTTGGTTCCACGCGGCTTCACGGGACCATTCATTTGATCCGACGGACGGTGATACGCCTCGGGAGAATTTCTGCGCAGCCGACATGTATGGGTCCCAGCTCTGCGTGCGGCTTTGTCGTAAGTGGGCCAACTCGGCACCGAGCCGCGTAAAAGAATCTGCGCACACGCGATTTGGTCGGGCTTGATCTAGGACGCGCATCTTAGCCATTTATTTTACCTCGGACGGTCCACGTTGCGCTTGCATAATAAGCGCGTGGCTTAACTTCTCACTGTGAGAATTTAAAACTTTCCTTAATTATATTTTCACCCACAAATATATTTCAAATTACATTTTAAACTTTGTTTAATTGCAATACAGCCCTTTGGTAATTTAAATTAAATTTTAAACTCTTAATAATTAAAATTAAGCCCAAATTTAATTTAATTTATATTTTCAACATTTATAAATTGCAATTAAATACTCATTTATTTTGAAATTAGAGTTTTGGACGAAAACTTGCAATTAATTACGTTTTCGATACAAATTATTTACTTTTCATAAAAAATATAAAAAACAGTAAATACTAATTTATTCATCGAAAATTAACTAAAAACATTAAGAACATAGCAATTACAATTACTAAAATAGGTGAAAATAAGTGTATAAAATACAGTTATCAGGGGTCGATAAATGAAGACATTTAGGCTATTTTTACATCTTACCTTTCTTTTTATTCATCATACACTGTTTAACTATAATTGAGATTTTACTTGATATTTTAGTGCACCCTATCTTTCCATTCTTTCCATATTTCTTTATTCCTCATCTTTTTGTAACTTTACAATAACTCCAAACTTATTTTCAATTTTATTTTTTTTTCTTTAATGGGATAATTGTATTGTGAGTTTTTTTTCTCTTTTTTAATAGGTTGCATTACATTTTACATTACTCTATAGCATAACACATGATTGCAATTTTTTTCTTTTTATACAAGCTAAAGGTACAAGGGTAAAAACTTTACATACTTGTAATGTAAAGCTTAGGTGTCGGTCAATGAATGAAGACATTTAAGTACTTTCAATACCTTAACTTTCTTTTTATTCATCATGCACTTTTTAACTACAATTGAGTTTTAACTTGACATTTTAGTGTACTCTTTTCATATTCTTTTATTCCATTTTTTTTGTAACTTCACAATACCTCCAAACTTATTTTCAATTTCTTTAGAGAGATAATTATGTTGTGATTTTTTTTCTTACTCTCTTTTATAGGGTGCATTACATTTTATCTTACTTTGTAGCATAACACATGATTGTATTTTTTTTTCTTTTCATATAAGCTAAAGGTGCAAGGGTAGAGGTAATGCTTATTGATTAGGCATAAAATGTGGATTAAAGATACGAAAGGTTCTTTGATTGGCTTAAGTAGATGAATGCATATATTAACAATGGTTAACTTGAAATGCTCAATCGATCCAAATAAATAATATTCAAGATTTTGCCTCAAGGGATGAACAAATAGATTCTAAAACCTCGTATATCTTATCAACTCGCATAACTCAATACAAAATTTCTCTCAATAAGAACACCAAAATCAATTATGAACCTATGCGTAAAATTTGAATCAATTCAATTAAAACTAGCAAGCATATCACATGATTAATACAAGTATCTTAACAAATATGTTACATTTCTTATCCTAGTTATAACAACCAATTTTCATCATTGAGTTCATATATTTCATATCAAGCATTTATACATTTAATTTTCATATATTTATTAATTTTTATCGAAATCATGATTGAAAACATCCTAAAAACCAAATTCCCTAAAAATTAAAAGTACATACAAAATACTAAAGTAGAGAATGAGGTTCCCTCCCCCAAACTTAAATTGTATATTGTCCCTAATATGCATATATAAATATGAAAAAGTAAAAGGAAAGAAAACTCCCTTAATCTTGGCACACAACATCTGTCATTGAAATGCTCAATATTGTTGTGCCATTGTTTTTCACATTAATTCACCTACAAAACAAAAACAATAAAAATATAAGTCAAATATCGTTGGGTTGCCTTCCAACCAGCGTCACATTTAACTTTCTTAATTAGGTGGTTATATCAAGTCCTAAGGTATATCCCTCTATGTCTATTTACTTTTGAGTTTGCACGGAAATAGTTTGAGTCTTGATTTTTTCAATAATACTTTATGTTCTACTTTAAAAATACGGTGCTCATCTAATTTATGTATTTCCAACATCTTTTTTAAGTCTCTATTGGACTCTTCTGCTTGCCCGCTTGATTGGGTATGTGAGTAAAAGTATGAGGTCTAAACTTTTGTCCCTTCAATATATGGGTTGAACTTAAATCCTATCGCAAAACTCTCCACAACCACAAAAGGTAAACAAAATATCATTCCATACTTTCAAAATTAACACAAATTTAGTTGTTTGTTGGTGATTTTGCTTAATTGTTTATAGCATCATGTGTAACAGTCTTAAGTGTGGATAAATCAATAGATTCTTTTAAGTTATCATCACAATTAGTAACATTTATCTTAAAAGCATTCATTAGAAGTATCAATATCAGGGGGTTTAGATGCTTTAAAAACTTTAAATATTATTTGTTCGTCTTGCACTCCCATGGTAAGCACACCTTTTTTATACCAATGAGTGCTTTTTTAATTGCTAAGAATGGACCACCAAATATCATAGAAATGTTACTCTCCTCTTCCATATCCAGTACAATAAAATCTATTGGAAAGATGAACTTGTCTACTTTTACTAGCATATCTTCTAACGCACCCTGAGGTCTTTTAATTGATATATTTTCCTTTTGTAATGTTACTGAAATGGGTTTGGTTTTACCAACCCCCAATCTTTTGAAAATTGATAATGACATAAGGTTAATGTTGGAACCCAAGTCACACAATGCTTTTTCAAAGTGGATGTTTCCAATAGTGCCAGGGATGTCAAAATTACCTAGATCTTTAAGTTTTTGGGGTAGTTTTCTAGCAAGGATGGAACTACAACATTCAATTAGAGTTATTATTTCATTATCTCTAAACCATCTTTTCTTAGATATGATGTCCTTCAGAAATTTGGTATAAGAAGGCATTTGTTCAAGTCCATCTGTAAATGATATATCTATGTGCAGTTTCTTGAAGACTTCTAGGAATTTTGAAAACTCCATATATGACTTTTGTTTTTGTAGTCTTTGAGAGAAATGAATAATGGTTTTGAAGAGGTGACTCTTTTTGGCTGAATTATTTCCTTTTCATTACTCTCTTTATCCACTAATTATTCCTCATCCTTTTTAGTTTTCGGTTCCTCCTTATCCTTTTTAGTCTTATGCTCCTCCTTTAGAGTTTTATCACTCCTCAAGGATATGGCATTGCAATGATCTCTACCTTCTCTTATTGGGTTTATAATTGTGTCACTTGGAAGGTTACCTTAAGGCCTTAGACTTATGTTTTGGGCCAGTTATCCCATTTGGTTATCTAAATTTCGAATTGAAACCTCTTGAGTGGACACTTTTGTATTTATTAGTTGGATGAAGTCTTTCATCATCGCCATTGATGCATTTGTATTTTCCTCTATAGGTGGATTTTTCTCTTAGGCTTGTGATTGCTTTGATTGTTGAAAACCTAGTGGTAGAAATGATTGACGATTGAATTGATTACAACCTTTATTGTTGTTATTATTCCAAGAGAAATTTAGATGTTGTCTCCATCCTGGGTTATATGTGTTCGAGTATGAATAATTGTTTCAGTTTACATTATCCCCATAGAATACTGATTTATGATTATCTAGACAATTATCAAACAAATGGGCTCTCTCATAAAACACACAAAACAACCCTAAATCTAAGACTAGGTTTGTACTCGCTAGCGAGTTTTGAGCCTTAAAAAGATTTACCAAAGACGACACTTGAGTTATATATTGAGATTTACTTCTTGCACTTTGACTATTCTTCTATTGGTTACCATTTTGTCCATTGGCCATTGATAATTATTGCTATCTATTTTCTCAAGTAAATTTTAAGGTTGATTGTAGGATTTAGTTAGTAAAGCTCAATTAGTGAATGCATTAATAATGATTCTTGTTTTAGCATTGAGACCATTGTAGAAAGTCTCCATTTGGATACAACGAGGGATACCATGGTAATGAGACTTCCTTAGCAACTCTTTGAATGCTTCATATAAAGATTCTCCTTCATATTGTTGGGAGAAGGTAATGGCATTCCTAAGCTTGGCATTCTATATTAGTGGGAAGTATTTCATCAAAAATTTCTTTGCAAAATCATTCCAAGTCATAATGAAATCAGGTGACAAATAGTTTAGCCAAGTTCAAGCACAATCTCACATTGAGTAAGGAAATAATATAAGCTTAAATGCCTCTTCGGTCACACCACTAAATTTGAATGAATCTCTAACTTCCATAAACAATTTGAGATGAAGATGAGGATACTCCATTAGTAATCCGCTGAATTGTCCAACTGTTTGAAACATTTGAAAAATCACTGGCTTTAGTTAAACTAATTAGCTCAAATGTTTGATCTTATAATACTTAGATTAAGTCCTTCCAACATAGTTAATGCATATTCATTCATAGTTATGTCCTTATCATCTACAAAAGGTATCTAGTTGTTCAAATTTAGCTCATTATTGTTTATTTTTTATAGATTAGCTATTTTTTTTACTTGGGTGAAAACTTGTTGTTTTCGTATTAATATTAAAGTACAATCGATTTCAAGATCTGAAGGAAAGCTTTCATCCTTAAAGACTTTGTTCATGTAATAGACTTAAATGTTTTTAATAGCACTAAATTAGATGTTTAAATTAATAATAAAGGACTAAATAATTAAATAAATAAATTAAAGTATGATAAATAAATAAAGGAAAATAAATAAAGAGATATAACTAAAAATAAATAACTAACTAAATAAATTAAAATAAAGAAAATTAAATTAAGAAAAATAACAATAATAAAATAAAATAAAAAATTAATTTATAATATTTATAATCCCGATGCCAAAAACTTGATTACATACGAATTATATTTAATGAATACACAAATATATGTATCA
Source organism: Hippophae rhamnoides (assembly GCA_033030585.1). NCBI lineage: Eukaryota > Viridiplantae > Streptophyta > Magnoliopsida > Rosales > Elaeagnaceae > Hippophae > Hippophae rhamnoides. The sequence goes on along the minus strand of CM065436.1, from coordinate 643,522 downwards.
TAATAAGTAATATAATGAGATCGTTCTCACAGAAATTATATTATTAGAAACTAATTTTTAAAACAAAAAACTAAAAAATAATTTTTTTTTGTTTTTATATTTTAAGAAAGCAAAATCAAAAGAATTAAAAATAATTAACAATGATTAATTAAATCAGAATTAACAACTAAGTAGATATATGAAAAAATATTTAGGAATAATTTTCTAAAAATGTGAATCACTAAAATTTCCTAGTATAATTACAAATTAATTATATGATCAATTTAATCAAATCTACTATGTATTTCTCTTTCAAGTAAACTATACACCATATAATATTTAACCTAATCATATTTTTATGTCAATTAAATTATATAATTCTCATTAAGTCCATAAATTATGGATGACATATATATGAATCATATATCTCTACCTAAAACTATGCATACTATTTAATCAAGACAAACAATTAAATAATTCTCTCAAATCTATTTAATTGTCTATATAGATTAATTGTTAGCCAAATAATTATAGGATAAAAATAAAATTAAGAAATATAATTAAATTGAAATCATTATTGGGTAAAATATTAGATTATCACATGTTAAAAATTGGGTTCATAAGAACCCTAGATTAATAAATTAACTAGACATAATTTTGTTCATAAAACTCATATTTTTTGTAAAGAAATACATAAAAATTGATAAATAAAGGAGAAGAAGAAGAAGAAGAAGAAATAAAATTCATATCTTGAATTGTAATACCAATCTTCTCTTTAATCTCTACTAAAATTGTATTTCTCTTTTCTTAACTCCAAAAATTGATAAAACTTATGTTAATTTAGATCCATTAGGGTTTATGGGGTAATTAGGAAGTTAAATATAACTCAGGTAGAATTTGAACCATCATATCAACTTTAGATAAGGACTGAGATAAAAAAAGAAAAAATTAACAACACTAGCCAATAGGAGTGCGACACATAGCACACATAATTTACTAGGTGAATTAGAGTGCGACGTATGTTGGAAGGATTGGTCTCGATCAATATAGGCATCAACACGTGGTGTAACATGATTCGTGATTATGAATTTCATGGCGCACAGTTGGAAGGAATGGACGGGTACTATGATGACACGTGGCGAGAGTGTTGACCAAGAAATGAACTCGGAATAAGTGTTGTGCTGACATATGGCATGACACTTCATCACACTCTACACATGAAGTTTCCTGATTGGGCCTTTCCACTTGTGTGGCACCCATGTGGCAGTTTTTGATTGGTTATGCATTAAAAAATTCATAAAACAATCTGTAAAAATTTCAAAAATTATATTTTCACCCCTTTTCATTATAAAGATCGTATTTTAATATTTTTAATCAAAAAATACTATTTATTAAATAAAACGAGAAAATATTACAAAACAAATGCATTGATGACTCTACTTTCTTAAAGTTACCATATGTGTGTTGCACATGATATCATTCTATGCTCTCATGAAATCAATCTATATAAGCATGTTAATTAATTAAATCTTAGAAAAATTTTTATAGGTCTATTTTTCACATCCCTTTGTACTATTATAAATATACATTTAGTTAATGATCAATAATAGTTTTATATGCTTGTAATTTAAGGCTTAGGTGGGGGTTGATAAATAAACACATTTTAACTCTTTTTACACTTTAGCTTTATTTTTATTTATTATGTACTTTTTAACTACAATTGAAATTTTACTTGATATTTTAGTACACTCTATCTTTCCATTCTTTTCTTATTATTTAATTCCATATATTTTTGTAACTTCACAACACCTCCAAACTTATTGTTAATTTTATTATTTTATTATTTTCTTTAATAGGGTACATTACATTTCAACTTACTTTATAGCATAACACATGATTGTAATTTTTTTTCTTTTTATATAAGCTAGATGTGTAAGGGTATATATAATACTTATTGGTTAGTCATAAAATGTGGTTTAAGATATAAAAGATTCTTAATTGGGCTCAAATGAGTGACTAAAGATATTAAAAATGTTTAGCCTGAAAGGCTTAACTGATCTAAATAAGATCTAAATCATTTAGTTAAGTGGACCGGTGGTTTTTCTCTTAGGTAATGATTGTGGCTTAGGTTATTTTCACCTAAAAATATCATGTTTTATTTCCGCACTATATTCTTACACGCGATTGCATACTTAACCTTTTTATCTAGGTTAATTAAGTCTGTCATTTATAAACTTTTTATCGGTATCAAAGACAACACTAAAGACACTTAGTGAGTTTGATTCTTAGGGGCACAAACTTCTACTTATGAACCAAACGAAAGAAGATGGGTTATTTGTCAGACCCCCACTATTTGATTGGTATAATTACCTTTACTAAAAAACAAGGATGTGGCATTCAAAAGATTTAAAAATGAGTCTGTTGTTGTCAATAACTCTTAGTTGAAAGACACATAAGTTATTAAGTTATTGCCACAAACTAATGTAGTTTTGTAATGAGATTTTATGCATAACTCAAATGCTTTTACAAACAACCATTTATGAGCTTTCATTGATTTTAGTTCTAATTCTTACATCCCTTACTCAAACTCAGGTATTGTTGTAGCTTCTACAGCCCTTTAAAAATAATAACTCAAACTTCCTCCTTTGACTTACTTCGCATAGTTTTTATGTATGTGCTATATGCATATTCTATACTCTAAATTAAGTACCATGAACATCACTATTGATATAGTTTTCTTCATTTCATCACTCATAATAGTATAATAGTATAATAGTATTCTTCACTAATTTCCAAGTCTATAAACAAAATTCTAACAAATCATTTTCTTTTGATATTTGACTCAGTTTCAAATATAGCATAAGCCAAAGGGTATATTTCATTTTTTACATTGACACCCACGATATATAGAAGAATGCCTACATTATTTCATTTCAAATGACATCCATCTACTCCTATAAATCTTGGATAACCTCTTTTTCATTCTTCTTTAACAGTATCCAAACAAACATAAAATCTATTAGACTTTACAACACCTTTTTTGTCATTCCCTTTTTTTAGTACAATTGTAATTTCAAGGTTGTTTATCTTAAGCTGCTCAACGTATGAAACAATTTTAGATATTGGTATTTGTATTCTCCATATATTAATTCCTTAGCCTTGGTCTTTGCCTTTTTCACAACATATTTACTCATTTCAAGAATAAACTTTTCTGTAGCTATATTTTGAACTATGGTATATTTTTCCTTAGATTCATTCACAGAGAATTCTAACACGTTCTTTAACCCATTATTCCTTTTACGAGTATAAAACTCCTCACTATGAATTTTGTAAATAATAAACACCGAAGTTCCAAATCATTACTTAGCAAATAACTTCGTCTTGCAATTCTCTATTATGTCTCAATACATATAGTTTTATAGCATATCTCAGTCACCAAAGCTTCAAAAACCATTTCAATATGAAATTCAATTGTATCTTTATATAGTCTAATCTTCTTAAAAATAGTCTACGATACCCATTGCCACAAATATTTTACAATATTTACAGTTTGAAACAATAAAATAAATATTTTACACATCAATTAAGTTTTTCCAATTTGAAACAAATATTTTAGGATAAAACAAATGTCCGTTACAAAGTAAAACATGCATGTATATAGAGACCACTTCAGTTATAACAAAAGTATTAAAATAAAACCCTAACACATTTGGGATCTCAAAAAATTTTAGCATTGACAACCATTTTTCTGCCACTCCTTTTATAAACTACCCCCAATTTCAACATAAAAAATAACAAAAATGAAATAAAAAAAAATGTAATTTAAACAATATTAGGGATAACAATCCACTATCATTATCACAAAAAAAGAAACAAATTTTTTTATTCTTTTCATAAAAAGTATCACATAGTTTCTTTTCATACAATAATGGCTACACAAAATCGTATTCTTCTTGGACAAAATATGACAGAAAGAATATTACCAACTTCAATCTCTCAACAAATTTCTTCAATTTTTTTGATTTCTCAAACTACCTCGAATGGTCCGATTTGTTGTTCAAAATGGGAGCTTGAATCAACTAGTCTAGTTTGTTTCTCGAGTTCGAATGGTAGAAGACACAAATGACTAGGTGATTTTTCTTTTTTTTTTCTTTGTTTCATAATGTCGAGAATATGACAAAATTACTCAATCCTTCTCATTATTTGCATGCTTTTTTTTAAAATAATTTATTAATAAAATATTTAATTAAATATATTAAAAGTTTGTATTTGATATTTTTATAAGTTAAAAGAAATAATGAACACATTTTTTAATGAGTATTTTTTAAAAGTTAAAAGACTAAACAACATTTCCACTCAAAGAAAAGGGACCTTTATTATATTTTTTTTCCTTTAATCGTATCATTTTTAAAAAAATTATAATTTAAAAATAATGACCAAGCACTTCCATTTGTTATTTTGTTTTTAAGAACAAGATGATGTTTTTAAAACTAAAGAACTATTCTTATATCGTTTTATTGGACCTAATATTCTTATATAATACTATAAGTAGTTATTATTTTAAAAAATATAATTAATTTGGAGCCTACTTACAAATAAATAAATAAATAAATTATTTCACGTATAATGTTTCAATAAAAATAAAACTTAATACTCACGTCAATATATAATCAACTTGAAGCTCGTACAAAACTCATAGAGCATTTTGTCATCTTCGTATCTTGTAAAGGAAAACATTATTTGTATAAACAATTGAAAAAAAATGATTAATATTGTAAACAAAAATATTGAAGATTTTGGTTAAAAGGAATAATTAAAAATAAGGGATTTACGAAGCTTTAGCCATTATATGTCAAACGCTCCTAACCGAGTCCAGAAAACATAGAGAAAAAGTAATTAGTATTTGTCAAATTCATTATTTTCTCATATTCTTCTCACTCCTCTACCAAAAAAATTCATTAGTCATATCACCTAGATATATGAAACCATATTCGCAGAGTGTCAACCAAAAGCAGCTGCTTATAGTAATTGTACATATAAGAAACTTACAGTGTGTCAAATTTGACGAGTTTCATAAGCTGCTCTTAATGGAAGATTTGAATTATCAGTGTGTTATATTTTCGAATACTTAAGTGCCTATTTCACCTCAACTATTTATACTCATGTTCTGCAAAGGCACTGGTAGGCTGTGGAAAGACACTTGCAGTTGACCTGTAGGAAACCACTTGTGTTTTCCTGCAGTATTTGATCTGTGGCAATGTATGTATACATAAATTAGAATTCAATCAAATTATATAAACCTAGGCGAAAACTATTTGGGAAGTCAAATAAACCCAATTTGGATGATATGTAACTAAAAATACAGTATTTTTTTAATGAAAAACTAAAAATATTATTTTCCCCATTTTAAATAAGTTTCCATGCACTCAATTACTCTGAGATGGCATACAATGAAAAATTTGTTAGTATTGGATGTGAACTGCCTGTAACTGCTATAAAAATGTTTAAATTTACAGAGAAATAGTTACGTTTACAGAAATCACCTCAAAATGATATTGATGAGCAATAAAAAACCTGACCAACTGTTATTTGAAAAATACGTTACCTCACATCTGCTAGAAATGAAAGTTGGAGTGAATTTACTAATTGCAAGAAAAGGCATAGAAGTTGGATTGAGTGCATTGTTTAGGGAATAATAGTGAATATAACCCAAATTACTTATGCAACGATCATACGAGAAAGTTCAAAGTATTCCTACCTAAACATGACAATTAAAATTCTAACAGCTGGATATTATGACTTCATAAGAGCAGATAGCCATGAAGTAGAATTCCTTGCCAGCAATAAGGTTCTAAGTCAGTCAGTGCTGCTGCCAAAAGTTGAACTTTGAGGAACAGATGGAGGTACATGTTGGGGAGAAAGGTAGAGTCCTTCCTTATTGTTTTCAGTGCTAGCACCTTCAATATTTGGTGAATATGGTTTTGTCACTTTCCTTTTCAGAGTTTCCTGAATAACATAAACAAAATGAAACTTATCAATACAGAGAAAAAGTACGCTTTGGCAAACAGTGTTACCGCATGTAGATTTTCAAATATTCAGCAAATCATGTTTCTTTACTTCAATTTTGTTTTTCCTTTTAAGTTTAGCAAACCTACCAAATATTTTGACAAACATGATTATTATGAATACAATTTACCATATATCAAGTCTCTTGTTTTGAAATGATAGTAATTAGTAAATGAAGATAAGTAGCTGACCTTGGACTTGTTTGGTCCATAAGTGTTCCTTGCTAGCTCAATCGACGAGTAAACTACCATTGCCTGTTGCGTTCCTGGGAAGCACTTTATGACACGGAATTGTTCTTTCAAATCTGCCGATCTAGCTTGTAGATATAAAATGAGACGTGAAGGTGGTGAACTTGGGTCGTCTTTCTTTCCCTGCATTAGTTCCATTGTTGCCAAATCATCCCAGAGGACATCCCACACTATTGAACATGGATCCTTTGCTGGACTGAACTTCCTTTGACCAATAATGTTGGAAGGTTGCTGAAATTCACAGAAAGGTATAGTTAATTTTGTTGCTGTCCCCTGCTTGCAGTCATTGTACAGAAATGAAAAGCGAATATTATATTTCTGGCAAAGCCAACTTACTTGCAATAATATCACTCTTCGATGAGTGACCACCAGAACTTTCCCTTTGGGCAGTAAAAAGTGGTCTTCATAAGCATCAGACAATGCAAATTTTCCACGCACCTTAAACAGATCAACTTGACTGAAAAATGAGCCTGATTCTGCCAATTGTAGTATAACCTTCATGAAAAAAAATACGTTCAGAGCCAAGATCCTAGAACATGAGCAGGTCATCAATGAATTAAAGGGAAAAGTCACAAAATAGCTCGAGTTACCAATATTGACAATCAAGTTTGAGTTATCCATATTTCACAATATGTTTTGGTGCATTATTTACTTTTTTTTCTTCGTTTTTTACAATTACACACCCTTGTGTCTCACAACTTTACTAAATCTAGATTGCGAATTCCAACAACTTAAAACTACATTGTGAAATAGTCTAAAACTTGAAACTATTCTAGGTGATTAGAGAGAAATTATCACTACTTTAGAATTTCTAACACCATAATTTTAATTTCATGAAAAAATAATCTTTTATCAATGATAAAATTCAAGAACTTAAGGCCAACATATATTATAAAACATCTAAAAATATATTTCATTCCCAAATTGTAACCCAAAAAATTTAAATTCTAATTTGTAATGTGAGAAAAAAAAAGCCTGCCTAGCTTATGAACCAAAAGCTCTTTGTAACTTTAAACAATTATGAAAACTTTTTCTTTGTGTTCTAGTCTGCAGGGTGGCTTGAACAATAGAGAGGACGGTTGAGTAGGAGACGTGAGTTTGGTTTTACAATAGGATTTTCTAATATTAACTCCTAAGGTCTTACCTTTTTTTTTTAATTTAAAAATATACATCTTTAAATAATTCACCTTAGCGAGTATTTCCTATTCCATATAAAGTTATAATTATATCTTCAAGTTACCTTTTTTTAATTATTACTTTTTGCGATGTTGTGTACTAGGAGGTACCCAAGTGTGGTATGTATATAGGGACAGGGTGACCGATGTGTACGACCTACCGAGAGAACATAAAGACATGAAGTGCAGAAAAATACAGACATGATCTCATCATATGATAAGATTTGACAGCAAGTCAGACATGATCGTTCCATTGAGATGGGTAATGACGTCTATATATAGACTTATGTGACTCATTATAGAAATCTAACTCTCTCAAATCTTGCAACACTTGTAATTCTCTTTAAACAATTGACGCCTACCATGAGAACTTGAGTGTTTCAGTCTATATTAAGAATTTGAGACCCTTCATTTGAAAAATAAGGAGAATCACTTGGTGTACTAAGAAATTCACTTTTCATCATGTCCAGCCATCGCGCTACATCCGTTTCAAAAAGAAATACTATTCAGAGTCATATTAAGCACCCCGTACCCCAGGACCCTAGGACTAATTCATGGAGCACATAACTCATCAAAGCAACCCACCTTACGAAGATTGGGATATCATTCTAATAATTCATCCGAAACAATAAAAAGGGTGGAAGTTACTAAAATAGTGACGCATGTTGCTACTTTAGTAAGTGTTAATTTTAAAGAAGTATCTGTAGACAAAAGTGTTCAAATAGAAAAATTTCAACAAGATGTGGTGAAGTTACAACAAGCATTTATCCGGTCCAAAAATGATAACAAGAAACTCTGCACTCTTTTGTTACAAGAAAGCTATTCAAAAGAAGTTGAAAGCTCTTTCCAAACTATTACAGCTACTCTATCCCCGCAACCATCACATCCAACAAGAGCTCATCAAATTTCCAAACCAAGAAACTGTCAACCCTCTAATCCACCACAAACTCAATAACATGGCTATCCTAACAAACCCACCAATGATTAACTTGAAACACACACACAAATGCCTTACACAAAGACACGTGCTAATACCCAATCGAATCATCTCGATAATGAATGGGATGATAAATGCAAAAAGATGAAAGAAAAAATCTTTGATCAATTCAAAAAATAAGGAAAGAGACATCCAATGAATGATATTGAGGCTATGTGTGACCAATTATCAACATCCATGTTTTCTGACGAAATACAATTAATAATAATCCCATCTAAATTTTCAACCCCAAAATATCCACCTTATAAAGGATATACAACCTAATAGCCCAAGTCATACACTTCAAAATGACCGGCTCCAATGCCCATCCCGAAAGAAAAAAAGAACTTCATGTTCTGTAAGATTTTTGCTTCAACTTTTCAAGACACGACATAGAAATGGTTTTTCAAACTTTCACCTAAAAACATTATTAATTTCAATCAATTGGTCAAGACATTTATCACAAATTATGCCTACAACAAACCTATTCGAAAAGAATCACACAATCTGTTCTCCACAGTCCAATAAAAAGAAGAAACGACAAAGAACTATTCTTTTCTTTTCTTTTGAGATAAGTATCTATTTATCCTATATTTCAGCGTTGATAATTTTGGGATGAATTGGAACTTGTGCTTTATGTTATCAAGTGTCAAGAAGCACTTTAACTATAACATATTATTCATTATTTTTAATATATGTTTATTATTGATTAGATTATTTTTTTTTTCTATCTTTTAATTACACTAATATTAAATTTTATTAGTTTAAAGTATCATGTTATTACATGTCCACTAATAAATGAATAATTTATCCAAACATAAGACATACTTGAAGAGAAAGAAAGACATATAAAGATAAAGATTAAAGATGTTAAAATAATAATAAAATAGATGAATGATGTATATATGGGTGAGCATTTTCTTTTTCAAAAACCAACCAACCAACCCAAGTCCAAACCAAATCTATATATATATATTTTAGGTTAATTAGTCCAAATAGATCAAAAAATATCAAAACTGATTTTATCAAGTCGATTGAAGGTTCAAAATTAAAAAAATCTTCCAAAACCAAACCAAAACTAAACTTTTAATACATATTAATTTTTTAAATATATTTTTTACTTAGTCATATATATAAAATGTACTCATTATAAAAGAAAAATCAAAAAGCAATATGAAAACTTTTAAGCTTATCTCGTAGAGTTGTTACATGAAGAGATTCAAGGAGGAGAAAATAGAGATTTCACAGTGCCCTAATTCTATTGCTATCGAGACCTTCAGGAAAGAGATAAGAAGGGACACGAGGTTGCTTGTAAAACTCACTAAAACTACTCCTTATTCGCTGGAAGTGTTCTATGAGAAGATACAAAAATTTATCAATGTTGAAAGAGAGATGAAACCCGGCAAAGTCATCACATCAACATCTCAACCAAGCCTACTACGAGCAAGAATGTGGAAAGGAAACCTTTCGTGGATAGGCATCCCAATCCTCTTCGTTTTAAATCAACAATAACAATCAGAGAAAGGCTATAGACATGGGATAAATCTTTGTTATCTATTAGGGGGCCACCATTGCATATGTCCCTTATGGATGCCATCTCCATCCATCTAGAAGATGGAGAGATTGGAACAAGTGAGGTGGCCTTAACCTATGCAAACACCCCAAAGGGACCCCAATAAATATTGTGAATTCCATAAAGATATTAGTCACTTTACCAAAGATTGCAAACATCTCAAATAAGAGATCGAACAACTCTTATCGGAAGAACATCTGGGAGATATAGTAGACGAAAACAAAAACAGAGCTCTTAGACAAGAAAATAGGAGATGTAATCCAAAGAGGGATGTAGTTCCTCTTAATCCTCCACACAGAGAAGATAAACAAATTCAACCACCTCACCTCAAGGCAATACTCGCATAATTCATACCATCCATAGTGGTCTAACTATGTCAAAAATTACACACAATTCTCACAAGAGACACATCATCCAATGTACATCTCAATGCTTGAGGGACCAACATTTATCAACGTTCCTTGATATGCGGATAGACCCTAAAGAGATCACCTAACAACAAATGACTTTGGTCGGATTCAACGGCAATGTTACTATGTCTGTGGGAATGATACAACTTTCTGTCTCACTGGAAGGAAATATTATACTCACCAATTTTGTTATCTTGAACACTCCCACCTCCTACAATGCAATATTAGGAAGGCCATGGATTCATAAAATGAAAACCGTTCCATCAACATACCATCAATTGATATGGGGTGAAAGAGATGAAGGTAGTTTAGGAAAAAAATGAAGAGCTATTATAACACTGCCATGAAAAATGCAAACTCCACCTCTACCTCTAAATAACAATTAAAGAGTTTCTACCATAAAAGACCGACTTCGACAAGCCATTTACATCACCAAATATTGAATATGGGGCATAAGGTACATTAGGTAGTTCCGGTCAGAGATGTGAGAGTTTTGAAGATTAGTTCCACATTACCCCAGATGTCAAGACAAACTTGATCCAATTCCTAAAGAGAAATGTGGATCTTTTTGCTAGGAAACTAGAAGACATACCTAGTAATCACCCGGACATAATCATCCACGAGTTGAACGTGGATCCCCAAAAAAAGGTTCAACAACAAAAACAAAGGTTCACAAGAGAAAAAAAAACAACATTATCAAAAGCAAGGTTGACTCGCTCAAAAAGGTAGGATGAGTTAGAGAAGTAGACTACCCTATATGGCTTTCAAACGTGGTATCGCCACTAACCTTAATTTTGGTACAATTAGAGATTGTTTTCCTTATCGCATATTGATCAATTGGTTGATACCACTACTGATTTTGAAGTAATGAGTTTTATGGATGAGTATTTGAGTCATCATCAAATCTGTATCCATCCAAGGGATAAGGAGAACACAACATTCATTATTGAGGAATGGACCTTTTGCTACGCAAGGATGCCCTTTGGGTTAAGAAACGTAGGCGCAACATATCAACGATTAGTAAACAGAATGTTTGAACACCAAGTAGGGAGGAATATGGATGTTTATATTGATGACATGATAGTAAAAACTAAGTCCACCAAGGATCATGTTTCAGATCTGAAAAAGGTTTTTTCCATTGTCAGACATTTTAAGATGCATCTCAATCCTAAAAAATGCATTGCAAGGAATTGAGGCTAACCTTGATAAGAATGCTTTTCAATCCATCAAGTACTTACGGAATGCACCTATCTTAGCAAATCCCGAAATAGGTGAAATCTTGTATTCATACATAGCTTTTACAAAAATAGGAAGCTAGTGCGGTTCTAGTAGTAGTTAGGGAAGGAAAACAATCATCCGTATAATATGTTGGCCACTCTTTGACCGGGCCACAACAAAGATATCCACCTATAGACAAGGCGGCATTCAACATAAGGATGGCCACTAGAAGGCTCAAATATTACTTTGACGCTCACAAAATAGTAATCTTGGCATCTTATCCTCTCAAGAATATTCTGGGTAAGCCAGAACAATCTGGTCGTCTGTCTAAAATTGCTATTGAATTGAGTAAATTTGATATACAATACAGGCCACGATCGTCCATTAAAGGACAAGAACTAGCTGAATTTGTCACTAAATGAACAAAAAATGAATTGGTAATTGACTCCAAAAACCCATCCAAGGAAAATTATACATGTTGCAATGGTTACCACAGACTTATGGACAGTATATGTGGATGGAGCTTGTAATTCCAAAGGCTCGGGGGCAAAGACAACCATTTTTAGCCCCATAGGAGGATTGATTGAAAAGTGCATCGAAATTGCTTTCCCAGCCACCAATAATGTGGCTGAGTACAAAGCGCTCTCACTAGCACTCCGCCAACTTCACTCTCTAGAAGTAAAGAAAGGATTACTCTACAATGATTCACGTTTAATAGTCAATCAGATCAATAACGCCTTTGAAGCTAAGAGGATGAAAAAATATTTGAAAGAAACAAAAAAGGAAATATCAAACTTCCAAGCACTCGAAATCAAACAAGTACCCTAGGGAGGAAATACACATGCTAATTCACTTATCTTGCTTACCGAGCCCAAGCATCCCTATGGATTTGCGACGAGGCTATTATTGGCCCAACTTACTAAAAGAGTGCATTGATCATGCCAAAAATTGCTATAGATGTCAAAGACATGCCAATATACCACATTTTCCTGCACATGAAATGAAGGCTGTAGTCAACCAATGACCCTTTAAAGAATGGGGACTAGGCATTATAGGTCCTCTTCCCATTGCCCCATCCAAGAAAAAATTTCTCATTATAGCAACTGGTTACTTCTCTAAATAGATTGAGGTAGAACCACTGGCACGAATATAAGAAAGCTACCTAAAGAAGCTCATTTGGCGAAACATTGTATATAGACATGGTTTGTTGCGAGAATTATATGGCGTGAAGGATAAATGGGTTGAAGATTTATATGGTGTTCTATGGGCCACCAGAGCCACCCCAAGAGAAGCAAAAGGAGAGAATCCCTTCTCTTTAGTATACGAAACTGAAGCTACCATCCCCTCTGAGATACAAGACCTACATTGTGCTCAGATCTATCCCAAGAGAACAATGATAGAAGCACAAAAATGAATCGTTCAACGCTCCTACATCAAAGCAAAGAGGTCCAAAAGTTTCAACGTGGAAGATTGGGTTTTGCGTAAAACTCTAGGGAATAAAGTATAAATACTTTTGGAAAGTTTGTGGCTACATGGGAAGGACCTCACCTAATTTACGCCATCACTCCTAAAGGATCATATAAAATAGAAAAAGATGGAAGATGATAGGATTTGAGTTGGAATGACGAACTAATAAAGAAATATTATTTCTAGTAGATCATGTATATCCATCAATGAATTTAAAGATATTTACACCAAGTGCAACATGTCTCGCGAATAAAATAACGCGATAACCCTTTAGTATGGAGGAGGCTAATTGGACCCCTCCGTTAGAGATGCAGGTGTAAGACGTACAAAGCCCATCCTAGGAAAGAGTTGTGACTTCGCAAATGTAGACCTCCTCTTTGGGTTCATAAGAATGAAAGGCGAATTGATTTTCCCACTTATCCTTGTCATCCGTCTCGTGCAAATAAAATAACGCGATGACTCCCTAATATGGAGGAGGCCAAATGGACTCTCCCACTAGGGATACAGGTGTAAAAGGCATAAAGCCCATCCTAAAAAAGGTCATGAATTCACAAATGTGGACCTCTTATTTGGGTTAACGAGAGACGAATTGATTTTTCCGCTTATCACTATCACCTATCTCGCAAATAAAATAACGCGATAACCCCCTAGCATGGAGAATGAGCCCAAATAGACCCCTCTCATTAGGGATGCAGGTGTAAGAGGCACAAAGAGTTATGAGCTCGCCATAGTAAACCTCATCTTAAAAAGCCCCACATACAGAAGAAATCCAAGAAAGTTGGAGTTTTGTATTCAAAAACCAAATGAGTTACATTCAAGAAACTACATATTTACAAACTTTCCAAGGCAATCAATGCACTGAAAAAAAAGAGGAAAAAAAGAAAATTAAATTACAATGGATAACAAAAAAATGTTTCAAGTCTTCACGAGGTCCATGACATCATCACGAGGTGGCTCATTTGAGGAAGGACCTTCAAGAGCACAGGGTATGAGAGGTGGTGTACTTTGAGTAATTGGGGGTGCAATTGGTGATGTGCCTGGAGTGTTCTTAGAGCATTCTAAACACTTTGAAGAACCCCGTATGTACCTCGTGAATGAGGGACCGTTCTAAATTTCACAACTTAGGCCTTGAAATTGGTCATCACAAAGGACACTCTCTCACGATAACCACGAGCACAATCCTTCCTAAGCTTGGCAACCAGCTCATTTAAGGAAGCATTTTGTTCCATGACTTATCTTGCGCGTTTCTCAGCCACACAGGCACGCTCCTCAGCTTCTTTTGCTAGTTTGTCTTTTTCAACAGCAAAAATTGACGTGACCTTCAGGTTTTGAGTACGATCTACCAGATCATTGCTCAGATCCATGATTTTGGTTTCTTGCACCCCGAATAACTTCTCACACTTCCAAAACTTTATCTTTTTCCTCAAGTGCTCTTTGAAATTAGGCAACTAATGCTTCCACTTCGTATACACAGGCACAATAGGCATTTTTAGGAATTTCTCCCTAACCTAACACTAAAGCAGATTGAAAAAATGAAATGATTAATCTACACAGGGTATTTAACTTTTTAATCAAGACAAGGTAACTGTTAAAAAAATAAGAAATTATAACTCCAGCATGTGACTTGCAACCATTTCTCTGCGGGTAAGTCCATGTTCCTTCATGACCTCTTGTATTCTAGTCTGTTCCCATTCACACCCAAAGTGGTGATACACGTCCAGTAATACCTCAGGTTTTCCAAATACCCATTCTTCAAAGATAGTTAATGGGGTATCTTTAATTTGGATTTTTTCAACTTCCATCGTCCATACATGTTTCGAGATTTAGAAAGAGCACGGGTTCAATGTCCACTTTGTAACCCTCACGAGGAAAGTAGCTTCCTTTTCTTTTGAGGTGGTTTAACTGAAGATTCTGCTACCTTCATTCCTTTCCCCTTGGCAATTGGCACAAATGGGGTACTCTCTAAATGGTTGAGGCTTCCACCTCGTGAGAAAGGTGCATGTGTTGCTTGTGGGACTCAATTTCAATCAGTTCATTTACCCCGAGACTAGAAACCAGGTTGTCTATGCTTATTATGGGGAAGTTCATTAATGCATTACATAAAAAAAAAAGATGAGTATGAAAATAAGATATTTCAAAGAAAAAAGCAAAGTACCTCATGTAAAACCTAAGGGTGGACTACGATATTCCCTTCACACCACAGAGGCCTTAAAGCGAGACTTGATAATGTCTTTATATGTCACGTGATGGGTATTTTGAAGAACGAGGCAACGAACCTTTTCCCTATTCCCGTGACCAAGACGATGTAGCATTTGTTGATCCCGTGGATGCGATGTATCAAAGTTATGATTCCAGTGTGAATGTACAAGAACCATGAGCTCACTATCCCAAATATCACCCCCAACATAGAAATACTTATCCTTCCACTTGGGTCGGCTATTAGATAGTTTTAAAATAAGATTAAGGAGTGTGATGGCCGAGATATATGCTCTACCTTCATCCACCCTATTTCTTTTTATATAGTGCATGGCTTGTAGTCAATTTGAAAGGTAATTTTTGAGTTTTCCAGTCCTTTCACATCGTGGTTTTTTTCTCTATGCACCTTTTGGCCCACACGAGGTGTTAGATGAAAGAACTTAGAGAGCAATCAGGGTGCTCGACTCAATCACTTCACTTATTTCAGCATGACTTGAAGTGGTCTCGTGAGATGTTTGACCCACTTCGGATGTCTCGGAGTGCTCTATTCTGAAACGTGTGATTCCTTGCATAAACCCTATCGATCGGACCCTGATTAACTCCCATACCCGTATTTCTTTACCCTGTGAGTTGTATTTACGAATTATAGGGTATAGCAGGTCTTCGATCCCCGAGGTAGACTTAGGAGGGACAGTACTTGGTTGGGAGTTAGTTTGCTCGGCCATTAGATTAAAGATTCTTTTTTAAAGTATGAGTTACTGGAAGCAAGCACCTAAAGTTGGGAAAATCGCAATTAGAAAATGTGAAAAACAGGCTGAGTGATTGGATTTCTTCTGACACGAGCTGAAACTCTCTAAAATGAAATTTTGAATATTCAAGATAGAATGGAAGAATGAAGGGGTAAGGCCCCTAATATAATGGTTGAGGGAGCTGAGTTGCCTAGAAGAAGCTGAAAGATTATAATTGTAACAGAATTTGAAAGGAGCTGAAAGATTATAATTGTAAAAGAATTTGAAAGGAGCTGAGTTGCCCAGTAGTATACATTATTGTGGTTAAATGAGATTGATTTTTTCATGTTGCTTCAAAATAAAAGAATATGAGACTTAATGTTTGGGGTGCTATGTACTAGGGGTACCATATGTATGTGGGGTGATTTCAATATATGAGGTATATAGTGTGCGAGATTACTACTACATAGGGTGTTTGTAGAAATCGTGCTCTAGAAGTATGACCCTAATGAGGTGACAGAGGCATACAACCTGCCGAGGGGTAACAAAGACATGAAGTGCAGAAAAACATAGACATGATCTCATCGTATGACATGATTTAACAGCAAATCAGACGTGGTTGTTTCATTAAGATGTTGACATCCGAGGATAATAATGTCTATATATATGGACCTATTTGACTCATTATAGGAATCTAACTCTCTCGACAATCTCTCTATCCCTGTAGCACTTATCTCTCCAAAGAATTATTATTTTTAATATCTTGGGATATTGTATTTTATATATTACTTCTTGTTAAAGATGATTAGTTGTGTGTGTATTAGGTGTCTAACACTAGGTGAATATATTAGTTGTGTATTAGGTGTATGTCAACTAATATTGTCTCTAACTTTATATATAAATAAGTAGTGTTTTTGAATGAAATAATAAGAGTGAATTCTGAGTTTTACACTTCTTTTTTTCCTATATGTTACAAACTGTTTAAATATATATTATTGTTTTTATATTCAAGCCAGAAACTATAATTTATACTTTAACAGTTAGATTTAAGAGGAGATTGACTATAATTATTTTGTTTTTGTCCCACAAATATTAAGAGGTAAGACATTGGCTGGCAATGTAATTAATCGTTCTCGAAACTTTTTCATTTATCTATTTCTGTTCTCACATATAAACTCCTATATGGTCCAAACAGTGGATTCTACTATATTGTCTATATGTCACTGCACCTGATAGTTGAATACATAAATATTCTTTTAACAGGATTTAAACAGCTGAGGAAGTTTTAGTGCAACAATAACAAATCGAACCTGTCCCTGTGCTCTGTACTCATCATATGGCCTAAGTAAATTATCACCACTAATAACACGAGGGAATCTCCTTCGAAGGAGTTGTTCATCAGAAGTTATAGCTGTTACTATCTTCATTCTCATTGCATTGGCACCCTCAGTAGTTTTTGACAAAAGATCCAGAACACCGCTAACTGGTTGTGCCGCTGCACCAATTATTCCTTTACCAACCCCTTGAACAAAACCCTCAATACCAGAAGTTTTTGCACCTTCAAGAGGTTTTGTTAGTATTCCAGTGACTCCTCTGAAGAGGCCTTTCGCAAGTGCTCCACCACCACCTCTAATAACATCCCCAAAGTCTTCTACCCCCTTGGTTTCCTGACAGATTAAATAATATGAATTGAGAAACAACAGTTTAGTATAAACTTCAAAGACTGATCAACTAACAAAAATACTTCAAACCAACCTGTCTCTGCCGGCCTTGGATAAACTTCTTATCCATTGATAAGGCCGCCATTCCCTTGCTCATATGTCCAAGTGCACTACTTGCATTACCCAATATGTCAACACCTGAAAGCAATTGAAGAGGTTGGCCTAGAAGATCCTTTCTAACATTTGAAGTAGCCATACTTATCATTGAGCTCTGCCTCATGCAAACATTTTCTTGGAACCTCTGATTTAACTTCACCTGTGTATAAAAAGCAAAAAAAAAAAAAAAATTAGTTTTTTTGTTTATACAAAAAATCCATTCACCCAATTATCTGGATAAACTGTCCACATTTCTAGAGTTAAGGATGATTTCAGTCTTCTGATTGTTGGATTAAATTAGACGAAAAAAATTCAAAATTAGTGTTGAGATTGAATTGTCCACTGAAATTTTGAAGTATGCAAAAATCTCATCCAATTTGCATATATTAAAATGTAAAATATTTTTTTGTACATGCTTAAGAATCAGTGGCTGCGGGGTTTTTTTGTACATGTTTAAGAATCAGTGGCTGCGGGGTTTTTTTGTACATGTTTAAGAATCAGTGGCTGCGGGAATAGAAGGGGCTGTAGCCCCGTCAAAATTTTTGACAAAAAAATTGGTAGCAGCAATGTAGATACTTACAAAGTAATAGTAATTAATTTTTGTGACTCAACCAAGTTATATACTAGTACTAATTCGACCAATTTAGTATTCAACTTCTTCATTTTGACTAATTTAAGATTCTATTTTTTTCAATTTGACTATTTGGTAAAAATTAGGCAATAAATTCATCATTCAATCTATTAATTATTACATCAAAATTTGAACATTTTTATATGTTCATTTTGGATCCTATTGTAAAGAAAACATAGACCATACTTATTTAGAAGGAAGAAAACCACTCAAAAAAATTTTACATTATATTTTAAAAAAAAGTGATTCTTATTAAATTTTTATCCATTGTAGAAAAATTTAGGTTTTTATTGTCTTAGATTTAATCTTTTTTCCCAATTATATATATGAATATGCAATTTAAATTGTTCAACATACTTTTGGGACTAAAACTATTCTTTAAATTGATGCAAAACTTTAAAAAAAATTATCATATTCTTATGGGTAAGCAGCAAAAACAATGGTGCAAGTGATAAATATGATAACTGGGAAAAAGTATTAAATAACATAAATGTTTAGTACCAATCTGGTTCTTTACTCATGCAAAATGTTGTTATATTGATACAAAATTAAGAAAAAAATAACTTTATTTACAAAATTTAACATAAAATTGCTAATTACAATTAAATTTATTATGATGAACAATTTCACTATTAATTTATATCAACGATATTATAAATGTAGTGATTGTAAACTAAATTTACCAATAAATATAAACTTTTGTATTAAGTTTACGGAACGAAAAGTAAGAGAATAAAATAACAAGTTTAACAAAATCAAGAGATTAAATTTATCAATTACTCGTATAATATAATAGTTAAAAAGTAATTAGCCCCTCCTGAAATAAATTTCGGAGTTCACCCCCTATAGAATTCTATTTTATAAGTTTTGAGATCCTATTTTGATTATGCATAACATTATAGAACGTGATTCTCCTGATTTATTTATTTTTAATTTTTTTTTTGCATGAGCTAATGCTCTTTATTTGAGATACATTAAATTTTAATTTTAATTAGATCTTACTTACTTGATTACAAATTGTGCAGATTTACAAATTGTACAGATGACTATATTCCTAATCTGCAAGGATTGGATAGGACTGCAAATTAATAGGAACTGTGCGGTTTTGATCCACTATATATGCCTAGTCATTTCCGTAGATACAAGAAAACCTGGTCATAAGAATACAACTATCTGCACAACTAGAGATCAGATACTGAACATTCTGACGCAATGTTGCCTATAAATGTTCTCAAGAAGACGATAGCCAAATTCACTGATGTAGAGGTTACCTTAACTATCCTATTGAAGTACCATGGAAAGGTATCTGGAAAAAAGAATCTGAATAAGAAAACAACCAATCATACTTACAGGCATGTTCTCAGTGTTGCCTAAGGCAGTCATCAAGGATGCCCAAAACCCAAGTACGCCCCTAGGACGTTGACCAGGTGACATAGCCATCGATACTTTCAATCGAATTTCCGATATGTTTAGAACTCTGTAAGCAACAAATAAAATTCCAAAGTCAGTAAATGTAAGATATTCAAATATGAGATGAAATTCGGTCAACCTACCCAATTTGGATGATTGGATCAACTGAAACAGCAGTTGTTTGAGTATCATATAATCGTTTGAGGTTGACATGTTGGACCATTTCATGAAGGCGCCATATAATAGGCTCATGGATGTTTATGAGAAAGGCAGAATTCTCAGGCCCCTGATCAATTGAACATTGATACCAATACAAATTGATAAATAGAAAAATAGGTAATACAGTTTGTTATACTTTATTAGAAGTTTGATAGACTTACGTGAAGACCAATGTAAGGATAGACACTTAAATCCAATGATCCATTTGCTTGCATTGTCACAGAAAATTTTAGAACATAATCATTATCTTCCCCAGATTTCTGTGGTCTTAATAGAACTGGCATTGGTGTCAATGGCAACTGATTGTCCACTTGTATCCCATGCATTCTTAGTTTGAACCTACAAAAAAAATTTAGGTCAATGAATTAACAACAGATCATCGACCATGAAAGTAATATTATTGATTATAAAACTATTTTGTGCTTTGATTTTTGAAATATTTATTAGTATGAACAAAATATCACATGTATGTAAATGAACACATCGTGCACTTTCATACCTTGTCGTTCAAAATCGGCCCAAGTAATGGCAGGGCTCTCGTAAGGACTCAAGGCCCTTATATATTACAACTAAATTTTATTATTGAATTTTTGATGTTTAAATATAGTATATTTATTAATTCAAAATATAAATTACTAAAATATTGAATATTAAAATATAAGCATATATGTGTACTAATTTTTATTTATATTATTTTAAAAATTACTTTATTATAAGAATACTCTACGAATAAATATTTTCATACTTTTTGACAAGTTTGACAAAATTTCTTACTGAGTCGCAAAAATTAATAAATTTAAGATTATTTATACAATTTATTTTATGAACACAATGAAAGAGGTTTTTTCACAATTTACATAGATAAGAACTTAAAAACTTAATTTATGTGAAATTTTTTAAAACGAATTAAGAATTTAAACTATTCCGCTTTAGAAGAATGGTCGTCCTTACTATCTAGACTAATTATGTATCTTTTGAATGTTAAGATTTAATAATTTAAACTCTTAAAACATATATGAGTTTAAATAAAAAATTTATAAAGATTGTCTACTTACATGTACAAATTTATTTTTATGTTCTTCAACAGGTAATAAATTTATTACATTTAAATGGATAGAATAATTCATTTTATACATGTTACATGTACAACTTTTTATTGTAGATATATAATAATAAACATTTATGATCGAAATCAAACAATTGAATATTTATTGATTAAAAAGTTAATAATAATGTAAAACTAATTTGATGGGTATAAAATTAATTAAGATAAAGAGACTTTCTTACATAAAAAGGGTCATAGATCTGCCTAAAAAGAAACAAGATTTATTTTTATCAAATTCTACTTTGAATGAGGTGGTATAGACATGTTACTTAGAAATGATAGTTTTTTTTGTGCCAGTAGATAAAATTAGGTTTGACAATCGTGTTGTGTATCACTTGTGTTAAGTTCGCATCTTGACATATTTGTTGACACAATTAAAAATTTAGACAATTTTTCAATTAAATTACTTGTAATATAGTAAAAGATAATAAAATTTTAAATTTATAAAGCAATTAGTGATAAAATTTAATGCAATCGGGTATTAGTTGTGTAATAATCATGTTTATGTAGTGTTGGCATGTCATGTCAAGATTGTCACCCCTCCCAAGAATTAAAAAAAAATCCATTTGATCTGGCACCTCCCTCCTTCGACTGGGGCCCTAGGCGGCCACCAAAATGGCCTTGGCCTTGGACCGCCCTGATTTTGGAGTAACTCTATGCACAGATTTTTTTTCCCACGCCATGTTTATTGTTTGCTCAAGCTTTTACTCTCAAAGATGGCACAAACATGTAAATTTGCATGGTTGAAGATTTTAATTTATATCTTTGCTCAGATTAAATTGATAAGAAGCAACACTACCTGCTGATCCCAGATTCCAAACCAGTAGAATATGTTAGAAGAAGATTTTGAACTGACAAGTACAGTATTTCTTCAGGTGTATGATCAATGATGGATATCCCAAGCTCATTAAGCTCAATAATAGCATGAAATTCACACACTGAGGTGGGTGGTGCTTGTTCCTGGTTTCTGTCCCTTGTAGAAAGCTCCTGCGATAAAGTGGGACCAACTCTTGTACTCAATGTTCCAGAAGGTCCACTTTCTGGCATCCAGTCACTGATCTTGACCACATTCATTCTTTCCTCTTTTAATATGGTAACACGTAGAGCTCTTCTACTTTCCAGATAAATGGGTTCATGATCAGAAATTTGATCAATATCATACTTCTGAGATTTTGATGGACCAGCCCCATCTTCTAGAATTTCAACCAGTCGTCTTCTACCAAGATCTTCCCACAGAAAGGAAGCTGCTGAATTAGGAAGAAGAAACTGCCAAGATTCATCTGTACCATCTACTTGTCGGATACGAACAGGTAAAAACATGGAACGGTTTTCAATCCTGTTGTCACAAACTTAATTTTCATTGCTGAATCTAGTCCAAAGATCATACAAGTAGCAAAACGAAGAGACACTTTAACCATAATCAAATGAAAGGGTAGAAGTTTTTCAGGTCAAAAGCTCCAGGAGTCCCTTTGATTAGTTAAAAGGTACACATGAGTCCCTTTGATTAGTTAAAAGGTACACATGAGTCCCTTTGATTAGTTAAAAGGTACACATGAGTCCCTTTGACTAGTTAAAAGGTACACATGAGGCCCCCTGTTACTCAGTGGTATCCCAGTAGACCCCTGTTTTGTGAAAAGTTACACATTGGCTCCTTTGTCTATAAAAATGTTCACTATTAGTCCAGATTAATGGTGTCCAAGTGGAAAACATAATGTGAATAATGATATCCAAGTTTTTTTTTTAAAGGGGGACCAATGTGGCACCTTAAAACAATGGGACTGATGTCTAACCACCTTAAAATAAGGGGACAAATGTTTTATTAATTATATGGATTGAACATATTTGCTTTCTATCAATTTAATAAAAACATGCAGGAAAAAAAAAACGCGAGAGTGAAACGGTGACCTGTAAGGGCTTGATGCTGAGTTTGTGCAGAAAATAACTTCATAGCTTGAGCTCTTTGATCCGGTTCTCACCACAATTTTCATTTGCAGCTGGTCACCTCCAATGTCCTTTTTCAACAAAATTCGCATAACTCCTTCATTACAAACACTAAATGGTGAACTCCATCTGTATCCATCAACCCTCAACTGAAAAGATAACTAAAACATTTTAACATACGTAACCAATTTTCTAATCAAATTAAGTGCCACACTATTTTATCAATAATGGATAAAAACATATAACTGGAAAAACCTTCAAGAGTTCAACTTTTGCAGATGACTGCCAATATAATTGTTTTGGAGAATCAGTGGGATGAATCCATGTCATTGCTTGAGAATAACACTGCTGCAGGCAAAGACTATAGCCAACTCTGTTGATGAACAAGGTGTGGGGATGAAAATGAATAACCTGAATGGCAACATTTAGTAATTATGAGTTTAATAAGACACCAGCCAGCAAACATCACAAGTTCAAAGCTTGAATAAACAGATACCATCAACATACATAGTTCTGATGGTTAATTTTTATGATGCAGACCTCTGGAATTAAGAAAAAGGTTGATGCATCACCATCATTCTGTAGTTTCCTATATTTTTAAAATAAGAATAATTTCACCGTAACCACCGTTTTAATGTTCAGTCAAAGGCTGAAATCTTTTACAACTGATTGCATAACATTAGGAGGGAAACATAAAATGGATGAGGATCTCTTATTTTATCAAATCAAATATCTTTAATAAGTTATGGAGCTTTACACCTAGTTTAACAAATTGATTCTTTAAAAATTAATGCAATTCAAATGTATACAATATCTCTCAAGTAAATGTTTTCATATTTTAGGTTATTTTAGTAAGATGAGCTAAAAGTGAGCTGTATCAGCTTCTGGTGAATCTTTATTGTTCAAACAGCTAGACAGTTGTAGTTTTAGAAGGTGAAGTTCTGGGCGCTGTGAAATTGAAGCAGATATGTAGATCCCTTAATCAGAAAGAAACGACTTTTTAGGAAAATCAAACTTTTGTAAATGTTCTTTGAGAAAAAAGCTGTTTGTGGCTTCACTGTGGGCTTCTATTACTCAAAAATCCAAGAAGCATTCAGAAAGAGATTTGGAGCAACTGGGAAGCTTGAATCCATTAAAAAAATCATTTTATTAAACCAGCAGAGATCATAGCAAGTACATCTTTTCAGTACCCATCCTTTATATGCATTCTTGAAATTCTTATATACTTTAGGAAGTAAAACTTATATGGTATTCAGCAAACTACTAAAAATTCTCAGAAGATTAGGTAGTAACCTTTGTTCTGTCAGAAGTCATATTAAGTTTGGCTGAAAGCTTGTAGTAAGATCCATCCGAGTTGAATGCTTTGACGTCAACTCGTTCCTAAAAGAGAAGTAGAGTTTTAGCAAACAAGTAACTGATAATTCAAGGCAAGAGAAACATTACCATTTTATTTTTTGGGAGTGGGTGTGTGTTGGAGTGCCACTGAAAAGATATGCAACAGGAACTACTAGTGTAATATGCATGAACATACAAAATGAAAGTAGGCTTTATAAGTGCATGGGTCACCCTTCCCACTGGGTCTTTTGGCATCGGGGGAGCCCATTGCACTTGGTCATTGGATCTCTTCAAAAATAAAATAATGTTATACCATACAAAATCCACGAGAAAAAGAGAGCTAATATACTCAAAATTATAGGAAATGGCCCACATTTTGTGGGGAAAAAATCCAAGATGATGAGCCTTGTGAAAAGAGACCCAAAAAAATGTAAATTTCAATTGCCTTGACTGTCTTTTTAATACGGATGAAAAACATAAAGGCGCCATAAATCTTCCAAGAGCAATAGCAACAGAAACTATTTATAGCAAATACTTCTCTCGAAATACCATTTCAGTCATGCATACCTTGTTTTCCAGTTCAAGCAGAGAAATCCCAGGGCTATAAATTTCTGAATGCCGTACAGCAACAGCAATGCCCACCCTTGGAGACAGATACGTATCCTTTTGAGTTGGAAACAACATAACCCCACTTTGGCCAGCATTATCTTGTGGTGAAAGCATACTAGGAGTGTGACTAGTGTCCTCAATTACTTCAAGTACTTGGATGTTTCTCCCTGTTGAAGAATGCTTCCTTTCCAAAGAGAATGACGGACTTCTCAAGGCCAATTTTGCAGATTTGACTGCTCTAGAAAGTACTTGGGAATCTGTTTCTGTATGGCCAGGGGACTCCACCTCCACCACTCGGTATGCTAAGGGAAGAGATGAATTGTTGATGATCCAATAGGGAACGAAAAATCTAATTGTTTTAGGTGCAGCTGTTGTTCCTCCCATGTCATGTTCAATTCTCACACGCAATCTCCTGCTTAAAAATGTTTATCAAGATGAGGACTAGGTAATAAAAAAACTCCTTATAACAAACAATAACAACCAATATTTCAAACAATTCAACAACACGCATCAAGGAAATGCTTATACTTGCAGAGGCTATAAAAATTGGTAAAGGTATCTGTTGAAAACTCTGAGTAATGGTTATATGTGAATATCTTATGATGTGAATATCCCTAGTTTTAAGGAGCTTGTTTCTAGGATTGATTCTAGGCTTGTTTCCCTATAAAACCGTGGGTCTTCCCAATGATTAATATACTAAATCATTTTGATCATCCCTGTTCATACTTCTGATAGAAATGGATAGCAACAAGCAGTTAAAAAGAAAAGCTTGTTTAAACGATGCAATCTGTTTTCTTATGTAATTTCATGCTTTCTTCTTTTTAGTGGAATACTAGTATACTAGTTGTACACTTTTATTTCGTGTTAATGAAATGTTCTGTTTCTTATTAGAAATATTATGCAACTGTTAATTCCAGACATGACTTGAGGGAAAAATAATGAGTTGCAAACACTTTTTCTTCCACTCTATTTTTTAATTTTGATAAGAAATAGAATAATATTAGTAGAAATATATATACATATACAACATGAAAGCTAGAATTTTAGGGCATCAAAATAAGTTGAGACGACGACGAGGAGAAAAGTAAATAAGGGCATTTCAATTCCCCCATAATAATAATGGAAGAGTACACCAGTATTTATTATGAAAATAAGACAATAAAATTCTAATTCTAATTCTAATTCAAATAGGAAACTTAATGTGAATTAACTTATATGGAAAAAAATATTAATTATATACTCCAACAATATTATTAATCTCTGCACTCCAAAAACAGGAACATAAACCTGACAAATACCTTATTAGCTTCAATCTAGACAAATTCACAGTTACCACAAATGCAAAGTAGAGATGACTTTTTGATAGAAATATCATTAAGAACCAACAGAATACAAGCAGTGGAAAACGTGTTAGCTGAGAAAATAAGATCACAATTCACAACTCAGCCAAATTGATTTTTAACAGTCCCAATGTTAAGAACCGTAGGCCTCCTAGTTCATCCATAAAAGTACCGCCCACTAACAAGCCAAGGACGACAACTATTTCCTTTAAAGGTAACAATATAACCCTTTTAGAGGGACTTTATTTTTCATAAGGATTTCTTCCATAGAAAATTACAACAATTGTCTAAGCAATTAGAGATCCTACTCTCATTTTTTTATCAAATGGCTTTAACCAAAGCCCATAACAATTCAGACCACATTACCCCTAAATCTCTCACCCCAAAAAATTACCCCTAGATACTATTTTCTCATCCTCCTATTTATTTCCCCAGGAAAAACTTGCTGCTACATTTAAATTTAACCCTAAAACATTGAAAAAAAGTATTTAGATATTTTCAGTGTCTAGAATTAATCATAGCTGGGAATGATGATACAGATAATACAGCACCATCACATACCCAACTCAACTAAGCCTATACCAAAATGGTAGTGTGTACAAGACCAACAGAGAGAATGAGAGATGAAACCACAAACCTTTTACTTTGCTGGTTCACCATCCAGAATGAAGATACATGACCATTGGATGAAAGGTTTAAAACAAGAACCGGATCCTGCAGGAAAAAAATATTATATGTTCTATATCATGCATACATTTCACATTAAGGATATGAGCTGGAAGAGCATCCATAATTAGGGTACAATCTCACCTTCTCCATGACCCAACCACCCTGAATGTGCAATGTAAGATACACAGGTTTCTGTATGTCAGCTGAATACATAAGCACAGCCCCTCGTGATAAGATTATTCCATTCTGCAGCTCAAAAAAGTTTCCTTCTTTTGATTTTTGCCAGAGTGTGAATTTAGCAGGACATGGAAGCCGATTTTCTAATTTCAAAGGAGAGTTCACAGATATTTTCCAATCATAAACAGGGACATTCAGTTCAGTATGAAGAACTGATGCATCCGTTCCAATGCTAAGCCAAAACAATTTACTTCCACTATTTGAGCAATACAAAAGCATATCCTTCTTCTCTAGTTGATTTAACTTGAAGGTAAGATTAGACTGTCGAGAGAGTGAAACAGTTTCCACAAGAGCCTGTTCCTTTCCATATGCATAGCCAGAACCAACAGCTTCTGCACAACCCCATGAGTATGGAGTTTGAGGATGATCAATAGAAGGACGGATCTGTAAGCAGCAGTCAGATTCACGGGATGTACTCCTCCACGGTAAAACTACAGAGGATCCAGGGCCTATAGCTGGAAAATCCCTCGTGTAGAATTTCATCTGTTGGTCAGAAATTGGCTGCCTTGTACGAGTCCAACGTCGTCGACGAACAACATCATGAACTGATTTCGTGCATGACTTTGAAGAATTTGGAGGCCACTTTAGACTGTAAAAGTCAAGACCATATGCCCAGCCATCTTTGTCAACAAACTGAGATTTATCTATACTCCACCCAGATGCCCATCGCCACCCCGATGGGAGGAGAGGTTCAAAGAAATCCTGTAATAAAACAGAAGGATAATGTACAAATTGTAGTGGGTAAATTTGAGAATAAATTTTTTATTTACTAAGAATAAGATCAAATTCCTTAATGGCAGAAAGGACCACTTTCTTAATATTAATACTCACCTTTGATGATTTTGAGAAGTTCCGGGTGCTCCAGGGCCCAGCATCTCCATTCTGTGATCCAGAAAAGCTGCTTATCCAACCAGAATTTCGTTCATAACGTTGGTTTTCAAATATCTCCTCTGTTATAAAATTACTGCTAGCTTTTGATTTTGGTTCTTCACCTTGAACGGAAGAAACATGGCATAATGAAATATCTAATTTAACATCTGATTCATTGACCACTGTTACAAGACTTCTGAAAATCACATGTTTCTTTCCATTTTTCATAACAACTTCCATGGCAATAAATTCACCATCTAATGATTTGGGAACTAAAGAGAGAGGAAGCAATGACCTAACGCTCTCCCAAGTACCCTCTGGGCCAAGGCTAACCGAGAAACCTACATCCTTCTCAGCCAGCTCCTCTATTGTGTCCAAATCTCTTTGAATGTTAGGAGATGTTTTTCTCTCAAAATAAGAAGTAGAAACAGACACTTCTCCATATTCATGCATTTCTTTGTGGTTGTTATCTGGAACCTGAAAAAATAACAAGATAAAGGAGCACGGAAACTCACTTCAGCACTCAACAAATGAGAAAAAATGAATGCATTGAACATGCATTAGCTAATATAACTCACCCTCCTGTTTAATGGATATGAAATGATATTTTGATGGTCGTGAGCTTGATGGAACATTCTAGCTGAGGCTACTTTCCTCAAAATGTTTGCACCATGTCCAACAGAAAACGACAGTGAGCCAACAACTTCACCTGCATTGTTTGAAACACCACTTTTGAGAACAAAACAATTGCCACTACACGGACAGGGTACAAAAAGTTGAGGATTAAAAAACGAAATACCATTGCAAAAGAGTAGAGTGATTATCCATTTGGTAAGAAAGGGTACAATGAACATTAAAAGTAGAGTCAAGCAAAGGTTCCAAAAAATTCAATGAGGCAGCGCCTTGGAGCAAGGCAGCTGATGGGTGCCTTAAAGCTAGCGCCTCCTCTACTTAATTTGAAGTTTACACCTTTTATCGTGAAGCGTACGCCTTGATGCAACATAAGGCTTACGCCTTCTTCATGAAACTATAAAGTGTCAAATTGTATTGTTTTTAAACACCCAGTAGCCCATTAAATGAAAAAAAAAAGAATTAAAAACAAAACGAAGAAACAAAAAGACTCCTAGAAGATAGAAATAGATGTAGCAATGAAGAAGGGGGAGAATGGAATTAGATACGATGATTATTCAATGAATGATAAAATCAATAGAGATAAGGGTGCTAACGAGTGATGAGTGAGGGTTTGAATTATTAGACGCAAGAGATGAAGAGGAAGAAACTAATAATAACGAATATGAGGGTGCTAATAAATGATGAGTGAGGAATTTGAATTAGTAGACTTAAGAAATAAAAAGGAAAACAAAACTAACAATGATCAATATATTAAAACATGTTTTGTGACTTATTTGTAGTTCATTTTGAAACTTGTTTTGTGACTTTTTTTTTTTATTTTAACTTGTAATTTAGACATTTATTTATATGGTTTGTGACTTTATATATGAACTTCTTATGCTATTCTTACATTTAATGATTTGTCTTAACATTTAGTGTATTTTTACTCTATTTAATAGATTATTAATAATTTATGTATTTTTTTCAATTTTAAATGAGGCTTATGCCTTGTCTTATTTTGGGCAACCACAACAATACCCGTTTCTACCTTTTGGAAACTTGGCGCCAAGAGCAATAAAGAAAACAACATTTCCATGTACAACATTTTCAGGGATAAAATTCTTTTTGAAATTTGGGGAAGAAAAAAAAACAGATGATCGCATAAAATATCCATATTTTATAAAGTATGTTAACATTCCACGCATAAAAGGAGGTTTTAGAAACTCCTATAGTAATCCCAAATCTAGGAATCAACAAATTAGAAAGAATTAGATCCATAAATGCGATTCAATTCACAAATACAAATTCTTATCAACAAGAGCACGCCAAACACACCTTTTCCAGCTTTTGCCGCAAGATTTGTCACCTCAACTTCCAATTTAGCTCGGACCTGAACCAAGTACATCCAAATGAATAAATACTACACAATTGATGAGACCCAAGAAAGGATTAAGTATGGATTAGGATAGTAAACCCATATATTAATATAGATGCAAAAATGTCAACTACGAACAAATTATGGCACAACGTAAAATACAAGCTAACCTTCGATATTGTATTCTCACAAAAGTGCATTCAAAATATCAAAATGGTGCAGTATATGCAACAAAACAGGCTAGCATATCGCAAAACATGACTAGCTAGTATTAATCTTAGCACTTAAATGTCATATATGTTTATCATCTTAAAGTGATGGCAGCCATCAAACTAATCCCCAATGTTGAACAAATTCTAAGCATGCAATTAAAAAAATTAGTTTCAAGCACAATGATGATCATGAAACTACCCTTAATGAGTAAAGAAGTCAATATAATAAAATAAACAAATGATAGAAGGTAAAAAGATAATTTGACATGCCTTCCGAGCAACTTCAAATATGAAAAGTTCATTCCACTTGGCAGTGCCTGCATCCACACCATGTGCTTTAGAAGTGAAAGGCTTAACGCATTTTGTTCTTG
The DNA here is from genome assembly GCA_033030585.1 of Hippophae rhamnoides. Taxonomy (NCBI): domain Eukaryota; kingdom Viridiplantae; phylum Streptophyta; class Magnoliopsida; order Rosales; family Elaeagnaceae; genus Hippophae; species Hippophae rhamnoides. The sequence goes on along the minus strand of CM065436.1, from coordinate 612,733 downwards.
CACTCTGAGGAAAAAGCTTCTGCTGCTCTGTCCCTTGGCTTTCGACAACAAGACGTAAAGCACAAAAGAAGTTGTGACTATTTCCATCATCTTTTATTGGTAAACCCTACAATAAATTAAAAGAGTAAATTATCATTTTATCCTACAAGTAGCAATTAAAATAAAATGTTTAAATGACAATCAACAATTCATTTAATTTGAATGATTTTGAAGGAGAGAGAAATATAAAAAAGGTTAATGCATAAGCAATTTACAGATCGTAATAGATCGAGATAATATCGAGAGATTATATGCATATTAATAGGGACAATAAGGCCTAAAACCCTAATCCTGAAATAATAATAATACGAATCCTAAACTAATAAGAAAACTAAATGATAATTATCTAATATTCTAATTCTCTCTCTCAAATTGATCTTATATACATACAACTTGAACATTACAAAAAACAATACAATAGAAATAAGTAGAGACCATAAATAACCAAAAGCATGTAATATATCCACCAAGCTAAAGTTGAACTTCAAAGTTGCTTACATAAAAGTAATCACTGAACCAACCAAAAATAATGAATTATGCCAATTGGTAAAGGACATTAACCTTGATTGAAATTGTAGATTACATGTATTAGAAAGGCCTTAAAAGCGTAGGGTAACATTGAAAAAATCCCTAAAACACAAAAAGCAGTAAAGAAGGTGACGTAGGCTAAACTAGTTACACAAAACTAGACTTTCCAGAGGTTGGGATAAATAGCAGTACAAATAACGAAAACACCAAGTAAATAAAGACTGGCGTAAATAGCTATCGATACAAGTAGAAAAACACACACTCTAACACTCTCCTTAAGTTGGAGTATAAACATCAAACATGTCCAACCTTGAATGAAGTATGAAAATCTTCCCAAAGAACTTTATTTAAAGGATGTTTCAATTGTACTTTGATCAAATGCTACTTGGTGATGTTTCTGAAGCAGAAGACATGGCGAGAATAATTGAAGAATAAAGTTATCAAAAAATCAATAATTTTAATCAATATCAATAAAAGTCTACAAATATAACGTAAATAACCCTTCTGATAGGTAAAATAAAAGACTATCCAAATTTTATAAGGACTCAAATACTAATAAATCTGATCTAATCTAATAACAAATATGATAAAAATAAAACTCGAAAATTTGGAACCCTATTTATTTTAAAATTATAATATTTCTAATTTTATCCTACATCATGTTCGAACTTGTGATTAAAGTAGGGAGAATAAGTCTTATCCATCGTAGCTACCTGAACCACTAGTGTGTCAATTGGTGCTTCTAAAGTTTCTATTACACACCCAAAGGTCCCAAGATTGCAAGATTGTGATAAAAGAGTCAAGTCACAAGTGTCTCATAAATTCGAAAGACTATTGTCCAAAGCCACAAGTTTGTAAGTATGTGGAAAAGGTGGGTCAAAATCTTCTGCTATGGTATCACATTATAGCTCACCCAAGGCTCTTATTATTTCTCCTCCTTCCAAAGTTATTTTAGTCCACCTACTCGATGCATTGTCAACCATCCTAGACCACCTCCTCTAACTCCTACTCCAAGCACTCTAGGTCCACCTCGAAAGTCATCTAACCTTAGACAACTTTCCTATACATCTATTGTATGTGTCTCAAAATCATGATTACCTTGTGATATAACTCCACCACATCCACGTTGCCCACCCCACTTTGTTGAGCATCAACCAAACAGTTCCTTCTACTACACCTTGCCTGACCAAGTCTGCCCTAGAAACTTTTTGTGAACCTTTTCCTGTACTAAAGAAAACTCATACATGATCTGTTGGTCCTTTTGCTGTCCCATTTGGTTTATAATGTGTTGTTAAAGTTTTCAACAAATGTTACTTATACATATTTTAAATATGATGGTTTCTTTCCTAACCAAAAGATTCAAATGTCTCTTTGCTATTTTTATGCATTTTGCACGTAAATTTCTTCATCTCTACTCAATATTGGTTTATGATTGTTGAACAACTCACCAGGAGCAGATTTTTCTTGGCTGAGGAGAATAAATCATAAAAAATATGATTTTATTAGAATAACATTTAGTAAGATGTTTGGTTCCTGGTGACATTATTGCCAATTTTGAAGTTTAATATTTAGTTTTATATTGATCCCTTTGCTTTTATGGCGTAAGCCAAAAGGTGTGGAAGATTAGAGATAGGATATGGATAAAAGATTGAGGGAAGGGGACAAAAAGGAAGGACAATTAAAGAATAAAGTTCTCAATAATCAATATTCATAATCAAAACAATCTAATGTCGAAATTACATTGCATATAAACCTATTTATAGGCATGATAAAAGACTTACCTAATTTTTAAGAAATCAAATTTTATTGATTCTTATCCTAATCCAATAATAAATCTTAATATGATAAGAATTAAGATGAAAATAAAATTCTAGAAATCTAAGACTGATAAAAAACCAATTTTATCAGGTGTCATATTAGTTGGCAATCTGGTGAAATTTAAATGATGTAAGTAGAAATATAAAATAGGTTTTGTAGTAGCAAATAATAAGAAATCCAAAAAAAAGAGGAGACCAGAAAATCAAGCAGACACATTCAAATTCTCAATTATTCATAATGCTTAAGATTACATATATATATATTTTATAGAGATAATAAGACTTAAAATCCTAAGCTGATAGGACTCATAATATGACTCCTATACTAATAAGAAAACCCAATAATAATTATCTGCAATTTTAATTCCCCCCATCAAGTTGAGATACATTTAGCTGGGACATTAACAAAAAACATAAAATAGAAATAACACCATAGGTCAAAGTACGATCGAGAAGCAGCAGCATAAAACATTACTCAAATATACACTTCAAAATGGAAGATTTAAGAAAATCCAATTTATCTCACAAAGCAAATATATCCAGATAAATAAAATAATAAAAAAAAAACACCTTGGCTTCAAGTATCTGCACAACAACATAATAGCGAGGTTCTCTGGACGAATCTGCAACATTTAACCTGTCAACAAACATTGGAGGTGGAACCCAAAAAGAAACACAGTCACCATGTTGTAACTGTTCAACTTTGTCAGCATTTTGTTCAGCCTTTTTTAGATACATTTCGCTCCCAAGCTTATTTTCTACAATGATAGTCTGAAAGTCATCCTCATCCAATGCCGAAAAGGTTTGATCCTCTCCATCTCTGTGCAGCTGTACAGGTTCCTGCAAACAGAAGGAGATTATAAAGCAGTTGAAAAGCTTCTAATTGATAAAGCACAAGAGCTAAATCGGCAACCTCTTTCAGTTTGGTTGCTCTCTTTTCAAGTTCTAACTGTCTTCTCCAAGAAAGTATTGTCCCAACAAAAGTTTTGAGACTTGCAGCACTGACATTTATATTTAGAATATTGGTAACAGCAATACGCAGTCTCTTCCCAAGTTTGGATGGCAGATGATCAATGGTATCATACGACTCAAACCTTGAAAGTGAAAAGTAAAATGTTTCATGAGTCAAACAACTATATAAAGAATCAAAAGGGCAAGTACTATGTTATAAAAATGAAAATAAGATTTGCAGAAGAATGAAGAAAGTGATACTTGAAAATTCCATCAAAAGGCTCCACAAGTGGCTCCCAAGCTTCCAATTGAGTATTGAAGGTTGATAAAGCAATTGAAGAAATCAGTACTGCATTCATGGCATCTACTCGACCATGTGTTGCGAGTTTAATATTTGTGATTGTTGTGTCAAATAATGGTGTCATCTGAAATGGTTTGCACAGACACAATCATTAAGTAAACCAACGATAGTCTTTAGATTAAAGGTGCTCTTTATTCAAAAAATACCATTCCACATAAATTGTCTAGAATAGTCAAAGAAAAGCTTCTCAGCTTCAACTCAGCAGTTATGTTTTCCCTGGTCTTTGGCTTCATAGAATCACCAATAGTATATGCCAGTCGACTAGATGGTTTTTTCAGATCACCACGGGCAAGAAATGTGCGGGCCTACAAAGACATTCAACAGACACGGCCATTTAATTTCCCTCTTTAGGCAACAGTTGGGAATTTGCAGGCTAAAACTTAACACAGTAAATAATGGAGCAATAGTAAGACACTTCAGAATAGGCAAGGGCAATGAAAGAAAATTGAAATATCTGTAACATTATCTAGATAGGGTAAATGCATATGTAACACAAGTTTGGAGGAAAAAGAAAACAAGGGGGAGAAAAAGAAGTTACTGCATGGCATCTTACCTGCTTCTTGCTAATTTTCTAAAATCAAACTGTTTCCTATATCGCAAGGGGTGGGGGATTGGGGAAGAATAAGAACATAAAATATCCATCTCAACCTGATTTTCAACTTTCCAAATGCTCCAGCATTGAGATGACTTTGAACTTGAAGATCTAGAAATTGGCATCTCAAGGATATTAGCTTGATTTACCAGATCCATCCTAGGGCAACAAAGCATATCTGCAGGTGGAGCTTGATCTGTTCTGGAGACTATGCATCCAAGAGCAGCATAACCAGGGGGGGCAACAGGATACCAGAAGAAAACCTCATCAAGACCCTTGCCAACAATATGGGCAACTCTGGTTAATTGCACAGGTTTAGCAGAGATTTCAAGATTATCAGCCTTGAAAATTATGCCCAGAGCTGGTGGTTCTAAGCTGAAATAAGGAACTCTTCTTGTTACTCATAAAAAATGAACAGATTTACTAAAATCAATCAAAATGACCCAAAAAAAAAAGGGTTTCTTTTTCCAAAAGGGTGTCAAAGTTTAAAAATAGGCTACCCCTATACCATTAGAACCTTTTGCCTTCTTTTCTTCGCTGCTGACTTTGGTTGCTTTTGGTTGACCTCAGTTATTGTGGTTGAATTTGTTAGGAATTGAATTTGGACACCACCAATGAGTCTGGACCTATGCTACACCATTACCATCATCGGCTCAAACCATAAATGAATTTTCCGGTGGTGGATGTGGGGTTGAAAATGTGATAGGGTTGAAAAATACCAATTACCACCGCAAAGGTGTTTTTCCGTTCTGGGGTTGTGGCATTGAGAATGTCTCTGGGTTTCAAAATTTACCAAATCGACCAAGTACGACCAAAATCCATAAGTGTTTCTTAGCAGGTAGGCGGTTGTAAAGATCCTATCTCTAAACTTTTGTACCCTTTTGGACATTTTTAAACTTTGGGCACAAGCACAGCCCCTTTATATAAAATCCCAAAAGATGCGGTAAAAAGACAAAGAAAGACGAGCATGACTTACCCTTCAGTAATGCAATCACCCAATATAGCATAACCAGGACGTGCAATTGGACGCCATATTGATATTTGTCGATGGAGGTCACCTCCCTTATCCCACCAGATTCTCTCAAAGTTAGGAGTTGACATGTAGCAGGAAGCTGCTTTTGAAATTAATCTGATAATGTCCCATCCAGATGAATTTTCAACCTGGTTAGATTTTTGCAGACTTCCAGGGTCATCACGACCAACTCTCACCTTGGCAGCATATTGTTTAGAAGAATGATGCTGAATTGAGTTCCAAAGGAGAAGGTGATTTAGATTATAAGTATTGTCTATGGGAGGGCATCCAGTAGAAGCATGGGCCAAAAAGGATGCAAGAACATTGTCTATACGCCAAATACTAAACCCAGACACAAAATTCACATTTGCTGGAGCACTTAGTATGCACTCTGAATAAGTCGCTGAGGTTGTGAGATCAGAGCGTATGCAATAAACAATGTGGTTTGATGGTGGTTGTTTTCCTATATTTACTACACATCCCAGAGCTTTATATCCTGGTGGTGGAACAGGCATCCAAAGAGAACATTCACCATCACCACCAGACTCGTCTTTATTTCCATTGGATCCCAGAATGCCTGAGAACAAGCCGATAAGAGTGAAGCAAATTGGTTTCCTCACACGCCCATAAGTATTACTCACTGCCACCACTGCCTGTGATGGAGGAATTGGCCTGAATACATATTATAGCAAAAATAAGTAATTATTCAAAATAAATATAAAGGGGGGAACAAATTAATTAATTATTGCCTAGGAATAATTCAGATAACACAGGTCATTCCATACATCAAAGATAAATTTATCTTGATGAATGTTCAAAACCATCCATATGAAGTTTACCTTGATGTTACACAGTCTCCCAATATTACATAATTAGTTGGAGCTTGGGGCCTCCAAAAGGTGAGGTTGTAACCTGGTCCAATTTCTGAATAAATATCCAAGAGAATTTATCAGAATTCACAGAAGCCACACAAAAAAAATACAAGAGAACAATATTAAGAATAATTAAAAATGTCAAAATTGCTTAGAAGATTGATCATAGTAGATAAATCAAAAGGACCTTTTGGAGACTCCCAGAGTCGAACGAAGTTTGTACATGTAGCAAAGGGTACTGCTTTTCCAAATTGCAATGCAGTCATTACCTGACTATGCAAATTAAGAATAAGAGAAATAGCACTTAATGAAAGATGGATACATATATTGCTTGACACTAAAGACATGTTTGTTTTATCCTTAACGGAAGTATATCCCCCTGAAATATCCACTGGATCAAGAATAATAAGGCCAGATCCACCCTCAACAGTAAGATCCTTCACCAGAGCTCGTATCCATGTGTCATTTTCTTTTGACGCATACCTGTTCAAATGTTAAGGTTTTAGTATTTACTCAGTTTGATACAACTTTCCAAAAAATATATTTGTAGGACTCCCAATTTTCCTAGCAAACGAGAAAAAGATGAAGCAAAATCCTCGGTCACTTTGAAAGACAAAATACATGCATACAAATGTGCATCAACACATTGTTGATAGAAAAAATCTATTAATTCAAAATTGTTGGAACATTAGTCGGTAAATGCAGAAAACATTTAGAAAATAATAAAATATTCATTATAAATCGCCAATCATAAAAATAGTGAGAAGTTATTGTATATTTATAGGAACGATAAGATACTTAAACCCTAATCCTAATAGGACTATATATACAACTCCAAACTATTAAGGAAACATATATTTAATATTTAATATTCCAACACTTTCCTCAAGCTAAACAATATACATTCCACTTGTACAACTACAACAGACATTAAAATAAAAATAAGCAAAGATGCTAAACAATAACTAAAAGTAAATAACAGATATGTCAAAGCTGAAGTTGAAGTGAGATGCTACTTGCAATAGCCTTCCCACAAGTGATAAAACTACAAGTACTTTGTTACCGTTTTAATAAACGAAATTTATTAAGAACAAACGTGTACAACATGTACACTTAGGAAACATAACAAAATATCCTAGTCAAACAGAACTCATACCAAACCCTAAAATTGAGAGATAATCCCTTCCCAGTTAATGCCCATAAGATATTATAAATCATCTTTTTACTTTTTAGCAACTATTAAAATGACTCCCATAACGAAACCAAGAATAAAGTCTTCTCACAGAAAGTTACAACCACATGGTGGAAAACTTAACCTAAAAACACAAGCTGGATAAGCTATCTACCAAAACAACACTAAAATAAAATAATGAACGTAAGTCAAAATCATATTGATACTAAGAGTTAAAGATATAAAGTATTTAAAAAAATATTTTTAAAACCTCTTTATTAATTAATTAATAAGCTAATAATTCATGATATTTATTGTAGCATTCCTCTTGGGTTTGAAAACTTTTATTCTTAAATTACTTATCATTTATACATTTTTATCACATATACTTGTGTGTTTCTAAGGGTATCAAGTTTTTGGTGTCATTATCGACAATTATTTTTACAATTTCATTATTAATTATTAGTTTATTAAAAAAAGAAAATCAAAAAAATATTTTTACTTATTTTTTATTTTTTTTACTAACTTCTTTTTCAAAAACTATTAGATTAATTTTATTAACTTTTTTAGATTTTAATTTCATAGACTTAGCTTCTTTTTAGATTTTAATGTTTAGGTTTGTATTTTAATTTAATTTAACTTCTTTTTATTTTTTTAGTTCTCTAATTTATCTTCTTTTTAGATTTAATTTTAAATTCTTTTAAGAATTTTGTTTTACTTTTTAGTTTACTAATTTTTCTTTTAATTATTTATTTTTGATTTTAATTTAACTTCTTAGTAGATATTTGTAGTTTATTAACTTTTATTTTTTCTTTTAATTTTAGGATTTAAATGCAAAAAAGGACATTCTTACAATCTAAAATCAAAAGGATCACTACAACTAGATACAATAGAATCCACTTCTTCAATTGAATCTAAAACTGAATACAAAGAGGTAGGATTAATTGAAGAAATTAATTGCACTTAACTTAGGCCAACAACCTTTTTTACATTGTTTTTCCAAACTTAGAGGTAGGATTTCTCAGATCTTGACTAATTCATCTTTTACATAGTTTTAGGGGCTTATTAGGAAAAGACTCAAATAAACACCTAAAAGAGTTTCATGTAGCCTATGATGCCATGAAACCAATTTAGGTCACTAAAAAACAAATTAAACTTAGAGCATTCCCTTTCTCACTTGTTGACTTCAGTTACTATCTCAATATGGTCTCACATGACCAAATTATTTTTGGAGTGGTACTTTTCATCTTCTACAACCACATAAAATAAAAAAGAAATATTTGGCATAAGGCAAATTAATGGAGAAACCCTATATAATTATAGGGAGAGATTTAAGAGATTATGTGTCAATTCTTTTCACCATTAAGTTAGTGAGAAATTGCTTCTTTAATATTTATATAAAGGATTAATGTCTATGGAGATAAGCATGGTAGATGCTGCTAGTAGTGGAGCCTTGGTGACAAAACTTCACTTGAGGCGAGAAATTTAATTGCAACTATGATACCTAACTCTTAACAATTTGGCATCTGTATGAACCCATAATCAAAAGTAAGGTAAGCACTATCCCTACTCTTAGGTTTCAATTTAATAATTTAGCTGCTTTAGTGCAACAGTTAACTAGTGGATAGGTTAAGGCTTGTGACATATGTTCTTATGTGGGAGATCTTAGTAACACATGCCCTACTCTTTACGATATAATTTTGAAATGTTATTGGAGGCTTTCAACTACAGAGGCCTAGGTATAACACCTATAATGTAAGAAAGATGGATAATCCAAATTTTAGCTATGTATATAATAGGCCCACAACATTCCTCAACAACCAACAATGTTCACCTGGCTTTTCAAATCCTAAGCCACCTCAATAGTACTAGCCTCAATAACAGCCTCAAGGTAAGTCTGTGGAGGATACGTTTCTTTCTTTAGCCAATCATAATGCTATATTTTAATAGGATACCAAGGCTTTAATTCACAAACTAGAGACTCAAATGAACCAAGTAACCACAATTGTGGGAAAGATTGAAGCGCAAGTATCTAGAAAACTCTCTTCACAAATTGTGATCTAAGGAGACTATCAATGCTGCTATAAATATTTGCTCAACAAGAAGGTCAAAACCATAACCTTTCAAGTGGTTTCAACTTTAGTTAGAAATTACATCCATTGGGTTAATGATTTTAAATCAAACGCTACATGAGAGGCAACCTATTGATTTCTTTCATTTTATTTTCAGATGAACATTAATTTTATTTTTTATTTCATATTATGTTTATTATTTAATTTTTGTTATTTTATGTGTGTCATTTGATGCAGACGTTACCTAACTTAGGTTAGGAGTAGATAATGCATTATTATCAAAAACTATTTTTATTATTTATTAGTATTTTTTTAACTCTTTTAGTTTTTGTTTTTATTTTAAAGCAAAATTGGAACTCTGGGGAAAAATTTAAAATTTTCATTGTGTATTGCGGCACAATTTTGTGTCTATCATGACATAATGCCTTTAGGTAAAAAAAAAGTGAGAACGTGAAATTTGTTCACCCCACGACATGATTTTTAGTGCATAGAGGCACATTAAATTATTTTCGCGTCTTGTGTAGCATGATTTTATGTGAGCCATAACCTGTGTACGTTTTAAACACCAAAACCCCCACCTACTAGAGAAACCCAATAAAACACATTTTTTTCACAAAAATTTCAAAAACCCTAGAATCCACTTGCCCCTCTTTCACTTTTTCAAACTAAAAATTCAATTTTTTCACAAAAACCATCATTCTTCTCAATTTTGTTTTTTATTTTCATTAATATTAAGGCTTATTTAGGATTTGTTTTGAGAGATTTCCCAAAAAGAATAGATTTTTGGGATTTCTTCATATAATCTTTATCATCTTCAAGAACACCCAATCATTCTCAAATAAGTGCATTAAATCCTCAAGTTTTCTTTGGTTGATATTGTGGTTAATGTTTTGAAAATAATGTTGGATTTGAAGTGTGGAATATTTTGGATTTAAGGAAACAAACCTAGATAGAGTGATAATTTTTGGGAGATTATTGTTATATTTTTTAAACTCTTGAATCAAAATATGGCACCAAAAAAATCTATGGTAAATAAACCATGGTGTCTAAAGAGTATGATAAAACTAAGTTTGTAAGCCTTAAGGCTCAAAAATATTTGAAAAATTTGCGGAGGTGAACAAAAATTTTATTTCAAAAAGGGATATTGATTTTTGGAAAAAGATCCATTCCCTGTAGTAAATGATGTGATAGAAAACCTAGGATGGAAAATATTTGTAAAGAATCTTGAAGTTGGCATTGTGTCAAATTGTGAGAGAATTCTATGCTAATGTGCCTGAAGCTGTTAATGATAGGGCCATAGTTAGGGGAGTTTTTGTATCCTTTAATGCATTCATCATAAACTCTTGCTATGGTTTAACGGATATAACTCAAGGGGAGTATGAGACTTATCTAGAGCATATAGATTATGAAGAAATAATAGAGAGCTTAACACTAGGAGGAATAGAGTGGGATATGCCAAATAGGAGAAATAAATCAATTAAAGCAAAAGAATTAACAACCGTCTCCCATGTTTGGTAATATTTCCTCTATTCTAAATTGATGCCAACTACGTATTATAATTTAGCCCGATAAAGAAATGGCTCTACTTACTTTGCAATCCCAACCTGTAAAAGCATGAGTGTCGTGGTAATTATGAATCAAAAGAATAGGTTGTCGAAGAATAATCATCGAGTTAGTTATTTTCCCCGCCTCATTACAACACTTTGTGCTAAAAAGTTGGGGTGAGAATGTCTACAGGTGATATTCTCTTCAACACGACTTTGGTATTAACCCGACATATATGGTAAGCCTGCAAGTGGATAAAAGAGCCTATTTTTCAAGCACCTTGATGAGATGGAAGTCCGTAAGATATAATAACAAGCGTGGCTCGGTAGACACGTACGGTATCAATCCAATTATATGAATACCATTTATGGGATGCAACGGTTACGACTTCGGCTTAATGCGGTTACGACTATAATCGGTTAGAAGTAGCATTGGAGTATCTAGGGACAACTTTGTCTTTCAGCCACTAGAAATCACCGAAGAAGAGACACCCGAAGACATGGAGAACTAGAGCTCCATAATATCAATTATTCATTTGATTTTTCAATTTTTGGTTTAGTTTTTTCTTTCATTTTTCATTTTATATTAGTATCTGATGTAATTTTTCTTTTATTTTGGAATTCTATTTTGTATTTTATTGAACATCTTAACTCTATTTTGGTGATGCAATATTTGTGAGGTACATTTTAATTCTCATGATTAGCATTGATACATATGTTGAATGTAGAATATGAACCTAAAGCTCAAAATTTCACAATTCATCACTGCTAGTAAGGTAACTTTCTTTTTCTATTCTTTTTAAATACATTGGGAAAATGTAAATTTCAGGTTGGGGTGGGAAAGTTCCTTTTAAATTCTATTAAGTGTTTAATCAAAATTCAAACATAATTTTTATTTTTATATTTTTTTTTGTATGAGTGTTTCGAGTCAATTTATACATCAATGATAAAATTATGATTGTGATAACTTTAATATCTATAGGAGTCTAAGTTTTACTTCAATTAAGGAATGATTTGAATGTGAATTGAACTTAGTATAAAACTCTTAAGGTTGACGGTAAGAATGATTGAGTAATCTGATTACTTAAGACTGTTTTATGTGTGAAAGTTTCATAGATATTTTGTGGTCTCAACAAACTCTAGAACTAACTTTAAAAAAATACTAAAGGCAAAATTATAGAATACACAATGTTTAGAAAAAGATTTATGCCATTTTTGAACTGTTCATACCTTTTCAAGCCTATCACTTGTATATTTATCATTATTATCCCTTTTGAGCTTATATGAATTATAAATATTTTTTCTTTAACATGCTATAACCTACCTTTTTATAAGCTAAAAAATAGATTATCCTACCCTTCTACTTTCTAAGAGGGTGGGTTATTCCATCTCATCTCATATCCCATTTAATATCTCTAATAGGTTCAAGGTTTAGAAGTGTTCTGTACTATTTAAATTTCATCCCATCCCATCCTATCACACTTAGATTATAATAATAAAATGACTCACTTTATATATAATGTCTAATCATTTTTCTTCTATTAAAATTTCATATTACAGATAATCTTGTTTTATTTTTTTCATTGTTCTTGTAATTTTACTTGTCCTATTTAAGTCCATTTGGAATAAAGAGAAATACTAACTTATACCATCTCAACCCATCAAAAATTAAGTGAAATAAGATGGGATGAAAACTTAAAATTAATGGGTTGTACTATGTGTTAATGAAACACTCGATTCCAACGCATAAATATCGCTAACATTTGGGTACCCATATGGAAAACATAGGCAAAACTCTTTTGTGGTCAAATTATCTCCAAATAGTCAAAATATTTTGATAAAGCTTTAGGAAAATACTGTATTCATATGTGATATTTTTTGTTTTATCATTATCATAGGGGTTATAACATGAATTTTTATTTTTTAGTAAATTTATTAATTGTCATTAGCTCTACAAAGAATTAATTCAATATTGTTAATATATTTTATATTCCAATAAAATCGAAGCGTGGATCTTTATAAATATCGGTAATTTAATCCTTGAGAAGTAATCATCTTTGTGCAAAAGATACTGCACATTTGTCTCTCGGGTTCTGCAGAAAAAGAATGCAGTTGACCTTTTATTTGTGAATTCAACCAAGGAATATGAAAACTCAGGTTGTTCTAACATGAACGCTGAAGGAATACAAAAGGCCTTAGGCGTATCTGTCTCTTTTATTCTAAACATTGCTCTAGCAAAAATGGATGACAACTATTTGTAAATCAAATATATTTACAAAGAAATACAATAACTCTTACATGAAGCTTAAATCCAGTTTTGCACGAAGCAGCCTTTCCCCACATGATGAGTCATCCAAAGAAGATTTTGTACCATCATAGAAGGTCAGCTCCGGAGATACAACCTAAAAGCATTAGATGTAGGATAAGGCAATTTAGATAAAGGAAATAAAGGCAAACTTTAGAAAGAGAAAGTGCTCACGCTAAATAAATCAATAAATGCATAATGAGAGTAAGCTAAAGAGCACCAAATTGAGAAAGGTGCATATAAATTTGCCAGCAAAAGCACAGATTATTTCTGAAATAAGAATTGTGTTGTCAGCCCATCATAATTAACTGACTTGTGGATGCTTCAAGTTTCCGACAGATAAACTCTTAGCTAAAATAAAACAGAAAAGAAAAGGGTAACCACACAAGAAATTTGCAAATAACCTTTTTCATAATAAAGTAACGACATCACAGCCCTCTGATGTGACTTTTCGGCATCTAGAGATAATTAATTTGTACACATATACACAAGTCCTATTTAAAATAGAATTAAGTAACCCTAATTTTAATCAAAGTATAATGCCTAGGAAAATCCTAGAATGACTAGAATATATAAATACATCTATACAAGCTAACTGAGATTGAGAAAATCTGCCAGAACTATGACTGAACCTATATCTGAATGCAGTACAACAGGTTAGAATAAAAAATTTACTTCACCTGGGTTTCAAAAGTGAAACTGGGAAGCCTATTTGGATCGGATTCAGAAGATGACCAAACCTTTGTGGCATCTGATGATTCATCCCTGTTCTCTACACTCTTTACAGCATCACCAGATGAGGAACTGTCCAGCAAAACAATATCTACTCCATCCTCAAAGGATACTGAGTAGCTGCTATCATTACTCAAATATGTATATTTTTGCAACAAAGAACCATTCTGGTAAATGTCAGAGAAACATAGAAGCATCCGTAAGATGGTGGGAAAATAACATATACATTTGTTGTTATATCATGTCAAGAAGTCAAAAACAACAATTATTACCAAAAGAAAGTCATATTGTACATAAATTTAAGGATCATGTGGACTTAATTATCCAAACAGTCTGCAGTGCTTTTCAATATAGAATTAAAAAAATCCCAGAATTAACAGATTCAATAATAGAAAATAGGTATATGCTCGCATGAGCTTTTAATTGATGCAAATTTTGCTTCAACTTTCTTCAAGCTAATCAGTTGAGATGGGTTCCATAAAACATTTAAAAAAAATTGCTATAAAAAGATCAACAGCTCCTATTCAATTCCAATTATAAACTTATGTCATATTAAATTCTCTCAGATCACTCTCTCTGGTATACAGTCGGAACTGCCTTTTAAACCTCTACTTTCACTTTTTTCCATCCCTTATAGATTCTATTACACTATATAATAATTAAAACACCACTAGTTATCCACATAGATACATGTTAATTGTTAAATTAAGTACCTCAATTTTGACATTACGGAAACGCAGCCTCTTTCCACACCCAATAATTATAATAGGTAGAGGCCCCTCCCAGTGAAGTTCTTTTCCATATGTTTCCTCACTTAAGGAGATAGTCTTTCCACAACCATCGTATGTATATTCATCAATGCTAGAACAATCTGCCACTAACTGTCTACTCGGTGACAGATGCACCACATCATCTATTTGTCTGTATATAGGTTTGGAGAGAACAATGCTATTAAGTCTGCCAACAGGATCATTCTTAGGATCCATGGTTTCTTCTCTTCCAGTAATTGTTCCCAAAGCAGGCACAAAGAATTCACAGACAGCAAGAAGGAAGTCAGGCACCACAAGAACTCGAGGCTGCTGAACCCGAACCACAAATGACTGTGATGAGTTTCGCCATCTATAGTCCATCAAGAACATAGTCGAAAGTGGTAACTCCATGTGAAGACCAGCTTCAGATTCAGATATTCTAAAGCTTCCTTTCTTTAAAAAGGGAAATTTTCCTGCAGAAACGTGTTTTAACGCCTCTGCAGCTGACCCAAGCATTAAGCGCATTTCAGGTTTTGTACCCGGTCGAACATCAAGAACAGAAAATTTTGGGACAGTTACGTAGAGGTCTACTTCAGACAAAGATGTCATTCGATATGATACCCAGAGACCTTCAAGCTGCAAGGTAAGAGAAAAGAGCCATTAAAGTGTACCATCCATGAGAAGATCTGTAGATATCAGCATACTGGAATGACAATGGCATTAAAAAAAATGTGTAAATACTCACAGCAATATGAGCTAAAGGTGATTCCTCATGGCTGCTAGTATACAGCTCCAACAAGGCATGATCAACTACAACTGCCAATATAGTAACAGTACGACTTAGAAGAATTTGACTATTCATGTTGACCTTGTCAGCCAGCAGCCGGATTGTATCCCTTGAACCAGATTTGTCACCACGGAAACTAGGTGGAAGTCTTGCCTCTTCATTCAAATTCATAAGTGCACAGTCCAGAATGATTTTATATTCATTAACAGACATGACGCAGTGCAATAAACAAACCTGGTTAACATGAATTCCATAAAAATCCAAAAAACTTCCACTCTAACATTTTTTCAATAGCTAAAAAATTGAAAGTAACACAAATTATTTACAACAATTAAAACAAAGTTATGAACATGTCATGTTCATTAAAACTTTTACTCTTTAACATTTTTTCATAGCTAAAAAATCAAAGTAACACAAATTATTTAAAACTCTAATTCCATTAATATTCTAGTATAAATGTATGCATTAGAATACACATAACAATATTAAATATATCTCTATCGTATAGGAATTTCTCTTGATATATGATACTATTAATAACTTGAATAATGAATAGTTTAATTTCTATAATCCTTTTTTTTAATAAATGAATAAAAAGGGAAATAAAATTCATTATCTTAAAAATTACATGTAAAACTATAAAATATATCATAAAATTCCGTTCTTAAAAATAAATGAATAACAAAGGCAAATAAATGTCGTTATCTTAAAAATTAAATGTATTTTTCTCAAAACAAAATTCTAGGCGTGATTTAGACTTATGTAATATATATATATATAAGGTGAAACAGTTTACAGCACAATTAAAAACAATACAGAGAAATAGATTAAGGACCATTGTAATAATATGATTTAAAAGTGATCACTGACAATTTAGGGTATAGCTTGGTGCTTCCCGTTAATGGATTACTAGTGAACTTTGCACTTTTGTAATTAACGTAAATTATGTCTTTTGTCCCCAATGTATTGGGGCAGTTGCAAATACACCCTTAACCTTTTTTATCGTTAAAAATATGTCTCAATGTATTGTTCCATGTTTTATATATGCCCTTTTTGTCAATGTGCAATTTAATCAAACTCCATTAAGAAATTAACAGTAAGTGTTATTTAATTAAAATTCATTAACGGATTTGACAAAAATGGCATATATGCAACATAGTAATTTGACGTCAGGGAAATTTTTCATAATTAAAAGGTTGGGGGCATATATTGATTTAATATCATGTTTCTTATCAGGAATAAATTAATTTGGGTATCTAACAACTCAAAAGTAAAATATTTGCATGTATGCCATGCAGTCCCAACTACATTCTTCAGCTCTCCTTACAAAAGTTTCACAGTTACCCAAAAGAGAGAGAGAGAGGATAAAGGACAAATCAATAAATTAGAGTGGATATTTGTTACGGGGAGAAGCAATCCATGATCAAATCAACAAAACAAAAGGAAAAGGTTAAAACTTTCTTATAAATGATAAACAAATATCCACATGCATGCTCTAAGCAACGGTGGCAATATCTTAACAGACTGTCTAGTAAATAAGGTAACAAAGAATTGATGTCTGGCAAACCATGAGTGCAAAAGTTTCACTATTATATACGAAATATGTGCAGAAAAAAAATGAAAAATAAGAGGATCTAAACATGAATGCTTAAAGAACAAAAAGATTAGAACATGTTACAAAGAACCTCCATGTTTCCACAGAAAAATTTGACCTGTATTTCAAGAGAAATTGTTGGAACTTTTTTGAAGACATCTCTCAAACTTCTTCGCACATAAATGTCAATTCCTTTACATTCCTGTATCATTGGCTTGCCAATGCGACCATCAATTCCCACGAATGTATTGATCCCTAGAATCTGCAGTGCAAATATAAGCCAAAGTTTGGAATTTGAACCATGATACGGAAACAAAAAGGTTAGATACCTCAGCATGAAGGACATCAATATGTACTGCTGCAGGATCATTCTCAGCAACACCATGCCAGCTAAATTCATTAGTGATCTTTAGCTGGCCCAAATCAAGCTGGATGAAACTGCCAAAAAAAAATTCTAATATCAACATCAAAAAAGATGTCTATTTCAGAAATTCTAAAAAGAGAATGGGGAACACCGGAAAAAAGGTGCACTCATAAGATGCTTTTAGATTTAGATTGCTAGTAGTTCAAGTGTGTATATATATATATATTAATAGACACTAAAGTGTATTTATTATTTGTACATGTTGTAATAGGAATACTATTTATTCTTTATTTTATCCATATTCATGGTATATTTTATGATTTATTGTCCGTCCTTAATTAGGATTTGTAAATATGTATAATACCCATTGGGGCTAATGAACAAAATTAAAGCCTTTCATAAATCAATTCTAGTAAATTCTACTAACTCTTTGCTTGTAGAATTCCTTGGAACAATGATTACTGGAGTGTCAAGTGAAAGATCCAACTTTAGTGCTGTAGCTCCATCAATCTCATATTTTTGAATTAACCATTCAAAACCTCCAACTTTATCAACAAGCTCAATTGCTTCTTCAGTACGTGGGGTAGCAAGCTCCATAAAGTACTGTGAAATCTGCTCAAAGTATTCATAAATTCCTAAAAGTAAATAAATTAGACAAAAAGCTAGAAAATAAACTTCATAAAGCAGTCATATCACATGAATAAATACCAGCATACCAAATGAGAATATAAGAATTGAAATATGAAATAATTATATATTATGTTTCCTTATTAGTTAAGGAGTCCTATTAGGATTAGGGTTTTAGTTTTATCAATCTTATAATACAGATATAAACACTCAATATTATAAATGAATGAGAATTATAATATCTTTATTTGATTTTCTAGTTCGCTCAACCTATTTTGATTTCTTAATATTTTAACTTCCACATTGTTTCTTTTCCCTATTTTATATTTCAACTTTGTATCAGAAACATGTTTGTTCCAGAACATTTCTAATCTATTTTTTAAACCTTATTTTATTGTCTCTTCTTAATCGTTTTGGTCATTATTTAAAAAAAAAATAGATCAGATTTCTTCATTGAAAAAAAGACCCTAGCAGACCCTAGCAATGAGAGACATATTTATATTACAGACTAATAGAGTTTGGGGTTGTGAGGATCTCAAAAAGGGGAAAATTATGGTGGCAAAATACATTTCGAGCTTTTGATTGGACGGTATAGCTTAAAAGATAAAGACAAATACTTGAAGGATAAAAAACAAGGGATAATCTCAAAAAATTATGTTTACTATGCTATCTTAACTTCCTAATATCTACTATTAAAAGTGTTAGTGATGCAGTCAAAATCGTTACGCATATCCACATCACTTAGAAAGCTAAGTAGTAAGGTACTCATAAGATGTGAGCCCTCTTTAATGGTACGACACATTCTGGGTTTACCACAGAAGCAAAGTGTTGAGGATCCATTAAACTGGTGAGTTGTAACCATGGCCAGCCGAACTCATAATTATAATCTGAAGTGAATATTATCGTACTGTGGAATGGAGTCTTTCTATATCAGATGGTATCAGAACTATGACCCAACTAGACCATGTGAGTTTGCATCCTTACGAGAACGCAAGGCCCTCTTAAAGAGGTTGTATAGCGTAGTCAAAGTCACTACGCATATCCCACATTGCTTAGAAAACTAAGTAATGAGTTATTCATAAGGGGTATACCCCCTCTAATGGTATGCGTGTTTTGAGTTTACCCTAGAAACAAAACCGTAAGAGCTCACTAAACTGGTGAATCATGGTCTCAAGCCAATTGAATTCACAATTATGATTCAAAGCGAACAATATTGTACCGTGAAAGGAGGCCTCCCTGTATCAGTTAGATTATGTTAGCCCATGGTGTTAGAAATGTAGTAGTCACCAATTCACCCAAACCCTAACATGGTTTAGAACACGAACCCTACAAGCTCCCAATTGTTCAACTGTAAGTGTTGGACCTACAAAATATATAGAGCCTACACTTGGGAGAGAATATAAGAATATATTAAAGATATGTTGGAAAATCTCCCAGTAACTTAAATTTTTAGAAGTAGAATTAAGAAACAACATAATATATTTATATATAAAAAATACTTATAAAATTATAAAATGTGAACAAGCAATCAAAACGAGTGAGCAATGGAAGCACGTGCAGCCCAAGTAGGGACATGCACCTATGTAACTTTTATAAATGTTTATCTTAATTGTAATATATGTATATAATTTGATTAGCGCTCCCTCTAAAAATTATATTAATTTTAAACATGATATATTGTAAATTTTGACAAGTGTTTATAGACTTTTGTATCAAAATATGTAATTATATCTTATACCTTTACATGTAAGAGATAATGAAATTGTGACATTTCCTTTCATATTTATTCTTTTAAAAAAATTACATTTATATTCAACATTTAAACACCATTCTCTAGTAGAGTGATAAGTTTGGTATTTTCTTAGAAATTAGCTTAATTCGAATCCTTATCCTAAATTGTTTGATAAATAAATGTTCCAAACAATTCTTTTTAACAGTAAAGTCATTTCCCCAAAGCATAATAGGGGAGATTCTTTGAATTTGGTCTACTTATAATATGCTCTACTTTATTTAAATTTGTGACTTATAGGGAATATTTTATATTCATTCGAATTGTAAAAATTTTGTTTGGCTCATTTATTATTTTTTAATTCAATGTAGCTATTATTTTAATTTTTATACCTATATTTGTTCACAAAAATTTCGTACCAGTTAACCACTAACATTTTTTTTCCTACTTGTCGTTTACATAATGCCCCCTTGAACAATAATTCTAGCTCTATCACTAGAAGCAATCCACTAAAAGGAATAAAATCAAACTAAAAATAGCTTATTCTTTACAAACCCCATCACATATTCATAGGATATGCAATATTCCCAATTGTAGCTTATAAGAAATTGAGAATAATTTTTAACTCTTTTGAAACTGAACCCCATGAAGAGACCAAAAATAGAACTCTCCAACAAAAAAATGCTATCATTTTCAGTTTCTTCAAAAAAATTACTATTTCTCTCAATCCACAAAATCCATCAATCACACTATTCGCAACACTGTAGCCTTCATAAAATTCCAATGCTTGTGAAACTTTTCTACCTTCAAAGATTTGCAAGATCCAGAATGATCCATTGAACACCCCATGTTACTTTGCAGGTTAGACCAACTACTGTGCACAATTGGTGACCAACACACTATGTGAGGATATTTCAAGATATTACACTTCTCCACATCTTCAGAATTTTCTAGGAGTGTTCTACTCTTACTTTATGCTCTGTGAATCAATTTCCTACTGAATCTCTCCTTTTAGTGGCTTTCTCAGTTAGACCTCTGGTCAACTTCAGTTACTATTATTTCATTCTAATTTATATGAAGCATCTGCTTCGTATCAGAAAATAGACCAGCTTACCTCCTGCACAAACCTATAGAGGAAAACGATACGAACAGCAGAAAGTCGACCATGCAAGCTGTAATCATAGCCTTCATAATCATCATCTTCCGAGCAATAAGAACTGAAGTTGAACTGGGAAAAATGACAAGTAATCAAATAAAACAAGTGAAAGAATTGGAATGCAAGCAAACAAATACAGTTTTTTTTTCGCTTTGGCTATTAGAACACAATTTGTTTACAACAGAGAAGTTTGTTTCGTAAATTAACTAATATGTACCTTGATTAGGGATTCAACACCAGGATTGCGTATATCACAAAGCCAACCCCAACAGTGCTCGGTCCCAAGGGACATATCACAAAGTCTAAAATTTCCTAATGTTCCTTCTAGCGAAAGGGAACTTGGGTAGACCTTCAATAAAAGAATGAATAAGAAAATACAGAATATTTATCAAAGATATCAATCTGGCAAAAACAATTCTCATTTACCTTTTGGAATAACATAAGAAAAATAAAATAATGAAAAAAGCTACCACAGGAGAGAAAAGACTTTCTAAATAAACATCATCCATTGGTTAACAAAAAACATTCACCATAACAGCTCCAATAAATGGATGAGTTCTCGAAACAGAAGAATGTGTCTAGGAGATCACCAAAAATTCTAATCACCTTAGTATCCAACAGAAAATGTTCTTGCACCAACATTGCAAGCTGAGAACCATCCTCCTTGTTAAGTAACACCGACACACTGTCAACATTCATTTTCAAGAAGAAGACAACACGACCTTTTCCATAGCCCAGCAATCCTTTAACACGTCCATCTTCTTCGGTTTTTTCTGCTTCCATCAAAGCTTTTTCTTTTGAAGCTCTGGTTGTCTCATGGTCACACTCATCAGAATTTACAGAACTTATATCAAGGCCAAAATCAATTAGGGACACAAGAGTGGGTCTGTTACAAAAAAACTCTAGCTTTGACATGCGGACACTCATCTGACATTTGAAATGAAAGAATTAGCAAGGTCAATTTACTATTAACATAGATAAGGTATCCGGAATGTTAAAGTTAATGATAAGCAAGTACCTGTGTATCTACACCATCATAATCAGATGAACTAGGACTCCTAGTTGAGAAGGTAACAGAAACAAAGTTTGAATCATTGCACTCTGCCTCATAAAATATTTCACCCCAAGTGGCACTTTCCTTTCCTAGTTCCTTTTCAGGAATGACTGCAGAATCAATTCCAGAGTGAATTTCTGTGTCCGGTAGAGCAAAAAACTCTGGCAAAGCATCCTTAAATGAGTCATCATCCTCATAAGGTGCTAGAGACGTCTCCTTCTTGTGAGAATTATTGAGGGGGGAAGAAAAAATATTTTCATTCCTCAGCACAGAGCAAGCCAAATAACATGGACTGGTGAACAGGCGACCTTGAAGCTCATCTCTAATTGTTAAAGAATGAAGCTTCATCTTGACATTCAGATCATCATCTATACGAGTCAAGTGCACCTACAAAAATTAATGGCTTCAAATGTAATGGAACAACCTAACAAGTTTTTCAATGAAGCAAAAGTTGAACAATTTTGCAAGCGCTGGTGTAGCTGTACAAGATTTGATGAAAACATTACCGATTTGCTTTGATTTTTCTTGCAATAAGAGTTTCATACACAGGTGATGGATTATGAATTCACAGGAGCAAAGCAAGGTTGGATTTCTGCTAGACTTTTTCCTCTTAGTTTCTTTCATTAAAATTAACAGTTTTCTAAAAATAGTTCTATCCAAGTGGAACAGACAGCTTCATAGAAAGCAAAGTAGGAAATGCGCTTGTAGAAGCCCCCAAAATTATTTTTTTCCATAAGTACAAGCTAGCCTTTTCTGTATGTGCTGCCGTAAAAATGAAGGAAAATTTTAATGAATCTATGCTTTCTCAATGATGATATATGACAAACACATAGTATTGATAACTCTCAAGGTTTGTCCAACTAATGGCACATAAGCTAAATTAAGTAGTCATGTAATATATTATTGTATTAAGCAATTAAGAGAATTAAGGGAAAATGCAAACATGCATAGTATCAACCAATTTTTTCAGGGATATAGGTTAAAGTATTTTTCTATACTGAAATTGTATTTCCTTTATTAAGAAAACAAAGGAGCACATCAAAGTTTCATTTTCAGGAACAAAGGTGATAAAACAAATCTTGATAATAAAACTTGCAATCCAGAGAAAAAGAGGGAAAACAAATCTTGATAAAGAAATGGACAAGCTTTCGATCACTTTGTTACTGTGTGGACATGCCCACTTCCAAAGAAAATTTAAGTTTTTGAAGGAGTTGATTAATATTGGGAAGGTAAAAACAAATTATCAAATTCAACTAAAGTTTTCCAAGTTTTTCTATTTTCCTAACTGGTATGTGCTTTGCAAAAATAGCTCAAAATATACCGATCTTTTATTTTATATTATACAATTACTTATCTTCTTTGGTCGAAGTTACAGAAAAATATGGGAATACAATGGGCTACTTAAGAATCTTGTCAATCTTTATTTATGGAAACATTTTACACGTATGGGAGGAGCAATAAGGTTTCAAAAGCTGCGAGATGGGAGCAATCCATTAGGTATTATGGATAAGAAGAATGAAATAATTGTTTATGATAGTGAGAATGATAGTAATTTTTTGTAGATAAAATTTTATTTTTAGCATATAATTAGGTGTCAGTTTCAAAAGAATTGAAAAATTATTCTCAATTTACCATAAGTTTTAATTGGGAAGCTTTTTTTCTAGTTAGGTTTTGAAACTTTGTTTTTTATGAGATTAAATTATTATTTGGTATAATTTGATGCTTCTAATCCACTTTATATTTTGTAATTATTATTTTTTTAATATAATATAAAGTCTCTTATTGGGGAAAATAGCAACAAAAACCTTTCCTCCACTGGCAAGAACCTCAAGGATAAGGGATTCGTTAAGGTTTTCATCAACTTTATCTCCAATCTGCACAATATTGAAGAGACAAAAAGAAAGAGTTAAATAATTCATCCACGTTAGCAAAATAAAGAGAATCGATGCCTAACCATTTTCTCAAATAAATGAAAATGTCAACTATGCAAAACATATTGTGAAAGAATCATTTGTCAGACAAATGCACGAGAAAAGCATGAGGCTTAACCTTCCCATATATAAATATCTTTGTCTCCACCAATGCCCCACTAAGGACAAACTCAGCAGTCTTTAACTTTGTGGTTTGAGGTTCACCAAAGTCAGATGTAGCATCACTTGTCTTTCTTAGTACATCTACTGGTAGAGGTGTCTGCATGCAGCATGAAACATATTATCAGGCAGTGAGAACTAAATTATGAATAAATGAGAAAAAAAATATGGATAAAAAATATTTATATTATACAGAAGCTTGGTATGTCGCTTTTATAAGTCCTTTCAACCAGGAAGTCTTCTCGGCCTCATTGCGAAACTCTATAATCAAGGTACTAGAAGACTCCAAAGCCTGAAAGAAAACAATGCAAAAAAAAAATGCTAAAACTGACAGAAAGGGGAAATATCCAATTCATAAAGTCCACAACAAGATGCATATTACAAATTATGAATAACCAACAGACTACGCAACCTAAAACAGTAGTACGACTTAATCAGTGCGGAACAAATGGAACATGAGAAACTTTCATTCAGAAAGTTCAAAAGCAACAAATGTTGCTTCTAAAAGTGTCTTACCTTCTGAAGGTCCAAGCCCCTGTAACTTACAGCAACACAGAATGCTAAGCCACCAATATTTGATGAAGGAACATCATGTATTTGTCTACCAGACATGCTGCAGTAATCCAAAAAATGAATTCTCAGATAACGGTTGTCAAACACCAAGAATATAAATATTTCACATAGGAAATAAATAATAATAAAAATTTCAATTAAAACAGATGTGACAGACAAAATATAAGAAGCTAACAAAAACCTTAAATATCGCTGGTAATTCTGAGACTTTTCAGACTCGAAAACATAAAGATATAATCCCGACAGCACAAGGAAACCAGATTGCCACGTAGCAACAGAATTTCCTATCCCCTGAATTTTCTCAAAATATTAAAGAGAGTAGTATTAAGAATAGTATTAAAATTATCCACGAGAGAATGAGAAATAGAGAAAAAGAGGAATATTTGGTTTCTTTCATATAAAGAACAGACCCTCCAGACTAGTATCTTGGCATCAGTAGCAAGGTCAGCAGAACTCCATGGGGTAAGCTGAGCTTGCAGATTATCAACAGCATGCTGGCCACAGGGTTCCATTGCGTCATTTAATATGTTTAATAAATCTGTGAGTCTGCGATATCTTGTTGGTGAAAAGTGAAACCCAAGCTTTGGCACTTGAATAGAAATGAGTGTCGATGGGTAGCTTGGGTGAGGTACTTTGATCTGGGTAAAAGACACAAACGCACAGACGGTCAAAATAATTATTCAATCAAAATATCAATAGAAAATGAATTGCAGAAAATGGCAATAAAACAACATTAGGAAAAGCTTACCTGATCAACGAGTACTTCCATCCCACATCTATCTATCAATGAAGAACAATTATCACCTTCTGCTGGTGGCCGCATACCATGTTTAGGTAACACCAAACTGCAATTTTGGCAGTCAGACCCAGAATCTGTGAAGAAGGCAGCAATATCTCGTCCAGATATGTAAAACCGAGTGTATAAATTCTGTTTCTGTTCAACAGATTGAATGTCCTGCAAGATTATTTCATCAATATTTGAAAATGCAAAAGCATCCAAAACAAGCTAATCGCTTCAGTCAAACAAGCATACCACAGTATGCAGAGTGAAATGACCCAAATCTAAAAGCAAATGGCCATCACATTTGGATGAACCTGAAGTTCTGATAGGAAATCTAACTTTTGGAGCATCAAAGTCAACATCAAGAGCAAATCTGAAACATAAAAAGAAATGGAACTGTAACATTCAAAACTTGCTTGCTTCCCTGCTTAGGCAAAAAAAAAAGAAGTTCAAAGAATGAAAAAAAATCTGAATTTGGTCTCCAACTACCATAAACAACAAGGATTAACTCCCCACGGTCTAATCAATGACACCTTCTCTCTCAATGGTCTTGGCTTAAAATGACAATTCTATTATGCCCTTGTAGACGCCAATTGAGGTAAATCATGATTTAATTTCCAATCCATCTTAACTAAAAAGGAGAAGTATTAGAAATTAGTAGGGAAATTCATTTACTTACTCTTATTCGATCTTATTTGTCTGGTGAAATAATTCATGCATAACGCAAGTAATTGATTACGAACTGGATCTCAACCTATCTGAAACCCTCCCAAGGAAAATGTATTTTGTTCTCTGGCATGAATTCATAAAAATCATTGGGTTACATAAACCCTGACTTTGCGGGTTCCAAGGTGAAAAGAAAGCCTACTTCAAGATATCTTATATTTGTTTGAGGAAATTTGGTGAATTGGACTAAAAAACTGAATAATTGAAGAACAAATTTTTCAATAATCAATAATCAATAAAAGTGTGCAATTACAATGCCAATAAGCCTATTTATAGGCAAAATAAAGTATCATCTTAACTCTAGAAGAACTTAAATTTTAATAAATCTTATGCTAATACACTAATAAATCTTAATCTACTAACAATTTCAATTACAATTTTTATCTAAATAACAAACCCTAATTATTTTCAAATTCTAATAACTCTATATTTAGCCTGCCTCAAAAACATAATGTGGTATCGTTATGTAGTGTTAAATCTCAATATGGCACTCTTCATCATGCTATTACAAAGCTTTCTTGGCTGACAATGACATTAAGTGAGCTTGGCTTTGATCCTAAGGAATCTATGGTTCTATTATGTAATAATACTACATCAATTGAAATTGCTAATACTTCATTGCAACGTGACAGAACGATGCACATTGAACTTAACAAAGGACAAGTTGGATTTTGGTGTCATCAATGCTTCTGTTGAATCTTAGCAATTGCAATAGTGGAAATTTGATTCTTAGCGATCTATAATTATGGAAATATTAAGAATTTAATTAAGAGATAGTAAAATTAGGATATTTGGTTTCATTTCTTATTTTTACAGTTAGATTCCTTAGGATCAAAGCCAAGCTCACTTAATGTCATTGTCAGCCAAGAAAGCTTTGTAATAGCATGATGAAGAGTGCCATATTGAGATTTAACACTACATAACGATACCACATTATGTTTTTGAGGCAGGCTAAATATAGAGTTATTAGAATTTGAAAATAATTAGGGTTTGTTATTTAGATAAAAATTGTAATTGAAATTGTTAGTAGATTAAGATTTATTAGTGTATTAGCATAAGATTTATTAAAATTTAAGTTCTTCTAGAGTTAAGATGATACTTTATTTTGCCTATAAATAGGCTTATTGGCATTGTAATTGCACACTTTTATTGATTATTGAAAAATTTGTTCTTCAATTATTCAGTTTCTTAGTCCAATTCACCAAATTTCCTCAAACAAATATAAGATATCTTGAAGTAGGCTTTCTTTACACCTTGGAACGAACCCTATATAAAATATATGGAGAAATACAAAGAACAATTTATTCTAAATTCCATTCTAAACTTCATAGTTGTCAAATGGGTTCGGTTAACCCGTTTATGACCTTACTTATATAAAGCTTAACTTAGACCCAACCCATTTAATAAAAAGGTATGAAGCACAACTTCCTAACCTGTTTCATAAACGAGTTTGTGGAAACCCCGATTAAACTGGGATTTAAAATCCAAAGTTTAAATTCTCAATTCAAATCAGACTATGTTAGCTGTAAGTATTAGTTCAGATTTGATTTGATTTTTTTCCTTTTATTATTTAGATTCTGTAAATACTTATAAAGAAGCTTAGTCTTGTACAATATTATCAATTCAGAAATTAGTAATAAAACACACTGTTTTATTCTATATGGCATCAAAGCCTTGAGCCCTTTAACAATGGAAGAAATCTCAAGTTAATCTCATCCCTCTGATCATATGGAGAAGATGGCCACACCCATCTCTAGTGGGAACCGAATCCTTCACCCTTCAACTCGCCGTTGAGAAATTCAACAAGAGGAATTACAGAGAATGGACTTAGTCAATCAAACTCTTTATTCGGGGCAACAAAAAAGGGTTACCTCACTGGTGAGAGAACCAAACCTGAGGACCCAACAAGCTTTTAGAAATGGGAAGTTGAAAATTCCATGATTATTTCATGGCTTGTCCACTCGATGCAACATTCGATAGGAAAAACCTATTTGTTTCTTCCCACAGCCAAAGACGTGTGGCTCGCTATGAAGCATACCTACTCCGACAAAGGAAACTAAGTCTCAATGTCACAGATTATTACATGGAAATGCTAGGGCTATGGAAAGAACTTGATTTAAATGAAGAAGAAGATTGGGAAAGTGTATCAGACAGTATCAAATACCAAACCAAATTGGAGAACGAACGAGTGCTTGAATTTTTAGCCTGTCTCAACCAAGAAGTTGATGATGTTTGGAGCAGGATCCTTGGACAGCAGCCTTATCGTCGACGAGGTAGGCATTCTTTGAGGTCAGAAAAGAGGCATGAAGGAGGGAGGTGATGCTGAATGAGACAGCTGAAGGTTTCGGGAATTCTAGGGCTAGCAATGCCTTTTCAGCGCATTGGCCAAATGAATCGAGTGGACTGGGCACAAATAGGCTTAACCTATCTCATGGACCAAAATTATAGAAACGAGCTGGATATCATTCATCGGGCTGAGGACTAACTAACTCCCAAATGGGCCGAGTTTCGGGCCCAAACCCTTTTTCTAGTTACTCTAGCTCAGCTGCTGAAAATGAGCCACATAGGTTGTTATCCCATGTGCTCCAAAATAATTCTGAATAGGCCAACAGAAAAGAAGGCCCTAGTTCGATCAATGTCGTAAATTGAGTCATACTAAAGATACGTGGTGGGAATTGCATGGAAAGCACGTAGACTGGAAATCACGACAAAATAACAAATTCCAAAACGAATCTTTCAACCCCAAGCAAATGGAGCAATTATATAAAGTATTCTCAAAATTTCAAATGTCCCATCAGTTTTCTACCTATGTTTCCTCTAGCTCATTAGCTCAAAAAGGTAATTTTTTTACTACGTTAATTACGATCTCAAAAACAAATAACCCTTGGATTATTGATTTTGGTGCATTATATCACATAATTAATAACCAACAACTTTTTTCGTCTTATATACCTTGTGTTGAAAATTTAAAAGTAAAAATTCCATATGGTACCCTTTCACCAATTGCGGGAAAAGACACTTTCTTACTCTATTATCCATAAATCAGTTCTTCATGTTCCCAAATTATCATGCAATTTATTATCTATCAACAAATTAACAACCCATGCAAATTGCTATGCTAATTTTACCTCTTCATCTTGTATATTTCAAAACCTATCATCGGGGAAGACGATTAATAATGTTAGAGAATGTAAAAGATTGCTACTTTGAGACAACCAATGTGAGGGAACAACATCGAATTGCAAATTCTTACTCTACATCTATCCCTAGGAATAATGATTTTATGTTTTGGCATTTTAAAATGAACCACCTTAATTTTCAGTATTTAAAACAGTTGTTTCCATCTTTTATTCAAAATAAAGAGTTATCTGATTTGCAATGTGAAATATGTGAACTTACCAAACATCATCACACCTCATTTTCAAAATCTAAATACACAACTTCTAAGCCATTTTCCAGTTTATAGTGATTTGTAGGTACCATCTCGATATCCAAACCGTACTCATACAAAATGGTAAATCACTTTCATCGATGACCATACTCGCATATGTTGAGTGTACTTACTAAAAGATAAAACTCAAATTTGAAATGTGTTTATCAATTTTTACTCTATGATTCAAACTCAATTTCAAACATAGATCCAAATATTGCGTACTAATAACAGTACTGAGTATGCAATCATTCACTAAAAGATTACCTTCAAACCTATGGCCTTGTCCACCAAACTTCATGTGTCTATACCCCTCAACAAAATGGGATTACTGAACGAAATAATAAGCATTTCTTGGAAGTTGCTTGGGCTCTCATGTTTACCATAAATATGCCAGAAATGTTCTGAAGAGGTGTCATTTTGACATTGGCCTTTCTTATAAATAGAATGCACAATCGCATTCTTTCCTTCAAAACACCTATCTAGACACTACAAAACAATTTTCCCATCTCCAGTCTTATTTCCAAAATTCCACTTAAAGTATTCAATTGTACAGCATTCGTTCACATTCATTCACATGATCAGGAAAAACTAGACCCACGTGAGTTGAATGTGTCTTTATTGGCTACTCCCCTACTCAGAAAGAGTATAAATGTTATGATCCCTCTACAAGAAAGATGTTATCAGTCTTGATTTCACATTTTTTGGAACTACACTATACTACTCTTCCAAAACTACTCTTTAGGGAGAGAGTGAGTGAAGATCAATTTTGCTCCTTTGACATTCATTTCCAGAACCTACTACTAGCTTCAAAACAAACCCTAGCCCTGAACCTGTTATACTTGTTCGCCCTACTGTGTCAACTATGGAAAATAATTTAGGCTTAGGGGATACGCAGACACAAATAGACAAGGACATACTAGTCAAAATCAAAGTACAAAAGGGAAATTCACACTCGACACACTACAAGAATACAACCCGATAATGGATCAAAAGAGCCTTGAACCTTCATTTAATCCGAAAAACTCTAATTCTAATGATGATTTACCAATTGCTCTAAGTAAACAGAGTCGATAATGTACCTCTCACCCCATATCAAGATTTGTGTCATACAAAACTCTGTCTCACAAATTCCATGCTTTCACTACTAATCTTGACAGGATAAATATTTCAAAAGACATTAACGAAGCTTGAGAGATATCCGAGTGGAGAGAAGCAATGATGGAAGAGTTATAAGCCCTAGGAAAAAAATGGAACATGGGATGTAATAGACTTACCAAAAATAAAGAAGCCAATTGGGTGCAAATGTGTCTTTACCGTAAAATATAAAACAGATGAAATTGTTGAATGGTACAAAGCTTGTCTAAGTTGCTAAAGGGTTCACTCAAACATATAGGACTGATTACACGGAAACATTTACTACAATCGCAAAGCTAAATACTATTCAAATTCTATCATTAGCAATGAACTTAGACTGGACCCTATAACAATTGGATATCAAGAATGCCTTCCTCAACGGGGTATTAGACGAAGAAATCTTTATGACTTTACAACTTGGTTTTTGTGAGAAAAACAACCAAAATATGGCATGCAAACTTAAAAAATTTCTCTACAAACTCAAACAATCACCTATAGCATGGTTTGATAGGTTTTCAAAGGTGATAAGAGACCAAGGTCATTAACAAGGACAATCATATCACACGTTATTTTTTAAAAATTCCCAAATCAAGTTGAAAACAATCTTAATTGTGTAGGTCAATGATATAAGAATGACAGGTGATGATCTGAGAGAAATAGAAAGACTAAAGAAGGTCCTAGCTACTGAATTTGAAGTAAGAGACTTGGGTAGATGCGGTATTTTTTGGGGACGGAGATGCTCAATCACAAAAGGGTATATGTCTCTCAAAAAGTATATTCTCGACCTACTAAAGGATACAGGTATGCTTGGGAGCAAACCAAGCAACACCCTAGTTGAGACTGGTAAGCAAATGGAAATTAATAATAAACTAGTAGAAATAGAGAGATATTAGAGATTGGTACAAAAATTAATCTACCTATCGCATACGAGACCCGATATTGCATTTGCAGTCAGTGTAGTAAGTCAACATATGCACTCTTTGAAGAAAGCTCATTTAGAAGTTGTGTATCGAATCATCAAGTACCTTAAAGGATCTCAAGAAAAAGGACTCTTCTTTAAAAAAAAGGAGAAAGAGAAATATAAGTTTTTTCAGATGCCGTTTAGGTAGGTTCAATTGAAGATAGGAGATCTACTACTAAGTATTGTACCTTTGTTTGGAGTAAGCTAGTAACATGAAGTAGTAAAAAATAAAATGTGATAACTAGAAGTAGTATTGAGGCTGAATTTCAAGCAATTGTACAAGGAATTTGTGAAGGTCTATGGTTGAAAAAACTCCTAGAAGAATTACAGGTCAAAACCAAAGCTCCACTCAAAGTTTATTATGGTAACAAGCAACCATCAACATCTCCCTCAATCCAGTTCAACATGATTGAACCAAACGTGTCGAAGTGGATAGACACTTCATAAAAGAAAAAGTTGAGAATGGCATCATCTGCATGAGAACAAATGGTAGATATTCTCACTAGAGGACTTCCGTAGCAAAACTTCGATAATTTTATAAACAAGTTGAACATGATTAACATCTATTATCCAATTTGAGGGAGAGTGTAAAAATCTTGATTAAACTGGGATTTAAAATTCAAAGTTTAAATTCTCAATTCAAAATCAGATTATGTCAACTGTAAATATCAGTTTAGATTTTATTTTCTTTTTTTCTTTTACTATTGAGATTTTGTAAATACTTATAAAAGGATCTTAGTACTGTACAATATTATCAATTCAAAAATTATTAATAAAACACACTATTTTATTCTATAGGGTTGACCCATTTAAATGAATTAAGTAATAATGTCAACAAAATTTAACATATATTATCTAACATATTTAATATAATAAATTCTAATCGAAATCTACAAAACCAAATTAATTTAAGTATTACTTCAACATAATCATTAAAAGATTAGCTAATGATACATCAAAGCCCTAGTGTTAAAGTCTAAACACCAACGAAAAAGCCTGACAAAATATATAAATATTACGAGTTCTTTAGGTATTGGATCACCTAGATTTAAACCCACCTATGAGAAAACAATCCCAAAGAGATTTTGAGGCATATAGCCTCAATAACTGCATTTTGCACCACTTTATAACGCAAGACTCAACCAATAAAGGCCTAAGCCTCAAATAAACCAATTAAGGCTAAGCTTTAATTCGGTGGAAAGATGAATAATAGCAATTTAAAACCATGTTTATGTCCCCACAAAAAAGCAAACAATAAATACATTCACCAAAGGGCTTCCTCAACAAAATTTCCATGATTTCATTTGCGAGTTGAATATAATCAACATTTATTTTTAACTTGAGGGGAGTGTTGAAATCTCTAATTCTTAGCAATTGCAATAATGGAAACAGGATTCTTAGCAATCTACAATATGAAAATATTAGAAGTTGAATTAGGAGATATCGTTTTCATAAATTACGATATTTAGTTTTGTTTCTTATTCCTAAAGTTTGTACTATGAATTAGTAGCTACCCCTATACAAAATATATACAGAAAACAAAGAATAATTAGTTCTAAATTCATTCTAAACTTTAGTTTCATACATCAAGATTATTGATCAACTAATTGACATTATAAGTCATGGTGTTACAAGAAGTTCTTTTCTTAGATCACTATCTAAGTTGAGCAAGTATGATATCTGTGTTCCAACTTAAGGCAAGTGTATATATTACTTGCACTTTATTCCTATGTTATTCTAGAAATATTCTCTATTGTTTATTTTATTGTTATTTTATATATATTTGAGATTTATTTTCCTTCCTTAATTAGGACTTATAAATGTGTATAAATACCCATTGGGGATGATAAATAAAATCAAGCATTTCATAAGACAAATATAAATATAATATAATATTTTTTATAATAAAATAACATGACTTAACCTGCTTTGTTCTTCTAGTACTGTTTGAAACTGTTCCTGGGCCCTTCGTGTGACTATTTCAATTTTCATCTGCATTGAAGCAAACGACATGGAGTTGGTCCAACATTTAAATAATGGAAAATCCCATTCTAAATATTAACAATATTACCTGCAAAGCAGTTGAAGTTTCCATTGCAACAGTTGGGCTAACAGCATTACTCCTCCTCACAAAATTTAGAAAGCGATTACAACTTTCCTTCAAAACCTGCAAATGTATAAAAAGCTTCAAGATGCTTGGTGAAAATAAAAAGAAACCCAAAGATTTTATATTACAGCAGGCATTGAACATGATAATTATTAGATAAAAATAAAATAAACAAACCAAAAAAGTAGACAATCATGACAAATTTATAGCCTAAAACATACAAAAGTTGGTCAGCAATTTTTCATAGTTCTCAAAAAAGTGCAACATTTTGAGCCGATTTTGTTAAGTACAAAATAAAAGCAACTCCATAATACTTGTACGTTTTCAAATCTTCAGTTCCAAAATCAATAAACAGTCTACAATTATATTTGTTAATGTGCCATCAAATGAGAAATAATCACAGAACTTTTCAAACTAAAAAAAGGTGAAACCTAAACAGCTTACAGCACAACCAAAAAATGATAATAAGAACAATATAAACTCAAACCATTGTCCACACCTCTCCAACTCAAAAGGAATCTGATCTTATAGATATTCTTTCAAACAACGAAGAACTAGAAGATCATGATGTGCCATTATCTGAATAATATTACGGAATAACATTACAAATAATATTGTGGTTAATACATTTTCTTTGAATGAGTTGCCTTTATAAAAAGAAGAAAATCTTGGATTCAATTTTATTTGCTAATAAAATTTTTGAAGAAAGAAAGCACAATAATGAGGAAGAATAGTTGTACAAAGCTTATTTTGAGAAAGCTTGTGATCAATCTAGATTAGGGTTTTTTGGATGATGTGTTGAAAACTAAAGGCTTTGGAGGGAGATGACAAAAATGGATTAGGAAAGTTTGAACTCTGTAAATTTAAGAGTGTTACTTAATGGAAAAGCATGGTCGGTTCAAGGCTTTGAGAGGTCTTGGAAGAGCTGCATGGCGTGAAATGACAAAGGGTTTTCTAATTGGAAGGGATAGGATAAGAGTCACATATTGGCAACTTTCGAATTACACTTTTTTTCTTTTCTTTTTTTAAAAAAACCCCTTGGGAGGAATCTGAAATTACAAATTTGATGCTGATTAAGAGGATTCCAAGCCATTTCCAGATTAAGGATTAATATGAATAAAAGCACGTTCTCTGGTTTAAATATGGAAGAAAATAAAGTTTGAAGTTTGTCTCTAATGTTTTATTGTGAAATTGAAAGTTTTCCAAATAATTACTTGGGTTGTAGTTGAGTAATAATCCAAAAACTATGGGCCTTGAGATCTTGATAATTGAAAGAATGGGAAAAAGCTAGATGGGTGGAAAAAAAGCTTTTATGTCAAAGGACAGAAAATTAACTTTGGGGAAGGAAGTTTTGGAAAATATTCATGTCTTTGATCAAACTTCAAACTCCCAAAAAATTGGCTTACAAGATAGAGAAAATGATGAGAGACTTTCTTTGGAAGGAAAAGAGATAGGAAGTGAAGATCACTCGTTAAATTAGAAGATGGTGTCTCAAGGAAGTTTGGCATTGGGTATCATAGTTTTGTGGTATAGATATATATTATTTATAATTTGAACAAGAAATGCATGGGGGAGTCTTAGAAACTAGTAGGGTAAGTTCTAATTGTCTCTGGAAGCTATCTGTCAAGGATACAAAGATTTCATTTCCCATACTTAACCAATAGCAGTTCAGGCCCTAAAATAACATACAAAAGTTTGTTCTAAAGTAGCGTGTCATTTGTAAATATCTTGTACATATGTACATTTCTAGTTCTATATAGAAATGTATAAACACATATAAGTACGTATAATCTATACATGTAACTCTACATATATACAAACTATGTACAAGTTTTTTTTCTTCTTTTTTTTTTAAAAAGAAACAATATATTACATTATAATAAATAAATATACAAAGTGGATCAGTAATGCACTTACAAACAATATCATCAAACTTTACTAAAAACTATGAAAAAGGTGCATGCTATTCTGGTACTAATTTGATTATGCTACAACATGCAAATGCTATTTTGAGCCTCAAATCGATTAATTGTTGGGAATGGTTGAAAAATAAAAGTTTTGAAAGACCCTTGTGGAGTAATATCCAACTGATGCAAATTTTTGCTTGTCACTTTCCTAGTCCAATGCAAAGAACTTTGCTGAAATGAATTAATGTTAGTTACCTATATAAAACCCAAAAATAAAAATAAAAAATGGAGGATGTATTTTCTAAGTGTGTGAAGGTGGATTTTTGATGAGCTTAGATAGTTCTCGTGTTTACTTCATGTTTTCTTATACCTTGCGAATAAAATGTTATGTTTATATAAAATAAAAAAATCGAATCTAAATTTAAAAGGTTAAACTTCCCATTATTTTGTCTCTTATTGGATAGGAACAAATTATGTAGTCAAAGCGGTGATAGAAATTGCAACTGTAAACTAAAATTCAAAAAATTGCAAGGGGAAACAGGATTTGTAAATCACTTCCACCCTTTTATTGCTCTTATCTCTCAAAGATTAAGGAATCACCGTAACATGGCAAGGAGAAATTGTAGCTGAAAGCCTCCAGTCGACATTTTCTCCAATGGGGGAATGTACGAAACAAGCAGCCAATGCATTCACCTTCTGCTCACTACAGATGCTCTGCCAAAAAAAAACAATTAACTGCAGCAATTTGAAAAAATAAAAGAATGATTTGATTTTTCACCTCACTTTAAAGGTCAAAGTATTATCAAACAAATAAAGTAAATGTAGAATGTGAAATGTGAAATGTTGGAGGGGGGAACAAGTCGATACAAGCTAGTTTCACAAATTTTATCATAAACATATAAAGTTACCTATATTAACATTTCTATTTTTTTCACAATTGTTTCACTGTTATAAATGTGTAAAAACATTGTTTTTCAATACAATCATAGCCTCTTTTGTCATAGTCAACAGCCTGGAACCTTTTGCACAAATCATATGTAATCTGAACAAACCTCAGTGAGTGATCCTTCAGGTGAAGTTAAGCCATAATATCTTAACACCACATCACATTGGGTACTGCGATTTTTAAATTTGGTTGACACTTGAAGTTCTTCAAATCTACCACAAACAATTTCAGTATGGTCAAAGCTGATGATTCTGGCAGCAGCACGCTCAACAGATACGATAACCAAAAACTGAGTCATATTCTGCATGTCCTTTCTGGAGCTATATGTCAACTCATTATCAGGCTGGTAACTCAGTAACTTATTGACTGCCTGCCATTCTTCTTTCGTCAGTCGTTCCTCTGATAAATGTGATTCCTCAGAGTCAGTGGTATCCTTAATAGTGTCTTTTTCATAGGAGCCCCTGAAAAATTAAACTCAACCAAATAAAACTACCAGGAAAAAAATTATTACTAAAGAAGCTCATATTAAGACTAACCAAAGAACATAATAGCAAACAAACAATACAGGAGAATGTAGTCTATTTCAAGAAATGTATAAGGCAAGTAGGATCAGATTATACCATCCAAATGAAAACCAGCTTTTCTTTTTTAACCTCTTCTGCTCAGCTGCTTCCTTTGATTTTACTGATTCAACTTTAGCATGTGCAAGTAACCTAAATGAAACCCATACAAATTTTAAAATAAAATAAATATAAATACTATGACAACAAGTAAATGTATGGGAAAAAATGGTTGAAATGTCCCAAGTGGAATAATGTATGTGGGAAACTTTTAATCTAAATAAATAATGCAAAAATGACCCCAAGATGGGCTTCAACAATTCGGACAATCCTCTGGTGCCCTTCTTAAGACACATGGAAGAAGTTTTAATCACTGAAGCATATTGATTAAGGCTATAGTACATGTATGAGCTAGCTAACATTGACATTGACTCCAAGGCACAAAGATTAAGACAATTAAATTTAACTAAAATATATTCTGCGAGGAGGAAAAATTGGGGAAGCAGTGCAGTCTTTCAAACAGGAGAAAGCTCTGAGGATGAATAAGATACAAAGATCAATGATGCATTAGAATATACAGAAGTCGCCCCATTCGGGGTCCAATTTTACCATATTTCATGAAGCATGATAAGTAAATTTTTCAATGTAGAGTTTGTGAGTGAAATTCTCACATAACCGTGTGGAAAGAGGAAGTTAAATGGGTATGCAAAATTTCCAAATACTCGTGTAAAGACTCCACATAGACTTGTAGCATGGTACAAGTGTTTGGAATTAAGTATATGCCAATTGTGTTGAAGTTAACATTAAGAAAGTGAAAAATAAAATGAACCTTGAAAGAAACATATTATAAAATAAAGAAAAAAGTTTACATCCTCACCATAACACCACTCAAATAAAATAAATGATCCATTAATTCATGGGGCTATCACATGATTTTGATAGCGATACCCATGCACGACAAACAATGAAAAATGGATCCCACTAGTACAAATTAGAATTATTCGTAAGATAAGGTTAACTCAAGTTAGATTGTGAATATTGATATAACTTAACGATAATGATATAATAGATATTCAACAAGCATGTAATGGATAACCATAATACTCTTATGTACTTTAATCATATATTCCCTAAAATCACAAAAAAACAACCTAGCCAAAAAAGTTCCCTCTTACCTTCATCCCTTAAACCATTACAAGCCACTAGTGCCAGGTTAGTCTTCAAAGAGTATACAGAGACTTGTAGCATAGACTATTTTAAAACTTTTTCTCTAATGGCCTGATTTAACACAGTTTAATTAAGACTGGCTGTTAATATGGAGCAGTCTATGTATTGACTTAACATCTAAAAAACTTACCTTCCAGCTAATCTCCAATAGTAAGTATAATTCGAACCAACCATAGGGGCATGTGGCTAAGAAGGAATCCAAGTTAGCATGTCCACAAAACAGGCTATTGGTGAGTTAAACCAGAGCTTCTGTGTCTACTTTGACAACTTTAGATCATTCAGGGTTTATAAAATTTCACAGCCAGTCACTTTTATTTAATTTATTCACATTGCCGATACCACTGTTTTCAAACAATTTTGAAATTTAGTATTCTTACAAGTTACCGATTAAAAAGAAAGAAAAAAGAAAATAAAACATAACAAAAAAGAAAAATACAGCCAATCTTGATTATAATAATAACAAGCAAACTTTTTCAGGGAAAAATATGAAAGAAAACAAAATCTTATTGGAAGAAAGATAACAAGTACAAAGAGAAAGATCCTAAGCAGAGTGGATACTCTCACATTATTGGCAAGTAATGACGAGTCAGAGAAAGACAGAACTCTTGGATCATCTGTCTCTGCTTTACCCCTTAGCTTATGGTTTCTTGAAGAAACTAGCTGAAAAAATACCTTTGGTTGCTGGAGAGTTCCTCAGGGGTAGGATTGAAATGGAGCTATAGAAGTCTGACTTAGGGATTTAGCTCTGAGAGATGAGAACGAATAAAAGAATCTTCTATGGAAGAATGTTATAATCCTGAGTTCTTCATGGGATGCTAAACTAAAGATTTCTGGAATCTGTTTCGGATTTTATTATGAATGGGAAACTAGTCTTCTTCAACTGGATACGTTTTATGGTTGATGCCTTGATGGTCTTGGTTTTAAAAGGTCTTTCTCTCGTGGGTTGGGAACACGTGATTGAGAGGATTTCATGTCCTGCTCATTGGTTTTATTTTTCCACTTTCAAAAAATATTTATTTTATCAAAAAAAACATATATCAGGTATAAATCTGGACCAGGGTCCAATAACACCAGCTCCTAAGTATGACCCTATTTCAAATTATTTTCCTTTACAGTAATATCAACAAAGTAATTAAAGAATAACATACCTCCAGAGTAAGATCACTTTAGAATCCAAATCTTTCTCAATTTCTCTAATTTCTACACAGCTATCATTTGATAATTGCTGCAAACAATTAGCATAGAGCTGAACGTAATGACGACGAAGCTGACAAAGATGCTGAATGCGGTCCCATGAAAATCGATAACTGAATCAGAAATGTATATCCAAAATTAGTTCCAACTTCAGAAATTATTTTAATTAAAACAAATTTTTATTTGACCATCCATTCCTAAACCAAATAGCAAAAAATGAAAGGTGATATGATAATGGCCTTCAACTGGGTGAAGGCCACATCATCTAATGGTCAATGGTTGTTCAACCTCGGTCAACCTCAGTCAACAGCCTATCAACCTTGACCAATGTCCAGTAAACCCTGATCTCGGCCATTCATGCTTGGTCAGCGGTCAATCAACATGTTACCGTTGGAAGGAGAAAGAAAATGAACTTCATCTACCGTTTTGGGATATTTTTTAGAAAATAAAACTTTTAGCTACTAAAATGTGTGCTTTTTATAAAAATAAAACTTTATGCAATTTTTGAGTTATTTTTTAGATAAATACCCTGCAAATACCATAACATAGTGAAGCATAACTTACAGTACATAACTTAAAATACAACACATTCGTGGTGATAATAATTATCTATTACTTAGAATGAGAGAGAATAATTATCTAATTGTTAGGATTTACATTTATGTAAGAGATAAGATTTAAGTTTTATTAAGTTTGTAAGCCATAAATAAGAGATTTAATCTCTTACTATGTAACCATCAATTAATAATGGAATTATTTACGTTACAGATTCTTTGCTTCTCTCTCAAAACCACAAGATTTCTCTTACTTTATTATGTTTATGGATCTTTACTCAGTCCGTGTCTTTAACCTAAGAATTATTGTAGTCTTTGACCAATTATTGCTCCAATTACTTATAGTATCCTCAATAAGGAGATACTAATGAAATTCCAAGGCAAGTTTGATGAAAATAGTAATTATGTACAACTATCTGTGAATGCACTCAACTTTAACAAGCAGCTAGTGGGTTCTATTGTGACTATATGCTTAACTTTTTATTATTGTCAAGTGCTATTGTAACTATTCAAGAGGAGTATAGATATTATCTATGACCACCTTGAGGGGAGCGTTGGACATAATAATTATGTATTAGTTAGGATTAAAGATAATAATTATCTAATGGTTAGGATTTATATTTTTATTAGTGAAAAGACTTAAAAGTCTTTTATTATTATCAAAAGTCTAAGTCCTATTTGGTTTGCAAGCCTAGAAATAAGATATATAATCTCTAGTTATGTAACCATCAATTAGTAATGGATCATTTACTTTTCTAATTCTTGGCTCTATGATTTATATATTTTCAACAGAGGGGATATCAGAGATAAAAACAGACGTGCACTACATTACTTAGGAATCATATTAACGTGGTGTTTATATGTACCATGAACCTTACCATCCTTAAGCTAGGATCGAGCCAGCCTATAGTGCATACGGACTATAAAATTTACAACATTAAAAATAATAAAATTACCATATCTTCTTCTGCTGCAGGCCAGCTTGAGCAGCATACTGCCACCACAAGTAAGGACCCTGTGAAACTGGTACCACAGGCCTTAAATGGGAAACTTCAACATTTATTTTGTATCTTGAAACAACTTCCAATAGTTTCAGCCAATCATGGTATTGTGCCTAA
Source organism: Hippophae rhamnoides (assembly GCA_033030585.1). Lineage (NCBI taxonomy): Eukaryota > Viridiplantae > Streptophyta > Magnoliopsida > Rosales > Elaeagnaceae > Hippophae > Hippophae rhamnoides. The sequence goes on along the minus strand of CM065436.1, from coordinate 571,366 downwards.
AAGAAATTCCAATCAATAAATTAGTCCAACCACTCCAGTTCTTGTCAATAAAAAAGAATAGTTGCATCATCAGTATTTCCTGTGCATGATCATGCAAGTATTTACTTGTTTATAACGAATAAAGATTACTTTTTTATAAGGTAATTGGGATATGGGGGAGGGGCCAAGGATTTGAACCTCTTCCCTCATACTAGTAGAGAGCATCAATCACCAATATACCACCGAATAAGTTCAACCAATCAAGCAATCAAGTACTAAAAGAAGGGTAGGAAACAGCAAGGCTATAAGGTGAAAGGAGGTAAGAGACAGGGCCAAAGATCATTAAGCATGGCATATGGGAACTCAATTCAGCTTAACTTTATATCTAGATTGTCAGTTGTATCTATGGTCCAAAGTTATCTCCTCTATTCAACTGAAATGGAATTTGTCTTATCAAACAAAAAAAACAATTCAAGTAGCTCTACACTTTCCAGAATAATGGGGTTGCACTGTTAGTGTCCGTCTAAAAGGGGAGAAAGAACCACCAAATTACCAGTGGATGAGTATTCATCTTTAATGTTTTTCTATTCTACTATTCTAATCAACCACGTCTGGGAGATATGTAATTTTAAGTAGCACTGTTTATACTCTAACAAATGAGTATGTTAGAAGTTTGTTAGAAACCAACTCTTCTAAACGTTTAAGCTATTAGGGATGTAGGTTTCCCAACAAACTCTAAATATAGTATCAAAACTAGAAGCCTGTGTTCAAACACCAATAATCTCAATTGTTGAATTTCAAGTATTTCGCTTGCATATTACATAAAGCTAACACTTGTGAAGAATGATAGATGTGTAAAAGTATTTTTAGTCTTTCTCCAAGTAGCTTAAGCTTTTGAGAGTATTAGTTTTCCAACAAACTCTAACAGCGTATAACTAAAATGATCAACAGAAAGAAAGAAAAACACCTCTGTAATTGTTAAAGATACGTCACTTAGAACGAGAGACGCCTTCTCAAAAGGAACTTCTGGATCATTCCTCTCTTGATTTCCAAGACGGTGATATTTTAGGATACCATTAATTGGTGAGACCAAGTATTCGCGATTGACTGCCCACTTAGACATCATTTTACAATCAGCAGCAGGCTCATTTATACTCTCTTCAAATATCTACCATTCATTTAGAGAACAAAAGGGAAGATTAACAATGGAGGGAGTATAAAATTACATATTTGGTAGACCCTGAGAGCATAAACTACACAATAAAGCTGAAAATATATAAAATACAACCAAGTCTCAAAGCATAAAAACAAACCTCAACCCATTCATTTGGACTGAGATCTTCCCACCCCTTATCTATCTTCCAAAGAGTACCGTCAGTGTCATGATACATAGCGAGCCTCTCAAGTTGTAATGACTGCAGCAGGAAAAGATATATGAAGCCTTGATAACTATAGTAGTATATAAAAATGTATCATACAACAATGATAAAGAGTCAACACAAAACATTTTTATACCACAATTCTAGAATCCCCTTTGTCCATACATTGAGTTTTTGGTTCCACTTACATGGACAGACTGCCCATCATGTGCAACTGTTATATTAGCTTTTTTTTTAGTAAAAAATTTATATTCAAATACTATTGGTACTAATAAGAGTTCCAGTTTCCAGCTAAAATATAAAGAAATAAAAGCAATGCCACAAGACCATATTTTACAATGAACCCAGATATGGCATACATAGTTATCATAAAGCCATGAGGACACTGATTTACATAGCTCTTTTTCTATAAGAAACATCATATTATATTAATAAAATATAAAATCAGTGTAAAACATTCCATAGCTATGATCAGGCTAATAAGCCAGAGCTATGATCAGACATTTTAAGTACTATTGAAATTAGACTTTTAAGCAAATAATATCTCAACATCACTGTACCACAATACATACTACTGAAAGTCCAAAACCATCTAATGTGTACGTATTGCCTCAAATAACGAAACAAAATGATATAAAAACATTGTACTACAAAATTAAAACATAATAAAAGCTTATGTTGCTATATCAATCAATGAAACAGAATTAGGATAAATGAACATATACATATATATGTCAAACATTGAAGGCTTGCATAAACAATTAATAATAGATATATAAGCTGTGCGCATTGTACACAGAATTACTTTGAACATTAACAATTTGATTCAAAGAAATTAATCCTACTTCAAAGATAATCATAACTTTTTTTAATAAGAAAATACTAATAATAATTTGTTGGCAGGCATTGTTGTATCTATATTAATTAACAAAGCTCTAACCTTCTGCAACTTATCAAGAGCACCACTGGTATCAAAAGTTTCCTTCCCATGTTCATCCATTGTTACAGCAGCAAGCTTGGATAATGTAACACCCACCGAAAATGGATGCTCTGGATAACTATAAAACACACATTTGTAATTAATAGCTAGTAAATAGCATTATACAATTTAATCCCTTTAGATATCAAGAATGTCAAGTAAATGAGGCAGAAAATTTGAAGATTTTAAAAAGAACAACAACAAAAGAAGCAGAGCTCCACCAACCTGACTGAATCCTCATATCTGATATGAACATTGCTAATGGATATCTTCAGATTTCCAATGATTGTAGCGATAAGAGAACCTAACCATGAATTTCCAGGAGATGACTGCAATAGAGTAATTAATATTATAAAACGCAAATTGAGAGTTTCTACATTTTTTATAGGTTGTCTCGTGAAAGTTTCAATTTTGAGTCCATGATAACAATTCCAATCAAACTGAATTTTAAAAAAAAATATATGATAGATAAGCATATCATAACTTATTTATGATAAGTCCTGATGAAAGGATCAAAGATGCTGACAGGACAAAATTAAAAAGTTGAAAGAAAATATAATTTCAATACTAGAAGCATTAGTTTAAAACATTACACTTCCTTGCTTCGACTTTGATATTGCTTCAAGGGTAGCAGCCTCTGATTCCTGCACGCATAAATACAATTAGTAATTCTACGCAGGGTCCAAGATGCAAGTTGTCTGGGAATGCAAAAAAAAACCAATAACCACTTTTTCGTTTTATCCAATGTTTGATATCAAAACCCAAAATCCTAACCCATCATTCCGGCATGTATAAATATAATTAGTAATTACCTTGCAGGGACCAACATGCAAGTAGTCTACAAATGGCTCAGGAAGTGTGAATTACTGTGGCTCAAGATAATTTTGGAAAATCTAAGGGTTTAGATGGGAAGGACCAATGAAGTTTTTTCTGTGACAAGAAGTCAGCTATTCGCATCACTCATAATCTTATTCCACATGCCCAAACAAACCACATTGAGGTAGATAGACACTTCATAAAAGAGAAGTTGGATAACAGATTGACTTGTACTCTGTATTTGAATTTTAGAACTGTGTTTAACATGTGCATATTTTTTCTAGTAAGTTCCAAATCAAAACATAAATATGAGATATTTATTAGAAAATAACAGCTCTTAATGTTATACAAGTCATTTTGGCTTAGCTTTATTTTTTCCGAAGCTTAAAATAAAATATAAATAGCAAGATATGTCTTTATTTTAAAATAAAAGGATATTTTTGTTCAAAATTATTTTAGGTGTGATTTATACCTTTACACACACAGAGAAAGACAAAGAGTTAAGATGACTGGTTTCTCTAAAATGCACAAATTATTATTTAGACAGCAAATAAATTCAGAGGCACTAGTGCCTACAGACAAACCTACACATTGCAAGTACATTAATTTCAATGCTCAATTTTTATAAGAAAACAAACTGTATATTAACTCATTTTCATCCTAATATGAGGTTGACGCAACAGAGCCAAGAGAACAACAAAAACAATGCCATTGCAACAATAATGCAAAACAAAAACCTTCATTATTAGGAATATTATACTATAAGACATTACCAAATTTATTTGCGATACTAAGGCATTAATCCCAATAATTATCTAATCATAAGGTTCTTTTTTTCTTTTCTTTTTTTAATAAGAAACTTTATAATATATTAATAAAAGTGAAAAATAAAAAGATACAAAGTGGATCATTAATCCACATACAACTCCAAAAAAAAACAAAAACTAACTACAAGACAAAACTCTTACAAAAAAAACCTTCTAGTTAAGAAATACAAGTTTCTCAATTAAGATTTAAAAGTTAGTTTGAAATTAGATTGCCATCTGCAATATCCTATTATAGCATCTACGAGATCACAATATAAGTATACGATTAATTTTGGAATGTTAATATTCCTACTTAATAGTTTCTTCTCCTAAAATCCCAAATCTTTTTTCTAAAATCCTTATCTTTCTTCCTTTTGTTACTTCCTACTGTCTCCGAGTTGCCTCAAATGCTCTCCTATTAAAGAAAAATAGAACACCTTCACACCTAAACGATGAAAATGCTTTGAATCTAAACAAAACAAAATAGCTTATCATTCCTCGTTTTTTTAAGATACCATATTAGTTCCTCATCTTCAAAAAATAAATTAGCTTCATATGATCAACTATTTTTGAAAGTTAAGGAGATAAATACTCCTTGAGAAATTTTCTATAAGCGGTACCGGAAATTAGAGACAATATGAATCACAACAGAAGCTAAACGCAAATTGAAGCTATTTAAGATTATGAAACACAAATCATAGATATAGCAAAATACTACATTCTTCAAAATAAAGTACACAACAATAAAAACGTCAAGAATTTCACCTCAATTTGTTGAAGTTTGGCTTGAAATAGTTTTTCCCTGTCCTCCTCCTGAAAGCAATTGTATAAGCAACATACATAGGTAGTTGAAATTTGAGTCCAAACAAACACCAAAACTGACATCTCCGACAAGTTTTTCTAAACTAAAGAATTTAACAGGAAATCCTAAACTTGAATCCCTCTAAGATTTGTTCTCTCAACTGTAAAAAGGTTTAGGTGATAGCCTCATATCCAGCCCAAGCAATGACAAGGATGTTAAAATGTACACCGAAACAAGTATTGGTCACCTCCTACAGGCTTCAACTTTTAATAGAAGTAGTAAAACTAGCACAACTTGACAATAATAAGAAAATAATAAACTTAACAATAGTAGTAAAAAAACTCTCCAGTTATAAGATGAGCAACGTAACAAAAATAGCACAAGAATGCTTCTACGTTGAAGTGTATAAAATCCTACCTTGAGAGTCTGGCCACTTTGAGCAGGATGAGCAAGAACAAATACACGATCAACTAAAACAATTACAGGTTCTTTGCCCAAACTTTTCCAAGGAACCTATGATGTCATAATAGATAAAGTTAGAAAAACTCATTAACAAAGGAAAACATAGATGCTAATTTTTAAAATAATGTAAGATAAAATACCTACTATTAGGAAATCCAAAAGAGATACAATATGAACTACTTGACTCATCTTAAATAAGAAAGTATCAGAGCCTCAAAAATGCTTATAATTTCCCTCTTTTTCAAATAGATTTAATAGAAAGCTAATTTAAATACTATCTAAAAACGCTGTTACTCATATCGAAAAATCATGGAAACAAACTAATTCAACAACATTTATCTTGACCTTAAACCATGTGTAGTAATCAGAGTAAAACACCCAATATAATAGATAGAGTATTAAATGTTACAAATCACTGTTAGAATGTATAAAAGATACTACTCATCTCCCAATAGCTTAAGTTTTTCAGAAGATTAGTAACCAACATCTAACATGGTATCAATGAAGAGATGAGGAGATCCTCTGTTCAACCCCCTGCAATCCAATTATTAAATTTCAAGTGTTGAACCTACATGATATATAGAATCCCAAAAGTGTGAGTGAGAATGCATAAATGAAATGTTGGTCCATTCTCAACGGCTTAAGCTTTTGGTAGGATTAATGACCAACATACTTTAAATTACTATCAGAATAAGAGGTCTATGTTCAATCCCATATTGAATTTCAAGTGTTGGGCCTACATAATGTACAAAGCCCACACTTGAAGGGAGTGTTAAATGAATAAAATGATTGGTGACCAACATCTTCTAACAATACCAATTCCTCAAACTATTAAAATGCCTTTAAAAATAAAGACATTTTAATAAACTATCTTTGATTTCTTTTCGCACCTCACTTTTCTTTTAAATTAATCCTTAAGGACCTTAACCTTTGAAGGTACTCAAATACATTTTCAAAAAATTTGTAATGCATGTTATAAAGGGCATCTTGGATGGAAAATTATAGGTTAGGTCAAGGTATCTCCTATTCATGTGTTTACAACTATCTGATATGACAGTCATTATCTTCCATGACCTCATCTAAGTGTAGTCTATATATTATCCAAGGATGACAAATCGCACTAGATTTTTATTTTTCTAAATAAGAAACACACCATTTTATTAAGAGAATATATGTGTAACCATAGTCACCAATATTAAGCAGTTTGTGTCATTTATTACCAATTGAAATTGGTGTATGTTAGAATATATATTTAATATTTAGTTTCTTTATTAGTGTTGGAGAATATCATATTTACTATATTTTTCTTATTAGTTTAGAAATCATATTAAGAGTGCTATTAGAAGTAAGATTTCAATGTTGTATTCTTCCCTATAATATTGGTGTACTCTTCTATGATTATTAACGAAAAAAATGAAGAATTAGAATGCTTTTCTTTGATTTTCTCATTCTCTTCTAACATATTTGGATTGATCCATTACCATTATTGGATTCGAATCGTTGTGGATTATGAATTTATGATACACTGATTGAGTTCAATGTATGATTAATTGAAGATTGTTTGGCTGCATAATTTCTATTTTTCACGATTCTTAGGTCCTTATTAGTCAGTAAAATTTGTGTTTTACTAATACGACCATATGATAAAGGGTTCTTTGATAATGGAATATATTTTCCACACCTCACCAATTAAGTTAGGATGTGTTATATTTATGGTAGCTAAATAACATTTATGGTCCCTTAACTTGTATCAATTTTACACTTTGTTTCTTAACTAATTTTCGGTAGATTTGTTCCCATACTTTTAAATTTTCAAAAATTTGGTCCAAAGGTAAATGTTATGTTAAAATTTCACCATAGCAGTCATATTTAACACTTCAAAAATATTTTTCTTTCTTATAATTTAGTCCTTTAACTTTTCAATTTTTCAATTTTTCATACATTAGTTCCTTTTGGACCAAATTTGTGAAAATTAAAAATTATGGAACAAATCTAACGAAAAAAGCTAAGAGTATCAAATTGTAGATTTGTAAGAGTTAGGAGACCATATGTGTTTAGCCATTTATGCTCCAACATGCTGGGAGAATTAAAGCGGTTCATCACTAATGGCACTGCTTCCTCAACCGCATGCAATGCTCAAGCCTAGCGCTGCTGCTGTCTATCCCAATTTTCAAAAATCCCTTTTATGTAAGGTTTTATACTGCTGTTTCAGCTTAGCACCATCTCTACAGCTATCCGTGTCTTAGGGACTTTACTTTGCTCATCTACACTCTTAGGGTCTTTCTACTACATGTGGCCTGTGATTTCAATCAATTGTAGCATCACAACAAAACGGCATAATCCATTATTTCTATTTGGCCCAGAGACAAGTTCTTCATTCTGGGCAAGAGGATTGAATAACTAAAACTACTACAAGTTGCTTCAACTGGGGCTGGTCTATTAGTTTCTTTTTATCATTAGTTAGTGTCTTTGCTTATGTCTATTGTCTAATTTATTGTATTTTGTAATTTTACAGGTCAAACTTAGATATTATCTAAATTTAGAAATTTATTAAATAATTACTTTCCTTATATGTTTAGGTGTATGGTTACGGTTAGGATTTTTTGGGTTACAATGTCTATAAATATATGATGTAATCCCCATTATCATAAATGATAATAGCATGAGTATTTTCAGCTTTTTTATTCTCCTCTTTACGATTAACTATTTATTTGATCCTTTGTTTAAGAAAAATAGCCTACCTACGGAAAAATAACTTTATTTAAAAACTGTTCATTGAAATATTACTTTTTCTATGACATAATTAAATACCTTTAAAACACGAGTTCTTAACAAGACTATGAATGAAATTCAACATTAAATTTTTAAGGAATTTTTAAAGATAATGTAAATTTTCTATTAAAATATCATTTTTTTCTTATTAATTGATTAAAAACAATTAAAATTTGATCATTTAACAATGACAAACTACAACTAATATGATAATAAATCATAAAATATTTGTTTTAATATTTTCAATTGTCACAATTTTTTTGTTGAAAAAAATTATATATTTAAATAATTTTTGTTGCAATATTATTATTGTTGATTTTTCTTAAATAATTTCCTATTAAATTTCACTTTTGCTCATGTTAATGGCTCGTTTTTATCACATTTTAATCCTTTTACAGGAAAAAATAATATTCTAATAAAAAAATCATTAAAATAATATAAATTATCCTTAATTGACCCATTTTCTTAAAGTTAGGGACTATAAAACACCTGCTATACTCTAGGGACTAATCGACAATAACTTCAAAATCTTATAATCTAGGGACTAATCGACAATAACTTCAAAATCTAAGGAAATTCTTCGGCTGCTCTCCTTATAATTTAATATATACGGGATGAAATGTAAATCAAATCATAAAAAACTACACCAATAGCAATACAAACCCCACCTTTAAAGTTATAGTGCCAATAAAACCAGCTTTGACTGTCACTGGAAGGTTCAGTGAATTTAGTGCCTCTGCTTTCAACTTCAAATCTTTAAGAACAACATCACCTGTTAAAAGTTAAAAGAACAAGTAAATAAAACCAAATCTCCATTGTCCTTGTACAGGGTTATAACAGTCCTCGAGTATAGTCGATTTGAATTTCCAACCAATCATAAAGAAGTGGGCATAGCATATTGAATAAAAAAAACTTCATACTAGCATAATGGGCACGGGATACAAAATTACCATGTTCAAAGATTAATATTAATTCCTCAATATACTAGCCAACTCGTTTATCCTTTATATACAATGCAATAAAAGAACGTGACAATATCCTCAGAAGCTCCTTTATATGCAAGACAACAAGAGTCATCCCAGACCACCTAACAAACAAGTTGAAAAAAAATAAAAAATAAAAACAACCGTCTTTCAACGATCCCGAACGAAATTTCTTTAGGCATCTTGGAAAAGCAAAAGGTGTTGCCCATAACTTCATAGCTCCATGTATCTTCCACATACTTTTATTTGTCTGTTTGTTCATTAGATAGCTGTCAAAGAACCATTACTATTGCACCTTCAAAGTACCTTACCTAATTACCCTTACATTGCTTAGATCTCCAAAACACATTCAAGTGGAAAGTAATTGCTCCAAAGAAAAAAAACAGAAACCAATAAAAATGAGCTAAAGAATTTACTCCGAAGTACAAGCATTGAACAACATTCATTGATGTTAAGGCTGATCCCTAAAAAACTTATTTTCTCAAAAGTTTAATATATTTTACCTTTTGGTAGAAACTAATCGGGTACAAATTTTACAAGAATTTGATAGGAGCACACAAATATTGAGAATTTTTCGGAGATATTCACGGAAATTGTGCATTTTTAGAAAAACTAAAGTTCAGTTTGGTATAAGACTTGGAAAAAAAATTATTTTTGAATATAAAAACACAAGGAATATGAGCTGGGTAAAAGTATTTCCGAAATACAAGTTTTGGATGATATCTTGAAAAACACCCATGTTTTAAGAAAATTTCTAAATCTTGTTTTTCATGTTTTCTAAAAAATTTACCCAAATATAAAATAAAGTAAAATTTCAATAATAGTTCTGAATTTAATAACAAACAAAAACTCTAATTTAAAATTTTGAAACACAAAAAGGTTTTATTAATTTTCAGATAATATCGTGGATATTTGTTTTAGAATAAAAAACCAAACAGACCCTCAATGTTTCTTTTTCACATACTAAGTTCTTCATAGAAAGTACTACTCCTAATTATGGTAAACTACCAATCAACCAATTGTAAATTCCACATATATTTTTGCCACAGCAACAACCACATCATTTTGATAATCATATTTACAGCTAAATAAATATAAAAAATATTATTTCCCAAAACCTGTTGATACAGGAGAGACTGGGAAGAGTTAAACAGGTTGTAAATTGGGAAAAAGAGATAAAAAATCATGAGAGAAGAGAGATATACAACTTGCATCAAACATATAAGTTTTAAGAATAACTCCTAGGGTACTTGGACATGACCTGTAATTTTATTTTTATTTTAATTTTTTTTTTGCATTACACAAAATTAAGAGATAATTCTTTGCTGGAAAATTTCTGAACCTCCGTTTTCATTTCACTCAGGTTCAAATATATAGAAATATTTAGTTCATTAACCCAACTGCCAAGACCAAATATATAGAGATATTTAGTTCATGCACTTAAGAGATGCATGAACAAACATAATTCTAAATCTAGATATATCCTATGTTCATGAATTTACAAAACTAAAACATTAAAAATGCACGAGTACATGAACTTAGACACTTGGATTCATTTTGGATAGATTTTAATAATGCCCTCCTCTGCATCCCTTATTTAAATTTTACATTTTCATGATTAATTTTGGCAATAACTTGGCTTTTAAATTGACCTTTTCTTTGAAAATCTAGCAATAAAATGGGCCTCACATTGCTTTCAATTATCATCTAAGGTTTTCTTTAATCACAAATATTACAATAAAAAATCAGGTTTAATGGAGAGTTAAAAAAAAATTCAATTAGCTTCTTGACACAATATTTAGAAAGAACATAGAAGATCTAAGAGCCCAAGAGCATAAGTCCTGCATTGAATGAGAACAGAGTAAATTTCCAATAAAAGAAAGCATAGGAGGATATTTGTCAAACTCTTGCTCTTTCAAGTCCATACTGAATCTAGAATCCCAACCAACAAATTTTTTGAAACCCAAAACAATAATATCACAAATATGACACTTCTTGGCATTGAAAAAAATAAAGGTCCCAGAAATGTAATCATTGAAAGATCATCATTCAAACAGCCACCAAATAAGTTATGAAGCAATACATACTTCAATAAACTTACATATTCACCCTAACACTATGACACAGGCAGAAAAAGAACAAACCTTTCCAGACACTGATTCTTAAAGCCTCTGCTGAAAGTCCATGGACATATTCACCCAAATATCTTCGAAGCAAATGTAGAACCTGCCAAGATCACGCATAAAGTAACCAAATGTTGATTTCCAAATGCCTGTTGATACGGCAAAAACAACAGCATAAAATACGGAACTTAAAGTCTTAGATAGGCATTCCTTAATCAATAACTTTCTTTTCAAACTACCCAGCATTCCAATATTCTTACAACCACCTTATCATAATTATGCTCCAAGGTGCAAATAGAGAGTTTATATTTCATTAACTCCCTCACAAAACTACCCACTTTACCACACTTCAAGTACCTTGTTTGAGATTGAGCTAAAATTGGAGATGAAACAACTTCGTATTGCATCAAAAATGCCCAGAAATTATCATAAATAAATTCAACACATCCCAAAGTATAAAAACATACAAAAATAAAATAAAAATCCAGTTAAACTGAGAAACAAAGCTGGTAGGAATCGAACAGCTAGTCAAATTTCATATACAACATACAACTAAACCAATCAGACACAAATAATACAGCACCGAATCAATTAAAAACAAAACAAAACCCTTACATGAGCTTCAAACATTTTGTTGATATGCGCTCGACTGGAGTAAATTAAGTCCGATCAATCCAGTAAAAGAAATTGCTTAGCAGAGGAGAGCATCATAATTGCAAAATCTGATAGTTTCGGAGACGATTGTGGCCAAATGAAAGGGAAGGAAGTTAGGGTTTGGCTTGAAGTTGTGAAGCTCAAACAAACACAGCTTGTTGGTAACTTCGTTGAAGGAGAAAGAGCCAGAGGAAGAAGACCAATTAAGACAATTAGACAGTAGTACATTAGGGGAGATGAAGACCTTTGGGACAGTTTTTTTTTTTTTCCCCGATCAAATTTTGGGACAATTTTTTAAAGAACTTAAACTCCTACAAATGGTGACGTGTACAGAATTGTAAGACCGGGTATTTTCCGTAAATGGTTGATCGTTAGCGCTGTGCTATAGGCAAGATGTATGCGGATCAAATTCTGAAGCCTTATATTTTCCGAAAATAACGAAAAGATCTGAAAAATTAATAAAAACAACATTTAATTAACCTATTATTTTATTTTAAATTTTATTCAAATTTAAATATAATTATTTAAAATTATACGATATTAAATATCATTTAATTAAACTTTATTCAAATTATTAATATATTATTTTTATTATTATAAATTTTAAAAAAAAATATTTTTCATAATATTTAATTATTGATAAAAAAAATTCAAAAAATTAAGAGACTATATTAACTTGATCAAAATTATATAACTTTCTTAAAAAATCTCATCAAAATAATTAATTATTTATATTTTAAACTAATTTTTTTATTTATATATATTTATAATACTTTCTATATTTATTTTGGTCACAAAGTCAATTATTTACTAAACAAAATATGAAATAATTATTTAGGTTAAAAATTTAAAAATATAAAAAAAGTGTCAAATTAGTCCTAAAATTATACTTAAAAATACAATTAGAGTCCTAAATTTGTAAACTTAGATATTATAATTCCTATTATTTTTTGTTAGTTGTCAGAGTTTAACATACTAACGAGATTAGATAATCTCATTAAAAGTAACGGCTACCACATAAATTATTAAAATATAAGATAATTAAAAGGTATTTGTCTCTTCTTACCATAAAGGTTAAAAAAAAGAAAAAAATATAACATAACACAATCTTTATATCTCATGTTTACCCCTTTATCTCATCACCTTTCTCACAAATTAATTTGTTCATCACTTTCAATCTTGGTCTTACTTCTTGTAAACTTGTTTTTTCTATCACAAGGTGAAAATTTGGTTCATAAGATCCCTAGATTAATAATTAACTACACATAATTGTGTCTATAAAGTTCATATTTTTATAAAAAAAGACATTTTTCAACGCCCATTAAGTCAACACAACATGATTCGCAGTAACGTATGACATGGTGCACGGGTGGAATGTAGGGAGCAATCGTGTGGTGACACATGGTAGTGCTGTTTGACCACGCTTTGAAGTTAGATCGAATGTCGTGCTAACACGTGGTAGCTCTTGATTAACCTTGTGTTAAAAATTCATAAAACAAAATCCAAAAATTATATTTTTCCCCTTTTTCACTAAAAATTTATATTTTAATATTTTTAACCTCAAAAATACTATTTAAAGAATAAAACAAATAAATATTAAGCAAAAAAATGCGTTAATGACTCTATGAAAATAGAGTCATCACACCACAAACTTAACTTTTTGTTTGTCCTAAAGTAAAGCCAAATATAACTAAACAAAATAAAATGGGTAGTATATTCATAAATATATTTCTATTAGTACATGCATGTTTCACTAAAATTATCTCTCTCAAAAGTTGTATAATCCTATGATAAAAAGGTTTATATATTCATCAATCAATGTTCCATTAATACAATGATATGCAAGGTTTTTGACAAATTGATTTATGTGTGTATTGGGCATGAAATCATTCAATCCACTTATGAAATCAACCTATATGAGTATTTTAATCAATTTCATCTTAGAACAAGTCTCATAAGTCTATTTTTCATATATTTTTCTACTAATATAAACATGCACTTAGCTAAAGATCAATAAGGACTTAACATGGTTGTAATGTAAGGCTTAGATGGAGGTCGATAAATTAAGACACTTAGGCTCTTTTCACACCTTACTTTTCTTTTCTTTTTTCATCATATATTTTTTAACTGCAATTGAGCTTTTACTTGATATTTTAATGCACCTTTTGTTGTCATTCTTTTCATATCCTTTTATTCCACATCTTTTTTCTCTCTCTTTTTATTGTAACTTCACTACACCCCAAACTTATTTTCAATTCTATTTTTTTCTTTTCATACAAGCTAAAGGTGCAAGGGTAAAAGTAATACTTATTAGTTGGGCATTGAATGTGGCTTAAAGATATAAAAGGCTTTCCGTTTTGCTCAAATGGTTGACTAAAGATATTAATAATGGTTAACTTGAAATGCTCAATCAATCAAAATAAGACCTAAATCATTTCTCTTGCTAAAAAATATTTAGGATTTCACCTCAAGGGATGATCAAATAGATTCTAAAACATAGTAGATCTCATCAACTTGAATAACTCACTACAAATTTTCTCTTAATAAGAACATCAAAATTAATCATAAATATGTGCATAAGAATTTGAATTAATTCAATCAAAACTAGCAAGTATATCACACGATTAATGTAAATATCTTAACAAATATGTTACATTCCTTATCATAATCATGACAATCAATTTTTATCATTAAATTCATATATTTCATATCAAGCATGCATGCATTTAATTTCCATATATTTATTAATTTTTACTCAAATCATAATTTTAAAACACCCTAAAAGTAAAAAAATCCTAAAAATTTAAAATGTACAGTAAAAGAAAAATGTAGGGAATGAAGTTCTATCCCCCAAACTTAACCTACACATTGTCCCCAATATGCACTTATAAATATGAAAGGGTAAAAGGAAAGAAAGCTCATTTAGCTTTGGCACACCATATCTATCGTTAAAATGCTCATCCTTGTTACGCCATTAATCTTTACATTTATTCACCTAAAAAACAAAAAAAATGAAAATATAAGTAAAATAACGTTGAGTTGCCTCACAACCAACGTCACGTTTAACGTCCTTGACTAGACGAGCATATCAACTCCTAAGGTATATCCTTTTGTGTCCATTTACTTTTGAATTTTCCTGAAAACAATTTGAGTCTTGATTTGTTCAATAATACCTTATGTTTTGGTTCGCAAACACGGTCCTTAATTCTCTTCTCATACAATATTTTTGTTTTCTTTCTGAACATTTTGGCATTCTTATAAGAACTCCACCATAACCCATCTAATATATATATTTTCATAATCTTTTTCACCTTTTTATTGAACTATTTCACTTGCCTACTTAATTGGGGATAAGAGGTTAAAAGTGTAAAGTTTAAACTTGTTGGCCCTTCAATTGATGGTTTGAGCTTAGATCCTATCCCAAATTTTTTCATAATCGTTTTTGATACACACGTTAGAGGTGCATCGCCCAAAAATTTCACACAGTTTACAATATCAACCTTTGATTCCATGCTTTCAAAGTTAAAACAAGTGGAGTTATTTTCTAGTGAGTTTATGTCCTTGTTCATAGCATCATGTGTAACATTCTTAAGAGTGAGCAACTCAAAAGATTCTTTTAAGTTGTCCATACATTTAGTAACATTTATCCTTAGTGGTAAGTGTCATAATATCAATTATCTCATGCATTTCACATACTCATCTTGTGGCTATCATTTTATTCATTGAATATTTATAATTTTTTATAGACTTTTTTTACTCTATGCTTCTAATAGCACTAAAGGATATGTTTAATTAAAAATAAATAAAAATTAAACAACTAAATAAATAAGTCAGTAAAAGAAAATTAAAATTAAAGTAAAAAAAAATTAAGAAAAATAACTAAAAAAAATTAATATTTATAATCATCGTCAACGGCGCCAAAAATTTGATCATCATATACAAAATGTGTGCAATAAATACGCAAGTATACGTATCGTAACAAGTAATATAATAATAAAAAAAAGATTGTTCTCACGAAGATTATTTTAATAGAAACTAATTTTCAAAATTAAAAAAAATTCAAAATCAATTTTTTTTGTGTTTTTATATTTTAAGGAAGCATAATTAAAATAATTAAATGTAAATATCAATAATTAATTAATTTAAATTTAGTAACTAAGAAGATATATGAGAAAATATCTAAAAATACTTAATCCTCAAATTTTCTAAACATGTTAACCGTTAAAATTTCTACAATATAATTATCAATTAATTACATTATCAATTTAATCTAATCTAGTATTTATTACTCTCTCAAGTAAACTACATTATAATATAATAATTAATTTAATCATACTCTCATACCAATTAAATTACATACTACCCATTAAGTTCATCAATTATAGATCACATACATAAGAATCATACATCTCTTCTTAGAAGCTATGCATGTTATTTAATCAAGACAACTAATTAAATAATTCTCTCAAATTTATTTAATTGTCTCTATAGATAAATTATTGGCCAAACAATTAATAGCATAACAATAAGATTAAATGATATAATTAAATTATAATTATAATTTGGATAAAATATTATATCTTCACATAATGAAAATTGGGTTCATAAGATCTTTAGATTAATAAATTAATTACACATAAATATGTCTATAAAACTCATATTTTTTTATAAAGAAAAACATAAAATTGATAAATAAAAGAGTAGAAGAAGAAATACAATCAATCTCTTGAATTATAATGCTAATCTCCTCTTAAATCTCCACAAAAATTGTATCTTCTTTTTTCTTTTTTAGCTCCAAACACTGATCAAAATTATGCTAATGGTGGCCTTTTAGAGTTTATGGGGTTATTAGGGGCTTAAATATAACTCAGGTACAATCCAGATCAAGAACTGAGTTTAAAACAAGCAAAATTAGTAGCCAATTACAACATGACACGTGTCACACCTAATTCACTAGGCGAATCAGAGCATGATGTGTGGCCAGGAAGACTGATAAGAGTCAATGCCTACTAAGTCAGTGCATCATAATGTTATTCATGATAACAGATGACGTGGCACAAGGGTGGAACGCGGGGATAAATTGTGTGGCAACACATAGTAGTGTTGTTTGACCGTACTTCAAAATTTGGATTGAATGTTGTGTTGATATGTGTCACTCGATTCGTTCTCCTCACACGTGGTGATATATGATTCATTGTCCCTAGTTGCATAGCGACCACGTGGCTTGCTCAATTAGCTATTATGCTTTCGTGGCATGACATGTGGTAGTTCTTGATTGGCTCTACATTAAAAATTCAAAAATATCTATAAAAAATCACAAAAACTATATTTCCCCCCTTTTCAATAAATGTTTTACATTTTAATATTTTTATCCCTAAAAATACTATTTATTGAATGAAACAAGTAAATATTAAGTAAAACAAAATGCATCAATGACTATATTTTCAAAGTCATTAGCCTCCAAATATTATCTTATTTTCTCTCCCAATTTTACTTATCCTCTCATAGCCTTATATTTTTATCTTCATCTATATCGCATTATTGCATATTTAATTGTTGCAATCCTTGTAAATGTTATACTTACAACACATAATATAATATGAATTATGAAAAACAAAAATTATAGATAAAATTAACAAAATAAAAGTGACAATAAGGTAGAAATAAATAATATAAGAAAAAAGTATAAATTATTACTTCAAAT
Source organism: Hippophae rhamnoides (assembly GCA_033030585.1). Taxonomy (NCBI): domain Eukaryota; kingdom Viridiplantae; phylum Streptophyta; class Magnoliopsida; order Rosales; family Elaeagnaceae; genus Hippophae; species Hippophae rhamnoides. The sequence goes on along the minus strand of CM065436.1, from coordinate 553,907 downwards.
TCAAATAAATAATGATTTAACTAAAGATACAAAAAATATAAATAAATTGATTTATATAAAAATTATTTAGACAAAATACAAAATAATTTTTTAATAAAAATCAGCATATGTTTATATTTGTCAAAAATACTATGAAAGTATCCATGATATTCTAACTCAAAAAAATACATTTTATCAATATTTTTATGACATAGACTTTTATTGACATTCTACTACACTTTTGTCAAAAGAAACAGATATCACATATTGAAATTGATGCATCTATGATCTCAAAAAGTCAACATTGTTCTTGATTTTTTAATAATTGAATATAGGTAATATTATTTAGGCTTTGTGTTTGATGTAGGATCTTTTTTGTCAAATTTTTTGTCTCTTCAATCAAAAATTAACACAAGTATTATTTTTTACATCAAACTATTATGCTTCTTACTCATCAAACTAATGACGCTATAAAAATAGAGTTATTAGTATATTTTTTTTCTTAATAAATAGTATTTTGGGACTAAAATATTAAAATATAATTTTTTTAGTGAAAATGGGTGAAAATATAATTTTTGAAATTTTTTATAAACTTTTAACGTAAGGTCAATGAGGAGTTGCCACGTGGCCTACCACAAAAGCAGAAGAGTTGACTAGGCAAGCCACACGGATGCTATGCAATTAGGGACAACGAATCCTAATTCGAAACATGTGAGGAGTATGAACTATATGCCACGTGTTAGCACGACATTCAATCTGACTTTGGAGCTTGGTCAAATAACACTACCATGTGTCATCACACGATTGCTCCCCATATTCCACTCGTGTGCCATGTCATCCATTACCGCGAATCAAGTTGCGTCGCATGGCGTTGACTTTGATCAAATACCCTTACCATGCGTCGCTCTCTGATTCGCCAAGGGAATTATATGTGACATATGTCTTATTGTGATTAGCTGGCGCTCCTAATTTTGCTTGTTTTGAACTCAGCTCTTGATCTGAAGTTGATCTGACGGTACATAAAATCTAAGGGGCTACCATTAGCATAATTTTCGTTAGTGTTTGGAGCTAAAAAAAGAGAAAAATTCAAAAGGAGATACAATTTTGGTATAGATTTAAGAGGAGATTAGCACTATAATTCAAGAGATTGATTGTATTTCTTCTTCTACTATTTTCTTTATCAATTTTATGTATTTCTTTATAAAAAATATGAGCTTTATAGACATAATTATGTGTAGTTAATTTATTAATCTAAAGATCTTATGAACTCAATTTTCACTACGTGATGATATAATATTTTATCACAATTATAATTATAATTTAATTATATCATTTAATCTTATTTTTATGCTATTAATTATTTGGCCAACAATTTATCTATATAGACAATTAAATAAATTTGAGATAATTATTTAATTGTTTGTCTTGATTAAATAACATGCATAGCTTCTAGGAAGAGATGTATGATTCTTATGTATCTCATCTATAATTGATGAACTTAATAGGTAATATGTAATTTAATTGGTATGAGAGTATGATTAAATTAATTACTATATTATAGTGTAATTTACTTGAGAGAGGAATAAATACTAGGTTAGATTTAATTGATCATGTAATTAATTGATAACTATATTAGACAAATTTTAGCGATTAACATGTTTAGAAAATTTGAGGATTAAGTATTTCTAGATATTTTTTCATATATCTTCTTAGTTACTAAATTTTGAATTAATTAATTATTGATATTTACTTTTAATTATTTTAATTTTGCTTACTTAAAATATAAAAACACAAAAAAAAATTGATATGTAATTTTTTTTAGTTTTGAAAATTAGTTTATAATAAAATAATATCAATGGAAAAAATATTTTCTTATTATTATATTACTTTTTACTATACATATACTTATGTATTTATTGTACATATAATTTGTGTGACGATCAGAAATTGTTCACTAAAATTCAAACATCTATTAACTAAAACGAAAAAAATTATATAAAAAATTTTAAATGTTCAAACACGTCAACTTGTCTTTATCTTTATAATTAATAAATGTTTAAGGTTAATTAGTAAGAAGTAAAATTATTCGGAAAAAAATAAAAAATATATGTTTGTTGAATTTTTTTGTTAAAGGGATGGATATAAGATATACAATTTGGTACTTTTACGTATAGATTTTTATGTAAGTATCATGTATAGTTCAAAACAACAAACTTCGTAATATCAAAAATAGTGGTCACATGGATTTAAAAATTGTAAGATTAGTGGTGTTAGAATCACATCGAATAGCTCTCTTTAGTTCACTATTGTCAAAGATCAAATGGATAATAGAGTTTCTACCTTAACTCCAAGCAAAACAATGGAAGTGTACCGTTCAATTTAATGTACTAGTTTTCAAAGACAGTGGATAAGAGACAACTCATTCCAACATGACTGATCTTGTAATTTTTTGATTTTTATAGCTCCCTAATTTTGATATTGTAAATTTTGTAGTTTCAATCCAATACAATAAAATAGTATAAAAAAATCCATAAAATATGAAATTTATAAAAATTGTTTAGTCAAAAATAATTATATTGTTCAAATTCAGTTTTAAATTATTAAAATAAAATATTAATTTTTTCTATTAAATTAACTTTATTATTATGTCATAATTTTTTATTAATAAAATAATATTTTATTATTCAAAAAGTTATTAAAATATCACATTTTTACTATAAGATTGGCTTAAGTGTCCTTTATGGAAGAAAAGTGACTGAAATGTCTTAGGGACACAAACAAATTGACTCATAAGATGCCTAATTCAAAGTTTAATATTTAATCTAAAATTTAAGTCATAGTAAAAATATCAATGTAAAATTTTTAAGTATTGGCTATTAATGCGAATTAATTTTTAAATATATATCAACATTTTATACAATATTTAGATAAAATAATTCTAACAACACTAGATAATGAAACCATTTGTGTATAAAAAATAAAAAAAGATTTGACTATATCAAATTTAACTTTTATGCAACAACATAAAAAACAAAAAAATGGTGAGATAGACACGAAATAGCAACAAAATTCTTAGTTAGAAAATATTTCATTAGATATAGAAGATAAATAGAACACTTTTTTTAATGAAATAAAGGAAGATAAAACCCTAGCATATATTACAAAATTATTAAAAATAGTAAGCACAAAAAATCCTTAAGATTTAAAAATTAATAAATCTAAAACGATTGTAAACATAAGATTAAGAAACCTTAAATAGGCTATTAGAGTAAAACATATAATTTATACCTTAAAAGACAGTATTGAATTTGAAAAATAAATTCAAATTTTTTTGGAACCAAAAGTAATAATACTAAGAAATTTACCTCATTTCAATCCAACATTTTTAGTCAAAAAATAAACTAAAACATTGAATAAAGAAACCATTAATGAAAAATATTCATTCCAAAAAAATAAAAACTATTATCATTAACAAAAGAAAAGAAATATTTATTGAGCTTTGATTGCAAAGTAGATTTTGGTAAATAAGACTATATAAAGAATCTCAAAAATTAACAACATTTAATTGCCCTTAAGAACAATTCCAATAGATTATTGTACCCTTTAAATTAAAAAAAAGCTATAGGTATTTTTCAATGATATATGGATAACATCTTTATAAAATTATAAAATATTTATTATGTCTATATAGATGATATTTTGGTTTCCACTAGTGAATCAAATAAACATTATTTGAATATTATTTATATTCTACAAGAATAAATGAAAGAATGCATTGTATTCCTTGAAAGAAAATCAATAATTACCCACCAAAAAATTAAGTATTTAGGGTTAAGAATTGAATATGAAAAATATAATCAATAATCTCATATATTAAATAGCATTTAAGGTTTTTCTGGTAAATTAAAGGATAAAAAACAAATACAAAGATTTTTATGACATTTGACATATACTAAAGCATATATCAAAAAACTTACAAAAATACGAAAACCCTTACAAGCAAAATAAAAAAAAGACTATATTTGAAAATGGACATAACAAGATATTATGTATATTGATCAAGTAAAAGAATAGGTAAAAAATTTACAAATTTTATACCATCCAATATTAGATGATAAAATGATAATTGAAACAAATGCTTCACAAAAAACATTGGGGAGTAGTTTTGAAAGCAAAAATAGATGACAAAGAGGAATATCTTTATAGATATACATCAAGATCTTCCTGGGATCCAGAATTAAACTATCACTGTAGTGAAAAAGAATATATAACTATTAAAAATGCTATTAAGAAATTTGCAATATATGTCATAAGTTCTAAATTCATTGTTAAAATTAATAACAAGAATTTTGATTATTTCTTTAGAAATAATATTACAAGTGATTATAAACAAGTAAGATTAGTGAGATAACAACAGTGGTTCAATCATTACAATTTTGATGTCGAACATCTTTCAGAAAATAATAATAGTTTAGTAGATGCTCTTATCAGAAAATTAACACATTTAACTATTTTTATGCTTGTTGGAATGGAACACCTTAATATCAAGATCAAGATAAAGCAAAATGAGATAAAAATCTTACAGGAACAACTCGAGCTTTTATATCTTGAAAAGTCTCTTATGGAGAAATCAAATAAACAGGAAGAACTTGATTGTTCAAAACAACATCCAAAAACACTAAAGAGGAATCTTCATTTAAAAATTCAATCTAAAGAAGATAAAATTTCTAAAGAAAGAATTCAAGATAAAAGAGTTCAAAATAAAGTAAAAAGCCTAAAATAAAAAAATAAATTGGGTTGATAAAGCAAAAAAAAACAAAAAATACTTATGTGGTATATAATGGCTCAAAACAAAGAATCTACAATAATTTGGCTAAATCAAGTAAATCCATTATTGGGTTTAGTGGAATAACTCATAGAGCCTTCACCAACAACATAGAAGATAATAAGAAATTACTCTGCAGCACTACAATAAGAACTAGTAACACCAGGTAGGTTGACGACTATAGTACAAACAGTAAAGCTTCCAGTACTATTTAGAGAGGCATCTCTCCCAAAAATATTAAAGATAGTAAGGCATCCAATGTTATTCAAGAAAACTTCCCCCATAAATTCCTTAGTCACTGAAGATGAAAATGACTAATATAGAAATCTCAACAAACCACAATAGTTGAGTCTCTACAACTTAGCTAGAAAATCTACCCATGAACACATAGAATATATGAAGTTATATACTATAGAAAAGGAATTCCCTATAAAGAGTAAATTCAATATTTTGGAAAGAGGTGATCTAATATTTGTTTACAAATCTTTCCATGTAGAACTAATAGAAAATATATATCCAAGAAATAATTAATTTAAGTGAATTAAATTATTTCCTAGAAAATTTCAAAACACCAATCAAGAATTTCAGGAAAAAGATAAGAGTAAATGACAGGCTTGTTTATCTTACATTTTTTCGTTAACTGATGGACTAGAATGGGAAAGAATGTATCAATCTCTATCACTTCAACAAGATAGGAATTTCCAACACAAATAGAGAAGTTTCCAAACCAAAGACATTTCTAAAAAAGAAATTCAACACGGAAGAACTTTGTGCATTAAGTGGTCGAGAAACAAATGGGCTACTTCTTTACAAAATTGTGCTCAATTTATGTGGCAATTTCAGTTAGGCCAAATTTACTATGAACTTAAAAAAATTAATAATTCTACTAATATTAAAGTAAATTACTCAACCATGAAACTCACTATCACTTCTTATAGTAGCATGACTTTCATAGAAGAAGATGGTGAAAAAAATCACCAAATTTAAGACAAATTTTAATAGCAATAACCTAGATATTAGTTAAGAAACAAGGAAGATATTATGCTTCTATGCAAGAAAAGCCATCAAAGATCACAAATGCATTTACTCCATCAAAGATCAAGAAGAGAAAGATGTATCATCATCGACATCATTCAAAAAACTATCGGTAGAAAATGATAAAGAAGAATAAAAGGGAAGAATTGCCAGTAAAAGATGAAAAATAAAAATAAAGATACAATACCCATATCTTTAGTTGGCAGCATGTACCAAGAAAAAGCCACGGCTGAAGTTGACAGGCTAAAAAGTAATAAAACAGATAAATTATTAAAGTAAGGATAAAATAGTAATTCATATATTGTACATAGAGTTTGTTTGTACTATAAAAGGAACCCTTATTTTCATTTAGAGGACACAAAAAACCGAAGCACATAATTCAAAAAACACACAACTTCTACTATAAGTAATTATGAGCGACTAAGAATTTCTTTAAGGTTCTTAGTTGGCCTTAGAATTGTAATAATTATTATATTATGAATAAAATAGTTTGCAATAACTCTTTTCTAGTAAGTCTAAATTGGACGCTATCTATGTCTAAATGAAGAAGACTCACTATTACTAGGAGGATATTAAGGTTTGAGCAAAATTGAGGTATAACTGATGTAACAAGAGAAGATAAACAAAAGGAAAGAACGTAATGGATACATTAAATTTAACTATAATGAGTGTAGTTTTTAAGCCAATTAAGGATCTTAAATGTTAAATATTTGCTCATATCAATTTATAATAATGATAAACAAAAAGACGAAGTTAGTACTAACACAATGTTATGATAAAAAAAATTAAAAAATTATCTTTAATATACAAGAATTAACAATTAGCGTTAAATAAGTAACTCCGAATTTGGTATCAAAGCCATAGAAATATCAACATAATATGTATGAAAAAGTTAACACCATTAGATTTAGGGATATAAATGGTATCAACTATAAAATTTAGGGTTATTATAGCATTTTTTGAAAACCTTCAGAATATAAGTGAAGATTTGTTAAATTTTAGGGGCATTTTAAATAAATTTACTTATCACGAGGGTATTAAGATTTGAGCAAAGCTAAGGCATAACTAGTATAACAAGAAGACGAATAGAAGAGAAGACCGTGGTTGACCCATTAAATTAAAAGTATAATAATTATAGTTTTTAAATTAATTAAGGATCTTAAATGTTCAAATATTTGCTTATATCAATTTATAATACTGATAAAAAAAACATGATAGTAATAACATAATGTTATGATAAGGAAATTTAAAAATTATCTTTAATATATAAGAATTAACAATTAACGTTAAACAAATAACCCCTAATTTGGTATCAAAATCATAGAAATATTAACATAATATAGAAGAAAAGAGTAACACTATTAGATTTATGAGTATTAATAGTATTAATCATAAAATCTAGTGACATTATAACATTTTTTGCGAACCTCAAAGGGATGAGTGAATATATATTAAACCCCACAAACATTATATATATAAATTAGTATATGTACATAGGTTACTTTTAATGTAACTTATTCATGTATACTAATTTAAATATTTTTATCTAATACATGTAATATAAGTATAAGAAAAATACTTAATATTATAAATGATTAAGATTATAAGTTAATGTGTTGTATTTTTAAATTAGAGAAAAGATAAACAATTTAAAAATAAATAAATACAACAGAAAAAAATAAATTATATATATATATATATATATATATATATATATATATATTGGTGTGGTTTTGATTAATTTTGAAATTTAAAAACTAAACCAACCATTCATTTTCAAAATTTAAAATCAAACTAACTGAAGCCATATAATTGGTAGTTCCAACTAATTGGGTTAGTTTCGTGAGGATAATTTTTGCACACCCCTACCCGTTTCAATTACAAGTTATTTGAACGCATCATCTGAAAACATTGAAGAAGTCATTATTATGCAATCCTTGGATTCACTCACTTTATAAATTTATCTCAACAAATTGCAGACCTTTAATATCCAAATGATTGTCACCTCTTTACTCAAAATGTTGAGCCACGAAAGAAAAGATATTACAAACTCCGATTTATAGGCAAATTATTTTGATAAATTACATAAAATAGTATTTTTAAAATTAATAACAAAAATAGTAGCTATGTTGCATTTTTGTTTCAACAAAGTAGCTCTATTATTAAGTAATTATATCTATAAGAAGTTATTAGATTGCTCTCCAATAAATATGTTTTGTGCATAAAAATAATTGAGTATTGCAATACCATAATAAATATGAAGTACCGAAATATATTTTCATACAGTGAAAGAGGTATTCTGCAGACTTCATGCATGTTTCATAAAAATTGTATCCAAGTCCTAACCACTCTTCCCAAGATTAGACGCTCTTGCTTCTCCAGACCTTGGACTAAATGGTCCTTTTCGTCCACCACCCCCACCTTGAGGACTCTGTTCTACTTTCAGTTCACTAAGACGAGGACTGTATACCTTATCAGAGAACCGTCCACTTAACTGAGTCGAGAAATCCTTGGATGGCGTTGCACTCAAACTGGCTACTTTGAAACTACACACACGTCTGATCTCACCCCGGCTTCGAGTAACCATTCCATCCAAAATCTCTCCACTATCTGCAAATGAAGCTGCCCTACTGAACTCCCGGTCCTGTGATAAACACATCAAAAAAGTTAAATGCTTCCGGTATTGTCAAAAGCCATTCACATAACAACTTAAAGAAGTTCAAGTGCTTTGCTTCTCCCATCATATTTATACGATTAATCCTATATAGCACCACTGGGAGCAGCAAAATCACATACATGAATAGGTTTTCCGTCATTGATTAGATTTCGTTAAAATACAAAATATCCTTAGAATTGTGATATATTAGTATTGAGTATACCGGTGCTATGAAGGTTTTCCTACTTATACAGTTACATTTATGAGAAAGAAATAACAAGTTTGTTAATTGCAATCTTACTCTTGAGAGACTGAATGGCAAAGCTGGTGCTTCTTCATACTCAGCCGCATCTAAATCTTGAAGGTGTGCCCCCTTGAAAAACTTAGGCAAAATATATTGTCTCACAGGAATTAGAAGCATGATCATCAACGGAAAAAGAACACCAGCAATAGGAACCCATGTAATCCCAAAACAAACAAGCAAATACGTAGTCTGGAAAATTGTGAACAATGCAATTGTCTTGAAAGGTACAGTTTCAACGAAAGTGGCATGGCTTTGTTCGAGTACTCTGGACAAGAACAAAGCAAGAATTAGATAAATGAAGGAGACTGAAAAGAACAATAAAACTAGTGGCATAGTCGTTACTTATATCTTCTACTTGGAGCAGTGAAAAGTAATAGAATCCTTTCCCAGAATTGATTTCCAGGTAGACTTTCAATAGCCATAAAAGCAAAATATCCCCAAAGTACTGAGGTTGGTATCATCTTGAGAAGAGGCATTGCAGCAACACAACCTCCAACCATTGTAGCTTGAAGCAAGTTGCTCAGACGCTGTTCTTTTACCTCAACAGGCAACAAGTCATCAATTTCTTTCTCAATATCAAAAACTGTTTCATCAACGGGGACTTCCATGTTCCCGTGGGTTGAAGCCATCTGAATTGTGGAGTCATTCAATTCCTTCAATCCCTGTTCCCGATTGCAACAAGTTTAGGCAAAGTGAACAATCATCGGTTTGGAGGAACTGATTAAGTTTCATAACAATATGACAATACACCATATGGATTAGTCAAAGTTTTGATGAATAAAATTATACCCTGACAACAGAAGGTTCTTGGTAAACGAGTGGAGTCTGCATCTGATAGTATGCTTCTTGCATGCTACCATATACTTGCTCCAAGCTTGCATTCCCCATCATACATTTCTTTGCCGCCGCTACTAGTCTACTGCGAAGCAGCTGCAGCATAACTAGAAAGTTATTACAGTGGATGTCTGCTATGCAACAGTCATTTATTTGTCATAATTTCTGGATGTATTCTCGTGAAATCTGGGCCTTAAATAACATGTACAGATTATATGTACATAATCGTATTGACCTTAAAATGGCATATCAAGCAACGATAATTTATTTGTTGTACTTCTTGGATGTATTTTTGTGAAGTATGTACCTTAAATAGCATGTACATGTTGTACATAATCGAATTGAGCAAAACCAACTCTAGTTTTGGTTAATATTTAACATAACACACCTACCTGGTGCTTTAGTGTGGCCAAACTTTTTGTATGCATTGGTGATTGTGGGATAACACCATTGGCTGGAGGGATCCCAATAAGACCGCATATGATGACCTATCATGTAAATAATTAAACTCATGTCGAGTGAATACTAACTACACTACAGTTTGTAACCCCAAAAGACAAAGGAAATAATATGAAGTCATAAGAGAACGTTGTCCAAGAAGGTCGGTAACTCGGTATACCATGAATCCCAAAAGAAGTAAATCATAATGGAAGGCAGGTGGTTTTCTCAGATTGAATTCTTGCTGCTGAGCAAGTTGAGAAGCTACACTATGGTCAAAATAGTACAATACAGCAATCATTGTTGCTGGGATGAAAGCTCCAACTATATAAAAAACAGGAACATTCAACATATCCTGTAGTATAGAAAAGCTATTAGTAAAAAACTTCAAGGTGAAAGCAAAGACCTCATATATACAACCATACCTTAATAACAGTCCAATTCTTATATGCTCCTGGTGACCATGGATTTGGAGTGAAGAGACGCCGAGGAACTCCCTGAGGAACACTTTTGGCTGGCATGTAAGACATAGCTGTCCAAACCAAAACCATTAAAGGCACACCGTAATCTGCTATCAACCCACGTATCAACCCTGTAGGAAGGTAGTAAGGTACCATCATAGATTTTCTCAACTTTAAGACTTCAATTGCCTGAGACTTGCAGTACCTTATCTATTTCTTCTTAGCATGAAAACGGGATAAACTATTAAACCTTACAGATCCTCATTTCCCATTTGATCCTATCTAAGGCATCCTCCAATTAAGTTTTTAGACATTTATCAGTTCTGGTTTGATACCTTTGTGATACCTCTATTAGAGATACTGGTATTCATAAGTACCCATATTCTTGAACTTGTACATTAATGGTACCCATATTTAAAAACTGGTACCCCTTTAGTCCAATTAAGGGTACTAAAGGAGTACCAATTTTTAAATAGGGATACAAAAAGTGTACCAATTATTTAAATATAGGTACTAAAGAAGAAACAGTAGTAATTAAATGTTGATACTAAATGGATATCAGTTTTTAAATATGGATACCTTTAGTATACCAATTCAAGAATATAGGTACTAATGGGTACCAATACCTCTAATAGGGGCACGACAAGTGTAAAAAACCTTAAAATATTTATCAATACTTCACTAGGATAAAATGGCATTCCGAATGAACAGGATGAGTATATTTCAGATGTATTTCCAAAGTCAAAGCTATTTCTTTTATTTTATTATAAATTATGATATGTCAAAATCTTTCACGCTAATTTCATTGGTATTTATGATTAAATGTTACAAGAGTGCAATTTTACTTACCTGATCCGTAACGCCATGACCTTGCTTTTCTACTTCTTACTGCAGTTAGCAGAAGACCAAATGAAAGAACCAGAGCAAACATGCCATTTGCAAATCTCCATGAAGGTTGAAACTCATTTGATTTTGGGATCTCCTTCTCAGGAATACGAAACTCTTGAATAAGTCCCTACAAAATGCAACTCTACTTCAGAATTAAAAGTAAAGAATACAATCAAAAAACCAAAGGAAACCATTGAAATTCATAAAATACTGCAGTAAAGAATCAAGTTTAGCATGACAGAGGAGACATTTTTAGTACTTTGATTGCTTCCTGCATGAAGAGCATTGCAATAAGAAGGCCAAATAGCTCCCCAGCAAGACGAGTGAACCTATTTATGATGGAACAAGCCCCTAAAACAGCCAGCAGGAACAGCAGTAAAGCAGTCCAGACGCATATCCTGCATGTCGCATTAAACTGAGCACATTGTACAGATTAATCCCCACATATGCTTCTATTCAAAACTTGAATTGAATCACCAAATATATATTGTAAATAATGAAATTGACCCTAAAATAACATGTGTGTATATATAAATATCTAATTTATTTACACTCTGAACATAAATGAATGTATATTATATACATTATGTACATATATCAAATGTACATACTATATACAACTGCTATGCTATGTTGAGGCTAATTTGACTATGTACAACCTGCACATGTTATTTAAGACATAGATAGAAACAAAAATAATACCAAGCAGTCCATGCTAAAAAGAGTTGTGATCCCAATTCTGGTCTTCCTTTAGCAAAATTGAACAAAAGTATGTACATAATAACAGTAGGTTCTGCAACTCCAAGAATAAGCAAAGGCTGACCCCCAATGATTGAATGTATTATCCCACATAATGCTGTAGATGCTAATGTTTGAACTGCTGAGATAATCCCATCTGTTTATCCAGAACATTAGAGTTGTAAAAAACATAATTCTTTGAAATCCACAAATCGATAGATGTAATAGGCAATAACCATTTTAAGTAGAACTCATTCTTACAAAATCAACTTGCAAAAAGAGAGTGCACAAGTGGTTATTAACCCACTTACCCATCACATACTAAGCAATCTAGACTCAATTATGTCCTTATACTCAACCCCTATTTCAAAAACAACGTTCATGGTGGTCCATATGGTATGGGCTAGGTGGCTTCGCAGAGCCAACAGTAGCAGTCCTCCCCTACACTTCAGTGACTTCGTGGATCCATTAGTAGTAGTCCTCCTTAGTGTTTCTCAGTCCCTTTGTCTGTGATGAGAGACATCCCAAGGGGCCTATGCTCTAATACTTATTGTAATAACTACTTCGAGTATAACTCACCCCTACAAAACGCTTCTAAGGAAGGTGCCCAAGCCCACTCATCCCATCACCATAGAATAAAATATGAGCTCATAGAATAATAATAATAATAATAATAATAATACCTGTATTTCTTTCTAATTGTTCTCCAAATGAAATAACCGGAATTGCTGATGCAAAAAATATATAAGTGGTTGGTGCCAAAATCCTGAGAATGGTTGAAAAATCTCTTAAGCTACTAAAATATAATATTGATGATAAAAATTGAGCAATGTTAAAAAGTTACCATGAGCAGTACATAGTTGATGTTCAAAGACATACCTTAAACCAGCAGCGAAACCACCGGTCCAATCTTCCTTGTAACACTTAAATCTCCCTTGAAGATCATTTTTGATCCCTCGAAATGGCACAAAAGACTCTTCCATTGTTTTGCTGCTCATTTTAATAATGCTTATCTAATCTAACCAACGAGGCTAAAACGCATAAAAAGAGACCAATGTCGAGATTGCAGTAATCAACAGCATTAAATCTACGAAAAACACTTGTAGATGTGAAAAATATCAATAAAGGAAGTACCTTTATACAAATCTAAACGAATTAAGCACTACCAGTACCCAGAATCAAAAATCTTAGCGGCAATTTGCACAAGGAATGAATGTAGGATTACAGATGTGCTAAACTTCAAAGTTCAAATCATTACTGAGTTGTATTCAAAAGAACAACTAATACACAAGATGACAACCCTTTAGCTTGTGTATTGAAGACAGTTGTGAAACACGGGCGGAGAAGGATTGCAATAATATCTCCAAATATTTATGCCAAAAAAGATTTTTTTCTTTCTTTCTTTCTTTTAATATTTCAATCTATTATTTCTAAACAATATGAAAATAGGTAACAAAAGATCAACAGCAGGAACTTCGCTGTTAAAAAATAACAAAAAATAAAAATGAAAATGAAAAAAAAGGCTTATTAAAAGCTTCAATAAATCCATAAGAGTTTAATGTAGAGCAAAAAAAGAATGAAAAGAATTCTTGTTTTTTTTATTATAAAAACATACTTACATTAGTATTATATTTTATTGGGAGAGAATATCATATCATCATTAGTTATTTTAAAAATAATAAATAATTTACCTTTAATAATAAAACACAATAATAATAATAATAAATATAAATATAAAAAAGTTTAAAATTAAAATCTTGGTAATTGAATAACTTATACTTAATTGATGTTTGAATTGAATAATGGGTTTGGTGACGTACTGGTATTAAAATTTTAAAAATTGCATTTTAATCTTAAAATTTTTGAGGTAAGTAATGTGAAATTAGAATTTAATTAACAAATAATAAAAATAGATATTTTTTCTTCACTCTACCTTCTCTTATATCTCTCCCTCACACAAACCGAGCGAACTAATTTCAGAATATCATTTCCAATTATAGTATTGAAATAGTTTAGTTTCGGTTATAAAAATAAAGTGTATAAAGTAGAATTGAGTTTTAAAGTTTACAAATTTATATTTAATCAAGTAATATATATATATATATATATATATATATATATATTTTAATTTTATATATTTATAATATATATATCATTTATAATTATCTAATTTTAATTAAACTTTTATATCATTTTATAACGTAAAATAACTTGTATGATTCTTCTATTATGTTTATTTTAAACAAAAATTATTATATACATCTAAAAAATCTAAATTACATTTTGCTATTAATAATTTAATTCTCTCCTTAAAAATTTATTCATAATTATAGTTTAAATGATATATAATTTTTTTAATTAAATTAATAATTAAATAAAAAAATCTTATTTATTAATTTAACATTAAAATAAAGTAAAATTATTTGAGTAGATATAAATTTAAAATACAACTTATTAAATTTACTAAATAGATAAGTCAAATAAACCGACTTTTTATAAGTGGATTTCTGTTTTTAATTTAGCAATCGCTTCATTCAATTTACATTTTAAATCAAAAACTATAAAAATCCAACTTTGTCTTCCCTTATATTTTACCCATTTCTTTTCCATTGTTGCGTTCAGTGATCCTTGGTTTAGGTAGGTGATTGGTGGAGAGAGAGAAGAGACAGAAAGGAGAGAATTTTATTTTAATTAAATTTGTTTTATTGATTTTATTTTATTTAAATTCCAATTTAATAGTTTTTTTAGTTTTTGTAAAGTTTTGTTTTTTAAATATTTTTTTCATTAATTTTATATAAATTCCAATTTTGCCTAAAGTAAAAAGTTAAATTTTATAAAATTGTAATTAAATCATATTTTTGAACAATTAGTGTATTAAAATTGATTAAGTAATAAGTTTAAGGATTAAACTTCACTTTTTATAAAATTATAGCACCTTTATGGCTATTAATCCTTTGAATAACTTATACTCAATTAAAATCTTCTTTATTTCTAGTTCTAATTTAATATATTTACTTCACATGTATTGTTTAATTTGATTCAAAATAAATTAGTAAAGTGAATGAATCTCACTTTTCTAATTTTTATTTATTATTTTTTTTCTAATTCAACTATGTTTAAATTTTATTATTGATTAATAAATATTCTCGGTCTTCAAGAAAATCAAAATCCATCTCTAATCATTAAAAAAAAGAAATGTTAAAAATTATAAGCTAATAATAATTACCTAATTATTTTTGTTATTGTGTTAAGTTCTTATGCTTACTATTAATTGGGCAAACTATACTTTCTGGCCCCAATTTATGGTCCTATTGCAATTTTGTTAAAAAAAAATACCACTAACTTTATCATCTTATTATACTTCAATCCATTATATCAATAAATCTAACAAAAAAATATTACAACATGATGTTCCATGTCACATAATAAATACATTTTTTTTGTTATCTTTATTAACATAACTAATAAAATTAGATGAAATTCCTTAATACCTTGAATTGAATATATTGAAAATGTATTTATAATTATAGTAACACAATGAATACTAATACATGTTTAAATATAAGAAATAAGAATCTGCTTTTTGGAAAAGTATTTTTTTAAGAAAAGTATATTAGTTGTATACAACTAATATACAACTCATAAAGTATATAATTAATATACCAATAATGATTTATTAGAACTCCCACTCAAGTTAGCGTGTAGATATCGATCATACCCAACTTGCTTAGTGAACCGTATAATGCCTTCTTGGAAACTCCCTTGGTAAGCATATCTGCAAGCTGCTCTTCTTTGGGAACAAAAGGAAAACTAATAAGTTTGGCATCTAACTTCTCTTTTATAAAGTGACGATGAACCTCTACATGCTTAGTGCGATCATGTTGTACTGGATTTTGTAATATATCAATGGCTGCTCAATTGTCACAATACATCTGCATAGTATTTTTGAGTTCGAAACCCAAATCAAATAACAAAGTTCTTATCCACATCAATTCACAAACCCCATGAGTCATACCTCTATACACAGCCTTAGTACTAGATCGTGCCACCACTTTTTGCTTCCTACTTTTCCATGTAACCAAATTTCCTCCCACAAAGGTGAAATAACCCGATGTTGACTTTCTATCTGTAATACTTCTTGTCCAATCTACATCTCTGAATCCACATACTTCAAGAGGATTAGTGCGTTTAGAGAACATTACTCCCCTTCTTGGAGCCGATTTCAAATACCTTAAAATTCTCAAAACAACATTCATATGGTTCTCATTTGGATTATCCATGAACTGACTCACCACACTTATTGCATATGCAACATCTGGTCTAGTATGAGCTAAGTAAATCAAACGTCCAACCAATCTCTGATAACGAGTTGGATCAGTTGGTATCAGATCTAGATACTCTGCTAAACAATGGATTTGCTCAAAAGGAATGTCAATTGGTTTGCAATCCAATATACCTGTCTCTGTTAGCAGATCAATAATGTACTTCCTCTGACATAGATATATTCCTTCTCTTCCCCTGGCTACCTCAATTCCTAAGAAGTACCTTAGTTCACCTAAGTCCTTCATCTCGAATTCAGAGCTAGCTGTCTTTGTAATTTATCCATCTCAATAGTATCATTACCAGTGATTACCATATCATCAACATAAATGATTAGGGCTGTTACCTTCCCTCATTGATGTTTGAGAAATAGAGTGTGGTCTGAATTACTCTGTCTGTAACCAACTTTTTGCATAAACTATGAAAACCTTCTAAACCAGGCTCGAGGGGATTTCTTGAGGCCATACAAAGACTTCCTCAATTTGCATACAAAATTACCAGGAGAATCAACTACATACCTAGTTGGAAGACTCATGTACACCACCTCGGTTAATTCTCCATGAAGAAACGCATTCTTGACATCAAACTGCCGAAGTGGCCAATTTAGGTTAGCAGCAAGTGAGAGCAGAACCCGAATCGTGTTCATTTTGGCAATAGGAGCAAAAGTCTCATCGTAGTCTACACCATACGTTTGAGTAAACTCTTTTGCTACAAGACAAGCTTTATACCGATTTATGAATCCATCACCATTATATTTTATAGTAAACATCCATCGACAACAAACTACCTTTTTTCCTTGTGGTAGTGGCACAAGTTGCCAAGTATCGTTCTTCTTTAACATATCCATTTCTTCAGCCATTGCCTTCCTCCATATTGGATCTCCCAACGCATCCTGCACTTTGTTAGGTACTGATACACCAGATATTTGATTCACAAATGATTTATATGACTTAAATAATCTTTTAGTGGACATGTAATTGGCTACTTGGTATTTTGATTTTGCATGAATATTTGGTTCATACCTTTTGGCTGGTTGACCTCGAGTAGACCTATTTGGTAACACATACTGTCCAACATTAGACACGATGCTATTAGTATCAGTAGGTGTACATACCTCAGATGAGTGACTTTCAGTACTAGGGAGTTGTTGATCAAGGGTAGGAGTAATGCATGAGGGTACAGTTGTGTGAAGACATCATTTGTTGTAAGTGAATTTAGTGCTTGAATACTTGGAGCATCTGCTTCTGCAATGACTGGATTTAATGAATTAGAAGTCTCATCTGGTCTCATTGAAACATCAGTTGGTGATTCTCCTAATGCCTCCCCCTCACCATGATACAGTTCTTCGAAATATGTATTCTCCCCCTGACGAGCAGTATCAGGTGAGGAAAAATAACTCATGTCCTTAAACAAGGTAACATCCATAGTAACATAATAATTTCTGGTTGGTGGATGGAAGCACTTGTATCCTTTATGATAACTTCCATAACCAACAAACACACATTTAATTGTCCGGGCATCTAATTTAGACCTTTGATTTTTAGGAACATGCACAAAAGCATCACAACCAAATACACGGGTAGGAAGATTATGGAAGGATGATAAGGAGACGTAAGATGCTAGAATTTGGAATGGGATTTTTCCGTTAAGGACACTAGACGGGAGACGATTGATGAGATGGGCGGAACCTTGTACATCATCACCCTAAAGGTATTTTGGCATATAAGCACTAAATAAGAGTGCACGAGCCATCATCATCTTTCCACCTAGTATAGGCTTCTATATCATCTTGACTAGGAGCCCTAATTGATCCAGATACATGTCCTATCTTATGCATCCCGCGAAGATAAACATACATAACTTTTTTCCATGTTCGAAAATTTGTACCATTAAGTTTAGTACCCCCGAAAGAACCAATTTATGAACTCTTAACATAAACTTTAAAATTTGGAACTTCATGAATTCTGGAAACTTGATGTTGTCTTGAATCTTCTATTGAAATAATAAAAAAAATATATTGTGCAGCGCAATAAAATTTTGGGATTTTGTTTTTTGGGCCGGGGTGGGCTAATAAGTGTTTGGGCTTATGGGCTTGGGCTTGGGCTGGTTAGGACAGAACTTAAAACTGAACAGCGCAGTGCACCTTAGGGAAAAACTTAAAACTGAAAAAGGGAAAAAAAATTCAAAATTGAACCGCGTAGTGCAGGACTCACAGAGAAGCTGCACGATGCGCAGGGATACGCAAGCTGGACGGCGCGCAGTGATGCGCAAGCTTGACGGCGTAGGGCTGGTCGACACGGGCTGGACAGCGCGGACTATACGATGGATCTACAACTGCGACACGAACTGAACAGTGCAAGAAGTTTAACGGCACTGCATAAAAAAACTGGCAGCGGCGCTGCTGCTCAAAAATTGGTAAGAATTTTTTTTTCTTTCTTTCCTGCTCTGATACCATATTGAATACATTGAAAATGTATTCAATGAATACTAATACATGTTTAAATATAGAAAATAAGAATTTACTTTTTAGAAAATTGTTTTTTAGGAAAAGTATATTAGTTACATACAGCTGATAAAATATATTAATTACATACAACTAATATACCATTAATGATTTATTAAAGAATACTTTTTTAACAAATCAAACGTAAGTTACAAATTTTCAAGTGATACTATATTTTGTGACTTAAAACATATTTTATTAAAATTAATCCTATTATAATATCATTAATTATGGATAAAATTATATAATAATTTTGACAATCATAATTTGAGATGTAAAATATCACACACCCAAGTTGCTTCACTTTTCTACGAATGATGGTCATACTCATATATGTACAAAAGTTATATAATTAACTATTTATGATATTAATTTAACGAAAAAATTAACATTTTTTATTTTAAATCATAACTTAAATTTAGACGATCAAGTATCATTTCTTGAAAAAAAAAAACTATATAAGAGAAACAACTTGAAACGTGGTGTTATAAAAACATATGTTGGAAACACCTCTAAGCTATTCCGGCCACTAGTTAACTTTGGAGACTGAGCAGGTGCAATGTAACAAAATGATCTGGGAACAGCTTCTTGTCTCCTTGTGTTTTCCCCCTACTAATATCCTCACATCAATTCAATTATTAGGTGAGATAAAAACAAAATTCTCTGTTTTGGAATCATTATTTTTCTTCTTTGCAAAAAATAAAATAAAAATGTTAGATCTTGTCACCTTTCAAATTATTATAATCTCCAATAAAACAATATTAAAGTAGAATCAGTTATGAAAATAAAATATATATTAAATAGTCATTGTTGTGGCAATATTATTTAAAAAAAAAATAATACATGTTTAAAAAAATAGGTATTTAATATCTTTATGAAAACCATTCATAACCATAAAATATCTTTATCGATGAAAAACTAGAAAATTAAGATTTTGAATATAAGTTAAAAATATTGGGAAAAAAGGAAAAGAAAGTTAAAAAATAAAAATTTCAATTAAATTGAATTTTGAAGAAAATAATGGATTAACAAACTAATTAAGAATAAATATTATATCGTTTTAAATTAAAATTCTAAAAATATAAATAAATATAAATTTTAAATACAAAATACAAAATTTAAATGAAATAATAAAATAATTTATTAAAGAAATGATTGAGTCTTGTATATCTTACCATATAATTTTTCGACTCAACATGTGTGAATTCTATTAAAAAGAAACCTAGTTCTGAAACTTTTAAAAATGAAAAAAATGGAAGTAAATATTTTTTTTTTCTTGTCATCCCCGTCTAAAATGTGATCTCTCTCCTATTTAAAAATGAGTCTCAATGGGCGACAAAAAATTAAAATGAGGTTAATAGCCCAGTTGGGCAAAATCAACGGAAGAGCCCAAGGCGCCGACAGATATTAAATAAAATGAATAGTTTCGAAAAACGGGTAGCAGTTCAAATTTTTTATTTAATTTTCCAACAAACTTTAACTTGTATTTTATGATTGAACAAGAATTCTTGAACCCAAGCAAGATTCATGGATAACAAGTTTTTCAAAAGGATCATTCTTTCCTTTTTTTATGTTTTTTTTTAAATTAATCACATCCATCTTATATGATAAAAAAGTATTTAATTTTGTAACGTAAAAAGTATTGAAATTTACATAACTTAAATGATTAAAAGGTTGATATTTTCTCAACTGAATTATTAGTTGCACAATTAATTTTTAAAAATAATAATAGTATTAATACGTAATTAATTATAAAAATATAATAAACAATTCAAATAATTTTATTGTTATAATGGCATATATAGCTATATCAATATCATTATACAAATGTTATTACAATAAGGACTCTTTATTAATAATAACTTTATCAAATAAAAATGTTATTAAATTGTAATTGTATAAAAAAAATGTCAATAATACACAACTTAATTTTTTATTTTAGACAACAATAATTCGTATTTATAATTTTATATAACAAATGTTACACTAATTTATAAGAAATAATAATAATAATAAACGAAAAATTTCATGTATTTTTATGGTGGTCACAACAAAAATAGTTGAAAAATCGTTATTGTAAAGGTAAACTTACAAATATAACACAAAATTATTATATTTATTTCAAATCCACTATTAAACTAAAATTCTTCCAATTTATACATCAAATTGAATTTTTTTATTCATATCATTTTACTATCTCTTCGTCCATGTGTGTAAGAAAAATAAAAATAAGGGTAACAATACAAAAATATTACGTAAATATTTGATTTTTTACAAATTTATCATTAAACTAAATTTTGTTCAAAAAACACAGTCTAACTTTTAAAAAGTTTTAAACATATCAATGGTTATAGACAATATATTATGATATTGCAAAAATAAAATAGTATTAGCACCTAATTAAATTGTACTTTGTAATTATTTAATAGTTTAATAGTAAGTTTGGAATAAATTTAATTTAATAGTATGTTCGTAATAAATCAAATAGTTTGATATTATTTTTAGTTTGATGCTACAAATGAAAATATATTTAATTTGGTAATAGATTTAAAAAAAATACAATAATTTGATAATATGTAATCTTATTTTAAAATAAATAGTTAAAACAAATTTACTATCAAAATAGTAAAAATAATTGTTATAATATCTAAGAACCAATAAAATTTTAAGGAGAGATACATTTTAAGTAGAAATTTTTTTTTTGGCCGAAAGTGGCTCGTACTATTGTTTTGGTATTTATTATCATCCAAGATCTTTAGTGATATTTTAAAAGTATCAATATTTTAAAAAAATACACATTTAATCAAAATGAATTTTATCAAAATATTAAATGAAAATTATGTTATTTTAATTTTATTATTTGTTTTTTCCTCTTTTTCTCTATTTTCTCTCTTTTTTTTTATTTCTAAAATTTCTTATACTTTTGTCTATTTGTGTAAAATTCTCTTTCATTTTATTTTTACTAAACACTAAACACTAAACAATAAATCTTAAATACTAAACATTAAATATCAAAACCATAAACTTTAAACATTAAATACTAAATCATAAGTCTTAAATTCTAAATACTAAACACTAAACATTTAACCTTAAATTTTAAATTCTATATACTAAATACTAAACCCAAAATTAGAAAATAAGAAAGCAAGAAGAGAAGATAAATAGTTAAAAAATAATAATATCTTTAAAAGACTAAAATATCATTCCATTTTTCATGCATATTTTTTTCAAGTATATATATTATGAATAATTTGAATAATTTTAAGATAATAATCAATAACATATACAATAGTAGATACAAAAAATTTAATACCAATATTAATAACATATATTACCCAAAATGTTTCGCTATTAAAATTTTAAAAGTGTAGTGTGTTTTTTCGAGACAAAATATCGAAGCAAACATTATTAATGACAAAATTTGTGACGTCAATTTCAAATGGATGTGAGAGTAGTACAAAACTCAACTCATGTACTACTTCTCTTTTATCTCTCTTTTTTTTGTTCTTAATAAACATAAATAAACACATCATCCACAAATAAAAATGATAAAATAATAGACAAATCAATTTCAACGTACATTTTAAAATACTAGCTAATTTTTAAAGGTATAGAATTAGTTATATATTGATGCAGGAGAGAAATCCACCCGCAAGAAGTAGGGTGAGACTCGCATGAATTCATTAACTCAACAGTTTAATAAGATCTCATGAATTTACTTCAAGTGAGAAATCTCAAAATGCGTTCTATTATGTGACATGTATAATGTGCATGTACATGACACACGACACTCATCATTCTCCTCATTTCATGCCTTCACCCATCTCTCCTACCACCGTTCAATAGCTCTTCCCTCACAATTCCACCCTTATTGGTCGTTTACTCAACCCACCGTCCCTTGCTTAGCAATCTTTATCATCACTTAGCTTCTTATGCAATATGTGACACCTACAAGCATAATGTATCATACACTCCTTTAAAGAGGCTTACGTCCTTGTAAGTATGTAAAACATTGTATTTTATTTAAGGCTTTTGTTTGTCATTTATAAGATTGACTAGTAATGGCCTAGTATCATACATATTTAGGACACATTTATTTATTTGATTGTTACACATATATTAGATTGCATTGTTGGCTTGGATTTTTTTTGTTATGGATCATCCTCGTGAGGGTTGGACTTTTTTTTAAATAAAAAACATTTTTTTGGGTTTAATTGACCTCATTGACTTGAGTCACGAGGTTCATCAAGTTATTTCGGTGAGTGGTCAACAACGACAACGAGGGTTTCCTTCATGGTACCTATCGATTTTCTTTGGCAGTTATGAACCTCTCTGAGTGAGGGTA
Source organism: Hippophae rhamnoides (assembly GCA_033030585.1). Classification (NCBI taxonomy): domain Eukaryota; kingdom Viridiplantae; phylum Streptophyta; class Magnoliopsida; order Rosales; family Elaeagnaceae; genus Hippophae; species Hippophae rhamnoides. The sequence goes on along the minus strand of CM065436.1, from coordinate 530,581 downwards.
GCTAGGTAGGTGTTTAAGAGGAAAAAAATTCTATAGTTCATCTCTCATTCTCTTGTTTTGTGGCCATAATTTCATAGGGAAGTTTTTCCTATTTAACTCCAAACTTTTCCAACCCTTTTTTGGTCTATTCTTCTTATAAGTATCAATTTTAAAAAAATAGTTGGCTAAGTTTTCTAAATTTGTAATAATTATCGTAAGTGAGGAGTATATGTAGTGATATCATTAGACTACATAGGTGAGGAGTCAATGTGAAAGCATGCTATGAGGTTATAAGTCATCAGAAACTAATCACATTACGTAGTGATGGAACTCCGGGGATGAACTAGGATCAATTTAAATCAAAGGTTGTGTTGACAACATTTTGTAGTTTAGACATAGTTGAGCATAATTCTTCATTGATAGAAGTATTTGTATTTATATATTTTTAAGCTATGAATTGTTGATTCTTAATTAATTGCATATTTTCGTTGACTTTTGTGCAACCATGAATATGAGAAATAGGTGCTAAAATCTATGTAATTTATTGTATTATATGTTATATTATTTATGTTTACATATTATAATAATATAATCGTTATTTATTAAATATGTGTATAGACTAAAAAAATCTTAAAGTAATTAATTTTTTTTAATAACTTTTACTGTATATTACTTGTTTCATATTACGTGTGTTGCTCAAATTCCACACTCCATATCTCCATCTAATAAATAGAAACTATGTAACATATTCCATGATCAACATACAACGCGTGGAAATATTGACATAAATAATAACGTAATAACTACTCTAATAAAATAGTATCGTGTATATTATTATTATTTTTAAAAATAGCATTATGCGTACATTAGCACAAAAAAAACATTGTGCAACAAGGCTCCTGCAACTTTGTCCAAAAAAAAATCCATACTAATAATGTGTTTTTTTTTTAATAATGTGGCCCTTGGAATTAGTAAAAGTTTATGACAAAGGCTCAAAGCAAACTGAAAAAATAAACATGCACTAAAGGCCTATTCCTTCAACCTATTCCACCAAAAAATTACTAGAAGAAGATAAGAAAACGGTATTCCAAGTGGACTATTTTTAAGAAAAATACAATTTTATCTCATATCAAAGTCAACAAAAATCTAAAAAAATAACAAAAATCCATTATAATAAAATAAGTTCATTATCTTTATAAAATACATCTATTTATAAATATAATGAACTTATACTACCCTACCTAATAAATATAAGTCTAAATTATAATTTCATTAAAACCGACTTTGACATCACTTCTATCCTAAAAAAATATATTATATATTTGCTACTTGAATTAGAATAATACGAAATAGCATCTTCCATTCATTATTACATGAGCCTCAAACAGCCAAATTCTCGATCTTCCAATAACAAAATACAAGTAATGGAACAGGAGAGCCCAAATTTAAACAGATGATAGAAGATCAACAAAACATTTGAACACAAGAAAAAACATATAAATTAGCTAGTTTCCCAAAGAATATGACAGTTTGTGAAAATGCCTAGAAAATGAAAATGATAAAAAAAAGTATTTGGCGTTCTATGGTTTTCATACCAAATTTATCACACAAGTAGTCGCCATAATCATATAAGGTCTTGCTCTACTACCCCTATTTCAATCCTGAATACCTCAAAACGGTAGGTGTGACTAACCCCTCAAAATATTTTATAGAGCTGGAGTCTCCTAAAACTATCTTCCATTACCTGAGAACAATTTCCAGCTTAGGCTGCCAATATTTCACTACCGAATGCTAGCTTCACAATGGTCTTCCAAGAGCCATTTAAAAACCAAACTGGTCATGAACCATTTAGTAGTAGAAATACAAGTTACATATATGAACTTTTAGGGGTCGTCTATTAATTTATCAGATGGGGTTTCTACCTCCATCGGGATGCACTGGTTCAGCATTCTCTGGTGCTGGTATCAAACCAACAACTTCAGCTTCTCGTGCAGCATTAACTTGTGTACCTGTGAACAACGAACTCACCCCAGATTGAGGAGCCACAGGTTGTGTCCGCTCGGGCTCCTTTATGTCAAACTTACTCTGACGTGGTGGCCTATCGTAACTACGGCTGCGGCTGCGGCTGCGGCTGTAGCTATGACTACGTCCTCGTGACCTGCTCCGGCTCGGGCTACGGCTGTAGCTGCGACTACGTCCCCGGGACCAGCTTCGACTGCGACTGCGACTCCTGGAGCGGCTACGACTACGGCTGCGGCTTGGACTTCTGCTATAACCCCATGTTCTAACTCTTTCAGGGCTACGGCTATAATTTCTACCTCTGCTCCTACCACCGAAGTCTCTTCTATTGTCAAATCGTCCCCGCCCCCGTCCCCGTGTATCCATATTGTTGAATTGATCGTGTAAAGGACGTTCATTTCTACCCCAACCAGCTTGACCACCACCAGGACCACCAAAACTCCGCCCTCTGTTGCCACGCCCGGGAAAGAAATCACCCCTGCCACCATGGGGCATGCCACCATCTCTGGGGCCCCCACGTCCACCAAAGTTGCCATCCCTCAGGCCACCTCGTCCACCAAAACCCACATCCCTCATGCCACCACGGCCCCCAGTATCCCAACGGCCAGGGCCTGGGCCAGCACCATCAAATCGGCTTATTTGACCCCTATCTTTGCCAAATCCAGGTCCACCACGCATGGCAATATCACGTACCTCTGGGGGCACATGCTGGTTAGCTCCCTCCAGAACTTTTATCAAATCTGCTGCATATTTCCAATCTTGCTCAGAAAAGAATGTGTAAGCCACTCCAGTTGCACCAGCCCTCCCAGTTCTTCCAATTCGATGGACATAGTCCTCAACCCCGGTAGGAAAATCATAGTTAATAACCACCCTGTCAAATCAAAAAGTAACAAGTACAGAAGCATGCAAATGATTAAAAATCCAACAGAAGGAGATTAATAAGCCTACATCTCATCTAGGTCATGATCACAGTCAAAATGAAACTTCCCATCCACAAATTTTAACAGTATATACATGGGCAGTACAAAGAAGTGAACTGACCTTATATCCTTGATGTCAAGACCTCTGGCAGCAACATCAGTGGCAACTAACACTGGGGACTTTCCACTTCTAAACTGATTTAAAACCCAATCCCTCTCACCTTGAGACTTGTCTCCATGAATAACAGCAGCACCAAAGTTGCGACCAATACTACGTGCAAGCTGATCACACAATCGTTTTGTGGAACAGAAAATAATGACCTTCGAACCTCGTTCCTGTGCTCTGAGGATCTGTTCCAAGCGCCTCTGCTTCTCCATTTGAGGGACTACTTCAACATACTACAAATCCATTAAAAAGAGGTTACTCATGTGTTCCATGGCTAAAGATCAAAGAAAACAGCGATAATAGAAGAAATAAGATGCATCTTTATGTTGTATTTACTTGCAAACCATACGCATTAAGATGCACTCCAGAAAAGTATTAAACTGAAAGAAGAGACTTAACCAAAGAGGCAGAGAGTCATTGTGCTGCATACATTCTTCCAAGAAGTTTAAGCTACTCTTGTCAGAGAAAGAAAGGCTGAATCTAGAAGAATAACTACAATACAATAACCATTAAGATTATGAACTAGCTTTTTAATGCTCAATTTTAAGTAAAATTTACAATTTGGAATCAGTGTGATGTTTGTCAACCAAAATTTCTTCACAAAGAGAGACTCGGTGTGCATTCCAATGTTATTTTTAATTTAATGTCAGTTTCAAGCAAAATGAAAAAGGCTGATTGAGAAATGATCAAATTGACCATTTGTTACACTTCAAGAGCGGCACAAGAATTGATGAACTAAGTGGTTCTGTATACCTGTGTAATGGCCTTGTTTGCAGCAAGCTCATCAACATTGCCGATGTTCACCTGCACTGGATTGACAAGTAGGTCACTTGCAATTTTTCTTACTTCTTTGGGCCAGGTTGCCGTGTACATGAGAGTTTGTCTGTGTGGTGGTATTTCATTCACAATTTTACGTATTTGAGGTTCAAAACCCATATCAAGCATTCGATCTGCCTCATCAAGCACAAGCAGTGAAACTTGCCCAAAGGCAATCTTTTTCATTTCAAGTATGTCATTAAGCCGACCAGGAGTTGCCACAACAATATCTGCTCCGCGCTCTAATTCTTTTAGCTGAGGGCCTTTTGGAGCTCCACCATACAGGCACTGAATAATGAAGTCAATTCAAAAATATATCAATACCTCAAAGTAATATGACACCAGGACTTGTATTAAAAACTAAACGATGTACAAAGATGGACCCACCGTGCAAGAGACCCTTGACGACCGGCCAAATTTGATAACCTCATCTTGTATTTGAGTCGCAAGTTCTCGCGTAGGTGCCAAAACCAAAACCGTTGGACCGCGCTGAGGATTATTGAGCCGTTGTCTAAGCAGCATAAAGGCAGGGATCACATAGCCCAATGTTTTTCCCGAACCAGTTTTAGCTATTGCCACAATATCACTACCTTGGAAAGCAATTGGCCAAGTTTGCGCTTGAATTGGTGTGGGAGTTGTGAACCCAGCAGAATAAATCTGAAAGAAGAATATCCGTTAGAACTGATCAGCCAGAACTGCTAAGTTCTTGGTATTAAAAGATAACAAAGTAGCTAGGCTCCAACAAAAGAAAAATGAAAAAAGCCCATGAGTGTATGGTTGCTTACTGAAGCAACTTCAGGCAATAAAAAGGATAATAAAGACATAAGGTGGAGCCAATAAGCAAGAAATCCCATCACATCAGGTGTGAAATGGATGAAGGGCCAAGTACCCTTCTAGAAGATGCACAAGAATGCTCCAACAGTTCAATTTGTTGCACGTATATGTGTGCCAATAGCAGTGCAGCGTACGACATTTGCTCCTCCTCCGGAGCAGATATCGCACCTGCGACAAGTGAGAACTAATAAGTTCAGAAGTACTAGAAAATAATAATACTTGACGAAGAGTGACATGGATCACAGATTTGGTTTATTTAATCCAAAGAGTAACAAGGTAAAATCATAAAGCAGGAATAGCTGACCTCTCTCAATATCTCATGTGGAAAGCCTGCAGCCTCAAATGACGCAAATGGAGCAGGAACATTATCGCCCTGTAAAATCCATCAAAATAACGATGTAAGACGAGGAGATGAGAATAGGAAGAGAGAACAAATAATGAGAAATCAAGGATTTGAAACAAAAATTAGAGATGATGGGAAGATAAGAGGGTAGAAATCACAATAACAAAACATATATATAACTATGCTCAATTACAATGACAAATAGCTATTTATAAGACACCTAATATAATTCAACATTATTATAAAAAATATATACATAATTTGACAAGAACTCAAATTTTAATTGAAAGAGTCAAATATAAGATAACAGTGGAGATAAAAATAAAATTCCAAATACATGAAAGAAATTAAATTAAATGTCTGAAATCCCATTTCTATGTCGCATCAGATAAAGCCCCAACACTTAATCATGTTGCCAAGTTAATATTACAAAAAGGACTACACCTGCACCAGTAGCAAAAAGAATTGATAGTTAAAAACCTAAATTTAAATAGATATTCCTCACGGCATAGTGGAACAACAAATATTCAAGATTCTGTATAACTTTAGTAAGCTAAGGAAAGTGTATTCATTTAGGATTTGATAGATTTTTTAAAAAATTATAAATATTTTTATCAACTTCTTGTAGATTTTACTAAAGTGTCGTGGATTGTAATGAATTTTATTTCATGGAATTTTATGGATATATGTTGACAGTAGTTGAACCAATAAAAATTTCATCAAAGTCATTACAAATCCTTAAAAATCTTAGGTTGAGAGAATAATGAGTTAAAGATTTTTCTACGTATAATTTTAACCAAAAAGTTATTTGGTCCCATCAAAATCCATAAGTTTTTAAAATCATTTAGAATCAATGACTTTTTTAATACACTCAAATTTTTAAAGGCTTCTATAAAAATATAATTGAATACACCTAAACTTTAATGGAATCCTTGAAAATCTTATTTGAATACACCTGAATTTTAAAAGTCCACTAAATTCATTAAAAGTCTTAATTGAATACACCTTACTCTACAGAACCCACGAAGAATCTGTGGGTCATGATTTGAGACACTTTTGTCATTATTTTGTTAGGCTTACACACCCAATGCCTCAAAGCTTTACAAGTTTACATCATGTGGCATACGCCTCACCCGTTTGAGTTATTGGAATCGGGAAAATTTGCAGCAGGTATGCTTTTTCATCACGTTTTCCCTCCTGGTCCTATTCCTTCTCTCTTCTTTGAAGAGCTAAACTTTGCAGGAGTTTCTTCCCTTCTAAATTCTTCTCTGCTTCTTTTCCTTCTGTTTGGAAGATAAGTTTAATCTCTTCCTCTACAAGTTGCTACTGAGACGTCTTCTTTCTTATTTTCTACTTCTCCTTTCCTTTTCTTTTTATTCTCTGCACTAGAGCTTGCTGTCCGTAGCAACGTACTGTTTCTTTTCATAAAACACGTCTCCATTTTGGTGGGACAAATGTTATCATATATGTTATAAACTGGGCCAGGTTTGACTGAGATTTTTGTATTTTACTTCTACTTTTAAGTATTTTTTATCACGTATTACACATATTTTCCTACTTTTTACTTTAATTAAGATAAGTGATTAAAATGTTATACTGAGACTGTTTATATTACAATTTATTAGTATTTCTTTTTGTTAATTAATTGAAGGTTTTATTTAGTTATAGGTTAAATTATGATGACAGATTAATTTGTTGTTATGAATTTTTTTACTTTATGATAAAATTTAATTGTAACTTTGTTAATTTTTCTTTAAAATTGAGGCTAACGCTTCCCATCATGAAAATAATTTAAAATGTTGATACAAATATTCTGCTTGTAATATATTCTGCAGCATTAAAAAAAATAAACAAATACACCATAGAACATAAATACATTAATTAAGACCAAGCAATTAGGTACATACTGTTGCTGTAACTTCATGTTGCTGACGATAAACTTCAGCAGGTGAGAGACTGCTGACATCTGTAGATGCAACGTAAGGAGCCTTCACCATAGCACTGTTTGGGAATGCTGGGCCACGATTGTACATGTTAGACATGGAATGTCCCGCACTATGAAAGTCGCCAGCATGACCAGCTACAGCACTAGGAAATGGGACTCCATCCATTCTGATCTCCTGAAAGAAAGAAATATCACCATTAGTGATAGTCTATATTTTGCAAGCAAAAAAGGGTTGATTTATGCAATAATTATAACAAAAGCAATTAGCATATCAATTTAAATTCACATATCAGGGAAGTTTGACATTAAAGAAACACAAAATGCAAGATAATAATTGTGTAGAACATTAGAAACATAAATTACTTTTTCTGCAAAATAAAAGCAGTATTAGACTATTAGTTTTTCTTTTCTAAGCTATTGTCATCACATAAACAGAGCTGGAGCGTGTAAATAAACTAGGAAAAAAAACATCAAAATGGATAAGATAGAACCTAAAAATCACACATCGGTCAAAAATCTTGTATTTGCATAATTCAAGTGTCAATATATGATCATTCTCCATAAGACCGTAACATTGCAGGACCAGCTTCCAGCTACTTAAACTATTGGTTATCATGCAATGCCCCATATCATATGTAGAGAACCTAAAAATCACACATCGGTCAAAAATCTTGTATTTGCATAATTCAAGTGTCAATATATGATCATTCTCCATAAGACCATAACATTGCAGGACCAGCTTCCAGCTACTTAAACTATGGGTTATCATGCAATGCCCCATATCATATGTAGAGTGTGCATATGAACTCTTTTTTTTTTTTGGCTACTACACTTTCATTTCTTTATTTGAAGAATCATAGAGCATACTAGTAATGATTCAAGGAACAAAAATGTTCATGAAAATCAAACAATACTACCATTAAAGTAAATATACCTGTTGATTTCTTGACATTGGAATGGCACCAAGCATGGGCTGCTGGGGACCCATAGTTATCCCTTCCTTGTCATTTCCACCTCTTCCATGCAAATTATTTTCAGGCCCCCTCCGTAAACCAACAGATGGCATATCAGAATGCTGACTGGGCATTACTGATGGGTCCCTCTCATTTAAGAATCTACTACCATGTGAATGGTTAACCAGATCAGTAGCACCAGTGTGTAACTGACCCATGGAAGAAGTCTGCATATTTTGCAGAGGGCCACCAAAATGCTGAGTTTGACCTGAATGAAAACCAATCTGTGGCATCTGTGCTAAATTAGCTGCAGCAGGAATATTCTGAACAGCTGAGACACCTGCTTGTGAGTACTGGGAAGGAGAAAATCTAATTTGATTTCGGCTCTGAAAATCTTCTTCTTCCCTCTTGGGGAAAACTTCCCTATACTCCTGCTGGTTTGCATATGATTGCCCTTGCACATTATGCTGAGTCTGTGGCTGTGGAGTTTGTTGTCCGTGGGGATGCATGTTCTGCTGATAAGCCATGCTTTGTGGATAAGCCATGTACTGCAGTTGCTGTTGAGCAAACTGTTGAGCTTGTGCTTGTGGCATTTGTGAGCCTTGATTTTGTGGCACTGGCTGCCCGAGTTGCTGGGGATATTGACTGATGGTTTGCTGGGACAATTGCTTCACTGGTTGTTGCAGTGATTGCTGGCTGGACTGTTGGGGCAATTGCTGCATAAGATGTTGAGGCATTTGCTGACCCAGATGCTGCATCATTTGGAGCTGTGTTACTTGTACTTGCTGCGGAGTAGTCTGACTTAACTGAGATCTCTGTTGCTGACCAGCTCGAACCATTTGTGAGCCCTGCTGGTGGTGAGCAACCTGTGTCCCGAGGGGACTCTGTTGCAGAGATATTGCATGCCCATGCTGACTAACTGGCTGTGGCTGCTGCTGGGGAGATTGTGACATTTGTTGTCCATGCTGCACCACCAAACCATTTGGTTGCACTGAATGCGCTCCAGGAATTGGAGCTAGCTTGGGTGTAGAAGCTGTAGATTGGCCAGGAGGCAATGGTGGAGGGACAATGGCAGGCTTTTCATACTGGGTTACATTAGTTTCGGGGTTCCAGTAGTATAGCAGACCTGTAGTTCCATCAATCAAACCTTTCCAAGGTTTTGGAAGTGTGGGATCATCAGGTGCATATCGTGGACCAACTGTTGTTGTAGCTGCTTCTGCTGTTGCCATGCTAATTATTATCTGCAAGCCATAATAACATGTGGCAGTAAAAAACATTACTAGCCTTGTCTTGCTAAAATGGACCTATCAAATGCAGGTTTTATGCCCATAAATTGAATCTATAATTCATATAACCCAGCAAGTAAACCAGAATCTTACAGTAGCCAACGCACCGTGAGATGGTTCTAGTTAAGGGTGCCAATTCCTAACAAGACAAGAGAATGACCCCAATCCGAGGTGACACAACACGATATGACATAGCCCATTTAACCCGGTTGTTAAATGGCTCAAACACGACACAACATGAAATTATCCCATTAAATTAATATTTTAATACTATTTACCCATTAAACCCTATACAAACACCACATGACCCAAATAAATTTAATAAATCATTTTTTTTGTTAAAATAACGTATTTTTGTTCAACTTTTTTTTAAAATTTGTTTATTTCCAGTTAATAACACAATAACCCAACCTGAGACAATCCGAACCCAAAAGGACCTGACACGATAAGAAAATATCAATTAATGGGTTGACCCGACACAACTCATTCATCAAATCGGTAAACACAATTGACCCAATTTGCCTCCCCTAGTTCTAGTAATTACAAATCTCCTTATCCAAATTACAATCCAGACCTAATTAGTCTCAACACAGAGAAAAAGCATACAATGGGAAACACTTCCCAAGCTTGAAGAAAACAAAGGAAGAAGAAACTGAGTCATAACTAAAACAAAAATCAGAAGTTGGAGATGGAGATGGTAACCCCATAAATATGGAGCATAAAAACACCACGATTAAGGCTAACATAAAAAATACAAATAAAACTCTTAGGGATGGATATTCGAAAAATCACAAAGAGAAGGAGCAGCTTTAATGAAACTTTCTTCCATTCGTAAAATGAATTTAATGATAGTTTTCACGAGAAAATAAATCCTCAAAAAAACCTTCAACAAAATTTTGTACTATGCAATGCAACCTTTAGAAGCAATTTCCTAAAAAAACAAAATCAAATTACCTAAGCATTTCAGAAATTCACGATACACAATTTCAAGCATTCAACAAATCCATTAACAAAATTAAATGTAGTTAAAAGTTTATAAAATACTTATTCAAACGATATAAAGCATCATATCAGATCACTAAACTACCTAATATCATACAAGGTCGGAAAATCATCATTAAATCAAAACCTTCGTGATAAGACAAAACCGAGATTCATAAATACCAATTACTAAGAGCCAACCAAGAAGAATATCGAAAACGACAAGCCGGTGACCGAAATGTAACCTTAATCTAAATAAAATGGGCGAGGTTTTTTTATTTGTAAAAATCATGAAACCTATCCTCAAATCAATTTAAAGTATCAGCTAATAACCAAAATTTGAGAACCACAGAATGGGTATCTTACATAGAAGAAGGTGGTCTGATGAAGAACGGCGAACGCAAAGAGAGTGGGAGAGTGGAGACAATTGACTTAGTACATGGCGGCAATGGAGCTTAGCTAACTGCAATCCTGGAAGATTATTTGACCGGCGGCGTTTGTATGGGAGAGGGAGAGGATGAAATTAGGGTAAGTTTAATCGAACGATTGGGGCTTTGAGCTAGGGTGCTTGGGTCTATTTTGATTTGGTATATTTTAAGGGTTTTTTTTTTCCTCTGTTTTTTTTTTTTTAGCATTTTATTACCGGTGGTGATTTTGTGTGGGGACCAAAGTTTTGTTTTTATAAGATATATAAATAAATAATATATTTATATATTATAATTATAATTATAATTAATATAATAATTTTTAATTAGATATATTTATATTTATTTAGTTTTATATATTAATAATATTATACTAATAATAAATAAATGTAAGGTTAGAGTTTAAACTATAATATTAGTTTAAAAAAATAATTTTTTTTAAGTTTTAATATGGTTCCCTAATTTTTACTATTTTATACTTTTGTTCTTAATTTTTTTTTCAGTTAGATTGGTTCCTATTTCTTTAATTTTTCAAAAATTTATTATATAAGAGATTAGATATGTTAAATTTAAAAAATTAAAAATTACACCATAAAAAATAAAAATTAATTTTAACAAAATAACTTTAGCTACTATAATTAAAATTAAAGGTGACTTTTATATTTAAATTAAATTTATAAAATTTGAAAAATTAGACGAAATAATCTAAGGAAAAAAGTTATTACGTCACACTATAAAATTTACAAAATTTAAAGAACCACAGATATTATTAAGCAATCTTTCATATAAAAGTGCATGTTATAATTTGTATACTGAAAGAGTTAATTATGTTTTATATTTATAATATATTAAATAATTTATAAAAATATTTAAAATATTTTTTTATTATAATTATGTTTATAATATATAAATAATAATAAAAGTATGTTTTATTTTAAATATAATTATATCATTATTTATATATTATAAATATAATTATAATATTAAAATATATATAATTAAATATATTTTTATAATTATTCATATATTATAAATATAATTATAATAAAATAAATATTTTAATTTTTTTTATGAAATAATAAATATAATTATAATAAAATAAATGTTTTATATATTTTTATAGAATAATAATTAACCTAAAAGTCAAAGAAAATATTCTGATACTAGACATGACACTAATTAACTTTTAGTTGAATTAACTATTACTTATTTATGCTGATTAAATATTATATTCTACATGAATTGTTGTTATACTCTTGTTTTTATCTTTTTTATTTAACTCTTATCAAGTTGATTAAAATCACTTTCCACGTCTCCAACCAAAACTCTATACCTTTTTAAATTAAGTGTACAAGTTCTCTACAAACCCTACGAGTTTCCACCATAATGGCGAAGTTATTTAAATAATCTCTAGTTTTGGTACAAGTTGGTTTACAATCCAACTCTTAATTCTACTCCTACAAGACGTTCTTCACACAATAAAATTGGATTTTAGTCAGAATTTTGGTGTCACTTAATTAGCCATCTCATGCAATATTAGGAATTATATTATGTGTGTTATAATTTAATTCAAATAAATTATTTAAATAATTCATTAATCAAATCAAATTTAATAATTATTAAAATGTTATTCCTTAAACTACAAGCAATTTAAATACATATAAAATATTTAAAATTAACAATTTAATGTTCAAATTAACTCATATAATTATCTAATTCATCTAAATAAATACTATTAATTACATGGTTATGTCAAAATTATTATTTTATCACCGTATATTTATTTGATATTTATAAACCTTATAAAATGTTATAAAAAATAAATACACTATTTATGTACTCTTTTAAGATTTTAAAGTTTGATCTCAAATTTAAATATTATCAAAATAATCATAAGTAATAGGTTACATCCTACGATTTTTAAATCTCTTTCTACTAAAGAGATTAGTATATCAAACATACTTAAGCTCTACTTAAATAAAGTATAAAGAAAAAGAAGAAGAAAAGAATTGAAGGATAATTTTATTAATATCTAAAAGATATATTACAAGGTAATTAAAGCGCACACAATCTTATTTTACAAAGGAAAATCAAAACACTCTCAAGAAATTTTTGATGCTTACAACTTGAGCGATCTTAACCTTATATAGGCAGAACATGCTCATTTTAAACCTGAACGATCTTCACGGTATATAGGCAGAACAAGCTCATTACAAAACAAGCTAAAATAATTTACATCTTTATCAAAGTAACTTTAATGAAGTAAAGATGCTTACAACATGTGATAGATGTGTTCGGAGACGTATCTTGAATAAGATTTCTTTTAAAAAGTAGAGTCAAATAGTCCAAGATAGGCCCTTAATCTATTCCAACCTTTTAGATATCATTTTTGAAAGGCTTCAGATCGAGTTTTCATTTCTTTCACTAGAGCTTCTTGATACAAGGGTAAGCAATTTTTCTAACATTTTGGAAATGTAATCTTTTCCCTTCCCCTTATTTTTTAGTTGTTTAACAAGTGAATCCAACTTAACTTTTTCCTTGCTATCTTTAGTAGGGATTATTTTTTTGGGATTGAAATAGCTCAATGATTTTGAAGTCCTTAAAAACATCGAATGGTGTTTTCTCCCACCATCTAGCAAACGATCACCTTTAAGGTAGGAAAATGTTTTAGAGAATGAAATTAGATAATCCCATTTGATTATCCATTGATTTTTTTATAAGGATACAAAAAACATTAAGCTTGATCAATATCCATAACATGGTTTATATTACATTCTTCAAATTGTTCGTATGCCTTTAAGACATTTTTACCGAAAATATCATAAGTAGGTCCAAAAAATGAAAACCAGTTTGAAAAATCATGAAAAGTATAATAGTCTTTAATTTTAAATTGATTATACCATGTATACTTCCTCTTAGGGTTTTAGTAGAAAAAAGGTTTGATCCAAAAATTAGATGTAGTCAAAATGATTGTAATTAGTAGGTTACATCCTACGATTTTCAAATCTCTTTACCAAAAAGATTAGAATCCCAGTCAGGTTTTGAAATAACCCTTTGTTTCTAGTGATTTCAACATATTCATATTTTTTTAGAATCAATTCATAAAATTTCTTGGATAAATTACCTTTAAGATAGATAGAAGCTACCTAATTAGGTGACTTGCTAATATCTTCATTTTCTACGGAGAAAATATGTTTCTTGATACTTCTTTAAACTCTTCCCTTTTAGGAAGTGTTGTAGAAGATTTTTTAATATTACTACTGGATGGAGAGTGCAAAGCACTCTTTTTGTGTTCCCTATTTCCCTTCTTCATGATTTTGCAGATATTATTTGGTTAAGAAGTCTGGAAGAAAATCAGTTTCTCGTCCAATGATCTCAATATCAAAATCAAACAATGAAAGTATTGCTTATTTTCTAACAAATACCTATTTAAAGGAAAGAATCTTAACATTTTTTTCAAGGACCTCTTTGGCTAATTTATTAACAATTCCAAGTAAGAATTTTTTTATTTAAGATATTGTATTAAAATTTTAAAATACTAAGAATTATTGTCAAAATTTTCTTTTTAATCATGGAATAGTTCTTTTGAGATTCTTTCCACACTCCATATAGGAAGCGTACCAAGGTCTCTTTTATAGACAATTTTTGCTTTAGTATCCATCTAAAACCTCAATTTGAGACATATATTTCTACAATTTTCAACGCATCAAGATTAGGTATAGATAAGCATGGAAGTTCTTTTGCTATAAGCTTTATTCTTTTGACATTTGTAGTACAGGTTGTACTCTACTCTGGTGGATTCTTTCACAATCTTTCAAAGAGAGGCTTAATGTCGTGTTGAAGATTTATTTAAAAATCTGCCAAGTAATTCAAGCTTTCTAAAAATCTTTACAATTGTTTTTTATTTTTAATTTCATTAGAAAAAAATTCATCAAAAATTATAGATCTATATATTGGGGTTATAAACCCTTGACCAATGTTATGACCTATAAAACATATTTTTGTTTTTAAAAGATTTATTTTTTTAGCAAACGTTACAAGTCTTGCTTTCTTGATGATTTCAAAAAACATATTTAAATAGTTCCAATGTTGATCAGTAGAATTTTGAAAAAAACAATACATCATCAATATAAACAATAGTAAATCTAGTATAAGGATTGAATATTTCGTTCATAATTTTTTAAAATTACGAGGGGGTATTTTTAAACCTAAAGGGCATAACATTCTATTCATAATGCCCAAATGGTACAGTAAAAGGGGTTTTGTATCTATCATTCTCAAAATCTAAATTTTCTAATAAACACTTTTGAGGTCGAATTTAAAGAAGACTATCGCTTTATAAAGATAATTTAATAAGTCTTTTTTATTAGGATTAGGATATCTATTCCATCTCAACACCTTATTTAAGGGTTTATAATTTATGACCAGTCTTAGAACATCTCTTTCTAGTTTTGGTACATTTTCCACATAAAATATAGGGCACAACTAAGGGTAGTTTCTTTTTTTCAAAATTTTAGATATGTTTATTCTTTTGAATGGGTCTAGCGGGTTGTTATGTCAGACTTTTTAAAGTCTGAATCGTATGGTAAATTTACCATATGCTTTTTCCTTTTCCAAAAAGCATTGGGCAACTCAACGCACATTTCTTTTTCAAATTTCTCTTTAAGAGATTTGATTTTTTTGGCATATCTTCTTATACGATTTTGTTCTTTATCGTTTTATGCCCAACTTTTTTCTTTAAGGAATAAACAAATTTTCGTTTTTCATTTATTTTGCTTTTGAGATTATTAATCTCATGCCATTTTGTTTCTTTAGAGAACTTAAATTTTATCACATGACCTATAAGATCAATGATTATACTTTCATTCGTAACTTTAAATGGATATAACATACTTAAAATGGTATATCTAATAAGACCATCCTAGACAACTCTTCATTAAGTAAGAAAGTAGTTTATAGGTAAATACCAATATTACAAACTGTTCCAATTGAAAGTTTACAATTTATTCAAATTCGTCCACCATTCGTGGTATTCAATACCTATGTGATTTTTGAAAAATACTTTGTAGATACGATTCATTCGCTAATACAGTTTAAATAAGTTCTAAAGTCAATTAGTGCTTCTACCATAAAAAAGTATTTTTACTAATTACTTTAACAATTTTTGAGTACTATTTATGATTAATAATTCTATCGAGAATATTAACAAATTGCATATCAACAACTTGTTCAGGGATTTTTGTTTCTATAAGGTAACATTTTTGTCTTTTTTCCCTATTAGAAGTGCCGATATTTCTTCAATTTCAAAATCTCCATCATTGTTGTCGATCTCGTTTTTAGATAGTTTAAGAGTTTTTATACTCTATTAGAGTTCTAGTATTTGAACTCTAGTTTTAAGATCTCTAAGATCCTTTTTTATTGGATTAATATCTTCTTTGAGATCATTAAGCATTGGCTCCTTTTGTACAGATGTATTTTTTATCCTTTTAAGGATTTCGTTGAATGAATATTGTTACTCGTGATTTCCAAGGTTTTATTTTAAATATTTCTTTTCTCTTCTATACAAAGTGGTAGGGGATTTTTATTTGGCTACTTCAATATGCCTAGATAAGGCTTGCCTCTTTTCTTCTAGATTTGTTATCTTATCTATAAGATTTAGGATAAGATCTTCTTCTCTAGATAAAATATTTAAATCCAAACCATTCACAACTATCTTTTTCTTCTTTTGTGGATGATGGTTCATATAGATAATTGTTTTCTTCCTCACATTCATCTGTTAGAAGGATTTGGGACAATTTCTTTTTGAGATTACCATATATTTTTAGCTCATTTTTTTCTATTGTGTTCTACAATTACTATTGTAATGCCTTTTTATACCACACTTATAGTAAGCGGAGTTTTCTGACTTATTTTGGATGAAGTAGCATCTTTTACTTTATACATGAACCTTTAAGGCTACTTTGCTTTTGATGAGGATCATCACTTAGGTAGTAGTCATTTAAGCTACATCACTTTGTTTGGCTTTACCTTCTTGTGGGACGAATCTTTTAAGATATCATTTTAACCAAATTGTTCACAAAAATCTCCTAGAGTTTTTTATTGTGAGTTGTTTCTTTATCCAATGTTTATGCTTTAAATCATTACACAGTGTCCTTATGTAACTACTTCAGTTGCTAATTCACCATATGTGTAATGATCATATGGAATTATACCACCATTGAATGGCGGCTAACATGAATCATGTTCGAAAATAAAATTTTATTTCTAGGAATCCCTTTACAATCTTATCTGGTTAAGACTTTAGAAAGAAAGATGTTTTTACACCACCTGAATGAGGCAATGTGGGACATCTTAAGTTTATAAGTTGTTTGTGGCTACGATCTAATTTTATTCTTATACTTCCCATAAAATGTATTAAAATAGTATAGACTACTAGTGTATTAGATGCATCATCTTGCTACAAGATATCACTATTATCATTTGATTTAATTTTAACGGCATTTAAAATTGCATTTATTTCTTCTGAACCTAGATAATTATCCCACCGATCTTGTAACTGGCCAACAAATCTTGCAAATACGGCTAAGGCTACAATTTTATCAAAAGTATGATGTATCGTTATGGTTGATGTAAATATAAGCATATTTTTGATGACTTAAATTCTGATAAGCTATCAATGCTTCATTCATGGATAGCATTTCGTTCATACTTATCTTTAATAAGGATTTAGTCATTATATTGTAAATCAACTAGAGATTTCCTAGGGTAATATGCTTTAGATTGATAAATTGAAACTGATTTAACTAGTTTGTTACTTTAAGATTATCTACTTTACCACATTCCTTAAATACTTTAAGTATATTTTTAATTTCTCTATCAAAGAGATGATCTATATCTTATTCTTCCATCATCTTAATGGACTTATTTTGGTCAGAAGATTCTAACTTTTATTTTCATCATTCTTCTTTATTTAAAGGCTAAAAAATCATACAATGGTAAAAAAAATGTTGGTTGCACTTTTACACCTTTTATAGCTACCTTTGAGGTTGTTGATGTATAGGTTAATGATATGGAATTATTTATAGATTTTTCTATATGTGATAGCTGGCTACCAATTGTTTATAAAAAATAAGTTGATATAATTAGCTTATTCTAGAACTTGATTTACCAAACCATTTGTGTGATTTCTGGTTTTCATGATCCTTATTTGTATGGTATCGTCATGGCCTTATCTCTAAGATTTATTGTAGCTTATGGAAGGTATATTTCTGTCACCTTTTTCTCTTGATGATAAGAAGTATGATTTGTAAACTCTTTCATAGTTTTGAACCTCTCTAAGCAAAATTTTCTTCTGAGATGAATACCTTAGTATAAAATCGAATAAATTTATCTCTCATAAAACTTTTTTTGTTGTTCTCTTATAAGAGAGTAAATACTTGTTTCTTTTTCAAGTTGGTTGGATCGTCAAACATACTTTTAAGAATTTCATTAATTGTATTTCCTTTAGTTTACATCATAAAAACATTCGAAAATTACTGATTTGAACTTTTATAACCTATTTGATAGAGTTGGGCTATCTGGTTTATCATTAACCTATTCCAACTTATAAGTCAATAGACTAATCCTGGTTGGGAGTCTCTATACTCTTTCAAATAGGGTTTCTATCTTTTATGAAGAGGTTGGTGTAGCCGGTATGGAAGATGCTAGGTTATTAATCTTCACTCTTCTAGTTGAATCAAAGCTAATTTCCACATATCTATCTTGATATTCAATTATTTGCTCAAGTTTCGTATTTTGAGTAATTGAAGTTTGCTTTGATCTTGATTTAAAGACTATGATTCAAGTAAGGTAATTTTATCCCAAGGTATTATTTTAGGTACAATTAATCTAGATTTAACTAGATTTATTTAGATTAACGTTGTCTCTCCTCTTTTGTCTTTTATAAAAGGCTTTAAGTTAATATCTATACATATGGTATTCATGGCTTTGAAATATAATCTGTAGTTCCTTCCTCCATATCAAAACCATAAGTCTTGACATCAATCTTTAAGGCTCGTAAGACATTAATGTCCTTTATATGAATAAAACATTGGGAAAACAATTGAAATAGATTGGTACGTCACTTAGAGGCGTTTCTATACATTCTAATAAGTAGTATCTCTTACGCATAAAAGTACTAAATTGTTTAACCTTTCCCTAATAAGAGGTTTAATGGCTATTTGAATTGATCCTACATATAAGTAGTTAAAATTTTCTTTATATGAATCTATAAGATTTTGAGAGAATAAACTTATAGCTAGTGATTCCCTTGTAAGAGAAAGAGTTTATTCAACATTATACAATCAGATTTATTTTATTATAAACTCGAGAACTTCCATATTTAGGGACATTACAATTTTGTAAATGTTTTTCTATATTTTTTGTTTTTATAACTTCTTTGTTTTTACTAGATGTGGCTTAAGAACTTGAGCTATTTGAAGATGAATATCTATACTGCCCAATCCATTGGGTAAATTATTGGTTTACACTACTAATCATTAGCGACTGATTACACTATAGTGTGTGGTATAGCTTTAGAGGAGAGTTAGATTCGTGTGTTGAAATAATTTGTAGCGAGAGCATCATAGGTAGTTAGGATATGAGTCCTTACTGATAGATATATTTAAGTTTATAATTTTTATCGACTTGTATCGATTTATTATGATTATTGAATTTTTGCTGCCAAGTGGTTACAATAAACAACCCGATGATTTAATCACATATGTAGGAATTTTATATAGGTTTATCTCGTTATATCATTGTGTTATGCATGATCTACTTATGTGTTAGTACAATCTGAGTTTCTCTGATGTATGTAAAAGAGATGACAGTTTGATTATGATTGGAAAGCCTCTCTACTTTCTGTTATTGCACGCTTTCTTTTCTTTCTTGTTCAGCATGCCAATTGTATTCTAATTATTCTGTCTATTGTATAAAATTAATTTGTCTACATTCTAATTGATTTAATGTAATCATGTATACTTCTATTTTAGGTATTTTTTGTTGCTTGCAAGTTTTTGCCAATTTGTAAGAAGTTAGTATTTATTTATCCTATATACACACTTTATGAGTTTGTTCATTGGGAATATTGTGAATGAGTCAACACCCAATGAACAACTTGGGTAAGGAGATACTAATTCATTACAAACTCGCAAGTAGTGAAAAATATAAAAAATGGAAATAATATAGAAGTATATTAAATCAATCATAAAGTAAATAGATCAATTTTAGACAATAGATAGAATAATCATAAGACAATTTGCGTACTTAATTAGAAAGGAAAAAAACATGCATAAAAATAAAGTAGAGAGGTTTTCCAATCATAATCAAATTGTCATCTGTTGGGACATACATAAGAAAAACGCAAATTGTACTAACACACAAGCAGATCATGCATAACACAATGATATGAAGAGCCAATCACTTGACAGCAAATAATTTAACAAATATAATAAATTGATACAACTCAATAAAAAATATAAACTTAAATATCTCTATTAGTATGGACTTTTACCCTAATTGATACACTGCTCTTGCTTGTTTCCTTACAAAAACGTGATTCAACACACGAGTCCGTCTCTCATCTAAAGTCATATTACACACTATAGTGTGATTAGTTACAAACGATCAATAATAACAAATGAGGTACCCATTTCAACCATAACCCATTAGAAAACACCGTCTTAAGTACTCAAAACTCAACAAAGGGGATATTTATAGAAAATTTCTTAACTATTTGGGGCCTCATCGTCCGAGGGTCGGTAAGGGTAATACCACTTCGATGTGGGTAATACTTATTATAACCTTGTTGTTGGCCAGGGTTTGTGAAGGGTTGGCAAGCCTTCTAAAAAGTGATTTTTTTTAATTTTTTACAAATATTTGCAAGTAAAATGATACAAAATCACAAACAATATAACCTAGCATGCATATTAAAAAAAACCATCCCTGGGGTATGTATACACATGCTTGTATAAAGACTGTACCTAACTAAATGTGTGTATGCATTACTGACTCGTCAACAACCATCCTTACATAGAATAAGATAATATACTAAGTAAAATAAAATAGACTCTATGTTTCATACATCAGAATGCTAACACAGACACAAAAAACTTACAAGACTTATAGAATGTAAGTTCTGTTGTCTTTGGGTTGGCATTCCCTTGCAAAAAACACAGAATGTGTATTTTACTTAATGCATTTGTCATTTTTATGCATTATTGATTACAAAAGGTTCATGTTTCACATACTCACATAGATTATACTTCGTATGTTTGCATAATACACACACAACTTGGGGTTGAGCATATAGTTATCATGCTGAGATTATATCTTTGCATTGTTATTTTTTGAGCATTTATTGGAATTATTCAGTGTATTTAATATAAAAACTATATGTTTTTCATGCTTGTCGAGGTCTCACTGAGGTGTCATTGAAGGCTCCCCAAGTTTGTTAAGCTCATTGTGTTTTGAGATGTAGTTCACCAAGGTGGGCTTGGTGAGGTTACAGAGGATTTGCTAAGTATCAACTAGCGAGTAGGTTTGGCCGCTATTGTCCTTGTCGAGTGGTTGGTAATGGTAGTCAGTGAGTCCACTAAAAGCTGAATAATTTATTGTAAATACCCTACTATTTTTATTGTTTTAGTAATTAGAAAAAAAATGAGGAGATGTTCTTGAAAAATTTCATCCGATTTTGAAATCGTTGTTTTGGTTGAATGTGTGATAACATGTTTTAAGGGCATTAATTTAAATGAATTAAAATCAAGGCTAGTTTGGATATCTAGGTTCAGGTGCATGAGAGTTGCCCAAACCTAGGTTATTCATTATATTGAGTTGTTGGTGATTATACCACTTCATATGATGGTGGAGCTTTTGATCGGTGCAAAACAGCAAGTACATAGTATCATAATTTTATAATAAAGTGATAAAAAGAGTATCGTCTTTAGAGATTGGTAACTTACTTTTGACAATACCAAAATTATACTAATCTCAATTTTATCTACACAAATCACTAAGGTTGTTGTAATTGAAATTTAAAATAAAATTAATTTAAAGATTATAATTCTATGAAAATTGAGTCATTAATGCATTTTTTAACTATAATTTACTTGTTATATTTAATAAATAATATTTTTATGATAAAAAAATTAAAATATAAACTTTTTAGGGAAAATGGATGAAAATATATTTTTTGGGATTTTTATGGATGGACCAATCAGAAGTTGCATGTGGCATGCTACGCAAGCATAGATGCTAACTCGGTAAGCCACGTAAGCACGGAGAGTGAATCACGTCGTGTCGCATGTGGGAAGGATGAAACATGTGCCACGTGTCAACACGACGTTCAATCTAAGTTTAGAAATCGGTGAACGTGTCATGCCACGTGTCACCATGCCATTACTTCGTGAGTTCCACCAGTGCGTCGCGCCATCTGTTCCCACAAATCACGTCGCGTCACGTGTTACTAACTCGGCAAGCATTGACTCTAACTGGTCTCCGCTGCCACACGTCGGTCCCTGATTCACCCAATGAATTCCTGATGCCATGTGTCGCGTTGTGATTGAAACTATTAGTTTTGCTTGTTTTGATCATAGCCCTTGATCTAAAGTTGATCGGATGGTCCAGATCGCACATGAGCTTTATTTAAGCCCTTAATCACTCCATAAACCCTAATTGGCTTCCATTAGCATAATCTTGGTCATTGTTTTGAGCAGGGATGGGCAAAAAAACCGCGGATTCGGTTATCCGTGGTTATCCGAACCGACGGTTCGGTTTTTAACCGGTAAATTTCGGGGACGGGAACGGTTTCGGGGAAAAACCGAATATGAAACAACGGTTACGGTTCGGTTACGATTATACTAAAAACCGTACCCGCCCGTACCCAAAATTAATTAGATTTAATTAATTAAATTATATATTAAATTATAAATAAAAAATTAATTATATATATTTAATAAATTAAATTATATATATATTTCGGTTTTTTTTGGGTTTTTTTCATAACCGTCCCGAACCGTTACCCGCGGGTAAAAAACCGTCCCCAAACCGTAACGGTTTTCGGACGGTTTCGGTTATAGGTTTTAAAATTCGGTTCGGGGACGGTTATATCAAAAACCGTCCCCGTGCCCATTCCTAGTTTTGAGCTAAAAAGAGAGAAAAATACATAAAAATTCAAGAGAAGATAATTTTGTTGGAGATTTAAGGGAAAATTAATACTACAATTCAAGAGATTGATTTTATTTCTTTTTCTACTCTTTTTTTATCAATTTTATGTCTTTATTCATGAAAAATATGAGTTTTATCAACACAATTGTGTATAATTAATTTATTAATCTAGGAATCTTATGGACCCAATTTTCACTATGTGATGATCTAATATTTTTTTCCCAATTATAATATTAATTTAATTATATTATTTAATCTAATTTTTATGCTATTAATTGTTTGGCTAACAATTTATCTATAGATGCAATTAAATAGATTTGAGAGAATTATTTAATTGTTTTTACTAATTAATAACATGCATAGTTTATAGGCAGAGATATATAATTCTTATGTATGTGATTCATAATTGATGAACTTAATTAATAATATGCAATTTAATTGGCATGATAGTGTGATTAAATTAATTCCTATATGGTGTGTAGTTTACTTGAGAAAAGAATACATGCTAGGTTAGATTCAATTGATCATGTAATTAATTGATATTATATTTGAAGGATTTTAGCGATTCGTATGTTTAGAAAATAAGGGGATTAAGTATACCTATATATTTTCTCATATATCTTTTTAGTTACTAAGTTTGATTTAATTAATTATTACTATTTAAGTTTAGTTATTTTAATTTTATTTCATTAAAATATAAAAACAAAAAAAATTATTTTTATTATTTTTACTTTTAAAAATTATTTTCTAATGAAATAATCTCCGTGTAAACGATCTTTTCTTATTATTATATTACTTGTTGCAATATGTATACTTGTGTATTCATTGCATGCACTTCGTTTGTGGCGATAAAAATAAAATAGAGATGTTAATTAAAGTGAAGAAAACTTCTGTCAAATTGATTTCATCTAATCACTCATTATGCTTTACTTATCTAGATAATTAAATTTAATTCTCTCTGTGCTAGTAATCTCCAAAAAGATTCAAAATCCTCTTTCGACTTTCAATTGAAAATATTCTTGTTCATTAATTTACACAATAGTGTACAATTTAATAAAGTAAGAAAGTATTAAGATAATGATTTTAATAATATACAGGTTCATACAAGTCTTTCGATCTCTATATTTACCTATGCCAAAATATTTTAGATCTATCATATTTGATAACAAATCAAAAGAAAAAAAATCATTTAACTAATGGTTAGTTAATTAGAAGCAATAAATTAAAAATAAATCAGACAAACATGAAGAGAAATAATTCAAATTAACATAGAAAATCAAGCATAGTGTAGAATTAAATTACATATTTTTTCCTAGAATAAAGATAAATTAGTTTATACTAAAAATTAAATTAAACATAAACGAATTTATCATAATTTTCTCGAAAGAATCTAAATAAAATTGAATTATAAAAAGAATCTATTTTCATAGCATTTTTTTTATGATATGTGCCGCCTTTATGCCTTTTTTCGCTATTCATCGTATTTTTTGCCCTTCGTACTTTGTTCCTTCCCTTCTTTCTTACATATATACTTAAACGATATGTTTTTAAAATTTTAGATCTTTATTTTCTTCAAATTTACAACAAAATTTAAATAATAATAATAAAGTTTAAAATTAATAAAAATTAAATTGAAGTTAAAGTTGAAAAATTATAAATCATATCAAATTATGCAAGTCAATATATTGCTTTGATAAGGTTACTGTGTAAGCTACAACGTTGCCAGCTTAGTTGCATTTAAATCAAATGCTCCAAATGATAGAAATATTTACGTTTATATTTCTAGTTGTTATATACTTTTAATTATTTACTAAATTGTTTCGAGTGAGGGTTGCATAATAGATGATTCCACGTAAGTATTGGATCCTATGTTGTTTATCATGTTATGTGTTATATTTGTATAGACGTATGACATGATATTATAATTATAAATATTATCAAATATGTTCTCGTATAGAATATTTTTGATGTGATTGAAAATATTTTTTATTTGTAACTTTATTGTATTTATTTACTTAGCATATATATATGTTTATTGCAATTGTTTATTATTGTTTTATGTGCGAAATGTTGTTGCTATGAGCAAGAGAGTTAAGAGTTTTTGATATGTCCATATCACTACCATGATCAAGTGCATACTTTCAATCCCTATGTATATTGCCTTTTTCATTCACTTGTCTTTTGATACTTCATTTTTTTTTATGAATTTTGTATATTTAACAAAGGAAAATAACGGTTATTATTAAGTATAGAAATGCAAAGCATGTATTATGAAATAAAACTTACTCTAGGGTAGAGACAAACATAGAGGATGAGAGGAGGAATGAAAACAAGCAACATTCAATTTATTTTATTTAAATATTTAAATAAGAAAATTTATTAAAACCAATAATATATTAGAAATAGGTTAGAAGGGAAGGAAAATGTAATTTTTAATTTATTTTTTAACTTTTATAAGTTATCTAAGTTTATTTAAATAAATAAATAAATAATATAAATATTAGAGTAAGTTTAGAAATTTATAAGCATGCCATTTATTTTCAATAAAAATAAATATAAATGTGGAATAATTTTCAACTATGTACGTAAAATATAACTTTTTAAAACTATTAATATTACATAAATATGTTTGTGTGATATTATAAAGTCTCTTATAGAATGATAAGTTAAATTATAACGTTTCTTTTTAAACTTTATCAGATTTGATATTTTGGTTTCTTAACTTTTTCTTGTAATACTGTGTATATTTTTTTTTTAAATTTAACAATTTTAATATCTTAGTAATTTTCTTAATTGATTGAAGAATGGAGATTAATAAATAGTTAAGTGTTTCATAGTTTCTATTTATAAATATTAATCTATGCTATTCTACTCTTTGTCTTGTTATCTTAATTAATGAGAATTCTTACATTACATAATATTTAACACTTATGTTACCATATCTCACAATAAATTATATATTATCATTTATTTATTATTTACATCATACGCTTAACACACCAAATAGTTATAAAATATAAAAAAATATTATAAAATCTCTTAAAATTAGACGATTTGTATCGTTTAGTTTCTTAAATTAAAAATTATATTATTTAGTCTCTTAATTTTATAAAATTGATCAATTAAAAGTAAATTATATTATTTAATATTTTTCTATTAAAATATTATTATTATTTTATCAAGTGATTAAACACGATTAAAACACAAGATTTTAACAATGGTAAAATTACAATTAATATAAAAAAAATTCACAAAATATTTATTTTTAATATTTGTTAATTACTACTATTTTATTTTAATGTTTTATTTTTTATTAAAAATTAAAATATATATTTAAATAACTTTTGTTTGAATTTTATTATTGTTAATTTTTCTTAAATAATTTCATATTAAACATTACTTTTATTTTTATTAAAATTTTATATTTTAATTACATTTTAATCACTTGATAAAAAATAATAATATTTTAATAAAAAAATAAAAATAAAATATAATTTATATGTAACAAAATACACTATTCTAATCTCTTAAAATGTATTATTGTTAGAAATGAATTTAAATAAAAAAATATTTTATTATTATTTTATAACCGTTATTTCATAAATTATATAACTGTCATTTTCATAATTATATGGCCGTTATTTTTATGACCGTTATTTTTATAATTATGTGGCCGTTACTTTTATGACCGTTATTTTCATAATTATATAATAGTTATTTTTATGACCGTTATTTTCATAATTATGCGACCGTTACTTTTATGACCGTTATTTTCATAATTATGTGTCCGTTATTTTTGACCGTTATGTTCATAATTATATGACCGTTACACATATTTTTTCAACTATAAATAGGGGTAATAGCTCTCAGTTTAGAATATAACTTAACAATTCAAAAACAGTTCTACGGTTTTCATAGCAAAATCAAAGAAAAGAAAATTCAGAATTGTTTTCTCAGATTTTCGAGCAACATAAATATTTAAGAGGTGTAGTATTTCAGACTTAATTAGTGCAGTGAAGATCCGAAACAGAAAAAAGATTCTGGACTGTTTTATCCTAGGAACGACGAGACTATGTTTGCTTGTACAAGTTTGGATAGAGTCTCGAAACGTCTTAAAGATAGCGTCTTAGTCCGTGACTCAACCTAAACAGTATATTTCAATATATCGATAATATTGTTCTTACTTAGTTTTTCTGTCATATTTGTTCTAACAATTCTTTTTTCTCGGAGATTTAGAAATAACACCAACCACGTCACCATCACGAGACCACCTAGTTCTCTCTTTGAGTTTTAATTCTCACCTACCTACCACCTCCAATTAATCACGTGATTTACTAAACTGAACTGCCACATTTCTAAGATTAAGAACCATTAGACATGAATAAGATAAGATCATAAACAGAGCAGAAAATGATTGAAAAGTCATCCCATACAAATTGAAAGGATAATAGATTATCTTATCGATTCTCCTCAGAGTGAAGAACCAAAGAAAGATCATATAGTCTCCAAGTCATATTCTATGGATCCAGCAAAGACAGAAGCTGTTGATTCTCCACTTAGTTTGATTGGGTTTGAGATTGAAGACTTGTCTCCTAAAAGAGTCACTGGTCACCTTCTTGTGACTCAAAAGTGTTGTCAGGTTCAATATATTTTTGTTTCTTCCCAATTTCATTGTTTAAACGAGTCTGTAGCTACAGAATAATCATTTAACAAATGGGTATTTTTTTTTGGGACGAGGGGTGTTGGATTTCTTATAACCTTTACAAAACAAGCGTTTTAATTTCATTGTTTTTAACTTAAACGCTTTAATTCTGTTGAAAAATGATGCATTTTAATACTATAAATTCAAAATTACGTGCATCTTATTTAGGATTAAAATATACTCTTTTAAAACTAAATTGCATATTTTTTTTAAAATTAAGAGACTAAAACGTTCTGATTGAAAATTATGAAATTAATACGTACATTTGTATAAAGCTATTGGGTCGCTATTACCCTTCTTCTTTTTAATCGTAAAATAAATAGCAGCCATTTAAGGTATTACACGGAGGGGTGTCTGCTCTAATAGCAGAGGCTTTGGCAAGTATAGGAGCACATATGGCTTCAGGGTTGCAAAGAGTGGCTGGGATTAACCTTTCAATCAACCATTTGAAGCGTGCTGAGTTGGGTGATCTTCTCTTTGCTGAAGCTACCCCTGTTAAAGTTGGCAAAACCATTCAGGTTTCTTTAATTAATTTGCTCTTCCCTTTCTCTCAACTGTAGTCCTCAATCGCTATTATCATTTGTCCTAGCTAGATCTTAGTAAAAACTGAAATAGAGAATAAATAACAGGTAAGTTAAGGGGTTATGCATTATTTTAAAGTATATTTTGAATTAATCATATTATTTATTCTTCTTATTATACTCTCTCCAAGAATTATTATTAATTATCATCCAAATTCCAAGGTCTTATTATAAAAAGTGGGAAGAATACAAGAAAAATAGTACACTATTTAAGCTGTAATCTGCAATGTGACCCACTATTCATATTAAGCACAATTTTATTTTTAATTTGAGTTAACAATACATTATCTGGATTATTTTGTAATTCAGTTGGTATAACTTCTTATTTCATTTTATCTCATTTATCTAAATTCGAATATTATGTTATATTTTATTTATTTTAATAAAAAAAGAACATTAGAGCTTTTTTTTTAAACACAATTTTTTTTTATTAATTTAAAGTAAAGTCCAAACCAATGATATTATTTGTTTTTTATCAAGTATTGAATAGTGAAACAATTACAATAACTTTATATTTTATTGGTGTGAAATAGTAAGTCATTATATACTCTCCAGGAACAATGATTATTGGGTACTTGTTTTTTCATCTATAATCTTTCATTCTAGCTTTCCGTCTACTCTGTCTTCTCCCTTCATGTGCTCTTTTCTCTTCTTAGACGCTAACACAAGTGTCGTCTACACTAACATAAGGGCAAAAGTGAGAGGTGATCTCAATGATGAATTGGTGCTCTTATAAATAACATTGTATGATGTGGTTCTTCTTGAGCAGGTGTGGGAGGTGCGACTTTGGAAGATCGATCGGTCAAACTCACATAACAAAACCTTATTAGCTTCATCCAGGGTTACCCTTTTAAGCAATATGCATGTGCCAGAGCATGCAAGAGCTGCTGCTGAAGCTCTCAAGAAGTACGCAAAATTATGAATCTCTCCTATAAGGATAGATGACCTTAAATACAAATGTGTTTATTTTGAAATTGTTGTGACTTGAATAAATTAATAAAAATATATTTTCATTTATTTATTTTGTTATTTAGTTGTTTAATTATAGGAAAAAGGGCCAAAATAATCCATTTGTTTAGTGTTTAGGTGTCATTTAATACACTTTAAAAATATATTATTTTGTATTTTTAAATTTACAATTGTTATTAATTAAGGACAACCTAAGATATTTTATATAAAATAATATAAATTTAAATCAAAGCAACTTTTTTGAGTCTGATTTTTAGATTTCAGATTAAAAAAAATAAAATAAAGACCCTATCTATCTCGAGAACCCCTGACCCAACCCTAATTCTAAAGGACTAAAAAAAGGGTTTTAAATTAAATCCTAACACAGAGAGGAGAGATCGTGGATAGACTTTGAAAATTCACTCCATTTTCTATGTAACCATGTTTCCGATGGAAAAGTTATGGGATCTAACTTAGGGAATAAATAGGATGGTGGTGTAAGGGATGTCCAAAAACCGGATTGGACCGGACCAAACCGTAAAACCAGATCGGATTGGACCAAATCGAACGATTTTACTAATTAAACGGTCCGATCCGATTTGTATTAATTTTAAACCGTTCGAACCAAACCGGACCGGTTTAATAATATATTAAAAGTTTCACATTATTCTTCATTAAATTATAAAAAAATCGAACCAAACCGGGAACCAAACCGAACCGAATGGTTTTACAAGTCAAACGATCCGATCTGGTTTTTATTTTTTAAAACCGTTTCACTCGGTCCGGTCCGGTTCTAATAATATGAACGATTCGATCCGGTTAGATTTTTTTTAAGAAAAACCGGACCGAACCGGACCATGGACACCCCTAGGTGTAACCATGTTTCCGATGGAAAAGTTAGATGCCTATAGAAAGGGATCTAACTTAGGGAAGAAATGGGATGGTTGTGTAACCAAGTTCAAATGAACATTGTTAGAGGGGCTGACCATAATACACCACCGGCTTGCAGTTCCTGCTATGATTCAGTTGAAAGGCCTTTCAAAGAGGGGATAAATATCCCCACAAATAAATTCCAAAAGGTATTTATTTTTAAAAATTATTAAAATAATAATTAAATAATAAAAATTGTCATTTTTTAATCTATTTTGTACAATCAAAAAACTAATTGATACATTTTAAAACCAAAAGAACCACTTGACACCAAACCTGAAAACAAATGGTTTAAGACAACAATTCACCCTTAAAAAATTATTGAAAGTTTAAAGTAAAGATCTAATAAACTACAAGGTTGGATATGTTATTTTTCAAGATTTACTAATAATTTAAATTATTAAAGGCATTCACACAAAATTATATACAAAAATAAGTATGAAAAGGTAAAAATTCACAGACAATTTTTTATCTGACAATAACCTTGGTCAAATAAGACTCAACATGAAAATCATCGTTTTATCGAATCATAAAACTTACTCATTATGAAAATCAATATTAAAGTATAAAAGGTTTTATATTACCCATATTGTCAAAATACCTTAAAATATTTTACTTATGTGCTATCGCTTTATCTTTACAACCTTTCATAGCATATGCTAGATTCATACTAACATTTCGATCAACTTGAACATAAGCTACCAAATCTATCAAAGAATAACCTGAAGAGGTTCGCTCAATTACAAAAAGTGTCGTGTGTATTCTAGATGGAATCAAAGACGAAACAATCCTACAAATAGTCAAGATAAAATAAGCAGGAAAAAAGTCTTCTAAAAAATGAAATCATGAGGGGAAAATTAATCATTGTAACAATCACCTACATATACATATCTAACTAGTAATCACCATATAAATTACTTAAGCGTTAAAAGAGTTCTTATCAAACCATCTAGATGATGCAAAATCAAATAAGCAAGAGAGATACGAAGAAGAAAATACCTATGATCTTAATCTCATGCACAGTGTGGTGAATTAGGATGAGATAGGAGGTTTGTATCTACAGAAAAATTATAATCCTAAACCTACTAACATTCCTATAGATTAAAAAGTCCTTAAAAATAAGGAGCTTAAAACATATAACAAGGAAAAAGGGTAGTTAGTCAAAAAGAATTGCGATTAAAAAATTATGTGAGTTAAAAACTAAGCTAGATCGATCAAAGGAAATACTCTATCGATGGACTTCTTGTCCATATCAACCTCAATCGAGGACCTTTCATGTTAATGGACCAACATTAAGTAGCCAATTTGAAGAACAACCCGAGAATACTCGAGTGATCTTGAGAGAAGCTTGATTGATCCACATGCAAAAATTAAGAAGTGTGAAAATCACTCTGAGATTTATCAATCAATGTGGCAAGATGCTTGACCAATCAATGCATCTCGATCGATCCACCATAAGTGCGAATGATTGACTAGGCTTAAATAACAATTGACAAAACCTAACAAAGAGGATTCAACAAATCCCATGCTAAGCTCGATCGATCAAGCAAATAGATCGATCTTGAACCTACTCCATCGATCAACTAGCGTATCCATGTGAAAGTCCACACTTGATACGCAACCAAGAAGAAGATGATACTGAAAACTTGATGACTTAACACTCAATTATAGTGATAAAAAATAATCAATAATCTAACAAATAAAATATGAAAGCAACGGCAAGATTAAAAGAAGTATATAAGAATAGGAAAGTAGTAAAGAAAGAAAAAACTTTACAATCACAGTGAGTACTTCTTATGTGGGAACGTGTTCGTTATCAACATGATTATATTAATACAGCATGCAATCATTCACAACACATCATATAACATGGTAAACCATATGGTATCCAAAATCTATATAGAAGCATCCACAGGTTGCAATAGAAACTATCGATAGTAAGCTATTCACTAAAAAACAAATTAATATTATGTAATTCTATAAAAATATAAATACAAATACTTCTATTATACCTAAATGCCCTTAAGCTACCTTCAATATTGTTTGCACAAGAACCTAACCAAGTAGATGTAGCTCTCACATAGACTCCACCACCAAGTGATATAAAGTATAAGTAACAGCTACTCAATATAAGACATAGGTTAGGGCAACTGACATACACGTGAACCTATATAACAAACTAAATCTTGATATTTCATTCATTTAATTAAATCTATCCAGAAACATATTTTTACAAAACCACTTTTTTTAAGTGTATCATTGATACACTGAACTAGAAAAACAATTCCCAAAGTTCGAGTTTTCAAACTTCAAGAGTTTCTCCCTTTACTAAACAAATAAAAATAAGGAATATTTATAGGAAATTCTTTAGCTTTCAGAGTACTCGCCGATCACTTGGAAAGAATAATAGCTATCAAACCTCCTTACTGGCCCAACCCAGGCGGATTGTCGCTGGGCTTAACGAGCGTAGCAGGGCTCACTGACACCTCAACGAAGATAATAAAAATGCAGTTCTTGTTTTGAAAAACGTTGAGTATTTTCCACAAATACTCAAAAAACAACGATGCAAACACACAACAAACATGTCAGTTACATTATCAAACCACCAAAGTAGTGTGTGTATCATACATACAAAATGTAATCTATGTAAGTTTGAAATACTTAAACTTAGTCAACTGTACATAGAGACCGATAAAAACACTAAATAAAATACAGATTCTGTATTTTTCTCACAGGAATGCAAATATTAAAACGACCTTTGGTTTTCTATGGTAAAATATTACACAATCTAAAACAGATATGATATCTAAACATAATCGAACTAGTATTTGATCCCAACATTGAAGTATTAAAAAGGCTAAAATAAGAACGAAAAAAATCTTAAATATCCTTTATTCTATGCCACTCTTACTCATTCCTTTACCTCACCGTATCAGTGTTGCCACGACACGACATCAACACCGATACGTAATATGTGTTCAATCCAACGAAAGTTTTTTACACACGGAAGTAGAAGTTGTGGCCGTGATTGAGGAATAACAAGAAGAAAAAGAAGGCCAAAAGAAAGAAGTTGAATATCTAAAGATGACCATGCGTGAAGATTTGGAGAAGCATAGGAGACGTGAAGCACTGAAAAAGATGTTGAAGAAGAAGACAGGCGGCCCAAAGCTATAAGGAAAAGTTAAATTGGATTTAGGGCATAAGAGAAAAAAACTGGGTTTTTTAAGTCTTTGTATTTGGGCCTTTTAATTTTATGTTTAGGTTACTTAGATGGACTGGGCCACTATTAGTATTCAAAAGAAACATGAGTAATATAGAAGCAAAAATAGGCAAAGGTAACTGAAGGCATATTGGTCCTAAATTGTTTATGTTGCTTGTATGGACTGGGTTATATTAATCTTCAAACACTCTTTAACTTTAATAGACTCTCGTATAATATGAACACAAAAACTAAAATTTCATAAGTTAAAAATAAAATATAAAATCCAATTAATATAATTCAATAACCATTTACATTTTCTTATTAAAAATATTAACCTAAAACTTATAAATACAGTTATCAATATAAATATTTTATATATATTAAATAAAACTTAATATAATAATTTATATCTATATCCAAATATTGAACACATATCTCTATATCTTAAAATTTACTTACATAATCTTCAGATATGCATCCATTTAATACTTATACGTGTGTCCAAATAACATGACTTTTATCATATAATATATATATTATATGATGATTGTTATCAATATAAATGATGTATATAAATATTTTTATCATATGATTTTGATTTTTGAACAAACAAAATTTAATGATATATGTATTCAAGTTGTAATTAAATGTTTTCTTTGATTTTATAAATCACTTATTAATTAAGTTTATATATATATATATATTCTATTTTGATGACAAATAATTTAGACAAATAGTATTAAGTGGCATTTAGATGAAACTATTCAAAGGTGTGAATAAATATAAAAACTTTAATTAATGAATATTTCTTAAAATCAAGCAAAATATTTAATACAATTAGAAATATATATACTATTATATTGTATTTATTCAAAATTCAATATCATTTAATAAAATTATTTGTAACAAGAAAAATCACATATAAATCCTAAATTATAAACTTAAAACCTTAAATTAGAATAATAGGCAATGGTTACATGTAGTGACAATGTAGCTCAATATATCATTTCTCTATCTCTCTCTATATATATTTTTTAAGGAAATAACTATAATATAATTGCTTACTAGTTTTGTTTACATCGTAGTTTTTGCACCCATGAAGTTTGTCAAACACACACTGTTACTGGATCCTAGAATGTAAGCATCATGTACGTAGTTGCATTTGGTGAAGAGAGACAAAATGAATGAAAACTAACCTGTAATTGGTGCATAACAAAGTAATTATTTTTGCCTCATTCAAGGTCTAAGCTATGTTGTTCCAAAAAAAGGTTTCAACTAAACATAAAAGTTCATCAACAAGGAATCTTTTAATGCCTTATAGATTCATATCTAAGACTTATATCATTTGATTATGCCATATGAATCGTTACAATTACAAATATATGAAGTGTATGGCTAACCAAATAACGAAAGTTTCTTAAGTGAATCAGAGTAGGCTACCATGAGACAAAATATTTCTTTCTAAAGAAATTCTGTTCAAAACTAAGATCCAATATTAAAATAATTTCAAAACACATCCAAAATAGACTATAGATTTACTCTGAAGTTTCTCCGAATAAACACTACAAATCTAGATACATTTTCAGTGGTGAGATAAGTATTTGGAATAGGTTCAGCACAACTAAACATTGGGATAAGATCAAATTTTTGAACATTATATCAAGGGAATCTGATCTATGTCTCAAAAAAGCGTAGCTCTATCATGAATTCTTTGTGCTTTGGGGAATACCAAGCAACTGCTTTTGCAGAACCAAGTACCTGCAATGCGTATTCAACAGCAAATATTGGTTCATCTGCACGAACATTCCAAATTTGGCTCCTCAAATCAACTACAATTCCTGAATCAACTCTACAACTGAAAGGTCCAGCAATCTGTAAAATGCACAGTGGACTAATAAGAGGTGAATGGACATGATTACATCAAACCATATATCAGTATGTAATACTATATCACTATCTGCGAATAATTTCCGTTAAAACAAATCAGGTTCTTCATAAAATCATGCAGAGAGAAGCAACTATTGTGGAAAACCAAAACATGTGAAGTTATGACAGAAAATAGGGTACCTGCTGCTGGAACGATACTGATATACTGGGGCAAACAGCCTGAAAAGTGTCCAAACTTGGCTGTTGCGAATTGAAAAAATCTTGTGCGAGATGTGCGGCACCTGAAATAAGTTTGCGACCAGAAGGAAAATCCAGGCGGGCATGAAATCTAGTAAGATCTAGAAATAGGCTTTGGAAATTTCCATGTTGGGCGGTAAAGGACAGAGATGCAAATAAATCTGCTAGAAGGGAGGATTTTACTCCAGGAGCTTGAAGACTAAAGCCATTGAAGCCCTGAGAGTCATCAAATATTTGTGCTCTTGCAGAATTATCCCCAAAGGATGTGGTTATAGCAGCACCTATATGCATG
Organism: Hippophae rhamnoides; assembly: GCA_033030585.1. Classification (NCBI taxonomy): domain Eukaryota; kingdom Viridiplantae; phylum Streptophyta; class Magnoliopsida; order Rosales; family Elaeagnaceae; genus Hippophae; species Hippophae rhamnoides. Next base: position 494,931 of record CM065436.1, on the reverse strand, counting down.
GAAGGGTTAGTTTTGGATATAACTAGTACCAGTTACTTTAAGTGAGACGTACACAGATGGAAGTGGTTAAGTATGAGTACTAGCAAATTTTACTAAGGAAAAAAAATATAGAGTAAATAAAATCTACAGTTTTGGTACAAGGTAGCATGAGAGTCTGGTCACTTACTTTCACAAACTAGACACAATATTCACACTGCTTTAAACTGATGCACTTAGTCATGTTGTTGTTGCATTATTAAGCACTTTCATCATTTTTTGTCATTTTGGCTTCGTTTTTTTTGTCATTTTTTTGGGAGAAAAACTTGTGTAAAATCTAATTGAACCTTACTAGCAGGGAATTGGTGGATATTTGATAAGGAAAATGTCCCAAAATGGAAAAAAATGGGGGGAAATGGAAAATAAAGTCATTAAAAAAACAAAAAATGGAAAAAGAGTAACATTAAAACAATAAGGCGACTCAAATGTACCACTTTAAAACAATGTGATTAATGTACCCAATTTGTAAGAGTATAGTGATCATAGGTGCATCTTTTTCTTTTGATACACAATCGTCCTGAACTTGACTATAATTCAATCAAGAGATGAAAACTAAGCATGCTATGCAAAGTCAACAAGAATTCTTGAAACAATTTGTGCAAGACAGTATCTTACCAATGATCCCTGAAGCTGAAGCGTGAGGATTTGAGAGGAATATATCATATGGTTGAACCATTTTTAGCTTCTGAGTTGTACTTTTCCAAATGTCAATGATCTTCTTAAAGGAAAAGATACTTTTGATAGACAAACCAGGAAGCAAACTGGTGGGTAATTGGTTGGTCCAGTCACGATCATATGGCTGTGGAAAGCCTGAGTTATGGTGCATAGATAGGTGATAACTAGGACCAGATTCAGAACCAACAGAAGCTAAATCAACGGTCACTGAGTATGGAGCATCCCAATAGTTACCAAACTTGTCAACATAAAGTCCCGGCGAAACCGCCTCCATTGTTAAGTCATGATTGGGAAACTGAAGCACATTAAAAAATATATATATCAATATCACCAATGAAAAAAGACTGAAAAGTGAAGGTATTGGAATATAAAAAAACATTAAAATCGAAAAACTTTTGGATGAAATTAATAAAGATGCTATGAAAAGATGGTGTTAGCTGCAGCTTGCAAACACAAACAATAATAGCAAAACATAAAGCAACATGCAGCAGACTGTAAAACTTGCCAAAAACAAAAGCATAAGGGGGATTTTTGCGAATGCAGCAGGGAATTTCTAACCGCACTGAAATGCAATTAATATCACACATGGACTTCTATGCTAAAACTACTCTGTCACTGGCCTCGACAATCTGACCTCTCATTCTAATCAGGGATGGCTGACTGTGAATGCAATCTTATCTAATTTCATCTTCTCCATTGTAGTCTACTTCAAGCCAGTTCCTCCAGAAAACAATTTGCATGTTCATAAATCTATATATTTTGTGCAAAGAGGACATGATGAAGAAAAAAAATAATTTTCACGGATCAAGTTAAAATCTTTTATAAAGAGAATGCATAGCAAACTGAAAGACACTGACTCTATGAAAAAACACGGCTTTCTTCCGAGACATCTTGCCATCACCATATGTGTCTAAACAAAGAAGCAGTATATCATCAGGTGTTAGTGACAACTCCGAGCAAAAACCAACAGCATATAAGGACTTTTCCTTCAGGTGTCTTGAAATGCTCTGCAACCTTGACGAAGCTGAGTCCAGGTTCTCTTCACTTCTTTTCATGGCTGATACCATCTTCTGCACATTGAACTGACCCAGTACTGAACCAAACCTGCATCACTTTTTAAAATACAAATATTATTAAATACCAATTGTGTATAGTTTCAAAATACCCATATTCCAAATTCCAAAACTTGGCTGACAACTATTGTAATCTCAAGTACCCACACACAAAATGTTCTAACAGAGAAATAAAAACACTTCTTTTGCTAGGTGCTGAAAATAGAAAATGAAAGAAACAAAGTTAGAACAATGCAAAATTCAAAATTTTAGTCGAAAAGGCCAACATACAGAATGCTCAAACAGCGCAATCGAAGTCCACAGTTTTTTTGTTGGGTAAGATTTAGTCTTCAGGGACAATTTAAAATACTTGAGAAGGAAACAAAATACATTGTCAAGTACCAACATTCTTTATACTAAAAAACAAACAACGTAATAAAAATCAGCCCACAATGGAAACAAATTGTACAAAATAGGAAAGAAAAATATTAAAGTTGAAATATGAGAATCCAATACTTACCAGTTCTGAAAAAAGGGTACGCTCAAGACCCGCTGCAATGCAAAGCCATGACCACCACGAGACTCGTCGCCGGCATAGAGAGGAACAAAAGGGGCAGCCATGAATCGCTGCATGAAATCTAATTGTCTGGGCCTGGAAAGCCTGGCACCTCTCGACAAACCCAACGGAAGTGGATCACCCGGAACCGCTCGGGCCAACCCATCAAGAGTCCTCGGCGTAGATGCGTCCACTTCCCAAAATCCATCACTGTCCATTACCCATCTCAGCTTCCTCATCATTACCGCTTCCCCCAAGTCGCAGTTTGCTTGGGATTGTGAAGAATCTTAAGTCAATGAGAGTGATAAGCTCTGTAATGAAAGCTTATGATAAGACGACAATGTCAAGGAGGTTTTTTTTTTTTGGGTCAAGAATGCCAATAGGGTTGGCGTTTGAGTTTGACGACAGTGCGTTGGACGTTTCAAGGGGAAAGTAAAGAACGTAGGCCTCTCTCTTTTATATTGATTATTACTTACATTAGATGTGATGCAATTTACTCTTTTATTTATAAAAAAATATCAATTAAAATTAAATCTTATTATTTTAATACTTTTTTATCATTTTTAAATTAAGTAATTGAACTTATTAAAATGTAAATTTTTAATAATAATAAAATGATACTTAATATTAAAAAAGAGTTTCACACTATTTATTTTGATATTTGTTTTCTTGATTTTGTTTTATTTTAATATTTTATTAATTTTATTTTATTAAAAATTAAAATATATTTAAATAATTATACTAAATTTTCTTCTATTATTCTTAAAGATTCATATTTTAATCATGTTTTAATCTTTTAACAAAAAATTATTAAAATAATATAATTTGTATTAAATTGATCAATTTTTCATAATTAAAAGACTAAATAACATTATTTTTAATAAAATTATTAAACCACACAAATAATTTAATTTAAATAACATATATGATACATCATCGTACCCTTCTTTATGTTGTGTAGCATTATAAGATGAGAATAACATGATCTAGTTGTTATTGTTTTTATTTACCAAATATAGACCATGCATTTTTAATCTAAGCATTAAAATATTATTTTTTATTAATAGTTTCAAATAAATACATGCAATGGATGCAAAATAAAAAGTTAAGATTTGAAAATAAATATAAACAAATAGAAAAAAATAAATAGATAATCATAACCATATAAAAAGAGGAAAAAATTAGGGATATCATCCAAGTGTATTTGTTCAAATTTAGATCAATCTATTAATACACGGCATATTTAAGTAACCAAATTCAACATATTTATTAAATAAGTTAAAATCAATTTTCATGATTTAACCTATTTAACTTTAACTCAAATTCATTTAGACTCAACGTAAGTTTGATGCTCATAATATTAAATTATCAGCTAGTTAATTCAATTAAATGGTTAGTTTGTTAGTTATAGTTAGAAGCAATTAATTTGTTAGTTATTTTGCTATGCATATAAACCTCTTCGACCTCTTCTACATAATTTTTCTAGATTTTTATTATTCTTTTTAGTAAAAACATTTCTTTTGTTTTCAATTAAGAATATATTTTCTCTCTTGCAATCTCTGTTTCTCACGCTTATATCTCACCATTTCTTCAAACCTTGAAGTTGCACACTCTTGAAATAGTATCAGAGCAATATTAAAACTTTAATGGCTTTCGCTTTCGCTAATTTTTCTTCTTCTCTTTTCTTCCGCTTCGAAAGAAATTAATAATCCCTATCATCTACAAAATGGTGATAATCTTGAAATTCTTTTGGTTTCTCAACTCTTGAATGGAAACAACTATCAAATTTGAAATCGATCTATGATCTTGGTGCTCACAACCAAGAACAAAGCAGGTATGTTGATGGTTTTATTAACAAATTTTTAAATTCTACATATCCAAATTTTTTGCTCGGTCTCGCTATAATACTATGATTTTGTCATGACTGTTCAATTCAATATCCAAGGATATTGTTGCAATCGTGATCTATCTAAATACGACTTAGGAAGTTTGAAAAGATTTCCGAGATCGTTTTTCACAAACCAATGGCCCTCACATTTTCCAATTACAAAAGGCTTTATCGGATCTCACCCAGAAGCAAATGTCTATAAGTCATTATTTCACTAAACTGAATGGCCTTTGGGATGAACTATCCAATTATAAGCCAATTCCTCAATGCAATTGTGGAAAATGCACATGTGGAGGTTTTAAATCTTTTTTGGAGTATCAACAAAAGTAATGCATTCTACAATTTTTGATGGAACTCAACGAAAAATTAAAATTCTCAAAGGTCCGAGGTCATATTTTATTGATGGATCCAATACCTCCCATCAATAAAGTATTTGCTCTGGTTTTGCAAGAAGAGAAACAAAAGAAGATCATCTCCCCATCGTATTCCTTCAATCCGAAAGTTTACCTATCTAAATCTGAAAACTCCTCTGTAATGTGAGTAAAAAAATACAATTAAAAAGGAAAAACCTAAATGCAATCATTGTGGTGTTTTAGGACACATTGTTGATACATACTATAAATTGTGTGGGCCTATATGCAGTCATTATGGTATAGCTGGACATTCAGCCGATGTGTGCTACAAGCTGCATGGTTATCCAACAGAATACAGATCCAGAGTGAAAAATGCCCCAAGTCAATCCAATCATGGTGCAAATCAAGCTGCTATTCAAGGAACAATGATTTCTAATCCATCCTTAGAATCAGTTTCACATGAGACTTCACAGCTTCCAATATCTCAGGCTCAATACCAAAAATTGCTAAAGTACCTTAACTTGTCCCAATCTTCAAATCTTTCTACTATAAATCACCAAGAATCAAGTGCAACCTTTACAAATTCCACCTAACATCTTTCTAGTACTTATTTTTTTTCCTTAGTAGTCATTTACATACATATACATAGTCCAATGAATGGATCACTGATATTGGAGCAACAAACCATATGGTGCACTCTGTGTCTATCCTAACTAATGCACTACTATAGCAAATCTATCTATTAATCTTCCCAATTATGGGTGTCTATAAACTGAACCGAATCGGACACAACCGAAAAATTGGACCGAATCGGACCGGACCGAACAATTTTATAAATCAAACTGTCTGCTCCGGTTAATTTTTTTTTTCAAAACCGAACCGAATCAGACCGATGGATACCAGAATTCCCAATGGGAATTCTGTCTCTATTACTCATGTGGGAACTATAAAAATGTCTCCTTCCTTTGTTCTAACTAATGTATTTTGTGTTCCTGATTTTTAGTTCAATCTTTTATGAGTGAGTACACTCACTTCTTCCATGAAATGTGGTCTCATTTTTCTATTCAATCATTACTTTATTCAGGACCTCATAAATTGGACGATGATTGGATTGGGTAAACAAAATGACAGACTTTATATTCTACAAAAACCAGCAACCAACGTTGTTTCTAGTTTCTCTGTTACACATCTTTCAAACAATTCCTCCAATGATGCATTTACAGATCTATGTCATTATAGGCTAGGTCATTCTTCTTTCTTAAGAATGTCATTGTTGCAAAATATTGATATTTTCTTTCCTATTTCTAAGAACATACATAATGATTGTACAAATTGTCCTGTTGCCAAACAAAAACGTTCATCTTTCCATTTCCACAATCATTTTTTTGCATTACCTTTTGATTTAATACACTGTGATATATGGGGTAATCCCTTTGTTGTCACCACATATGACGATCATTGCTATTTCCTTACCATAGTTTACCATTGTACACGTTACACATGGGTTTATTTTACGAGATCAAAGTCTGAAGTACGTAACATACTTCAATCTTCTTTTTTACTCTAGTTGAAACTCGATTTCAGATCAAAATAAAGTCACTAAGAAGTGATAATGGTCCCGAATTTTACATGAAATATTTCTATTCTTCTAAAGGAGTAATATATCAACTAAGTTGTGTAGATACACCTCAGCAAAATTCTATGGTTAACATCAGCACATACTAATGTAGCACGAGCTTTCATCTTTCAATCCAATATTCCCTTACGTTTTTGGGGAGATTTTGTCTTAACAACAACCTACCTTATTAATCAAATCCCTACACTCTTGCTCTCAAATAAATCTCCTTATGAACTTTTATTTAAAGTTCCTCCCACTTATCAACATCTTAAGGTATTTGGCTACCTTTGTTATGCATCTACTTTAGCTCAAACTTGAACCAAATTTGATCCACGAGCTTGGAGGTGTATTTTTCTTGGATATCATTTTTTCCATAAAGGGTTACAAACTATTTGATCTTAACACAAACACCTTCCTCATTAGTAGGGATGTCATTTTTCATGAAACAACATTTCCTTTTCATGAATCTAATTCATCCACACCTCAATCCTCAAATACACTTATGTGTGTTGCATTCTCTCTTGTTATTCTTCTACCTCACCCCATTCCTAATATAGAACCCATTTTATCATCTTCATCGTCTCCTTCTCCTATTATTTCTACTCTTATGGTTCCACCACTTCGTCGTTCCAGTATAACTCATAATGTTCATGATTATCTGCGTGATTATCACTTTTAGATGGGAACTTCTCTTTTCTTCCAATCCACATCTGCATCAATCAAATCAGGTTTGCAAACTATCCATCCTCAAAATCAGCCCTATGATATCACTACATCCCTACCTTATACTAAACTTTCCCATTCCCATAAACAATTTCTGTTAGCAATTACAACTGACTTTGAGCGTCAGTTTTATCATGAAGCTATGAGACAACCCCATTGGAGGGATGCAATGGTTGCTGAAATTACAACCTTGAAAGAGAACCATACCTGGACACTTGTTCCTTTACCTCCTAACAAGCACACTATTGGATATAAATAAGGGTATCGTATTAAATACAAGTCTGATGGCACTATCAAGAGGTACAAAGCTCACTTAATGGCCAAAGGTTATACTCAACATGAAGGACTAGACCATCATGAAAAATTCTCTCATGTTGCCAATTGGCCAAAGGTTATACTTAACAAGTTTGCAAACTTCTCACTATTCGTTGCTTGTTAGCCATTGTAGCTGTGAAACATTGGGTTTTAGAACAATTGGATGTCAATAACGCCTTTTTACATGGGGATCTGCATGAGGAAGTATACATGGATTTGCCTCCGGGTTTTGGCTCTCCACATGACTCCAGGGTGTGTAAATTGAACAAATTCTTATATGGACTCAAGTAGGCTTCCCGCTAATGGTTCTCTAAATTTTCATCTACCATTTTTCAGCACAGGTTCGTTCAGTCCAAAGCAAATTTCTTTCTTTTCACACCCTTCCAAGTTTCAAGTTTCATTGCTTTACTAATTGTTGTCTCTTTTAAGAGAACATAAAATCGTGCAGGTATACACAGTCATAAGTAATAAAAATTGATAAGTAAACTATCATTTCCACGAACATTTGTCACTATAGCTTGTTAAGTACTAAAATTGTTTCACTCTGATTTTATCCAAACGATCGAAAAATTGGAAGATATTTAACTAACTAATTTTTGTAAACAATAAATAAATAAGAAAATTCTAGGATTACACATTTCACCAAATTAATCCACTCGAATCATATTATTTTCTCTTGATTTATATTTTTTGTAAATTTAATTTGTCAACCAAGAACTTCTAATTTTATCAATACATCTCTTCCAAGCTCCGTATAGATACACCTCGCTAAATAAATTCACCAAGATTCATTACGTTCTAAGCTCTCAAATGGTCACACATACGATAAAGGTATATTCCTATCCTTCATATATACATGTTATTCTATCCATGAGCAATATACATGAAAATGTCTCTTCCAAGCTCATTTAAATGCCACAGATCAATTGATAAATTTTCCAATAATCAAAAGCATTAAGCAGAAATAGAATAAACAAATTAAAAGTCTAATATATTGTTAAAAAATAATTAAATTCAAGCTTTTTAAATTTAGATAAAACACAACCCTAGAAAAATTAAATTAGTTCATAATAAAAATTAAAATTACAATACTTAAGGAATAATCGTTGAATAACAACACAAAGAAAATTAAAATTTCATCTACGCTCTCTAATTTTCTGGCACATGCAGAACACAACAGAAGCCAAAAATGGTTTCTGTGTGTTCCACAGTCCAAGTCTTCAACCGAACCCCAAAAACGAACCTCTTAATATTTCACAATAATCTTCTATTTATAGCTCCAACACTCTAAAAAAACACATCATAAAATACATTTTTAGACACATAGGAGACATTTTGCATCGAAAATAATAATTAACAACCCTCGTGGCAGACAAAACGGTGCATTGAAAATAATATTTAAATCTGCGTGGAGACAAGCGTGCACGTTTTTGGATTTTTCATTTCAATTTACGCATACCACGTGTCAACGTCTGATTCCTTACAAGAAATAATGAGACATGTGGCATCCTTCCATTCGTTGTACATAGAGGGCGCACGAGGAATGTGTCGCAGGGGAGAAGTACCTTCGAAGACACGTGGGGCGCGCAGAAGCTGCTAGAAACGTGCGTCGTTTCGGTGTTTCTATTTTAACCAACACATGCCACGTGTCATATCTTGATTTGGTGAAATAATATTCTAGACATTTGGCAATTCATGATTACTTGTCATATCCAGGCGCACGATATCCATATAGAATGCGTAGCACGAGACAATTTCTTTGAGCAGACACGTGGGTTCCACCCTGTACGTTGTCCTGCGCGACAGGTAGGCCCCACATCACCATTAATAGTCTGATCTGACGGTGCACGTGGCGCGCTAATAATAGCTGCGCGTGAACTTCTTTCCTACGCAGAAAAATAAATTTTTCTTAATTGCATTTTGGCCCTCCAATGTAATTCAAATAAACTTTTAAACTTTGATTAATTGCAATTAAACCTTTTATTTAATTTAAATTAACTTTTACACTTTTGTTAATTGCAATTGAACACTCTTTTAATTTAAATTATATTTTGAGACATTTTATTTTTAATTAAATCCTTTTCGATTCAAATTCTTTAATTTTCTTCAAAATATATTCCTTAAGAAATTAATAGGAAATATTAATTTATTCCATCAAAATTAACTAAAAATATCAAGAACATAACAATTATAATTAATAAAATGGACGAAAATAATTTTATAAAATACAGTTATCACTAATCTATGTTGATGACATTGTTATAGCAAACAATGATCAGACAGTAGTTGACAACTTAAAGCTCTTCCTTTATCAGTTCTTTAAGTTGAAAGAACTTGGTCCTTTGAAATACTTCTTCGATCTTGAAATTACTTGAACTAAGCAAGGCCTTTCTATTTGTCACTGAAAATAATCAAAGTCCTAAAATTATTAAAAAAATCTTCAAGAAGTTTGGATGCACAACCAGTTTTCGAGTTGTTTGCCTCTTCTACTAAGGGAAATAACTCGGCTTGAGTCTTGACAAATTTCTTGCAAATATTGACTCTTACCTTGGTGGAGGCTAAGCTCAAGTTAAAAATTGAATGTTCCAATTCCTCAGTAACACCTATCATCTTAAGGGGTACTCTTTCAAATCATTTCATGTAAAAAATTTCCCAATGGGATTCCTTGTCAACTAGAGCACCCATTTTAATCATGGTCCTTCTTTCATGAGCTCGAGTTTGAGATAGGTGCTATTTACAAGACTCAAGCTCACACTTGGTCTATTCATAAAGAGAAAGCTTATCCTTATAGTTGGACAGCTCAATCTTGAATTTCTCTACCTCAATGTTGGGCCTAGCGTACTCTAATTTTAAAGCTCGAGACAAGTGCCTATTTTTCCAATTAAAATCCATAAGGTGCGAATAAAAAAGATGGAATGAATTTTTTAGGTTCTTTAAACAAAAGAGGACATATGAATTACCAGTATCCCTAATCCCCTTTTATAGGGAATGACATTCGGATAAACAATAGGACAAATGTCCTATAAGTGATGAGGTAGGTCAACATCATAAACAAATATTATAAATGTACAAATACATATGCAATACATAAACTTCTCAAAATAATATTTTATTAAAGACAAAGTACAGTTGATTACAAGAGTAGCTCACACCCATACAAAAGAAAGGAAAGGCCAAGCCTTTTAAAAGTAAAGGGCCTCATACCTACTAAAGAACTAAGGATCTCTATCTTCGTCTCCAACTTGTTCATCTCACACCCTGGGGTCTACTATCACTTGTCCTGGAGTATTCATCCTAATCGTCACCCCCATTATGGGTTTGTATGGGTGAGTACATTGACATAGCTTAGATGTTGAGGATCTAGTAGTAGTATTCATCGAGGGCTTTCTTATTGGATTCCTTCTTGAGCGAATAAATGGCTAGGTTATAGCCAAATTCAATGCTCGAAGAAAGCTACTTGGTCATGGCATTGAGGTCGCCCTTTGTCTTCTCTTGTTCACGAGCAAATGTATCTTTGGCATCGTTAAGCTCATGCTTACAAGCTCCAACCTCAATCTCATGTTGCCTCTAGGTCTCCCTAAGCATCTTGAAGCACCTTGAGTTTTCATTTAACTTATGTATGACATTGGCTAGCCCTCCTACCTATTTGCCTTTGCCAGTAACACATCATTCTTAGCTCGGGTGAAGGTGTGACTCTCTTTTTCTACCTTAAACTTGTGCTTTAATTTTTCAACACCTCAAACTCTACTAAGCCCGTGAATAAGTTAGGCCTAAAAACGAGCAAAACTTGAACTTGATATGTAAAATATAAACTCGAATTGAGTAAGTAAAAGCTCGAGGTGATACTTACTTGATACAAGAGTCTGTTGAGCACGAATGTAGAATCAACGTTCTTGCACAAGGCATCGAGCTACTTCTCATGTACACTGTAGAGGAGGTTATCCATATAATGCTCCAGCCTTTCTGAAGTCATACCCTTATACAAGGCCATTCCCTCAACTTTTGCAATGAGGTAATCGATAACACATTTTTTCCTCCTCGAGTCTCTTACAGGGGGAGTATGTGTTTGTTGGTTCGAGGCGACAACATTAGAATATGTTGACCTAGGGATGTTGGCGATGGCTCAACCACAGTCAATGAAATAGGTGCGAGGATGGGCTCATCAATGGTCACATGTTTTTTTTTCTTTTTGGATTGAGAAAGAGTGTCTGTTACCCAAAAGACTTGTTCCTTTTCTTTCCTTTAGAAGAGCTTATTCCTTAGGAAGGAGCTATGCTTTTTTGGGAGCTCGCTCCTTTTTTTGAAACCCTTCTTTGAAGACGGGCTAATAAGGTATCAGTGTTAAACTCTATGATACCTATAAAAAAAGATAAGGGAGTCAGATTTTCAAAGCTCGAGGTAAACAAGAGTGGAAGATTAGAAGTAAGCTCAAGACTTATTCACCATCATCAGGGACAACTTCACAACTCTCCTTAAAGTCAATTGGAAGGGTTCAATGTTTCTTGGGTGCTTGATGTTTATAGATTATCCTGTGAGGTGGCTTTACTGAGTCGTGTCTAATAAACTCGTAGGCAACAAAGCGTGGGGTGTTCAACAATTTCCTTTGCTTTGTTTTCTCGAGCAAATAGTTCTGGATATCAGCCAACCTTTGTTTAGTCTCTAGGCTTAAGATCGTGATAAGGGAACCCATATTCTTTATCATGAGTTTGGTGTCAGGCTAGTTGCTTCTTATCAACCTTATATAAATACCTAACGTTTCCCATCGACTAGACACATAGAAGAAGTACTCTTTCCAATTGAGGATCATGTTTATGCCTCTATCCTACTTGATTGACATATAGACCATCCTTGTGTCTGTGGGGTTTTGCTTTAATACATATACCGTATTGAACTCAAGCATTTCCAACTCAACCATGAGCTCTCTGCATATAAAGGTGAGATAGAACAAGTATCTCCACCCATTTGGTATCAGTTGTCCTAGTATGAGCTATGTCCTTGCCAGGAACTTTCTTATGAAGAGGTACAGTGGGAATCTGACCCCTAACCATAAGGCCTTTTCATGAAAGGCTATCCATATAGCTGGAGGCGATGCACTATCAAGAACATCCAGACTGGGAATCATTATTTGAACCAAAGAGGGAATATTATACATCTTTCTAAGCCTCTTCTCATCTTGGAAAGCTAAACCATTGAGCTTAACTTTGGCCTCCCAACCTTTGGTTCGACCTGTGGGTTTAACAGTGCATTTTCTCCTAGATTTTTTCCTTCATGATGTGGAGACCGATATTTGGGTCTGAGGCACGTTCAAATTAATTGTTGGTGTTGTATGAGCTCGAGACATAGATGTAGAAGGAAGTTTCTTCTTCGCTCAAGGTGCTTGTTTCACTTGAGGAACTTGATGCATCACTTTCTACTTGACCTGAGTAGCTAGGGTATTGAAGGCTCTATCAAGAAAAAGAGCCCAAGGAGCATGAAGGCAAAACTACTTTGCTAGTAGCCTGTGATGATGCCTCTTTATGCATAGTCTCTACAAAAGATTACAGAAAGAACAACATGGTAAGGTATAAGGAGATCAAAGTTACCTAAGAATGAGTTCAAAGTAAAATATGAATGAATATTAAAAACCAACTTGAAAAGAAATAAAAAAAACTAATAGACTCAATGATTGATCCCTAAAGGCCCCATCAAAAGTAAGTACGTGCTGAACTTTTTGTTTACCACCTAAGCAAAGAAGTTTTATGGCATGAGTTAAAAAGGTAGCATTTTTGTTCCGATTTCTATTCGATGTCCTCAAAGTAATGAAATAAATAATGTCTTAGTTCCTTCTTATATAGAGATTCAAATCTTCTCTCTCTAATAAATGACAAAGCATTTATTAAGACATATCGAACGTTTCAAATTCAATGGGCATTTGCTACTCTTGCACTCAATTAAAGAACCGAGCTAAAAGAGAAGGAGTCGATGTTTGAACATATAGATCGACCTGAAACCAACCTATGAACAATCAAGCCATCAAATGTATTACTCTAAGAAAATATAGTTTGTACCCACACCCTAAACGATAATCATAAGATACCCGTAAATAAACTTTAGACATTAAAAGACCAACCACCAACATGAGTCATCAAAGTAATCGACCTAAGTTAAATTATATCTTTACATATGTACCCCTTATATAATTAACATGTATACACATCTTATATGATAATCACACAATTATGATCATCCCAACACTAATTAAACAATTAAATATTTTATAAGTTATTATTACAATATTATTATACTAAATTTAATATTAAAAAGTTTACTATTAATTTTTTAAAAAAAACAATTTGCCCAAACAATATAATATATCATTTTTGTTTTTTGTTTTAAAAATAAATTTTAAAAATATTAATCAAACTCTTAATTATTTTTAAAAAATTATTGAAATCTATTTTTAAGTTATAATTCAAAAACAGTTTTTGAGAAGTGTTTTATAATTATGCAGTCAAGCATACCCCGAGGAGTTTTTAAAGTTGGAGCCAATTTTGCAACGAGTCAAATAAATTGGAGCACTTTTTTATACTACAATCACAACTAACATGAAATACAATTATTGGATAACAATATGATACACTTTTTTCAACCAATAATTAACTACCACACATAGTAAATAGACTTTTTCAATAAATTGAGGGCAAACATAATTCGCCCTAAAAATGTAGATGTATATTCTGATGGTAACAAATGTCTCGTAAAATAGCCAATCATAAATACTACCACTACAGCAATCAGTCAGCAGCATCAATTCATTAGTCTTATAACAGAATAATTGAACAAAATATGTCCCAAAAGAGCTAAATTGCATTATTCAAAATCGTCCTATAACACTTCCTCCAATTGACTAATATTGCTGCTGAAAGAATGGCAGCTGTTCATGCCTGCAACTGATGTATACTAAGCCAAAAATACAAACAAATTCATTTACCAAGAGACATCAATCAAGGCAAAGTATTCAAGTGCAACAACGACAATCACTCTCCGATAGTCAATCCAAATCCAAATTTGTAGTCTTTCTTCCAGTGATCCAACTGCAAGGCATTGGGAAAAGAAAATTGAAAGCTACTTTCCATGAGAAATTTTCCCAGGAAAACTTTTTGTTCATCTACCAATACCGATATATGTATTCAACATGCAATAGATTTCAATGCACAAAACGCAAGCAGAACTTAATGACGAATATTAAATTGCCAATATATGCAGGCTTGTTCCTCACATGAGACATGGAATTGCAACAGACTGTCCGAAACAACCGCACGGAAAAAGCATGAAAGGAATTGAGAAGATAGACAACTACTAAACACATTGATCTTACCTCTGCAGAAAGGATAAAATTAAGACCCATATTTAATCGCTCTTCCAGAAAAGCAGCAACACAGCCGTTTGAATCAATTTTTCCTCTAAGACGAGACTGTAACAGTGATAAGATGGGTCAACCATAACCATAGAATTTAGTCTACTATACACAAGACAATTGTCAATCAATAAGCAAACTCTATAGTATAGAATTAGCATCAACTGCATAAGCAGGAATCAATCATCTCTCAACTTAGAAATTACTGAAAAGGAGCTTACAAGTCAGCAGCAATAGAATGTAAATATTGAATTTCAAACAAAGAATAGCTAAATTAGACTTAGTCAAATGCAGCATTAAAAACATGTCGCACCAACCCGGAAAATCTCATTGGAAGCACTAGTCCGTCAGCCTCTATTACAATTCTACCACATGCAAAGTTTTTGGTTAGATAATGGATCAGCAGTCAGAGAACAATCAAACATTATTGGTTGTACATGAAACATCATACGCACATAAAAATATTAGCATGAACAAAGCAACGACTACTCTCTAAACAATGACTTTTGGGACAAAATAAAAACATTAGCAGAATGATGGTAGTGGGGCTTTGATAGAATGAGGCAGTTGCTGACAGAGAGATGGAACTAAAAACAGCAAGATAAGAATGGCAGAGGTACTGATGATGGGTGTTTAAATGAGCGTTCAATTAGTTAAACCACAATGATAAATTTCTTCGTGTGAGATGATAAAGTCAAAAGTTTTATCATCAAAAGTCTCAACCACCACCAGAAACAAAAGGGAAGAGGAAGAAATCAGTTTAGTACCACTGTTGTTACATTTCGTTCAAGAAACTGAGAAATCATGTCCCACAAGGCGAGACTTCACTAGAAAATGACACCATTGATAACTCTGAAAATAGAGTTATCATTTATTAATGTCCTTTTAAACTTGACATTTTATTTGTTTTAATTCAGAAACGGTATAAATTATGCTTTAAAATACTAAGTCTGATTCTTGTAAGTCACAGGAAGAAAATAAAAAATTTCTGGAATTTTTGTTTATTTTTGGTGGTGGATTTACAAAGGGGGATGAACTTAGATGGCTCGACCTATCCAACTTTGAAACCACTTCAATCCCAACCTCTTGGATAAACTTTTGAAGTGTCCTAGAGGTGCTCAATGGATCTAAACCTAGTTCAATTGATCGAGGTCGCTTGGTAGAACGAGGTTCGATCCTTGAGTGACAAAAAGTTCTCGAGTTTTTGGCTCAACTCAAGTGGATGCAAGTAAGGGGGAAAGGGTGAACCAATTTAGCAAAAAGGCAAATGAAAACCAGAGAAATGACATTGTTTCACAGGTGGATCTCCCAAGAAAATGCGCATGATAAAAATAGGTGATACCATATCCAGAAAACGACCCCATTTTGTATGGTTCCCAGCAATTTGGAAAATACGGCTTCATTTTGAGTCCCTAGACCCCCAAAATGGTGCTCCAATTGGCATCGCTTTACTTATGCCTCAGTGCCCATAGTAGTCCAAAGTGACATCATTTCATCTAGTTTGGATCTCAGCCATTGGTCAGATTTGATCAATGGTCAAGAAATTGCCTGGGGTTTTTAAAGCAATTTTCTTCCCCTTGAACTAGGAGATCAGACTTTCCACCAATTTTTACACCACCATTCCCACTCTAATCACAAAGCCACCATTCCCACTAAATTAAGTGATTTTAGAGTGAGAAAGAGGGGTCTAGAGAGAGAAACATTTAGATTTCTACAAAGGAGAAACAATGAGAGCTTGGGCTTCAAGACTTTCAAAGTTTTAGTTCCAATCTTTTTCTTGTATTATTTATTCTAATTCTCAATTTTATACTCTTGATAATTGATTTAGTGCATATGTTAATGGATTTTAAACCCAATTTCCTAGTGTTCTTATTGAACCCAAATTTGCATGGGCTAATCTTTAAAAATTGCTAATTATTTTAAATGCTTAGATAAGTGTTCACTCTTAGCTTAATCCTTCAATGAAGTAGCTACTAATTGGATGAATATGAGGTAATTTAATTATGACCTGAAAGAGCGGTTCAATTATTTGTGGTGAAGGAATGACATGCATAATTAATGAGTGTCAAACTTAATGAGCAACATTTAAGCAAATTGACATGAGTGTGATAAGTTTAATCATTGTATGGCATGCAATTGTACTTGAGAGATGAATGCATACTATTTTAGTCACTTATCAATTAACTATACTTGTATACAATAAGGAGGAACTTTAGATACTTATGCATGATTTAAGTGAGACTTGAGATGACTTGAGTAACCCTGCCTATCAACTACGCCAGAAGCAGATCACAAAAAATGCAAGCACATCCATAATTATTTTAAAAAAGAAACTCTTATTTTTATGTTTCCCACAAATCATGAAAATAGAATGGAAAGCCAAACAACAGACAACGCAAATTAGAGTCTGATTGGTGTAACTATACATAAAAGTTGAAAAATAACCTGTCGTAGAATATAATCATAACCAGCACTAGCGGTGACATCCTTTGACATGTAATTATACATGAAATCTGTTGCAAGAGAAACCTGTAATTGGAAAATTATGTTGGATAAGATGCTTGGTTCAAAAAAGAAGGTTAAACTATATAAATGGTCCCTTAATTTTTCCACATTCTACACTTTCTTCCTTATTAGTTCTTCTTATAATTTGGTCCCCTTTTTTTAATTTTCGCACTTTGGTCCCCTTATTGTTTTTCCTTATCATTTGGTCCTTTTATTTTTTTAATTTTTATACTTTGGTCCCTTATTGTTTTTATACTTTTGAAGTTAAAAAGTAAAAGAACTAATTATAAGGAAAGAAATAATGAGACTATAGTGTGAAAGTTTCAAAATAAAGGAATCGAATCATTAGAAAAATAATAAGGGGACCAAAGTGTAAAATATGAAAAAACTTAGGGACCATTTGTGTAATTCACCCAAAAAAATAAAAAATTGTTTGGCCCTCTATTCCCTTACCTTCTCAGATACCTTCTGGACATAACTCAGAGCAACCATTCCTGTGCTAGCAATTTGTCCTGTGGCAACCTGCAGAACACACAAATCATATAAAACATGATAGACATCAAATAAGCACTACAAAAAAATGAAACATTTTGCAGAATGACAAGAAATGTAAAGATGAAAAAATTAATAGAAAGATCATAAAGAGTTACAAGTCACAAACCATCTTGTCCGTGTTGTATCTGCCGGCGTACCCTATACCAGACTTTCGATGCTGGCCAGCCCAAAATACTTCACCACCCAAAGACAGATGTGGGGTCACACTCTGAAAAACAATAAGCATTATATTTTATAGCATGGGAAGGATAGATGGTGAAATAGGATTATGCTGGACCATTGCTCTTCAAATGGTTTTTCAAGAAATTCTTAACTTAGGATATCAAAATCAATAATTAAGAAATTTATGGTGGCATCACGCATGTAACCACAAGATGTAGAAACTGGAAACTTTTCATAACCTTATGATGGAGATGTCATCAATTTGAGAAACAACAATTTTAATGCTAATCATTTGGTTAGTCCCAAGAGGCAGCAAATATCAGGGAATTTAAGGCCAACTACACAGTTATCCTGAACAATTGTAGAAAAATGCTAGAGGTTGTTTAAACTCTAAAATAAAATGATTTAACCGAGCATGAATTTAAACTTAAGACTGCTTCACTTTGTTGCAGAACTCATAAAGACAAAAAATCAAGTGACACAAGTAAATTTTTCCTGTCTAAAAAAGTATCACATTTTTTTTTCTTTTTCTAATAGTAAATTGGCATCCATGTTAAAAACAAATCTCTCTTAAGTTCATTGAATAGTACACATGCATCAAGCTTTCATTTTCGGTCAGTAGTAAATTTTTACTGTTTAAAAAAATCATTTTTTTCTTCTTTATAGTAAACAAGCATCAATGTTAAAAAAATATCTGTTAATTTCATTGAATAATACACATGCATCGTCAAACTTTCATTTTCTATCAGTAGTGTGACACATTTTCTGCATATTTTAAAAAATGAGGACTTGGAAGTTGGACCTGTACAGAAATATTGACGCTCCTGGGAAGGATAAATGCAAATATGCACCGAGATAATATACAATATTCTGGCAAAGATGATTTATCAAAAAGCTCCAAAACTAGAATTACGTAACTAGTAGAGATCCAGCTGTATACAATGACACAGATGATGACATTGTAGGGGGTAGGTTTAGTGATTAAGATGAAATATAGAGTAGAAACTTATTAATACACAAAAAGGGGAGAAAACCCTATGGTTAGATAATCTATATACTTGGGTGCAATTAGTCTCACTTGTGCCTTTGTGGATTTAAAATAAAATACAGACTCTCCCTGTTCTAAGTCAAGATTTATGAAATGCCTAAAATTATGATTTCAAAAACTAGCCAAACATAACCTGCACACCTCTTTAGATATTATAAATCCATACATAAATTCATGAGAAGAATTGTATCACAAGTTTCTAAGCTTTTGATATTTAGGTTGAAAATAAAATAGTATAAGCTGTCACCTGAATGTAACTTGCTCCAAATAATGCACCACTTCCTAGTTGAAACTGTGTCCTATAGTCTTTACCCTGTTTACATGAAAAGGATCCAAAATTAAGAAGATCAACAGCACATCTGTAATAGCAAAAATGTGTTCCAGGAATATACTAAAATTGAAGGTCATAAGTGAAAAATAGCACTACTCGGATAGAATGAACAAATGTTCAGAATGATTGATGAAAAACTTAAATTACTTAATATCAGATCTACTTCAAAGTGTTCCAAGATTTAAACAAAATAAATCATTTTATATCCGATACAAGTTTAAAGGTGGGAGCAAACTGTAAAAAAAAAATCCAGTGATACTTCTATAACAAATTTCACACAATAATTTCAGCATGAAATAATTGAAAATAAGGACATTATTATGAAAACCTTTATGTATCTTCAAAACAAATATTATGATAATATGACAAGACATTGTCTTCCAATGCCCTCTAATACCAAGCCATCTAATCACTCTCACACTTCAATAAGGTATTCAAGTGGGTATAATGAATATGCACCTAGTGCCAATATAAACAAAATTGGCTTCCACAATTTGAATGCAGAAAAATGCAGCCTGTTCTTACATCATTTTGCATAAAAATAAAAGGGAAGGTAACCAGATGGTTCAAGAACCAGACCTTGTAATCAAAATTGACCATGCCATGTGACATGTGTGGCTCAGTTGTAAGCTGGAAAAAAGTAGAGAAACTTAATCAACAAGCTTAAATAAGAAAACTATTATTGTCAGCATTGCATCAACAGAATTTATTTTACCTGCGCATTTGCCTTTAAAATAAGATTTTCACTTAAATCAGCTTTCACTCTTGCATTTAGCCGACCATCTAGTACCCTCCCAAAAAGCATCAACTGCATGACAAGTGTTCCGCAATAAGTATTTCAATCGATATTAACTCACCATGAAACTAAAAAGACCAATAAACAAAATCTTATTCACCTTTGGGTCTATAAAGTTGGCCCCAAACTCATAATGGGCAGTTGGGATTTTAAGGGATTCAGAAGACTGGGAAGGAATCTCCGTAGGTCCCATGAAGACACTGATTTTGATTCATAAATCATAGACATCACTGACAAATTAGGATTTCAAAGATAACTAAAAATAACCAAATGTAAACAGAAAGACGCATAGGAATGCCTCAAACTACCTGTGACTTAACGAAAACTTCTGATTTAATCCTCTATTGAAATCAAATCGCATGCCCTCAAAGAGTTCTGGCTTCAACGACACTGTACAAGCAGAAACAAATACCCTTCAACAAACCCATCATAAATTATATATATGTAAAACTCACATTTTCATCGCTATACAGCTTCAAACGACTACTTTTCGAGCAAAAAAATAATAATTCCCCGGTAACCCTCCAAATTATTCACATTTTCAATACACATAGCACATAGGTAAAAATAATCTTAAACAAGGATGAACAAAAAAAAACATAATCCAAAAACCCATCAATCAAAAAGAACAACTCACTGAGAGCTTCACGATGGATCTCTTCGTAGGGAATAGGGCATTGAAGATTGAAGTAATCCACAGGCTCATCTTCCTTCGTGTGTGGAGTAGTACCCATTGCTGCAGCTGTAGCAGTAGCAGTAGGAGCAGCCATGGTAGCCATATGAGAAAGAGAGATGAGCTTGATGGAGAAAAGTCTATAAACCCCCGAAAGATCGGGGTGGTGATAATCTAAAACCCTAGAAGACGCTTTAGCTTTAGCTAATTACTGTGGTTTGGTGAGAATAACATTAGAAAACAGGCCAGCCAGTTCTTACTTTGGGCTCTACTGACCCGGTCGGTACCTTGTACTCAATGGTTGTCACTTGTAAGGATGACCTAAATAAGATACTTATTAATAAAGCAGAGAATCGTTATTTTATGTTAAAAAAAATAATATTAGCGTAATTTTTTCTTTAAAAAATGTAAAAAAAGAGTAATCTCATTAGCTATAAGTATATTCCAAAAGGGATGAATAATACCTCAATAATTAGAAAACTATTTAAAATTTAAAATAATTTTATTTTTATCGATTAAAGATATCATTTCCAACTCTAGTTTTACTCTTATATCCCTAGGTTATTTTTATTTTCTAAGAAATTTTCAAATGCTTTCATCTCATTAACCTTTTTCTTTACACTTTTCTCTCTCTATCTCTATCCTTTTCAATAATAGATATAATACTCTCAACTTATTTTTCAAATTATTCTTCACTTTAATTTTGAATGTTTTTACTCGCACTTTTTCTTAGACTTCATTCAACCAACAAATTAGCAACTATTTATAAATGAATCATGAATTACGAGAAACATTTAAGTATTGAATTATTAAACAAAAGAATTAACATACAAAAACAAATAGAATGGATTCTATATTTTGTGAAATAACTTCTTCGATAACTATATGTCATGAGTACTAAATACAAGTTATCGTATCCAAAATTCAAACGTGGTTAAATATGTCAAAATCCACAATGTTATAGAAATAGACTAATTAGATCACTCATGATTAAGATAATTCTTCATTTTGTCGTCGAGAGATATGATTGTAACTACTATTTATATAAATGGATATTTTTTGAACATTAGCCCAATACTCACTATAGTAAGTCGATACACAGCATGATTAGACCCAAATCAGTGACAAGTATCACATGAATGCAAGTACAAGACAAATCTATATAGGATTCAGTTTCAATATCCTTAAGTTGTTTAAGGTAACCACTCGGTAGTAAGAAATCCATTAAAAAGTAAATAAATAGTATACAACTTGATAAAAGTAAATACAAATACTTATACCAGTCATGATACATGCTCTAAACTGTCATCGCTCGTGGTCAACATATCATTGAATCCAAATAGATATAAGTTCATCTATGAGCTCTATCACCATATGATGTGATTGACTACTGATAACTTAACCTCATAACATACATACTCGTTGTGATTCCATAACACCCAACTAACGTACGATGCATTGTCATAAAGGCTCTTCACTTATAGAAACAGTTACGACCTCACAACATTTCAATGACACATGGCCAGTAGCCAAAACATAGTAACACATAAGCTCCTTACCTATGGACAACTTGCAACCTCATAACATTATGGTGACACATGACAAACAGCCAACATACAACAATACAACTCGGGAAAAAATTTCTCAAAATGAAGCGGCTATTCACTAACCAACCATGCATTTTAATTCACAATAAATCCTTACTCAATCTCACATTTTTATATTCAACTTGGTATTTGAGAAATATAAAACAGACTCGTTTTTTATGTCCTACAACTTACAAATAACAAATTGTTTCCCGAATCTAATACTCAGAAGGAAAATGGACTAAGAACGGACAGAAAAGTCTGGTGCTAAAAAGGGCAAAACCTCCACACATATTTTGGTCACAAAAACAAAAAAGAAAAAGCTCATAATTTATAGAAAAATAGGTAGGGGCACATGCAATGCATCTGCTTTGCTCCATCTTTAAAATTAACTTATATTTTTAATTACTTATTTAATAAAAATAATACAATTAATAAAAATGTAAAATTTAAACTATCATTATAAAATATTTTACGATACAAATGTGATTAATTTATAACTTAATAACTTATAAATAATAAAGTCTTTAAACTCAATAACTTAATATGTTTAACTAAAGAATGTGTGTATTTATTATAAGTGTATTTCATTCTAATTAGTAGTTATATATTAAACTTTTTATTTTATAATTTAAAATATTATATATTCATACAAAATTGAATTTTTATTTTAAGTTATTTTTATTTACTTATGTGTTTTTATAACAACATTACTATATAATATAAGTAAGGACTTAATTTGTGTAGTTAATAATTTTAAAAATTTTATTTAATTGCAGTTTAATTCGTAAGTATTATTATTATTCCTAATTGTGATATTTAATTTAGATAATAGAAATAAAATATAGTCAATACATAAAAAAAGTATTTAAGTACAATTTGATTCGTATATGAATAAATAAATGATATAACCATAACCTAATAATTTAATGGTAAGTGTAAAGTGTTTATACAAAAATATAAAGTTTAAGTATTTATATTTTTACAATATATAATTTTGATAATAATATTATTATTATTATATGCATTTTTATTAGAAAGTGGTACTTTAAAAATAATTTTTTTTTCATATCATAATATAAAGTTTAGTGTATAATTAGAAAAAAATTGTTTGCATATGAATAGACAAATAACCTAGTATAACTATATAATCTAATTGTAAATGTAAATTGCTCTATACAAAAAAGTTCAAATATTTGTATTGTCATAGTACATAATTTTAATATTATTATTGTGTGCATTTTTGTTAGAGAGTGGTGCTCCTTTTTATAAATTAAAAAGTGGTGCTTGAAAAATCATTTTTCACATCATAATATAAATTTGATTTTATAATTTAAAAAAATTAATTTTTATATAAGTAGATAAATGATATAACCATAATCACATAATCTAGTGGTAAGTATAAAATGTTCTATATAAAAATAAAAAGTTTAAATATTGGTTTGTATCAAATACATAATTTTGATATTATTCAATGTATTTTTATTGGAAATTATTGTTTTAAAAGTGTACTTTTTCACATTAGTATACGTTTGACTATACAAGTAAAAAAATTAAAATTGAAGCCGCGTGTCGACGACAATGACGAAAAGCCAAAACCATGGCTTATTATATACAAGCATCTGAGTAAACAAATAATATAATCATAACAACAGAATCTATTAATAACTGTAAAATATCTTATATAAAAATACAAAAGTTCAAGTATTTATATTAGCACAATATATAATTTTGATATTATTATTGTGTGTATTTTTATTATAAATTGGTGCTCTAAAATCTACTTGTTTATATAAAATATAAATCTAACTTTATACCTAAAAAATATGAAACATGGACGGCGATGAAGATTAAAGGGTCAATCACCATTTTTTAATAAGTTAATAGAAATCCAACCTCTATGTCCTTCACTGACCACCTCACCGACCACCTTTTCGATCAATCTACAACCCAATATTGATGGCATAGGTGGGCTCACAAGCTCACTCTTTGAAAACCAAACAATAAAGTGTTTCAAACACCAAGAAACACCAATTCCCTAATGGAATAACACAACTAACAAAAGCCTCAACGGATACCATAATAGCACCTAACAATGTAAACTATATGTAATCTAAAAGATTGGGAGTGTGTAAATGGAAAACATGAAATTATTTCCCAAATAATACTAAGCCTCTGATCATTAACCTTACAAAGGAAAGACAAAAATATTAAGTAAAATAAAGATATCATATTTTACACATGAGAATTTCAATACCAAAGCGATATAACTTACAATTTTCTTCTTTGTTTTTCTATGGAAAAATATTGTACAACTCTAAAACAAACAAGGCCTTTGTATGTAATATATTCTTGGAAGATAAACCTAAGGAATCCATTCATGTGAATGAACTCTGACTCACATCCAAGACTTCTCTAACACACCTAATTCTAGTGCATCCATCTTGACGAATCAACACATCTAGATTGATGGTTTATTCCATGCTGCAAGTCTACCTCATCCACTGAGCTCCAACTAAGCCTTACCACTTTGTGATATTTGTAGTTACACATGTACCTACACACACGAAACAACACTTACCAATGAAAAGAAAACATGCAAATATGTAGTGTGTTCTAACACTTACTATAAAGTCACCTATACCCAAATGAACAATGATAGGCTAAACACACTTAACATGTAGCATAAAACAAACACAATCTATATGCAACATATATATGTAGACTCCTTCTACATATATGCAACACTACTTCTAAGTGTATGTATTTGAGCACAAGGTATGACTTACTATCCAACCTTTATATTGTTCGAGCCTTGATACATAGTGCCCGAAACCTAAGTCAAGCTCCCGCCTAGAAGCTAGATTTTACAAGTATCCTCACAAGTCTAAAATGTTCAAGGATTGACCATCTGCTCGATCTCACAATGTGGTCAACCCTAGATTAATTCATGCTTTTACTTTTGTACTATCTTGATACGTTATGACGTGTGCCTCCAATGTAATTGACATGTGTACAATTAATGTCATATATATATATATATATATATATATATATATATATATATATATATATATATATATATGAACCTAGTATCAAACCAGCCCAATTCAATTTCATTCTCTAACATTTCTCTAGTTCAATGAGCAATTACTTAAGGAAAGAAGGTTATGGGAAGCATGCTTTCAAGCTCACGAAAAAAAATAGAAAATAAGACCAAACTCTCAAGGAAACGAATAAAAAACATGAAAAGTGTAAATCTCACTATGATATTGATAGAGAATTCTGATTTTACATGGTATCAGAGCATTTGGGTTACAAAATTTGAGAATTTTTTTTCCCGTTCAAATTGGGGGCAGATTTTGGGTAAACACAAATTAGGATTTGGTGCATTTTTGAGTTCCAACTCGGAACACCCTTTTGGAGTGCACAGTTTTTTCTCACCGCTGGCACAGGGAGGAAGAACAGCCGCATGCCAGCCAAACCCCGACGTCCGGCCACCATACGAGTCGCGAGTGGGCCACACGCGCCACCGCGACTTTCTGTCAAAATTTCCACACGTCTCACCGCCGGCACAGGGGGGAAGAACAGCCGCCGACCGACCAAACCCCAAAGTCTGGTCACCAGACGAGCCGCGAGTGGGCCACACGCGCCACCGTGACTTTCTGTCAAATTCCACGCGCCGATGCGTGACATCGCATCCGTGTAGAATTCTTCTCCGGCAGACCTCGTGCCACTCTCCGCCATCCCCCTGCGTCATATGTGGTGGTTTGGCACTCATCGCTTGTGATTGTTCAGGTTTGTGTTCTTTTAATTTTGTGTTCTTGTTCGCTGCGTATTTCGTTGCTGCGTGTTTCGTCACTACGTGTTAGGTCGTTGCTGTTGTTGGATTTTTTTTGTTCGTTTACTCGTTGTCTTGTCATTTGTAGGAGTTATGGCTGAAAAGAAATCTAATGTTGTAACGGATATGATGCCTGTGATGTCTAAAATCACGGACCATAAGCTCAATGGCTCGAATTATTTGGCTTGGAGCAAGACTATTTGAATTTATTTGAGAAGTATCGAAAAAGATACTCATTTGACTAATGATCCTCCTCAAGATGATTCAAATCAGACATGGCTTAGAGACGATGCTCACTTATTTCTTCATATTCGGAATTCTATTGAAAGCAATGTAATTGACTTGATCAATCACTATGAATTTGTTAAGGAATTGATGGATTATTTGGATTTCTTATATTTTGGTAAGGAAAATCTTTCTCGCATATATGAGGTATGCAAGCATTTTACCGTGCAGACAAACAAGATCAGTCACTCACAAATTATTTTATGGAATTTAAAAGGACTTATGAGAAGCTCAATAGTTTGATGGCTTTTAGCTCTGATGTTAAGGTTCAACAAAGCCAACGGGAACAAATGGCGGTCATGAGTTTTCTTGCCGGTCTTCCCTCTACTTTTGAGACTGCTAAGTCCCATGTTCTTTTTGGTTCTGAGATCTTCTCTTTACAAGAGGTGTTTAGTCGAGTACTTTGTACAGAAGGCACTCCACCTCCACCTGCTCAATTAAACGATGCTTTGGTTAACTGAAGTAATAATTATGAGCATGAACGGTCAACTTATATGAACAAAAATAAAGACGGCGGCTTGCACGGGTTTGAAACTCGACCATAGGACCTCGGAGGTATTGTATATTACTATTGTCACAAACGAGGACATACGAAACATGAATGTAGAAAGCTTCAGTACAAACATCAGAAAGGTCACTCGACTCATATTGCATCCACTTCTGATACTTCTGAAAAATCGGTTCTTATCTCTACAGATGAATTTACCAAGTTCTCACAGTATCAAGAATCACTAAGGTCTTCATCACCCTATGTCACTGCTATTGCCGATTCAGGTAAATCAAATGCGTGTCTCATTTCTTCATATTCCAAATGGGTTATTGATTCTGGTGCCACAGATCATATGACAGGTAATTCTAGTCTCTTTTCTACTCTTCAGTCACACACTTCTACCTCTATTATTACCTTAGCCGATGGGTCACCATCTTGTGTTCTTGGGTTTGGCACAATTACTCCCACTCATTTGCTTCCTTTTTCGTCTGTCTTATATTTACCTAGCTTATCCTTTAATTTGATATCTGTAAGTCAGCTTACTCGCAATCTTAACTGTTGTATCTCATTTTTTCCTGCTCGTTGCCCCTGTCCGATGTGAGGGGGGTGTTGAAGGATTGTATTGTCCCACATCAACTAGGCGTTCAGTTGTAGTGCAGTTTATAAGTGTGGGCAATCCTTAACTCAATGAGATCTTATTGGGTTGAGTTAGGCCTTGGGCTTATATAACATGGTATCAAAGCTAGGCCCTGAGTTCATCATGGTTTGTGGCCTTCGTTGCCCATGTCCGATGTGAGGGGGGGTGTTGAAGGATTATATTGTCCCACATCGACTAGGCGTTCAACTGTAGTGCAGTTTATAAGTGTGGACAACCCTTAACTCAATGAGATCTTATTGGGTTGAGTTAGGCCTTGGGCTTATATAACACTTTGATTAAGTATAACATGATGAGCCATCCTTTAAATTTAGTGCTCCTAAATGTCATGATTATTAAGTAATGAAGGATCACATAACTCATGTCTTGCACTTCAAAAGAAATGTTATGATGTGTAAACTCTTCATAGATACCTTATGTGATTGTGCACAGAAGTGGTTCAATAACATATAACCTTATACTATAACTTCCTTCACACAATTTTTCAAGTTATTCATCACTAATTATGCAAGTAACAAGCCTTTGAAGGAGAAGTCCCATCATCTTTTCTCAATCACTCAAGAAAATTATATATTTGTAGAAGAATACATGGGAAGATTTAGAGAGGATAAGTTAGAAATCACAAACTATCCCAATTTGATAACGATATAAGCATTTAGGTAAGGTTGGTTAAGAAATTCCAATTTGTTTGTTGGCTTATGATGGGGCCAATAAATTTGTTAATCTTGAGAGAGAGAGAGAGCTAAAACTTGGTATAAAAGGCAAGTCAATTATGGAAGCTACTCTAGAGAAAGAAAAAAGAAGAATAAGTCCAAACAAAATGGTTTAAGATAAAATGGTCACTAACAAAAATAAATGCTTCACCCAAATCATAGAGGATGAAGTAAATGATCTAGAAATTTAGGAGGGGTAAAACACTCTCACTTTTTAGGGGTCATCCTTAATAGTGAGCTTGACTCGGGCTGTTTTAAGGATTAAGAATGAGAAAAACGTCAAATCACCACAAAAGATAAGTGCATCTCTAAGAGAGACTTCCAAATGATGCATCTTTTATAAGGACATAGGGCAAGATACGTAATACTATAGACATTTAAAGAAAGAAAGTGAAGATATATTATATATGGGATATCTGGATGACCTTGTAGGAAACAATAATAGAAGGAAGAATTGTCAATTTCAATGAGAGGTACTAAGATTACCTGCACCACTTGTTAACAAGGTAGAGCCACGCAATGATAATAATGTAAGGACTACACACATATACATAGAGGACCTAAGCTTAATAGAGCCCCCAATAACGTACGAAAGAGGTATGTTTGAGAAGTGCATTGGGCTTCCTATATTTATAACTTGCATAAGATATCACCCTCTGCCTAAATCATTTTCACAAGTAATGATGAGACTTCATCTCCTCATCAAGATCCTTTAGTAGTCACACTTTGGTGGGGTCATGCGATGTTTGTAGGATCTTAGTTAACATTTGGACTTTAATGGACCTTCTTTTCCTCATAACCATGAAGATATTAGGGGTAAAAGATAATGTAATTACTTAGAAAGATTTACCTTTAGTGGGATTCAATAGTAGCACTGCATATACTGTAGGAACTATGATACTATCAGTTATGGTAACTGGTTCAATTGTCATGACCAATTTTGTAGTGATTGATCACTACAATGCAATTTTGGTAAGGCCTTAGATACATAAGATAAGGGTCGTCACATTAACCTATCACCAAGTCATTAAATTCCCAACTGAGGAGGGCATAATAGAAATAAGAGAGGAACAGGAGAATGCTATGAGTTATTACAATACTATTATGAAATATGTGGCTCCTAAGTAGCAACTACATTGAGAGCCACCATAGAAACACCCTTAAAAATGTGTCTAGTAGGCTCAGTCTATATAGATGAAGTTGAAGCCATACAAGGAGAAGACAACTACTTAAGAATGAGCACCAACCTAATGACAGAAGTTAGGGAACAAATGTTACATTTCTTGTGATCCAACGTTGATGTTTTTCGCATGAAAATTTGGAGATATGCCCAAAATTGACTTGGGGATTATAACACATAAGTTGAATGTTGACCCCAAGGCTAGAGCTATCAAGCAAAAGAAACTAAATTCCCAAGGGAAAAGAATGAAGTGATCAAAACTCAAGTGAATACACATAAAGAAATGAAGATTGTCAAAAAGTTAGGTAAGTCTTATTGTACTTGTGTTTGTGTGTTGGCTTCTTGTATACAAAACATGGTGTCTATTTTTATTTTACTTAGTATATTTTTCTTCCTTTGTGTAAGGTTGGTTACTTTTGAGTACTAATTCACACAGCACATAGTTAAGTACATTTTGTATGCAAGTATGTTTGCACACACCATATGGTTGATTTTCATTGTATGCATACTGGGTTGAAAGTGTTGGTTTTTGACTGGTAATCTTACAAGCGATCCCACGTTCTCACTTGTATTTGGTTCATTTAAAGTGCGGGTATTTATGGTGTCTACTCAGTAATTTTTGGAAACAAAAAATTGTGAGTTTTTAACACCTTGTCAACTAGCTTGCCACCAAGCTCTCTACCACCCTCACCATCAACCTTGGCGAGATGGTTGGTAAGGTAGCAAATAAGGTGGCCGATGAGATGGCTAGAGAGGTCACAAAACCGAGCCCTATAAATCCCCCATTGTTTTCTCTTTTCTTTACCCTTTGTTTAAGAGTTAAAATTCTACTAAAATACACACTAAGATTTATATATGATTTTGAAAATCTTATATATAAGAGTATATCATTTTTGTGAGTTTAGTAATCAAATAGTAATATGTGTGAGTACGTGGTTTGACCGTGTGTCCCCCGTACGCCATTTAATAGTAGTAGTGGATTGTGTGTCCCATGAGGTTTTGAGTTGATATACTTAATATTACTAATCATTGGTTATCAATCACATCAAATTAAGTAACGTTGGATGTGAAGGACAATCAGGTTTTGAGTTTTCTAAATACATATTCTAGTTATCATTAGACTGGAATGCATATAGAGGAAGGAAAAAACATCTTTCATTACTAAAGATTGTACATTTTGTTATATTCGAATTAATTTTGGTTTAAAAAATGTTGATACTACTTATCAATGTTTGGTTTATAAAATGTTTGAAAACCAACTGAGGGAAAGTATGGAGGCATATGTGGATGATATGGTGATCAAGTCCATATGACCTATGGATCACATCGAAGATCTAGAAGTGTTTAGTGTCATCAGAAAGTATGACATGAGACTTAAACCCAAAATGTATGTTTTTGGTGTTACCTCAGGAATATTCCTAGGATATCTTATCTCTACCATGGAATCAAAGCAAAACCAAATAAGATCTAGGATCTAATTGACATGAAACCTCATAATGACTTGAAAGGAATCTAACAACTAAATGGAAGAATTATGGTGCTAAATAGGTTTATTTCCAAATGCACCAAAAAATATATGCCATAATTCAAGTTATTAAGGAAGAACACTTTGGTTTTATGGAACAAAGACTGTGACATAGCGTTATAGGGAATCAATCAGTATTTGGGTACACCTTCTAATTAGTTAACTTTACCCTAAGAGACATACTATATTTGTACTTGGTTGTTACTCCCCAGTCATCAAGCATTGTGCTCATAGCAGAAAGAAAAAAAAGTTCAACACCTTGTCTACTACATCAACCAGATCCTAACCAACACCCAATATAGATACGTGACAATTGACAAGCTAAGCTTTACTTTAAAAATGTTGACATGAAAACTATAAAACTACTTTGGCTCACACACAATAATAGTACTTACTTTCCAACCTTTGAAAAACGTGTTGGAAAAGCTAGAAGTTGCGAGGAGGTTGGCACATATCGCAATTGAGCTACGAGAGTATGATATCAAGTTTATGCCCATGTCTTTTATAAAAGCCTAGGCCTTGGTAGATTTTGTTTCCAAATTTATCAATTCACATGTGGTTATCAATAATGAAGGCACAATAGAAGTTTACAATACAAATATGGAGAAAGTCTATATATGATAAGTGTTTGTGGATGGTGCTCACAATTTCAAAGGAAATGTGTTAGGAGTTTTTATACCTGACTATGATAGAATTGTTTTAAGTATTCTATGAGGATTAACTTTCAAGTAACCAATAATGTTGTAAAATATGAAGCATCCACCTTTGAAGTCATGACCTCAAAATAGTATCGTGCTACATAGCGATTCACGTTTGTTGGTCAATCAATACATGAGCACATTTGAAGTCAAATATTGCAAAATGTGAATGTATGTATAATGATTAAGAAAAGAATGCTCAAGTTTTGCTAACTTTGAGATCTAACAGATACCATGAAATAAGAATAGTTATGGCAAAGCCTTAGCCACCTTAGCTATTATACGTGAAGTTAACAAGAACAAGATAATCATTGTAACCATTGTCACTGTCGGAAACATTTAAGAAGTTACCAATCTATAGTTCACACCAATTCTTAACTTTCTCAAATATGAGGGTCTACCTGAAGATAAGAAAAAGATAAAAAGAAATCAAGTCAAAGGTAGGGAAATACATGGTACATGGTGATAAACTATATAGAAAAACTACCCTTGAGTCAGGGCTCATATGTATAGCCAAAGAATGCTCGCCAAGAGTCATGTATGAGGCTCATGAAAGAAAGTATCGCGCTTATTCATAAGGGAAAAAGTTATCTTAACGGATTATGAGACAAGGATACTACTAGTAAATAATGTCAGCAAATTGTACAAGGCATACCCAGGCATGTGAAAAATGTCAAAAGGTTTGCCAAATTATCCCATGTACTGCTAGCATAAATGATAGGCTTAATCAACCCTTTGCCATTTTACAAATGAGGACTTAATATAGTGGGAACTTTTCCATAAGCAGTAGGCCAAAAAGAAGTTCTTATTATTCTCCACAAATTGTTTCACCAAGGATTAAAGTTGAGCTTCTTGGAAGAATAAGGGAAAAGGAGATAATCTGATTCATAAGAAAGAACGTAATATGTCACTTAGTTTACCCAAGAAACTTGTCACTGATAATTGGAAAACAATTTATAGGCCACAACATCAAAGGATTTGCCTCCAAATACAACATCAAAATGTGTTATTCAACCTTATATTATCCATAAGTGAATAGTCAGGTAGAGTCTTTAAAAAAATTGATATTAAACTTACTAAAAAAGGAGTTGCAAACTGTTAAAGGAAAATGGATTGATGATTTGTCTAGCACAATGTAGGCCATCAAAACTAGCCATTGAGGTAGCATTAATAAAACACCTTTTTCCCTATTAAGTGGAACATAAGTTGTAATCCCTATAAAGATAAGAATACCCATTATAAGATCAATCATAATCGAGGACTAGAATGCCTCAAACAAAGAAGTTGACTTGGTATTAGTAGAAGAAAAAAATGGATGAAGCCTTAAGAAAAATGATTGAGTAAAAGAAAAGTGTGGCAGATTATAACAATAAAGTCGTATGATTTAAGTCATTATCTTTGGACGATTGGGTTCTCAAAGAGTTTTCCCTAACAAGAAAAAGTGAATAGTGGGAAGGCTACGTGCAAACTGGGAGAACCCATACCAAATTAAAGAAGTGACAACATGCGGAACCTATATGTTAAAAATATTGATGGTATGGAAGAGAGCATAAGTTGGAATCCCCATCACTTAAAAAAGTATAGTTTTTATTGTATTAAACTAAAGCTTTTGAATCAATGAAGTTGTTGGCAATGTTTAAGCCATGGTTGATCACGTAGGTTATGAACTAGGTAAAGAGCTATAGTATAACGAAAAGCATGAGTTGATCACCTTGGTCAAGCAATAGGTAGAACACTCAAGAAAAAGCTTTGTCCTAGGAAGCTAGTCTCATTAGCTACATAAACTAAGTCGGGCAATGTTTAAGCCATAAATTGATCACCTTGGTTAGGAACCAAGTAGAGCGCTCTGGTACAATGAAAAGCATAAGTTGGTCACCTCTTTCAGGAACTAGGTAGAATGTTAAAGCAAAAACTTTGTCCTAGAAAACTGGTATCACTAGCTCTAAAAGCCAAGCCAGTAAATGTTTAAGCCAAGAGCTAACCACCTTGGTAAAAAACCAAGTTGAACTTCTATGCTAGATGAACCATTCAAATAAAATTTATTCATAAATTGAGTTTACAAAGTTCAAAAACTACTTGATCAAAAATAAATTAGCAATAAGTTCAAAGACAAGTGCATGCTTTCAAAAACCTTTAAGACGTTTAGCTACACAAGCAGGATCTCGTCTCCTCCATCTAAGGTAAAATCTCGGCTTGAATCTTGCTCACTTTTTGACATATCTTTTTGCCCAATTGTGTTGAGGACAAGCTCAGGCTCATGTCTAATCCTTCTAATTTATCCAAAACATTCATAACTTTGAGAAATGTTGGTTCACTTTTCTTCATATGAAAACTAGCTAAATAAGCTCCATTATCAACTAGGGCAACTATATTCACCATAATTTTCCTTTCTCATGCTTGCATTTGGAATAATTTTTCTTTGTGAAGCTCGTGCTCACACTTGAGCTCATCAAAAATTAAATCCCTATTCTTGATAAAACTAATTTGGTCCTTAATTTGACCACTTCAGTAGCAAGCCTATCATTTTCTTGCTTTAAGGCTTGAGCTAAATGTCTCTTCACCCGATTAGTGGCCATAACACTTGGGGAGAAAATATAAGGCTAATGCTTTAAACATTGCAAAGAAACTAAAGCTTTTTATACCTGTGCGCTTCAGCAAGTAAACACATTGTATTTTATAGGGCAATGCATTGGGATGAATAATTAGACAAATGTCCTAAATACAATGAAGTAGGTCAACATCAATAAATGTATGTTATAAATAAATATCCACATCTTAGTATGTATATATGTATAAATACATGTGTAAATTAAGAAAAATATTCAACTATTGAAAAAGATATACTATATTGAAAATTTGAAGATGAAGGTCAAGCTTAAATATAACTCGAACCTATTACAAAAAGATAGAAGATGAGTTTATAAGAAAATAAAAGAGGTCAAACTTTAAAAAATAAATTAGCTTCATCCTATTACAAAATTTATGCATCCCTAAGATTGTTGGCTCGATCTCTCACCTCGACCTCATCTTTACTCTTCTCCTCATTTTCCTCAAATTCTATATTATCCATTGGAGTTTGAGTGGGTGAATAGGTTGGTGTGACAAGAATATCCAAAAATTTGCAATAGTATTCACCAAGGTCCATTTTCTTGGCCTCTTCATTGAAAGATTTCATGGCCATGTTATAGCCAATTTAGATGCTCTCTATGACATCCTCAATCACAGCACATAGGGGTGAGCAAATAATTCTAATAATTTGATCAATCCGTTTAAATTGAGAAATTTGATTCAATCCATTGGATTTGGATTGGATTCAAATTAACGGATTTTATACTCTATTATGTCCGATATGAATAGAATTACTATTAAATTATAAATAAATATATATTTTATTTTATAATATATTATATTTAAATATTATACATACTATAATTATATTAGATTATTATTTTAGCTTAAAAATAAATATAAAGGTTTATAAAAGTTTAACAATTATACAAACATACTTCTTATTCTTTTAATTTTTTTTAATTGTGACTACAAATAATAATATTTGTTACAAAATATCAATTAAAAATTTAAATTTGTGTATGTCATGTTATATATATGAAAATAATTTATAAATAAATTATATTATCAATTTGACTTTATCTGATATGAAAAAGTTCAATTTGTTTGGATTGCTTATATCATCAAATCAGATTCGGATTGAAAATATTTAAATTCATTCACATCGGATCAGATTTTGATTGGTAAAAAAAGGTAATTTCAATCTGCTGCTCACCCCTAACACCACCCAAGGTGTTCTTTGTCTTTTCATACCTGTGCATGGTGTCTTCTTATTTGTCTTTAGCATCCTCAAGCTCGTAGTTGTAAGTTTCGTTCTCAACCTCAAGCCTTATCTCTTTTTCTTTAGCTACCTTAAGTTGCCTAGCATTTTCATTCACCTTATTGGCAGCATGAGTCAACTTCTCTTCCATGCCAATAGCATCACCCTCCTATTTATTAGCCTTGGTAAGTAGCACAACCATTTTGGCACGAGTAGCGACATGGTTCTATTTCTCTATCTTGAGTTCAACCTTGAGATTTTCAATGCATCTCATCCTATTAAGTTTATACACCAGCTTAGGCTAAAAAAAGTGAGGTATATTAATATAAGGCTCAAGTAGAGTAAGGGTACACGAAAGCACTTACTTGAAAAAGGGCCACTTCCATACCTTCAATCTCACCCATGGTCAAGTCTTCGATGACTTATATCCCTAAGTCTTGAGTAGTTGAGGGGTGTAATTTGGCTTGTGTAGATTGGGATGGGTGTTTAATGATGCAGGGAAGCTGGAGAAACCTAGCCACAACCTTTAAATCCTAGGGAGGAAGAGTAGGCTCTTTAATGACATTTCATATGTGCCTTTTCTTTTTGGCTTGGGCTAGAGCAATGTATTTGCCCAAGCTCGTACTTCTTTTTTTACCTTTTGAGGAGCCCATGCATTTAGAAGTTCCTGTGCTTAGGAGTGGGCAAAAGGATGGATGGAGATGGTTTTTGATATAACTATCCTCGAAATCAAATTGATAAATACGTACCTAAAATTATATGAAAATCGTTATAGTTTGGGAATAGTTTTTATCCGTGGGTAATGAAACGGGGTAGGTAATAAATAATACCTGAAATTAAATCAGTTTTTTTCAAACTTGTTAAAAATTTTAATATAAAATTAATGAACAAAAGATGAAGGTAGATTAGTGGTATCGAACATTAATATATGAGTAAGAGATTGAAGGTTCTAATATTTGAAAATTAATTTTTTTATTGATTCAATAAATATATAAATTAATTAAATAAATATAATATATATCAGGTACGAGCGGAGATAGATATCAGTATAACTATACCTTTATCATAACTGCTAATTCATGATCGAGTAATGCCCAAAATCATCCTCAGCCCCAAAGTTAGTTGGTAGAGTCTTATATCAAGGTAGTGCCTAAGGCTTGTGGATTATTCTAGTTAGAGGAGGGGTTGAGCTCGATCTCATTAATCCACACACTACAAAGCACGATGTTGTTAAACGTTATTTCCAAGGTGTAGGTTCTGGCAAATAATTTTGGATAGTAGCAAGCCTTTCCTTGGCCTCAAGGCTTAATATAATTATGAAATAATCCATACTCCCAATCACGAGCTTTATATCAACCCAATAACTTCTTATAAGCCTCTTGTCATTATTAGCTATCTCCCAATGATCAGAAACATAAAAAAATATTGTTCTTTTCATTCTCTAGAAGCACTACATTTATACCTCGATCTTGTTTAGTTGGCATATAAACCTTCCTCATGTTAGTTGGGTTTTGTTTCAACATATATGCATCATTAAACTCGGGTATTTTCCAACTCCACCTCTACATGTTAAAGTGAGACAAATAAGGTATCTCCACCCGATTAACTGTATTGGCATGAGCTGCGTCCTTATAAACAATTTCTTGATGAAAGGATACATTGGAAACTTGAGCCCGAGCCAAAGTGTCTTCTCATGAAAGGCTATCAAACCTTCAAATAGGGTAGCTGTTGTGGTGTTTTGCAACACACAAAAATCGTGCAAGTATACACGGTCACAAGTAATAAAGATTTGTAAGTAGAGTATCGTTCCCACGAGGATTTGTTACTATAGTTTGTTGAGTACTAAAATTGTATCTCTCTGATTTTATCCAAAACAATCGTTCATTTAACAAAAAGGTAATAAAAGAAAATAGGAGAACTCTAGGATTGCAATTCTTCACCAAATTATTCCACTCCAATCATATTATTTTCTTTGGATTTATATTTTTTAGTACATTTAATTTGTCAACCGAAAACTTCTTTTTTATTCATACATCTCTTCCGAGTTCGCATAAACACACCTCGTTAAATTAATTCACTATATCTCTATGAGAATTAAATTTAATAAGGTTCATTAAGTTCTAAGTTCTCAAATGGTCGCACATATAATTAGGGTATATTCCTATCCTTCATCATACATGTCATTCTATTTACGAGCAATATACACAAAAATGCCTTTCTCAAGTTTATTTTTATGCCACAAATCGTTTTGATAAAATTCAGAATAATCAAAAAAGCATTAAGCACAAAATAGAACGAACAAATCGAACGTCTTATAAATCTATCAAAAAAAATAATTAAAATCAAAGCTTCATAAATTTAGATCAAATGCAACCCTAGAAAAATTAAATTACTTCATAAAATTAAAATAAAAATTACAGCAAATGCATAAAAATTAGAAGAAGAAGAAGAAGGAAAATTAAAACATCAAGTAACGAAAATATTTGGCACACGCAGAACACAACAAAAGCCAAAAAATGGCTTCTGCGTGTTCTGCAGTCCAAAACCGAACACCACAAAAATTCTAAGCTAAAAAAAAAACTCTTTAACTCTATCATAATATCACCTATTTATAGCTAAAAAAATATATCAAAAATAATACATTTTTTTTAAACGCGTAAAAAAAATTATATCGAAAACAAAACCCCGACATTCCCCTTAAAATCTGCGGTCACGCGAAAATCAAAATTTTATTTTAATTCACGCGAGACAAGGAGCCGTTTCTGTATTTTTTTATTCATCGGCGGCGTGCCACGTGTCGCCGGCTCGATTCGCCGAAACAAATATGTGGACACGTGGCAACATCTCGATTCGTCAGCCGAACGGGCGCACGCTAGTAACTTGTCGCACGTAATCTAGGGCGCGCGAAACGAGGCAAATCTGATGGAATGAGTGAGAGATTCTCAAGCGCTAAGGCTCACCAATACGTGCCACGAGTCCTCTTGCATGATTCGTTTGGGCGGGAAATTGGGACACGTGGAAGACTTTAACTCACCGGAAAACGACACACGTGGTTCAACCGCACAGAACAACCCCCTTTGGAAGACGTGCGTCAGACACATGGGTCCCACCTGCACATCGGCCTGCGCGGCAGGTGGGCCCCACTTGGGAACCGAGCCGCGTGAAAGCGAAGAGTTTGCACGCATTCGCGTTGGGCTCAAGCTCGAACTACACGCGCCAATCTCAAGTATTGATTCATTGACGGACGGCCCACGCTGGGCGCAGCCGCGATTCGCGCGTGACTTCATCTCTCCCGGCCTCGAAAATTAAACTTCCATTAATTGTATTTTTGACCCATAAATTTAATCCAAATTACATTTTGCACTTTCTTAAATTACGCTAAGCCCCTTTGCTAATTTTTTTAAATTTAATTTTTAAACTTTTAATAATTATAATTAAGCCCAAATTTAATTTAAATTATATTTTCGATTTTTATAAATTGTAATTAAGAAACTATATTATCATAAATTATATTTTTGGACAGAAATATGAAATTAAGTACATTTTCGATACAAATTATTTAATTTTATTAAAAATGTATTTTTAGCACATAAAAGGAAAATATTAATTTATTTAACAAAAATTAACTAAATAT
Organism: Hippophae rhamnoides; assembly: GCA_033030585.1. Taxonomy (NCBI): domain Eukaryota; kingdom Viridiplantae; phylum Streptophyta; class Magnoliopsida; order Rosales; family Elaeagnaceae; genus Hippophae; species Hippophae rhamnoides. The sequence goes on along the minus strand of CM065436.1, from coordinate 455,813 downwards.
TAATAGAACATAGCAATTATCATTACTAAAATTGATGAAAAGAACTATATAAAATACAGTTATTAGTAGCACTATCCAATGCCTCTAGGATAGGGATCATTATGTTTATTGATTGAAGTGTGCTATACATTTTCCTAAGCCTCTTCTTTTCCCTTGGAGTTAGGCCCTAAGTTATCACTTCAGCATTCTAACCTTTAGTTCGACATGTTGGCTCCTTGTTCCTACTTTGTCGAGATTTCTTCCTACATTCTCTTAGAGTAGATACGTGTATGTGAGGAACACTCAGTCTGATGGTCGGGATGGACTATGATTGAGATGTTGATATAGTAGGAATCTTGGCCCATTCTTTATCCTTATAAAACTTGCTCTCTCCCATGATTGAGCCCAAGCTCACACTTTCTTCTTGATTTTAGTAAGTTGGATACTGAGGACTTCCCCAAGAATAAGATAAACTCGAGGAAGCTGAAGACAAAACTATTCTACTTGTTGCCCTAGTTATCACTTATGTATGAATATTTCCTGCAAAATGACAAAAACAGAATAAGAGAAAATAAGATACGAAGAGACAAGGATTTATCTAATATCGAGGAATGAAAATTAAGAAGTTAAAGAGTGATATTAAGGATTGACTTGAAAATAAATGACAATTGGTTAGGCGCAAAGACAAATCTTTAACAACTTAGTAGATATTTAAAATGTCAAGCTAATAATCTTACCACCCAAGCAAGAAAATGATAAGGTGCGAGGTGAAGTGACAAAGCCCTTTTTGAGAAAATTTGATTCAACCTTCTCAAAATTATGAAAATGAATGCCTTGCCTCCCCTTAATATAGGGGTCTTAATTTTCTCTGTCCAATTAACTAATAAATTAAAATATTTTTGAAGCACTTATTAGGGTGTGTAAAACCATTCCAAATTAAACGTGTCATTTCAACTGCCTTTTTACTCTTCCATGTTAGTTGAAGAAGCAAACTAAAAGAGTAGAATGACTTGATTTTTTGAGCACAAGGTACTATTCAAACATATGGCTTGACTTGGAGCCTGACCTATGAATAGCCCAAGCCATCGGATGTATTATTTTGGAAAATCCAATTTGTGCTTGTGCTTACAATGATAAATATAGGGTACCCTCACTTATGTAGGGTAACTTTCAATATTGAAAAGCCCGACCACCAAACGGAGCCGTCAAAGTGGTCGACACTAAATTAGATTTTGTTTTTACCTATGTAACCCCTAATACTCTGTGACGTGTGACATCTTTTTTATTTGTCCAATAAATTTTACATGCCATATGGCATCTTTCTATTCGCCAACATTGTTAATTTTTCCTTTTTCATCTCAGCCCTTGATCTGAAGCTGATCTTACGATTCAAATTTCATCTGAGCTATATATAACACCTAATAAACTCATAAACCCTAATGAGCCAAAATTAACATTTTTTTAATCAATTTTTGGAGCCAAGAAGAGAGAAAATTAAAAAAATAAATTAAAAGGAGATATAATTTTGGTAGAGATTCAATAAGAGATTGATATTGCAATTCAAGAGATTGATATTGCAATTCAAGAGATTGATTATATTTCTTTTTCTTCTTCATTTTTTATCAATTTTTATGTATTTATTAATGAAAAATATGAGTTTTATGAATAAAATTTGTTAATATATTAATCTAGGGGTCTTATGAACCCAATTTTCTATATGTGATGATATAATATTTTACCCCAATTATGATTTTTATTTAATTATATTATTTAATATCATTTTTATATTATTAATTGTTTGACCAACAATTGATCTATATAGGTAATTAAATAATATATTTAAGAGAATTATTTAATTGTTTGTCTTGATTAAATAACATGCATATGTTTTAGACAGAGATGTATGATTCTTATATATGTGATCCATAATTGATGAACTTAATGAGTAGTATGCAATTTAATTGACATGAGAGTGTGGTTTTGTTAATTACTATATGATGTGTAGTTTACTTGAGAGAGAAATACACGTTAGATTAGATTCAATTGATTAGCAATTATATTGGAAGATTTTAATGATTCACGTGTTTAGAAAATTAGAAGATTAAGTATTCCTAAATATTTTCTCATATATCTTCTTAGCTGTCAAATATTATTTAATTATTATTATTTATTTTTAGTACTTTTAATTTTTCTTTCTTAAAATATAAAAACACAAAAAATTAATTTTTATTTTTTTAGTTTAAAAATTAGTTTCTATAATCTTCATGAGAACGATATTTTTTTATTACTATATTATATGTTGGGATACGTATACTTACGTATTCATTAAACACAATTCATATATCCGATCAATAAAATAAAATGTGAAACAAGAGAATACATAGCATGCACATAACACGTCATACTAAATGTCCAATTTATACATGGTTCATACAAAGTGATGTCATGAAGAACAAAACACCATGAACATATAAATACAGTTCTTCAATTGATTGCAATTTGAGCCAACCTAATTAATCTTCTAATGAAAAATAATTTTTTTGTTACATAACAATTCCGAGCCATAAAAGTAACTTTCATCAATAATGAGAAAGAATGGAGACATGTCATGAAATACGAAACCAACCTTATTAGACAAAACATCACTCAACTAGCCAATAGTTGTGAAGTGTGCATTCATCGCGCCAAACACCAGCTAATGCTGGGTGTGTCCCTCCAACCAACTCACAATCTTGTGTGCACCTTGTAATCACCATCCTTATTCACCCCACCGATCATATTCGTGGCCTAGTGCTATTCAATACCCCTTGTTTCTTTTTTTGTCATCATTGTTGTAGAAGTTTTTTTGATACAAACCCAAAATGAAATCCAAAACTCGATACATAAAATTATTAAAAACATTCCATAAAAATTAAAAAGAAAATATATTATAATGAAAAACTAATTTTTACCACATTTTAATATCCTATATAGATAATTTTTTAATTACAAAGCTTAAAAAATATATAATTAATGATTATAAATAATCACATTCAATCATTGAATAATGCAAATAAATAAATTATATCCAATGTACTTTTGTCCCTACACTAAAGATAGGGTCACTGCATAGAAACATAATTAATTTAAGAATACCTTAAGAAAGATCTAATACCTATTATTGGTCTTGAAAATGATTTTCAATATAAATTCGAATTTTATTTAACAAAATATGTAGAAGCTATTGATATTAATAATTTAATTGTAATGAGTAGATTAGAAATTCATAACTTATAGCATGGAATAACAAATTGGAACCTTCAGGTTTAGAAGACTTATCTCTCAATTATGATGAACGAAACATGTGAGCTTTATTGCATTCTCCGAGAGAATTAAAAAAAATTCTATTTCCCCAACTATAAACCCTTATACATGATCTAGGTGTTCTCTGAGAACACTACCAAACCAATCAAGATACTGTTCATTCATTGTTATTGTTAATAATGTGGGTAAACAAATGCTAGCATTATTGTGGATATGTTTCGTTAAATCATATATAATTAACTATTATATAAAGTATTATGATATTTACATATTATAGTTATCCCAGATAATAGTTACCTATTTTCAATAGACATAAATCATACTAATACAATAAATAAAGATTTATTATAAATTTTAATTAATAATTACAAATTATTTTGATTTTTTTTCCATAAAGTCAATCCTTTTATATATACGTTATCATTTTAAGTTTAAATAAACATGAATAATAATGAAATTTTATATCTTTAAAGAATTAAATAAAACATACAAATAGATCAAATATATGTTTTTTTTATTTTAATTTCAAAAATAATAAATACAAACACATTCTCATCGGAACTCTTATCCTAATAACATTCCAGCATGATGACACACCTCAAGAAGATACCAGCTTGAATTCACTTTGCACATATTAGAAGGTGATCTACATATATTTTAATGATATTTCGTATATTTTATTTTTATTTATAATTAATATTTGTTATATTAATCTAAAAATTATTTGTAAAATATATATTATATTTTTATTATTAGAAAACTAATATATTATCTTTATAAAATCAATTTTTTCAATATTTTTATAAACGAATTGATTTGTATTATCACGTTTAATATGATTGAATTATATTTTTATTAAATACATAAATTTTAGATTATCATCTTTTTAAAATAATATAAAAAGAATTAGAACACTAATAAGGTGCCCTTATTTATTATTTTATTGAATGAAGATCGTAGCTTATATATAGCTAAATGTTACACCAAAACATCTTAACTAGATTTGTAGTATAACACTTCTTCGTCTAATTTATAATTATATATATTATTATATTATAAAAAATAATATAAATTAATCTTTAACAAAACCTATAACTAAACATATTGGCATATTATCAATGATAGGACATTCCCTGATAGGACATTCCCTTACTATGTACCGTAAAAATATTATGTGTCTTATAAACTATAAAATCAAGTTATATTGTTGCACTTTTTATATATCCGATAACAATAAAAATCAAAAATCAAGGTAATTAATTTTTTTAAATAATTGGTCTAAATAGATTATCATTTTTACGAGTAGAATAATGATTTAGCATGAAAAAGAATGAAAAATTAAATAAAATCAGATCCAAACAAATCCTTTGAACGTAAAGATAATAATATACAATATTGGGTAAATAATCCTCATGTATTCTCTATTCAGATAGTGTGTTTTTTAATTGGGTTCTAATAAGTTTTTAAGCATGTCTAACTTTGATTATGTAAAAATTAAACATAATATTTAAATAATTAAATTAATTTTTTTATTACATATATATTTCTATTATAGTTAACAAATATTTTACAAATAGAAAATCAATAAAAATTGATATTAATTTAATATAATAAATATTCTGCTAATTTTTTTAATTATTTTTTGAAGTTGAGAATAAATATTAGAAAAATAAGAATTACGGTTAACTTAAAACATAATAATAAACCAGACCCATTCGTTCATTTATTCACTCTCTCAAAATCTCTATTTGTTTTTTTCGAAAAACAGTAATCAGAAGAGAAGAGAAGAGAAGAGGAGAGGAGACCCCATAAAGCATGGTGAAGGTCCGCATGAACACGGCCGATGTGGCCGCCGAAGTCAAGTGCTTGCGCAGATTAATCGGCATGCGTTGCTCTAACGTTTACGATCTCTCTCCCAAGGTCCCTTTCTCTATAATCCTCATCTTATTCCCCTTCTTTACCGAATTTGTTTGTGTTTGCTTTCCCGATGAAATAATCAATTTCCTGAAAGATTTTTATATGTATGATATCCTGCTGCATTTGCTTAACTAATCGTGATGGTGATACTATTCATTTTGGTTTTTAACTTATGATGCTTGCTGAAACTGACTGGCTAGTTTATTGGGTGCAAGTTATGAGTTGATCTTCAATAGTTGATAATTGTGGTTCCTCTTCGTGTCTCGTTACAAGTCTGATGAGAGTCATTCTTTATTACCCCTTCCCCCTTCTAGCTCATGTTAATTCTTTTTAGTTTAATGTAGATATGTTGGAGCGAGTATTGCTAGCAAAATCTTACTATTTTTCTGTTTGAATGCTTTTCCAGACTTACATGTTCAAACTGGTTAATAGTAGTGGTGTCACGGAGTCCGGGGAGAGCGAAAAGGTTTTTCTCTTGATGGAAAGTGGGATCAGGTTGCATACCACTGCTTATGCTCGGTAAGATATCATTGTTGGCTACGAGGTTTCGCCTCCCCCCTGCCTTTTTTCTTTGTGGTTGGACTAGTGTCTGGAGAATACTAAGAGCGATTGAATATTAGAAAATTATGGTTTTCAATGGTAGGAATTGTTAGAGCTCTAAAATTTTCGTAAGGATAAAGCGGAGGGGAAAGAAAAATAGAAATAATGAATAATTTGATTCTCTTCTTCCTGTAAAAAAAAATATTTTTTTAACTCTTTAAAGTATGATATTTGTTTTTATAGTAGACGATTATGGAGATCTATTTTTGTTTTTGGTGATGAATTTGTCTTGTGAATGACTTTTTCCTTCTTGTTTTTATATGTGGCCTTGCCGTTGCCGGTACATCTGAGAATTTATAATTACTGACCAATTTTTCCCCCACTTTGGTAGGGATAAAAATAATACTCCATCTGGATTTACTCTTAAACTAAGGAAACATGTAAGGACACGAAGACTGGAGGATGTGCGCCAGCTTGGATACGATAGGGTAACAACACTACCTTCTCTTTCAGATCATTGCAATGGTGTTTCTGTCCTCTTACATATATATTTTCCTTAAATTTTTGGATTTGACAGATAATCCTCTTTCAATTTGGGCTGGGTGCTAGTGCTTATTATGTTATACTAGAGCTGTATGCTCAAGGAAATATTATACTCACAGATTCTGATTTTATGGTTATGACTTTACTTCGCTCACACAGGTTTGTGGCTTGCCTTCATTCTTGTTTACCCATGTACTGATATATGCATCCAGAAAAGAATTCTTACATGTCATGTTGGAGTCCTTGGCACAGTCTAGTTACTTATGGGTGAGGGACAATCATTTGCTTCTGTTTTTATCCTTGCATCACAACCTGCCAGAAATTCATAAGTTAAATTATGACCAAACATTTCAGTATTTATTTGAATACTTTGCTAATGCAATTTTATTAGTGAAAATAATTTATATGGATCACGGATGCAAAAAATCATTATGTTTTGTTTTATGGACATTATTTAATTGCTTGCTGCTCGAAGGAATCTCAAAGTTTAAGGGATGGTAAGGCATTTTACTTTGTAAAATCTGTTTTTTGATATGTTTATAACATTTTGGAGGCTTGCATCTCTTTTCTTGATAACAACTGGTATTGCATTTACCATCCTGATTCTTTTAAGATGTTTAATGTGTGAAGGTATTATAATCATGGTTTTAAATTGCTATTTTGAGGCTCGTTTTAGTAAGCCTCATCTATCTAACGAGTTCAGGCTTAGCCTCAAATGGTTTATTTGAGGTTTACGCCTTTTTCGGTTAGGTGTTGAGTAATGAGGCAATGAAGCTATAAGCCTTAGCATTTCTTTACGGTATTATCTTTTCATTGGTGGGTCAAAAATTCATAGTGACACAATACTAACTCTTACTAGGCTAAGAACTAGTATTTAAAGGCAAAACAACCAATAAAAATAAATAGGCATTTCTCCTTGTTAATATTCCCAAATTCACATTTTGACTTGTTTTTATGACCATTTCAATATTGAATTATGATTGTTATTTTATATATATTATTTTATGAATGTTATCTTATTAGTGTTTATTTATTCTTTGCTTGCATCGTGGGTTTAAATTGTCTCAAGACTCTTAAAATGAGGCTTATGCCTCATACTGTCTTGAGGAATACGCCTCATATTGCCTTGAGGTTTATGACTCACCTCATGCAATAAAAACGCATCAAGGTGTAAAACCATCTTTTAAAACATTGATTATAATCTTGCTTGCCTGGTCCAACCATCCGTTAAACTGTAAAATTTGATTTCAACAGGGATGATGATAAAGGAGTTGCTATTATGTCACGCCATCGCTATCCTGTTGAAATTTCCCGAGCTTTTGAGCGAACAACTGTAAAAAAGTTGGACGCAGCTCTTGTGTCTTCCAAGGAACCTGATGACAATGAAGCTAATAAGGTTAGAGATAGCATGAAACAGGAGAAAGGCAAAGGTGGGAAGCCTTCTGAATCTATTAAAAATGTTGGTGACGGTACTCGTGCCAAGCAAGCCACCTTGAAATCTGTTCTGGGGGAGGCACTAGGCTATGGACCTGCACTTTCTGAGCATATTATTCTGGATGCTGGTCTTCCTCCAAATACTAAAGTTAGTAAAGATAACAAGCTTGATGGTGATAAGCTTCATGATTTAGCCCTAGCTGTTGCAAAGTTTGAGGACTGGCTGCATGATGTCATATCAGGTGGCAAAGTCCCTGAAGGATATATCTTGATGCAGAAGAAGACTTCAGGGAAAGATGGAGTTCCGTCCGAAGCTGAGTCTAATACCCAGGTTATTACAGTAATCCTCTGATTCAAATAGCCTATAGGTCCTATTATGGAGTGTTTCCCTTTTTCATTTTTTTGCAACCAATAATTTACCTTTTTCATTGGATTGAAGTAATGATGTTCAGTTAGATCTTTAGTTATATGATACTGAATTAACATTTTCTGGATTGCCTTTTCAGATATATGAAGAATTTTGCCCCATGTTATTGAACCAGTTTAAGACACGGGAGTGCATGACGTTTGAGACATTTGATGCAGCTTTGGATGAGTTCTACAGCAAAATTGAGAGCCAGAAGTCAGATCAACAGCAAAAAGCAAAAGAGAGCTCTGCTGTACATAAACTAAATAAAATCCGTGAGGATCAGGTATTCCTTATTCTGCAAGTTATTTAGAGATGACATGTCAGTAAGCTTTTGAAGCTTTTTTTCCCTTCATGTGGCTCCTTGTCTATTGTGTGTGTGTGTGTTTGAGGAGGAGGGGGGGGGGGGGGGGGGGTTTTGGTCTTATATGCTTCCAGTTTGTCCATTTAGAGAGAAATTATGTGTATATCCTTGTCACATTGCGCCATTCTTGAATATCTGCTCTATCTTGCTGCCTCGTAAAATGCTCTGTGTTGTGATGTCCCTTGATGTATAACTAGAGTCTAGAAACTGACTTTTAGGTTCATGGACTTGAACTTAAAAGTTCACTTGCCTTTCCTTTACATTCTTGTTGCTTCAGTTGTCTATGTGGTCAAGATATCTGTGATATTCTTTATTAGACTTATGATTTTCAAAATTTATCTTGGAAGCAAAATTAAGCTCGGATCCTGTAATATATTGTCTTGTTTGCTTTGCTGTGTGTTAATTTATTATTACAATCCTCTGCTGTAGGCGAACCGTGTTCATTCACTAAGGAAAGAAGTGGATCGCTGTGTTAAGATGGCTGAGTTGATAGAATATAACTTAGAAGATGTTGATGCTGCTATATTAGCTGTTCGTGTAGCACTTGCAAAGGGTATGAGCTGGGAGGACCTTGCTCGAATGGTAAAGGAAGAGAAAAAATCTGGAAATCCTATTGCTGGCCTTATTGACAAGCTTCACCTGGAAAGGGATTGCATGACATTGCTGTTGAGCAACAATCTTGATGAAATGGATGATGATGAAAAGACACTCCCAGCAGATAAGGTGCCTGCTTAGGCTTCAATTTCTTCAGCTTATTCTCAAGATAGACAATAGGCATCCATTGTATTTCTCTTTTCTTCCATGTGCATATAAACTTGCTTCTATCGGCATCTAACCCGGTCCTTTTGCATTTGCACCTTGCCTATATGGTACTTGGATTTGTTTGGGACTTGTCTATTTTGAGTATAATATGTGGACGTTCGACATGCCTATTTTTCCCAATTTTCTATATGTTTCTAGGTGTTTGGAGTGTCAAGTTCCCACCCCTGACCATGTTATATCTGTTGGACACGAGTACTTCACAAACCATACCTACATATGTGTCTGTATGGCTTGTTATCAAATTTTTAACTACTTTTAAATAATTCTGGAAAGATAACAAACAGTCTGCTTTTTAACAAGTAATATCTTGCAGACTGGCTGGCATGGACGGCTTATGTAGGCAATGGATCTGTCATATTATATATCTCATTGCAACTTTTTGTTTAATTTTGTCTCAATATAACCATACTATATTGTCTTGTTTTCTAAATCTTTGGTGTGTGCCTGTGTGGCCTATGGTATTCACATGTCTGCTCTATTTCCTGGCATAGTTCATATTATAATACCATGGTGTGCTTTCTGAATTATCCATTTTCGTTACCCATGTTATTTTTTCATCACACTTTTGCTGAATAGGTAGAAGTTGATTTGGCACTATCGGCCCATGCCAATGCTCGACAATGGTATGAGCTAAAGAAAAAACAGGAAAGCAAACATGACAAGACTATTACAGCGCATGATAAGGCATTTAAAGCTGCTGAGAAAAAGACACTGCTTCAGCTAGCACAGGTAGATTATGTCAACATTCGCTTTGTACAAATTTCTATCATTTTGACATTAAATTGCTTTCCACTGAATTCTGCTGAGATGGGCTTCATATATAAAACAAAACAAAATTCTAAAAAATGTAGAAAATCGTGAGTAGGCTCTATATAGACATCAAACATTCAGGTCATTGATTTCAAAATTTGCAACACATTATTATATGTGAAAGGCTATTTTGAGGCACTTAAGGGGAGGCCTAAAAAAAAAAGTTCCAAAGGCTATAGCCTAAGGTGGTAAATTAAGGCTTGTACCTTTTTGATCTAAATGCCTTAAGGCTTTTACGCCTTCATGCAATGGAGGCTATAACCTCATATGTTTTTTTTTTAAGTTTGTTTCACGAGTTATCCATAAAATTTCAACCCGTTTTTCATTAAAAATGAAAATGTAGAAATTCATAAATAAGAAAAATAAAAAAGAATATTATAGTCTCACGAACAAACACAATTAGAATTTTTGGCTATAATTAAAACAATTCTTGATATAAGGACTACTTTGGTTCAATTCCAAGAGAGAGAGAACAGTAAACATTCATCAACTGAGAATCCTCTACAAACTCCTTCCTTTACTATAAGCTGTTAGTTGCTCAAAACGTATGCGTTTTGAGTTACATATTTACTAGGCAAGATAAGTTTTGAGTTACATATTTACTAGCCAGCTTAGCCTTCTACAATATACAGAAAAGAAGGAAATAAAATAACCATCAAACGACAAAACTGAGCAAATAAACAACATGGACTCTAATAAAATGAAAATATAAAATATTAGTAATAATTCCCTAACAGTTTACTCAAATGCCCCTGCATCAGTTTCTTTCCTTCCTACACCTCTCACCTTCCTTTTGCCTCTAGCTGCTCCAAAATTTTGCAATCACCAACTTACAACTTGGCATGTGACATTTTTCTCTATTTGACTATTTATATTTATATTTTTAATTTTGTTTTTCTTATATGCCTAAAGCCGCATCTTCTACGTTTTTGTTCTTATGTAGTTCTATACTCTTCGTCCATCATTGTTTATGCATTTGACATCTATAAATTGACATCTGAGCAATAGAGTTATAGACCCATATAATTTACCTTGCATTATTTCAATATGATTGAATTATATTTTTATTAAATACATGAATTTTAGATTATCATCTTTTTAAAATAATATAAAAAGAATTAGAACACTAATAGTGAGCCCTTATTTATTATTTTATTGAATGAATATCGTAGCTTATATATAGCTCAATGTTACACCAAAACATCTTAACTAGATTTGTAGTATAACAATTCTTCTTCTAATTTATAATTATAAATATTATTATATTATAAAAAATAATACAAATTAATCTTTACCAAAACCTATAACTAAACATATTGGCATATTATCAATGATCGGACATTCCCTTACTATGTTACCGTAAAAATATTATGTCTTATAAACTATAAAATCAAGTAATATTGTTGCACTTTTTATATATACGAGAACAATAAAAATCAAGGTAATTAATCTTTTTTAAATAATTGGTCTAAATAGATTATCATTTTTACGAGTAGAATAATGATTTAGCATGAAAAAGAATGAAAACTTAAATAAAATCAGATCCAAACAAATCCTTTGCACGTAAAGATAATAATATACAATATTGCGTAAATAATCCTCATGTCCTCTCTATTCCGATAGTGTGTTTTTTAATCGGGTTCTAATAAGTTTTTAAGCATGTCTAACTTTGATTATGTAAAAATTAAACATAATATTTAAATAATTAAATTAAATTTTTTATTACATATATATTTCTATTATAGTTAACAAATATTTGCCAAATAGAAAATCAATAAAAATTAATATTAATTTAATATAATAAATATTCTGCTAATTATTTTTTGAAGTTGAGAATAAATATTAGAAAAATAAGAATTACGGTTAACTTAAAACATAATAATAAACCAGACCAATTCGTTCATTTATTCACTATGAGTAGTGGCATGCTAATAGGTAGAGTTGCTCTATGGAACGCACATTGCGAATGTGACAATACTCGTGATGGTAATGTCGAGTGGAGATGTGCATTGGTTAAAGGTTCAATCAAGCATTAAGGATTTATAGGCTTGATGTAGGCTTGATGGCATGGAAGTGGGCGACAATGTGCTAAGATGAAGGTATCATGTGTGGGCTTTGGATCAAAAGAATTGCTCACTTGGGAAACATGTAAGTTTGTGAGGATGGAATTTTCTTGCATGTAAGAAACATTTGCATGATTGATAAGTTAGCATTAGTTTTAACTTGAGTATAGGTGTGCTGAGGAGAATTGAGCATATGTGGACAAGGGATGCAAAACAAAGTTGGCCTTTAGTGTCAATTTATCTATTCAAGGGTGTGTACGAAGAGACCTAACAAGAGGAATGGGAAATCAACTAAGTTTTGGTACATTTTTGGTATCTATTGGTGTAAAAAAACTAAAAAAAACGGAGTTTGGTTAATAAATAAATTGATTGGATACTTATTAAATGGGTAATTATAAACTGTATAAATTGTCACCTTAATGTATTAAAAACAATTGCATCACATAAACTAAGTATTCATAAAAAAATATTTATTATATAAAATTTTGATATTTATTAGTGTAAAACACTAACAAAACGTAAAAAAAAGGGTAAAAATTATATTTATTATATGGATATTTTGGTATTTATTGATGTAAAAAAAATACAAAATGGTTTAACCAGGAAAAAAAAGTAAGTAATTTGGTCGTCGGCCAAACATCCTCCTTTTTTTCTTATATAAAAAGATGTGTCTCAATAAAGTTTCTTCACATTAATACTACAAGGAGTTTGCTTGATATAGTATTTAGTCTGCTGATCAGCGATCATAACATACTGACTGACCGTTTTCTGCAGAAAAAGTTATTTGTTTTGAGCTTCAACTTTGTTTCTTGATAGTGGGGGGTTTAAATTAGTGAAAAGAACGACATCAATTAATGTAAAAATTGCAAATTCCATTTGGAAAAGGAAACATCATAATTTGGTTTCAGATGCTCTTATGGTTTAAATAAAGAGAATTTGTTTTTTTGGGAATTAGATTTATCTTAATTGCCATTGTTTTCATTCCTTAGGATATTTTGTTATTTGTAAGAATATTTAAATTGATTTAATTAATTCACGATTTGAATTAATTTGAATAAATCCCTGATTTTCTGTAAATACTAAATGCTTTTCTTGTATTAGTTGTCAATAAGTGTAGCTAATTTTGCTCCTAGAATTCAGATTGTAATTAGAGCAGTATAGCTAGGTTTTCTTATTTGTCTTGATATAGTCAATTATTTTGTACTTTAAAAGGCATTGTACTGATTCATTTGAAGAAACTGAAAAATCATTTGATTTTATTCTATATTAGAGCAGGTTGATACCTGACTCCTACCTGATTTTTCATTTGATAACACTCTTGATAGAAGGAACCAAATTGTCTTTGATTTAGTTTTGATAAAGCTCAATGTGCTTTATTCGGTCACATTGTACTAGGTTATTAGCAATCTCAATAGCTGAATTGTTATCACAAAATAGAACCATAAGCTCTTTAGGACCAAAATTAAGTTGACTCAGCAAAATCTTCAACTAAAAAAGCTTTGTAATAGTACGGTGAAAAGCGTAGTATTCAACTTTTGCACTAGACAATGATGCCATGCTTTAATTTTTACTCTTTTAAGTCACCAAATTTTCTCCAACAAATATAAGATATCATGGAATAGACTTCCTATCCGTCGTAGAACCTATTAAGTCAAAGTCAGTATAACCCGTGATATCTAGGTGTCCTAGAAAATAGATTACCTTTGCCTCGACAGGACTTTAGATAACCTAAGATTCGGTTCATAGCATCCATGTATCGGTCACTTAGGTTATGCATGAATGGGCTCATTACACTCACTGCATATGATAAGTCAAGTCTAATATGAGTCAAATAAATTGTAGACTTTCAGAGAATATTATTAGTGTTATACAGGCTGTAAAACTAGTGTAAATCAAGCTATAATTTAATTGTTGATTCCAGCTGTTATATTCCTAGATTAGTGGACATTTGTCTAATGTCTTATTCCTATTTATAGTGTTGTATTATAGTGTTGTAAGATTATCAGAATTAATAGAGAATAAAAAGTAAGAATATATTTCAGTTTATCTCCATCATCTCTCGTAATATAAACTTCATGGTATCAGAGCATTTCTGAAATCCAATTTTGATTTCTCACCAATTCTGTATCCAATTTTAGCTCAAATCTGTATCCAAGAACAGTACAAGCATTCCTAGAAACTGGAATTTTGCAACATCAGCAGAGCAACTTCTGCTCGGGTTTTTTAGTTCTCATCCCCGTCATTGCAAGTTCCATCTCTGCTCAGGCCATCTTCGCGAGCTATTACCCACAGCTTGCCGACCACCCAAAATCGCGAGACATCTGTCATCCAATCTTGCGAAACTTAGGCACCATCAGACCATCTGTCCATCGTCGTCGCCGACCATCTGGTTCAGTTAGTAAGTCCCACATCTCAGTTCCAATACGCACTGCATTCTGTTTCTATATTTGTGAGGCATTCTGTTTCCAATACACTGCATTCTGTTTTGTGATTTAACCTAACCGGCCCATTTAGTCCAACCCAGCCCATCCAGCCAACCCAGTTTAGCCCAGCCAAACTCAGTAACAAATTTCAGCCTAACCCAACTCGGCACAGTAATAAATTTCAGCCCAACCCAGCCCAATAATAAATTTTAGCCCAGCCCAACTCAGCCCAATAATAAATTTCAACCCAATCCAACCCATCGATAATAAATTTCAAATTTCAAATTTCAACTTAGCCCAATAATAAATTTCAACCCAATCCAATAATAAATTTCAGCCCAATCCACCCTAATAATAAATTTCAGCCCAGCTCAGCCCAATAATAAATTTCAGTCCAACCCAATCACAAATTTTAGCCCAACTAATCTAATAACCAATTTCAAATCAACCCACATATAAACCTCACTTAAAATAACACCAATGGCCATAGGAAAACTTGTAATTATTGGTTCCACAGAAAACAATCTTCTGCCCATCACTAGTCACATTAAATGGGCACAATTATCTTTAATGGTCTCAATCCGTCATGATGTTTATATGTGGAAAGATGAAAGATGACTATCTCACTGGAGATGTCGTAGCCTCGAACAAAGACGATCTGCAATACAGAACATGGAAATCTGAAAATAATATGGTGATGTCTTGGTTGATAAATTTCATGACAAATGAGATTGGAGAGAACTTTCTTCTCTACAAAACTACCAAAGGAATATGGGATGCCGCCAGAGACACTTATTCCAGTTATGATAATATTCTGAACTATTTGAGATCGAAAGCATACTCCATGATCTTCGTCAATGAGAGTTATTAGTTACCCAATACTTTAACTCTCTCACTCGATGTTGGCAGCAATTAGACCTCTTTGAGATTCATGAATGGACATGTCCGGCAGACAGCATCTTGTACAAACAGATTATTGACAAGAAGAGGGTTTTCAAATTTTTACTAGGGATCAATAAAGATCTTGATGATGTGCGCGGCAAAATTTTGGGAACAAAACCCTTGCCCAACATTCGTGATACCTTTTCCAAAGTTCGTCAAGAAGAGAGTCGTAAAAGGTGATGATAGGTCCTCAATCTATCATTTCCGTGACTGGAGAAGGATCTGCACTTGCTATTCGAGGACACCAACACTCTCATACTGTAGACAACCGTCCTCGTAGAGGAAGACCTTGGTGTGATCATTGCCGTAGAACTGGTCACACTAAGGAAACCTACTGGAAAATTCATGGAAAGCCAACCGATTGGAAACCACCCTCCACACAGCACATGAACAAAGAAAGTTATGGAAAAACTGTCTCCAAATCTCATGGAACTACGTCCCCTGAATCTGCTCTGTTTAGCAAGGAATAGATTGATCTCCTCCAGAAATTATTTGGACAGTCCTTACCCACATCATCTGCCACTATAGCTCAATCAGGTAACACTCTAAGCGCTCTTGGTGTAAAATAGGTTATGAGACCATGGATTGTTGATTCAGGTGCTTTAGACCACATGACGGGGGATGCTTCTCTTCTCATAAATCTTAAAACCTACCAAAATTGTCACACTGTCAGAATTGTCGATGGTTCAGTATCAAAAGTAACCGGAGTTGGTTCAGCTAAAATTTCAAACTCCTTTATTCTAGATTCTGTCCTTTTTGTTCCCACACTTGATTGTAATCTTGTATCTATTACTAAACTCACCCGTGATAAAAATAGTATGGCTAAATTTGTTCATAACCTATGTGAATTTCAGGACTTGGATTCGGGGAAGATGATTGACAGTGCTAAAGAATGCTCGGGTTTCTATCTCCTACGAAATGAAGACCCTTCAGCAATACATGCCCTCCAAGCTGTATCTGAAGTTTCTTCTCAGAATAAAATTTTGTTAAATCTTAATTCCAATAATGATGGTGAAATCATGTTGAATCACTATCGCTTAGGTCATCCTAATTTTCTGTATTTACAAAAACTTTTTCCTTCATCCTTTAGAAATAAAAATTCAAATGATTTTCAATATGAAGTATGTCAATTTTCAAAACATGTTAAAACTTCATATCCTCGTCTTCCACATAAAAAGTCACATCTTTTTTCATTGATTCACACTGATATTTGGGGATCTTCTCGAATCAAAAACATCACAGGGACACGTTGGTTCATTTCATTTGTAGATGATCATACTCGACTCACTTGGTTATTTTTAATGAAAGAAAAATCTAAAGCATGTCAAATTTTTAATACCATAATTCAAACCCAATTTCAAACGAAAATCCAAGTATTTAAATTTGACAATGCTAAAGAATACTTTGCTTCCACCCTTACTGATTATCTATTAAGTCAAGGGATTGTTCATCTAAGCTCTTGTGTTGACACACCTCAACAAAATGGGGTGGCTGAAAGGAAGAATAGACATCTTCTCGAGGTCGCTAGATCCCTCGTGTTCACAACTCATGTCCCTCAACATTTTTGGGGGGAAGCTGTTCTTACAGCTACCTATCTTATTAATAGGATGCGCTCTCGTGTTCTCATGTTTAAAACACCTATCAATACTATACTTCAGTCATACCCACACACCAAAATCGTGTCCCACATTCCCTTTAAATTTTTTGGATGTTCTGCTTATGTCCATGTACATCATAGAGGTAAACTTGATCCCCGAGCAATCAAATGCATATTCATAGGATATTCATCGTACCAGAAAGGATACAAATGCTTCTCTCTTATCACAAAACAACTTTATAATACTATGGATGTCACATTCTTTGAACAATATCCATACTATTCCAAACCTACCATTCAGGGGGAGAACGTAGGCAATGAATACCAGCTTTGGAATAGCATAACCACTCAATCTCCCACAAATCCTATCTCGCAAATTCAAGAGAGTGAATCAATGTCTCAAATAAATACTCTTAATAATCTCAATGGACCCTCAAGTTCTCTACTAATAGATCCAAAATTCTCTGTCCCAAACAATGATCTTCTTGTCTACTTTAGGAGAAAAATAACTCAAGAAAGAGCAGAGAACCGAGTATATCTTGAGCCAGTCCAGGAATCCAACCCGAGTACAGGCCACTCCGACAATTCACAAGGTAACATCCCTGAACCTTCTATTATTGAGTTACCTCCTAATGATTTGAATTTGCCAATTGCTATAAGGAAAGGAGTAAGATCTTGCACAAACCACCCCATCTACAACTTTGTTTCCTATAAAAATCTCTCACCAAGTTATAAGGCATTTATCAAAGAACTTGATCGACATGTGTTCCAAATTCCATTCATAAAGCATTTCAGGTACCTGAATGGAAGACAACTATTCGTGAAGAACTCAGTGCCTTAGAGAAAAACAAGACTTGGGAGATCACAGAACTACCATCAAGAAAACAAGTTGTTGGGTGTAAATGGATTTTTACAATCAAACACAAAGCAGACGACAGTATAGAAAGACTCAAAGCTCGCCTTGTGGCTAGGGGATTCACTCAGACATATGAGATTGACTATCAGGAGACTTTTGCACCTGTAGCAAAGCTCAACACTATTCGTGTTCTTTTCTCCCTAGCATCTAACTTGGATTGGCCTCTCTACCAATTAGATGTCAAGAATGCATTCCTTAATGGTGATCTCGAAGAAGAAGTCTACATGGACATTCCTACTGGAATTGAATCTCTTGTTCCAATCAATAGAGTCTGTAAACTTAAGAAATCCTTATATGGATTGAAACAGTCTCCACGTGCGTGGTTTGATAAGTTCTCTAAAGTTTTGAAGAGATATGGGTATAATCAATGCCAATCAGATCACATACTATTCGTCAAACACTTCTCCAATGGAAGAATAGTTATCCTAATTGTGTACGTAGATGATATCGTTCTAACAGATAATTCTACAATTGAGATGAATAAACTCAAAGAATTCTTTGCCAAAGAATTTGAGATCAAAGATCTAGGCAATCTCCAATATTTTCTAGGGATGGAAGTAGCACGAACAAAAAGGGGCATATCTATATCTCAAAGGAAATATGTACTTGATTTTCTCAAGAAAATTGGAATGATGGGGTGTAAACCAGTAGAAACTCCGATGTATTCTACAGTAAAACTCGGAATCAAAGAAAATAGTACATATGTGGACAAAGGTCGTTATCAAAGATTAGTGGGAAAACTCATTTACCTATCTCACACTAGACCAGATATCGGTTTTTCATTAAGTTTTGTAATTCAATTTATGAACAGTCCCACTGAAGAACACATGGAAGCAGTCTATCGTATACTCAGGTATCTCAAGATGACACCAGGAAAATGATTATATTTCAGTAAGAACCTCACTAGAAAAATTGAAATCTTTGCAAATGTTGACTGGGCAGGCTCTATAGTGGATCGCAGATCTACCATTGGATATTGTACATTCGTATGGGGAAACCTTGTAACTTGGCGAAGTAAGAAACAGTCAGTAGTCGCTCGAAGCAGTGCAGAAGCTGAATTTAGAGCTATGATTCATGGGATTTGTGAAAGAATTTGGTTAAGAAGACTACTCAATGAACTGGACTTCATAACTCCTGAACCTATCAGCATGCATTGTGACAATCAAGCTGCAATAAGAATTGTGAAAAATCCAGTTCATCATGACCTAACCCAACATGTAGAAATTGATCGTCATTTCATTAAAGAAAAGTTGGATGAAAAAATTATGGATCTACTATATACATCTACTAATCATCAAATTGCATATATCCTTACCAAAGCGTTACCTCGAACAATCTACTAAGAATTGAGTTGCAAGTTGGGAATGATTAATATCTATTACCCAACTTGAGGGAGAGTGTAGGCTTTCAGAGAATATTATTAGTGTTGTTTAGGGTGTAAAACTAGTGTAAATCAAGCTGTAATTTAATTGTTGATTCCAGTTGTTATATTCCTAGATTAATGGACATTTGTCTAATGTCTTATTCCTATTTATAGTGTTGTATTATAGTGTTATAAGATTATCAGAATTAACAGAGAATAAACAGTAAGAATATACTCTAGTTTATCTCCATCATCTCTCGTAATATAAACTTAATAAATCAATTTCCTTACTAATCTCTAATCTATCTTCTTATTAGTGGGATCTAATTAGAATAAATAGTCAAGCTGAGATTCTTCTTAATTGGAGTGTTTATGGGGGAACAAGCAAAGTTCTCAATTTTGGCTAAGAGATTTAAGGCATACTTCCATTGATAGATAAATAGTCCTTAGACCAAGAAACATAGGACCAAATGACTCACGATAGTCAATCCTATAAGTTTGAGCATATCTTTTAGTAGCTACTCTGGCCTTGTTCCCTTTCAAAGTCTTTTTGAATGGAATTTTACCATGAACGCTACATACAACCAACAATCTTCTTTCCATTAGGTAACTTGACCAACTCTCAAGTAAAGTTCTTATAAAGGGCATTCATTTATTTTAGCATGACAACTCTTCACTTGAGATCTTCAAGGGTTCTTCAAAATGACTAGGAATAGAAACAGAAGAGTTCGAAAGGTAAAAGTTTAGTGAATTTTAGATAAGAGATTATAAGAGACAAAGTCAAAGATATGATAAATAACATTGGAAGAGGGTCTAAAAAAGCCCAACTTTTTAGGTTGTTTACAAACTCGAAGAGAATACCTTCTATCTCGATTACCAATTGGTGTTTCCAAGATAATAGATGCTAAATTAGGGTTAGAAAGTACGCGAGTAGAAGAGATATGAAGAGTAAATGTTAAATCAGAAACATGTATCTTAAAATTAATTTTGGAAGATTTATTCGATGGTACGATAGTATCATCAAGAGAAGTAGGGGCATTTAGAGGTGTAGGATAGCAGGAACATCATGCTTCCTCTTGGAGAATTGTTATTAGAACAAGTTAGTTGATCTTTCCTTATCTAGTCCAGGTTCTCCCACTGGAGACACCCAAGAGTCATCATGTTTTATAGGAGAATGATCACCTCTCTTGAATTACATAGCTTTTTTTCTTCCGATCATAATTTCTCCTTTTCCTTACTACTAATCTCCCTCTGAAGAGGAGTTAGAGGAATGTCTTTACAAAAATAAGACACTTTCACAAAACTTAACATCCATAGAAGCATAGTATTTATTAGTGGGTGGATGAAAACATTTATATCCCTTCTACGTATTAAGAGTAATTGAGAAAGGTGCATTTGAGAGCACGTGGATCAAGTTTGTCCTTGCGTACGGCATGAACACACACATAACAAACACGCCAAAAAACTTTAGGACATAGGTTCAGTTTATAAGGTATATAGTGAAAAAGAGTCTGATAGTTAATAATACGAGCAGACGTTCGGTTAATAAGATATGTAGCAGTCATGACATTCTTTGCCCAAAAACATTAAGGACTATGCCTACTAAAACATATGGCACGAGCCATCTCAAGGAGATGACGGTTCTTACGCTCAGATATAGAGTTCTATTGTGGTATATAAGTACATGTCTGGTGGAGGATGTCATGAGTTTTGAAAAAAAAACAGTAAGATATTGGATCACAAACTCATGATCATTTTTAGAATGGAATACCTGAACTTTAGTATGAAACTGCGTGACTATCATATGATAGAATTGAGAAATAACATCTATAATGTCACTCTTAGATTTCATCAAATAAAGTTGGGTAATTTTAGTACAATCATCGATAAAAGAGCAAAGTTTACCAGAAGCAGTCTAAGTAGAGAAAGGGTAAAACACGAGCAAAAGAAATAAAACTTTTATTTGAATTAATTTTAAAAAGAAAAAGATATTTTTTAGCAAAAATGTATTGTTCACATCGTAAACTAGAAGTAGGAATATTAAAAAACAACCTAGGAAACAAACGTTGTATTAAGAAAAAGATGGATATCTTAAACGATAGTGCCATAATATAATCTTCTCTTCTTGAGTCTCTCTATCCACTTGAAAGTTACACTTTGGATTCCGTTCTCTTATCTCCAAGTATTAGAGGTCTTCTCTCCCTTTACCCGTGTCAATCTTCATATTTGTTTGATTGTCTTGAAACACACAATAATTAGGGTAAAAGGTTGCAGAACAATCAAGATTTTTGATAATTTTACTAATCGACAAAAGATTGTTAGAGTGATTTGGTGCAAATGAAATAGAATACATGGAGAATGTGAGTGACAATGTGACATTTTTAGCCACGCTAATCAGCATTGGTGTCCCATTGACAACTTGAATAGACTTAACAAAAGAAGATGTTAAAGAATTGAGAATAAAGGGATAAGAAGTCATATGATCAATAACCCTGAATCAATAAACCTAGGTGCTAGAAATATAAGAAATAATTACAAAACCAGAATTAGTTCCTTGAGTAGTCAATTGAGAAACATGTGGTATAAGGAGCAAACTGAGCATATTTTTTTTTCTCAGTGTTGAAGGATTGTATTGTCCCACATCGACTAGGCGTTCAGCTGTAGTGCAGTTTATAAGTGTGGGCAACCCTTAACTCAATGAGATCTTATTGGATTGAGTTAGGCCTTAGGCTTATATAACATGGTATCAAAGCTAGGCCCTGAGTTTATCGTGGTTTGTGGCATTTGTTGCCCTTGTTCGATGTGAGGGGGGGTGTTGAAGGATTGTATTGTCCCACGTCGACTAGGCGTTCAGCTGTAGTGCAGTTTATAAGTATGGTCAACCCTTAACTCAATGAGATCTTATTGGGTTGAGTTAGGCCTTGGGCTTATATAACACTCAGCAAGCTTATGTTTGAACCATTCTAGATAGCCATGTTTTTTTCAACGAATTTCAGCAGTGTTTGGTAGAACTGCAACAGATACAAAGTCAAGAATTAGAGTCAATAGTGGGAGGATTTGAACAGATTTTGTTCTTTTGGGAAATAAGGGCTGAGGATAACCTCATTTGATCGATAGCCCTTATAAGCCAAGTGTTAGAAACATAAGAAATAATTGCAAAACCAGAATTAGTCCCTTGAGTAGTTAATTAAGAAACATGTGGCAAAAGATGAGCATACTGAGCATTTTTTTTCCTCTCAAATTGCTTAAGTTTGAACCATTCCAAATAGCGATGCTTTTTTCAACAAATTTTAGCAGTATGTTTGGTACTATTGCAATAGTTTTAAAGTTGAGAATTAGATTTTGAGTGGGAAGATTTGAACAGATTTTGTTCTTTTGGGAAATAAGGGCTGAGGTCTCAAGATATCCTCATTGTCAATAGTGACTTGTCTTTGTATTTCACGATGGACTTGTGAATAGGTTTCTTTTAGGCTTTGTAAGGGAGAAGTAGCCAAAACTTGACTGTTAACTTGATCTGAACTTCGATGCAATTAACCTAAAAACACAAAATTGATCCTTAGTAGTGCGCATTCTCAATTTCTCAATATTATTGGAATGTTCCATATCATTAGACCTTCGATAATTGAGTTCCATAAAAGTAGAGTTTAATTCATTGTAGTATTCAGCGAGAGGTCGATTACCTTGACATAGTTTAAAGGACTTCATCAATTCATACACCTGTGAAGAATAAGAAACATTAAGGTAGTTTTTCCTAACTGCATCCCAAATTTCTTTTATAGTTTCACATTAAACAAAATGAGACATCAGCGTATTTTTCACAAAGTTGAATAGACGGGGATTAGGGCATCTTTAGCTTCCCACTTATTAAAGGTTGGGTCATCATTTGGTGCAACTCTTTTTCTGACAATTTATGTTTTTTCTCTACTAGCAATATGCATATCTAAAATCTTGGACCAAACATGATAGTATAATCAAATTTAATATTTAAGCGAACAAGACCGATAATGTATGGCTGTGGTAGAAATAATTTTACTGTTGGGTTACATTTCAGTTATAGAGGAAGTATTAGTCTTTAATTTCATACATGGTTTAAGTTTATAGGTAACTAATAATAGGAATTAATTTTAATAATAACCCACCAAAATTTTCATCAAAAAATCAAACAACCAAGTCATGGGCAGATCTAATAACTAAAGTTTGAAATATTGATGTCGCTCAAATTATCGACACTTAAATTTTATGGATATGTCGAAAATATTGTTGTTGTTGATGGAGACATTGAAAGAAATTCATGAAAATTATGTACAAATAATATTATGAAAACCTTAAAATTCTTTCAAAAATATCAAAACAATCAATTATTTATTTCTAATTAATTGTAATATTTGGTATACGTAAATATAATTACATTTCATATTTATTTTGATTAATAGATGAAAAAGTTATAAAATAGATAGTTAAAATATTTAAAATAATTATTTAAATTAATAAATTTTATGATTAATAAAATTAAATAAAGATATTTAATGGTAAATTATTTTAAAAAAATAAAGCTAAGCATAAATGAAATTTTATCGATATTATTCAATATTTTTTGACAATATCTATGTTATTAGTTATATTCTATCGATATTTTCTCGCCATCGATATTTTGTCGACATTATCGCAGACAATATGTATCAATATTGAGACTTTTTAAAATGCGGATATTGACGACAATGTCAAAGGTATTTTCATCTAATAACCCACAAACAGAAAGTCACTCTTATGATAACCCACATGTCCCAAACAGATAAAAAATCAATAGAGATCATAACCATTGTTACTCGAATACCTGCTGTTAAGAGAAAGCAGAAAGGGCAACAGAAAGAGTCTTCTCGTAAAATATGTAAAAGTAGAGAGGAGAATGAGAAAGTAGAAAATACTCTTTGTTTTTATTGATAAATATTAGAGATTTCAATTTCCTATTTATACATAAATCACGACACCAAAACTTTAGTTACAAAAACTCCTAATGAGACCCTGATTGCCACACGAAGTGTGTACAATGAATACGCAAGTATCGCAACAAGTAATATAATGATAAGAAAAAATCGTTCCCATGAAAATTATTTTATTAGAAACTAGTTTTTAAAATAAAAAAAATAAAAATCAATTTTTTTTTATGTTTTTATATTTTAAGGAAGCAAAATTAAAATAAGTAAAAATTAATAACAATAATTAATTAAATCAGATTTGGTAATTAAGAAGATATATGAGAAAATATTTAGGAATACTTAATCCCTCAATGTTTTAAACATGCAAATCATTAAAATCCTTCCAATATAATTGTCAATTAATTACATGATCAATTAAATCTAACCTAGTATGTATTCCTCTCTCAAGTAAACTACACACCATATAGTAATTAATTTAATCACTCTCATGCCAATTAAATTGCATACTACTCATTAAGTTCATCAATTATGGATCACATACATAAGAATTATACATCTCTACCTAGAAAATATGCATGTTTTTTAATCAAGATAAACAATTAAATAATTCTCTCAAATCTATTTAATTGTCTTTATAGATAAATTGTTGTCCAAATAGTTAATAGCATTAAAATCAAATTAAATAATATAATTAAATTAAAATTATAAGTTGGGTAAAATATTAGATTATTACATGGTAGAAATTGGGTTTATAAGATCCCTAGATTAATAAATTAACTATACATAATTGTGTTCATAAAACTCATATTTTTCATAAGAAATACATAAAAATTGATAAAGAAAAAAGTAGAAGAAGAAATACAATCAATCTCTTGAATTGTAATGCTAATCTTCTCTTTAATCTTCACTAAAATTGTATCATCTCTTGAATTTTTCTGTATTTTTTTTATCTTTTTAGCTCTAAAAATTGGCCAAAATTACGCTAATGATGTCCCTTTAGGGTTTAAATATAGCTTAGGTGCGATCTGGACCGTCAGATCGGCTTCAGATCAAGGGTTGAGATCAAAACAAACAAAATCAGTAAATTCCAACTAATCATAGCGTGATATGTGTCATACGGAATTTATTGGACGAATCAGAGCACAATGCGTGGCAGGAGATTGGTTAGAGTCAGCGCCACGTGGCACATCGTAATTGGCGGTAACAGATGGCGTGGCGTACATGTGAAACGGTTGGACGAGTAGAGTGGTGACATGTGGTAGTGTTGTTTGACCTCACTCCAAAGTCGGATTGAACATTTTGTTGGCACGTGGCACATGGTTCGTCCTCACACGCGATGTAACGTGATTCATTGTCCCTACTTGCGTGGCGTCTGCTTGACTTGCCCAATTAACTCATCTTAGATCACGTGGCAGTTCCTGATTGACCATACGTTAAAAATTTATAAAAAATTCTAAAAATTATATTTTCACTCCTTTTCACTAAAAAGTTTATATTTTAATATTTTTAACTCCAAAAATACTATTTATTAAATAAAACAAGTAAATATTAATTAAAAAAGTGCACTAATGACTCTACTTTCATAGAGTATTCAGACCCCTAAACATATATGGAACTAAATAGAATAATAGTATTTGTTTTACAACACTCCTTCTCAAGCTCCTCTCCTCAAGCTGGGGGATATGGATACTATCTGTGTTCAGCTTAAACAAATATAAAAGAACTTAAATATAATAAAGACACTAATAATAATAAGATAATAAATATCTTGCCACATATGATTGAGTAGAGACGCTTCTAGTTGAATGCAATGAGCGCATGCAGACAATCACTGATAAATAATTGGAGTAATAGTCACAGGGAATACAATTGACATATAGTTGATAACTTTCGGGTCGAGACCAAAGATAGAGTAGACCTATGAAGTTAATAGAGACGGTAGAAAATTCTTATGAGTTAAGAGATACACAGGGTTGAACCCAAATAGAATTTAGAGACAGACAAAAAAAGCCCTTTTCGGGCATAGACAAAATTAAAGGTGACAAGATTTTCCAATTAAAACCAAATAATTGGCTCTACAATTAAAATAATGACAACATAACTATGACGAGTCTGTTATAATAAAATGCTCTTTGTTTTTGAAAATATGTGATGCCAATAGATGATAAAACACAACCAAAACCCAACAACTAAATACTAATTACAGACATTTACCAACTCAAAACAAACCAATCCAGTCAAATGGAGAAGAGGGAAAAACTCAACAACCAGAAAATAACTTCTTTGGTTCAGTACTCCTGCATATTTACCCAAGAGGAAATAAGGAAACAAGTGCTAGTAGAATTCTAAAAGACGAAGACAAGATATATTTTGTTTCAATCACTTTGCCCCTTGATTATGTGTTTATTACCTCAACGTATTCAAAATGGTGGACATGTTTTGGAAAAGCGCCTATTGTAGTCAAACATACAACGATGGTAGACTGAATGGCAGCGATGGGGACTAGTTGATGGTTTCACCAATGGGTTAATGACAGCATAAGAGTTGGGTTTGTTTAGGCTCTGATTTTTGCAAAATAATATTATGGTAGCTGCTGTGAGGTTATTGTTTGGGGTGTTTATGTGGCTAGGTTTATTTTCTAAAGATTTTCTGATTTTTTTTAGTAGAGAGACAAGACTACGGGGTAGTGAGAACGAGAACATATGAAAGCTAAGTGTTGAGGGAGTACGAAGAAACCAACTTTGATACTATGTTAAGAAATTGGTAAAAATAGAAAGGAGAATGAGAAAGCAGAAAATACTCATTCTCGTTGATAAATATTAGAAAATATAATTTTCTATTTATAGATAAATCACAACACAAAAACCCTAGTGATACAAAATCCTATCGATACACCTAAACATCCAAGAAATTAAATAGAATAATGTTTATTTTCCAACAAGTGTTATTTTTTATTTTCTCTAATTTGTTTTGCTGTGATACAAAATTAAATATGAAAGCTTAATTTTATTCATTAGTTTAGTGGTGTATTTATAGACTACACATAGAACCTTATTTGATAATTATAAGTAATACTAGTCATATTAAAACTAATATGATTTATCTTAAAATAACTAAAATAAATATAATATATATACACACGTTAACTCTATCATTCATTGTTGCAAAAGAGCTAGTTAGGCAATGAAGTGAGGCCTTCTAAGCCTGTTTGCATGAAGATAACTCTATCATTCATTGTTGCAAAAGAGCTAGTTAGGCAATGAAGTGAGGCCTTCTAAGCCTGTTTGCATGAAGATGCATTAACGTCAACAATCAACTTTAGTTTTTATCGTCACCAATTTTAGGTTGAAAATGATGTAGGCATGGTTGAACTAATGCATGGCCTTTCCAGGCTATGGCCACCCCAAATTTTTTAAAAGCTATTCGTTTTGTTAAAATTATATTAAAAGCAATTTTATTTTATTTGATTATTAAAATTATCTTTTAATCTAATTTTTAGTTACTAGCTAATACATCCGATAAATAAATTAATAACTAGTTTGAATTCAGAAGCTAAAAAAGAGAAAATATAAATTAAAAAAATGATCTTCAACGGCAACTATGAAAATATGTATAAAAAAAGAGGTATTTTTGTTGAACATTGACTCTTAAATGATTTTCATCTAATAAAATTATAATTCTATTGCTAGATTAAAGTTTAGAGTATTAAACTTTATAAACTTTATTTTTGAAAATATTGTAAATGATCAATATAATTCAACCATAATTTTTTATTTAATTAATTTCCCCTCTTAAAATTTTGTTCTTGGTTCCGTCCCTGTAGGTTAGACAATGAGAAAGAACAGAGATAGTAGAGAGAAAAAATTAGGAAAAGTAGAGAGTAAAAAAGGAATAATTGGAGAGCAGCATTCTCATCAATTACAATTCAACTGTGATTATCAAGTTAACAACTACAATCCATAGAAGCCTATTTCTAGGCATTAGAAAATCTAGAATATTTTATCGAGATCAGGTAAGAACTGCCAATACAATTAGCTTCAATTTGAATAAAGTAAATAATAAAATTCTAACTATTCCAATATTCTAACAACTCTTAATTTTGGCCTGCATTACTTCTTTCGTTGCATAGCATTTTCATCATGCATTAAATAATGATGTGTTTTTTTCAGCCTTGGTTGTAAGCTACCTATCATGATTTTCAACCCCATATATTTTTAATTTTTATGCAGGAGAAAACTGTTGCCACAATATCACATATACGCAAAGTTCATTGGTTTGAGAAATTTAACTGGTTCATTAGCAGCGAAAATTATTTGGTTATCAGTGGACGTGATGCTCAACAAAATGAGATGATAGTCAAGCGTTATATGTCAAGAGGAGATCTGTGAGTAATGTTGTATTTCGTGTTCACAGTATGTTCGTGGTTTTTACCATATTATTTGGCCCTTGCTGATTGTTCATACACGTAATGTTAGAAAGATTGATTTTCCTCTTGCGTTTGACTATATATGAATACTAAATTTCTGGTAGTTAAACAATTTTCAACTTGGAATTCTTGGCTGGTTAGGGATGCTATTACTAAGGAATTGGGTTGTAAAAATTCAAGCATACATGCTTCTATTGATTTCATACTTAAAATTGTACTGGCATTAATATCTCCAATTTTATTGAGGAGCTTATATGACATAATATCTGGTTTCAACACTGATATGATTATTTTAACAGGTATATCCATGCTGATCTGCATGGAGCTTCTAGTACTGTGATAAAGAACCACAGGCCTGAACAACCAGTTCCTCCACTGACTTTAAACCAAGCAGGATGTTACACAGTAAGAGGCATTCTCATAATCTTTTCACAGTAATTTAGTGTCAAGACTATGCTTCTAAATATTCCATTACTATGCACGTATAACTTGGATTTTATGCTGTAGGTTTGCCATAGCCAGGCATGGGATTCAAAAATTGTGACCAGTGCTTGGTGGGTCTATCCTCACCAAGTCAGCAAGACTGCTCCCACAGGAGAGTATCTTACAGTTGGGAGTTTCATGATTCGTGGCAAGAAAAGTTTTCTTCCTCCACACCCCCTTGTTATGGGATTTGCCTTGTTATTTCGCTTGGATGAGAGCTCCTTGGGGTCACACTTAAACGAGAGGAGGGTGAGAGTTGATGAAGGAGGGATAAATGATGCAGATGAAAGTGGCCCTTTGAAAGAAGAATCTGATTCTAAATCAGAGGATGAAGAAAAACTTGCAGAAGAATTAGAAAGCATTTCTACATCTAAATTGGTACCAGAGAGCCTCTCTCAGACTAATTTCACCCATGAGTTCTTAAGTGCTGCTGATGAGTTAGCAGTGAATTCAAATAAAACGTCTTTCGGTGACAGGAAAGATTTGGCTGATGTTGATAAGGGGAATGTGTTTCATGTTGGTGGAGATGGAGTGGCTACAATTACCACGCAGCTTGAGGATCTAATTGATAGAGCTCTTGTCCTTGGATCTGGATCAACATTAACTAAAAATTACAAGTTAGAAACTTCTCAGGCAGAGTCTGTAGTGGAACAAAATAACGAAGAAAGGAAGGCAGCAGTGAGAGATAAGCCCTATGTCTCTAAAGCTGAAAGAAGAAAGCTTAAGAAGGGTGAGAAAATTAATGCCATAGAAGAAAACGTTGAGAACAAAGAGGAAAGACTGAAAGAAAGTTATCATCCCCTGAAGCAGTTTGAAAAGAATGTATTTGTTGCAATGCCCAGTGGTGGAAAAACGAGCCGTGGACAAAAGGGCAAACTGAAGAAGATGAAAGAGAAGTACGCTGATCAAGATGAGGAAGAAAGAAGCATTCGTATGGCTTTGTTGGCTGTGAGTACAAACTTCTCTGCACTGCTTGTTTATATGTCATCATTTGCATAAAGGCATTTTTAACTATGGACCATGTGCATCATTTACTTTCTGGCCAAGAGAGGAACCATATCATTTTGATATAGACAAATTTATATAACAAATTGGCAGCATTTCCATATACGAATATGATTTGTCTATTAAATATTTCTATTGTACATGATTGTCTCATATGCAATGTGCTCGATCAAGGCATATTTTAGCTGTAGAGATCCTACTATATGTT
This sequence comes from Hippophae rhamnoides, assembly GCA_033030585.1. Classification (NCBI taxonomy): domain Eukaryota; kingdom Viridiplantae; phylum Streptophyta; class Magnoliopsida; order Rosales; family Elaeagnaceae; genus Hippophae; species Hippophae rhamnoides. Next base: position 425,332 of record CM065436.1, on the reverse strand, counting down.
CTAAGTTGGAGTTCCGTTTGTTCCCAGTTTTAGTAATAGTACTTCATGCGCCGACTTTGATAAATAACAGTACTACCTGTGAAATTTCAGTCATCAGGAAAAGTACAGAAAGAAGGTAGCAAGACACAAGATGGAAATGCATCCCCCGAAAAAGGAAAAGCACCTACTGTTGGTATGTCTTACCCATGGTTTATAGTGTCTCACTATCATGAACAGTAATATTGTCAGTGTTTAATGTTTTAAGCCTTGATTATTTTTCACCTTCAACACATTTGCTGGCATAGAATCTTACTTTGTGTAATAAATCTCGAGATATCATATGGTTCACTTTTTTAGTAACATAAATCTTGAGATCATATGGTTCACTTTTTTAGTAACAGAACAGCTAATAATTATGCTTTAAATCTGGCAGGCCTTGCAGATGCTTCAAAAATATGTTACAAGTGTAAGAAGGTAGGTCATTTATCTCGTGATTGTCAAGAGCACCCCAATGATGTCTCATACAGTCAAGCAAACGGAGGATCTGAAGATGATGCTCGAGTGGCTTCGCATAGAAATGCCTCTGAGGAAGACAAGGTGGTGTTGGAAGAAGATGATATTCATGAGATAGGCGAAGAGGAGAAAGCGAAACTAAATGATGTAGATTACTTGACAGGGAATCCACTGCCTATTGATATTCTCCTTTATGCTGTGCCGGTTTGTGGTCCATATAGTGCTTTGCAATCGTATAAATACCGTGTGAAGATAATTCCTGGCTCTACGAAGAAGGGAAAAGGTATGTAAGTCATATTTTTATCTTTTCTCCTATCCCTTCTAAATCCAAGTTAGCACATTGTATATGGAAATGAAATGTAGTACTGATTATTGGTGCTAAGCATTAAAAGTGTATAGCATCCGACCAAAATATTAATGCTATAACTTAAAAGCACTTTCACGCTGGAATTTATATTAAGGATCCCATTTGGAACCACTCCTCATTTTGGTTTAAAGTGTTTAGCAATCTCTATGAAAAGTGCTTTTAACGTATTGAGAAGTATTATTTGTGCTTTTAAGAGAAGTAATACTTATGGGAGTAATTTTTAATACTAGCTCCCATCCTAAATTAATTACTAAATTACCACTCAAAATATTTTATAATAATTTTATGCCAAGCCTAAATGTTTCTCTTGAAAACACAACAAACCGTTTTATTTCAAATCACTTCCATTAGAACCACTTTTAAAAGAAGCACATCTAAAGGGGCCTTAAATTTGTTTCCTACTGTCTTTTAAATTGTGAGACTGATTTGTTTTCCCATGTTTTTATAGCTGCAAAAACTGCCATGAACTTGTTCAGCCACATGCCTGAAACAAGTAGTAGAGAAAAGGAATTGATGAAAGCATGTACGGATCCTGAGTTGGTTGCTGCAATTATAGGCAATGTGAAAGTAACAGCTGCAGGCCTTAACCAATTGAAGCAGAAGCAGAAGAAAGGGAAGAAAAGCAACAAATGAGATGGGATAGCTTAGCCAACTTAGTAACCATTACAGTGTAAAATTATTACATATGATTACTTAAAACAAAATCCAGTGTTCTTTATGAATTCCAGTTGCACTCTTCTACAGGAAGACCTCTAAAGCGGGAACCAAACAGCTTGCTTAAAATATTAGTTTCACAACTAGTCAATGTAATGATCATCTGGAATCGGGATCCTCACAATTTTGAAGTTTTTGAATGAAACAAAAATATACAGTATTGATTTTATCAAGATTAAATATATGCCATTGAAATTTATGTGCTTTACTTTTTCTCAATATGTCCACCTAATCCTAACGTGTATTATTTTCTGAATGTATCCACCTAATCATAACTTAGTATATTATTTTTGACCTGCGATGACAAATATATCCTTTTCTCTTTACAGATTGTCTGCTTCATCCATTTTCAAGTATTTTTGTTAAACAAAATCATCCTTAAAACTCATAACAACAAAAATAGTATAATTTATGTTTAAATTATATATTTTATTATTTAAAGAAGTAGAAGTATCATTTCATTTTGAATGCTATTCAAATTGAATTATGGAAAGTTATTTAATTAGATTTTTGTTTAATATTATTAAAGTATTAATTTTATTATAAGTTTTAAGTGTTTCATGTTGTAATTTTCTCTCCTTTTTCCAATTGGTTAATACTACCCGTAACTTTAAAAATTAAAATCCAAATAGTTTCAAGTTTATCATGCACAGATATCCTTGTAGGCAAGAATTTTATCAGTACTTTAGAATTATACTCCTTAAAGAAAGATAGAAATAAATGTAAAATATAGGTATGAATGAGAGAAGTCTGGGGCCAATAATATATGGGTAGGTGTGAAATTATGAGTTTATATATCTCATTAGGAATACCCACGTCGGTACTTTGGAGTATTTAATAGAAATCCTTCTGGCATATGCAGTTTGTTCCAAAGGAATAAGAAAAATACTTATGGATTAGGTTATGATCTCATATAAGCTTCGTGGTTGGGATGAGCTAAGTTTAATCCACTTTGCATTTTAGAAGCAATATCATTTGGACTTAAGTTTGAAATATTACAATTCTTGGTCTGAATGTCTGAGCCATCTCCTCTGACTGTTGACACAGAAGAGTCCGAATGGAGTGATATATCCCAAGCACGTATCTGAGATAAAGGCACAAAGCCTCTAAGTTCCACTGCCACAACTCCACCTTTGTATTCAACAACTACCTACATATATACAACAAACTTGATATGTAAAAGATCACGAAATGGGCAAACATAGTAAATAAGACATGCAGACATAGAAGCATAAATATTGATCATCAATTTTTTTTTTAAATTAATTATAAATCCGAAGCATTAAAGCAAAATAAATACATGGCTAAAGAACTAGAATAATATATATGGCTAAAAAAAGGAAATATAAATTAAAGCTTAAATGATTAATAAATAGGAAAATGGGCAGTAGAAGTCTCCAAGATTTTAGAGTTGGTGTTGGTAGCCTCTCACATTATAAAATATATTTTTTACTCCATGAACTTACGAAAAGGCTTAAATTAATAATAAATTATATTGTTTTAATAATTTTTTTAAAATTATTTTTCATGACAAATGATTAAAAATGCTATAAAATATGAATCATTAAAATAGATAAAAGTAAAATTTAATATAAAATTATCGAAGAAAAAAATCAATAATAATAATAATAATAATAATATTCTAATAAAATTAAGTAAATACATTATTTTTATTTTTTAAAAAATAAAAATTAATAAAATATTAAAATATGAAAAACAAATTATATTAAGAGTCGCTTTACTATTGTTAAAATATTAAGTTTTAATTGTGTTTAACTTCTTGATAAAAAATAATAATTTAATAAAAAAATATTAAAGCAATATTATTTGTTCTTAATTAACTCATTTTTATCAAAATTAGAGAACTAAAAAAATCTTTTATCATTTAAGAAACAAATACGTACTAAAGTTTAATATGAGGAACTTAATTGAATGTTTATATATATATATATATATATAAAATTTCTCGTTCATATTTGTTTTAATCAAATGATGTTTAATGTGTTTGAAATTGTGTTCTTGAGTAATAATATATGTGTTTAGATTTTAAAATATAAAAACCTATATACTTAAAATGATATCAAAATAAATAAGAAATTGAGTTACAATGACAACCAAAGAGATGAAAAATTATCTTATAGAAACAATTGTGCTCTATGGATACTATATATAGGCTTGAGCTTTCATAGTTTATAAACCAATTTTTGATTTGTCATATTTTTAGAAAATTTTCATGCATTTTATTTTAAGAATTAGTTACTTTGATATAATTTTTTATTTCTTTGTAGATAAATAAATATATGGGATATTCCTACACATTAGGACAAAATGAGATGAACAAATGAAATTTCAAATTAAACGGGATCAAATCAGAGCACCACATATAACCCCCACCGTAACATGGCACCCGAGTAGCAAAGGTGGCAATCAAGCATCTTCTTCGTGAGTTATTGGCTTTTTGGCTCAACATTCAAATGGCTCTCTCTAGTGGTCGATAGGCTCCCTATTCGAGAACTTATGCGAAAAATTTCATAGACACGTGATTTTATCATTTTTAGGACTCAACTATCCAGATTGTACCAAGGACTTCTATAATCCTATTTATATCATATAAACCCCAAAATCTACTCATTCTTAGCCATTTTTTGAAGAGAATTTGGGGACCAATATTGGGAGAAATAACCATAATTGTTGAGGCTTCTACCAAGGTTTGAAGAAGGAGATAAACTAACACAACATATAATGTGATAAATCACATACCATCTATCACCTATATGAAAACATCTACGAGTTGTACAATAATTATTACAAACAAAACATTTACTAAAAAATTAATAGTTTACAACAAATAGGAATATAAACTTAAATACGTTTATCATTTGAAGTATCTTTCCTAATTGCACCTAAGTTTCCAACTGTGTTGTCTACGTAGTAATCTAATAAAAGCGACATATGTCTTTCTGGAGCTCTACCATGATGTGAAGTAATATAATTATCAATAGCTCGATGTAGTAAACAACCTAAATTTGGGAAGCTTTCATGCACATGAACATAGATAATCAAACTATATCTCGATTTTAATTTAATTAAATTAGACCAACAAAACGTGTTTTCATAGAATCATGTTTAAAGTGTATCATTGATACACTGAACCAAAAAACGTTTTCAAAATCTAGTTTTAAATTTGCAAGAACTTCTCCTAAATATTTTAATTACATGCTTAACTACACCATAGTAAGACCTCGGTGAGCATAAAAAACATACAGCTTTTATTTTAAAAATATTGAGTAATTTCTTACAAATACTATAAAAACATTAATGCAAACACGCAACCCAAATATGTTAACTACACACTTAAACCCTAAGTTATATTTGTATCATAGAAACATATAAAGTGTAATTTATATGAGTGCTTGAAATATTGAACGATTAGTAATCAATCGTACATAGATGATGACAAACACTTTAGCTAAACTCAAAGACAAAAAGACTTACATACAAGAATGTAAATCCAAAGAAAACATAACTTACAATTTTTTTATTTCTTGTTGTATTTATATTAGCTTTCTACTTTTATTTTTATATTTAACCGTATATTGTTTATTATTTCCAATGTTAATTGTTGTGTTAGAATTTTAAGTGGTGGCCTATTCACTTCTTCTAGGTCATAAGTACCTATTAGGGAATTATTTATACTCGTTTTTAATATTGTGCTTAATCGTTTTGGTATTGATAATATTTCTCTCGCTTTTCATGAGCACATTTCTTTTGTGAAAATAGATCTGGTAAGGGAGGTAACTTTGGTCGTCTTTTATAAATATTTTTAGGAATCAATTCTTTTGTGAAAATAAATTTTTGAAATTTTTCTGGAATATTTTGATTTTCTTTGGATCGGGTGGATTAACTTAAAAACAATTTGTGGATGTACATTGAAAAGCCCAACCCAATCAGCGCACCCGCCTCTGTGTACCACATGTTAGATAGAATGCTATAACACATGGCACCCATCGTTCCCAACTCTTATGCGACTCGCTCAAGTGTGCGTGTAATGGACTACCTTTCATCGGCATGTCAAATCAGGCACATGCTCTTCACCACCCCTATATGGGTAGATTTCATGTTCTGATTGTGTTGACCCATTTTTCTCTCTCTGTTACATGTAAACACACGAATCTATATCCATTTTCTTTCATCCAACAATCCATATTTAATATAAGCTTAAAAACTTAATTTTTCTCATTTAAATATCCAAACAACACCCCCATTAAATCAAGAGAGCAACCAAAAGTCAAGAAAATTGAGAGATAAATTGAAGAAAAAATTCATCTTTGTCCTATTCTTGAAGATTCTTGAAGGAAGAATGAAGATTAATGTTTTTGTTTCCTTTTACTTAAATAATTCATCAAAATCAAATTCTTTTTTCTACTATTTTTTCATTAACGATGGAATATTTAGTTTGTTTATTAGATTTTTTGAATTTCATGGTTAGCAAAATATTTAATGTGATTATGGGTAACTTTAAAACCTTAGATTATTAATTAATTTGATTTCATAAATTATTTTAATTTCAATTCTTAACTTTTCCCTCGTAGTCTCACATTTTTTATCGTAGGGGTTTTTAAATCTCATGAACATTAGGGATAGACTAGATACATTTAAAATTAAAAAAATGTATGCATGAAATAATTTTTTATTATTGAATTTTGATTTTAAAACTCAAAGTTATTAATAAAAATATATACCTAATATATACATAATACGTCATTTTATTTTGAGAAATAATAAATTGTGTGAATTTTTTTTCGAAAGCATTGAACAAAATTATTTAAAGCTATGAGAACTTAAAGTATTTAAATTCTACTAACTGCAAAATGAAAACAAAAGTGGTTTATACGGTTTGATTAAAATATTTTAGAAAAAATATAATACATTAAATTTTTTTCCTTTCCTTTTAGATTAATAAATATATTTGAAAGACTTCTTTTGATTTTTTTGAGTCTTGTTTAGATCCATATAAACGAAGATAACCTGTAAATCAATTATTACCCAATCAAACAATAAGCACAAGGAAAATTGAAATGGAAACCTACCGAAAACAATAATCACAAATGAAGCCACACCAATATATCAACAAGGAATAAAACGAGTAGATAAAAGTAATAAATCAACACATAAGATTTAATGTGATTTTTCTCCAAAATAATGAAGCTTAAATTTACAACCCAAGCATCCAATCAATATTCCACTATGAATCAAAGAGAATTACAACCTATGCTAATCAATAGCCATTATAATCATCTATTCTCATTATCATACAAACATCACCCAATCTCATGTAATCCCCAAAATGCCCCTAAGCCTCACACTCTTCAAATGAATATATAATTAGATTCTAATGCTTATAATGGATTGAATAGGAGAAAATAATACTTTAGAGGAGCTCAAACCCCAAGAGTTTCTCAAGAAACCAAGCTTTTTTCCCTCTCTTTAATTGAAAAAAAAACGTATTCCTCATTTACCTCTCTTTCTCTCTAAGTGTTCCAAAGTTTCATTTGCCCTCCCAAATGATTATAGGGCAAAAATAGGTGCTTATACACACACGCCCTAGGAAATTTACCAAAATTCCCAATCAGTGCCAAGCCCCCATGTGCAAATTCTCGTGCCCTTGTTCATCATTTTGAGTGAAAACTTATACGCTCAATTTATCGAGTGAGAAGTCAATCGATAGACTCATTAACACTAAAAATCCAAAAATTGAATAAAAACTCCTCGATCGACTCCTATCTAGATCGATTGAACTACCTAGAATCCATTCAAAACTATATATGTAATGCTCTTAATCCAACCTTTGATACTTGATCACCTAAAATGGTAATCAAATATCCTTCATGGATTTGCATCACACATTACAATTCTCCACCTTGATGCCAATCCTTGGAAATAACCATTTTTGGGTCCTTCACCACCTTTCAACTATAATAAATAGATGGGTCGCCTTCATTAAGTAACAACATTTAGTCAAGGTACCAAGTTCAATATCCGTTGAGTCTTCAACCATCTGATTTATCACCACCTTCATCTCAAAGTATTCTTCAATAGCCTCCCAAATCAAATGCATTAACCATGAAGCTTCATTCACATCCATCAGCCCGATAACACATAACCAACGTTAACCATATCTTCAAGATACATCAACATCATGCTCATTACATATCTTGAGTTTCTCACATCAAGTGAATCCAAAAACTTTACCATCTCCACATTAACAATAATAGGAGATAATGAAATATACAAGCTAAAGTGTTAAGTCATGGTACTTTTTTTTGGTACAAACTCCACTCCATTAACATTGCCTCGTATCCCGCCAAATCAAGCTTAAGTACATCATCCTTTAAGATGCTCTCTAAATAGTATTTATTATTGCTTGCATGTCTAAGAATAAGTACTTGGGCTTTGTTATCATACATAGAACTCCCTTTGTCATCTATAGCCTTATGTCATATGTGGATATCCTCCCTACTCATAGCAACTCTAGAAATCATCAACTCCATGCATAATACATAGGTGAGGTATAACCTCCCATGATCCATTTTGTCGCAATGAACTCTATTTCTTGCTACGGAGCAATCACCAACTAGCCTAGATGGCATGGCTTGCACAATGTTAATTACTTTCTTTATATTTTTTTGAGAATGTTCTTTATCATCACTAAGTCTTTCTTCCAATTGTTTATGCACCTCTATGTACTAGATTTTTTTGTGCACATTATAATTTCCCTACCTCACAAAAAACTCGTGTGGTAAAACTTGGTGAGCTAATGGAATCCTTGAAGCTGACTTGTGCAAACACCACGTCCTCTTCAAATGTTACATCCCTACTTATGATACATTTCTTGCTATCATTACACTAGAGCTTATAACCATTAACACCACTTGTATAACCCAAGAAAAAACATTTCAGTACCCTCTTCTCCAACTTCCTATACCCAACATGTGCATAAGAAACACAACCAAACACTCTTAGATGGTCATATTTCACTAGATGTCTAATCCATACTTATTTTGGTGCCATGAAGTCAAGAGGCACTAATGTGCATTTATTAGTAAGATACCCAACTATAGGAACAACCTCCCCTAAAATCTTAGGAGTAAATTGGCACCATAAAACATATGCTCAACTCTTTTTAGAATAGTCATCGTTAACCTTCCTACCAACCCAAACTATTAAGAAATCTTAGGAACATTCTTGTGCCTAATAAAGCCATTCTACATAAACCAACAAAGGTTTCGCAAAAAAACTCCAAACCATATTCTATTATAAGGTTCTTCACCTTTATCTAGGTTTGGTTCTCAACACGAAACCTCCACTTTTCAAACTTATCTAAAGATTCATCTCTATTTTTCATTAAATATACTCAAAGTCTTATATAGTAGACATCAACAATAGAAAGAATATATTTAGCACCACTCATTGATGATATCTTCTTTGGCCCATGTAAGTACACATGCACATACTCCAATATTTTATCTACCTTGTACCTTGCCAAAGATAATGACACTTTCTTGTTAGTAACAATTTCACAATGATCATAGAAAGTCATCCCATTAACCAAACTATCACCAAGAGATTTCCTTTCGTTTAGTTCCTTTAACTCTCGAGCACTAATGTGGCCTAACCTTTTATCCCATCAATTCATATTCACTTCAGTGTGGGTACTCATACCATCTTCAGTCTCTGGAATACAATTAAGAATATACAATATACTTCTATATACTTACCACAAAAAAGCACCAACTAGCCCTTGCACATTTTAATTTGATCACATTCGCATTTGAAATTAAAGCCCATTATATCCAATATACTCAAGGAGATGAAGTTATTCTTCAACTCCAAAACATGTAACATATTCCTAAGAATGAACATTGAACCATCATCTAGGCAAAGATGTACTATGCCAATGCCCACAATTTCACACTGACAATTATCCGAAAAATTTGTAACACTACCTTTTAGTGATTTGTCATCGATAAACCAACTCCTATGATGTTTAAAATGGTATGTGCACCCCGATTCCAAAACCTATATGCCATAATCTCCACCATTCACCGAACTTTCAAGTACTTTGACATAGTCACAAATTATCTCCCCATCCATCACTAAAGTTCTTCCACAACTTGACACATACGTCTTTTATCCTACCCTTTTAGGGAAATATCTTCTAATGACACCATGTTTTTGATAATGATAACACCTTAAATTCCTCTTTGCTCCTTATGACTTAGACCGATAGTGAATCTTATCATTCAACTCTTTGCCTTTTATCACCTCCACAACCATAGGTAAATAATATGTCACTTCTACTATCGTCACCGAGATGTAAACCTTCCGTCTTAATCTTTAAATCACATATTCTCAAGTGAGAGATGACTTGCTCCAAAGAATTAATCTCTTCCATACTTGAACCCTTTCTTCACTTCATAATACATCTCTAGTAGACTATGTAACAAGAGATATACAAGATCCTCATCATTAGGATCTTCTTGAATATTAGCCAAGTCACTAACAATTCTCTGAAAATCTTTAAGATTAGACTTCAAACCTTTTAATATATCCAACTTGGAACAAAATTTTTTTTCTTTTAGATGGAATTTTTGAGATAAAGTCTTTTGAGTATAAATCTCATCCAATCGCTTCTATATACCCTTTACGATAACCTCACCTTACACCTCACAAGTCACATCATCATGCAAGTGTAAATAAATAGGGGCATAGGTGATCACTTCCAATTCTTTTTTTTTTTTTTTTGAAAATTGGTGAATTTATCTGAAAATTATGGATTACTTTTTAAGGTTAACATTACTTTTTATTGAATCAAAATGTTCTTTATCTTTGCCTTTCATGTGTAAGAGTTATCAGAACCATCCCATTTCTCTTTCACAACTTTACTTATTCAAACAAATTTCCAACAACCTTCACAAAACTCCACAAAAAACCATGAAATTTAACATTACACAGACAAACCCAACCAAAACATTGAGATCTAATACCACTATATTGTAATTTTCATGAGTCTTGCTTAGGCTTACACAAATAGAGATATCTTGTGAACCGATTATTACTTAATCAAACAATGAGCACATGGAGAACCATAATGAAAATCAACCAAAAGCAACACTCATAAACATAGATACACCAAAATAATGACAATAAATAAAATAAGTAAAGGAAAACAATAAATCAATATATAAGAGTTAACATGGTTCTTCTTCAAAATAATGAAGCTTACATCCACAATTCAAGCACTCAAACAATATTCCACTATGAATCAAAGAGAATTACAACTTTTGCTACTCAATAGCATTACAATCATCTACTCTTATCATCACACAAACATCACCTAATCTCATTTAAGTTCCAAGAATATCCATAAACCTCACACTCCTCAAATGGAGATACACTTATATTCTAATGCTTATAATGGATTTCATATGAGAGAACAATACCTTAGATGAGCTTATATCTAAATTATAACTCAAGAAACACTAAGCTTCCTTCCTTACCTTCAATGGAGAAAAAAAACCCTATTTCTCACTTTTCTCTCTTTCTCTATAAGCTCTCCAAAGCTTCATTTTCTCTTCCAAATGATTCTAGGGAACAAAGGGATACTTATCGCTCTAAGACATTTACCAAAATACCCAATCAATTCCAAGCCCTTATATGTAGATTCTCATACACTTGTTCGTCATTTCGTATGGAAACTTACAAGCTCAATTAATCATGTGATGATTAGATTGATCAACTATTTAAAACTGGGAATCCAAAAATTGAGCAAAAACTCCTCAATTGGTGCACGATCGATTCTCCATTGATCGATCAAGCTATCCAGAATCCATTCAAAATTCCATATGCAATGCTTATGGTCCAACCTTTGATGCTTTCTTACCTACAATGGTAATCAAGTATCTCCTATGGATTTACATCACACATTACAAGACTAAAAATTAGATATGAAAAAATAGAATGTTTAGGAAGAAATTAGTTAGTTCTTGACATTTTAGCTATTTTTAGGAGCTACAAAGTCTTTTCTCTTCTTTGTTTAGAAACTTTTTTACTAAGAAATATATTAATATGATTGTAGATAACCATTCTTTTAAGACTATGGGTGGCCATGGCCTCTTATAACCACTGAATGGTCCTATCTTTGGTGATAAAATAGTTTATTGTATGTATATATTAATTACAAAATCATGAGTTTGGTATGAAATTATAATTATTAATTCTTGTGATCGAATTGTCAAATTATGATTGCTATTGCAATTAGAATTTAATGCTTAGGTTAAAATTATCAACAATTTAATCTTACGTATATTAGTTATTACATTTTTAGATCATAATGCAATAAAAGAATTAAATCTAGTAATCATAATTATAAGTCGTTCATGATTTAGGTTGTAATGCTTCAAGTAGAGGTAGAAAAGACTTTTGATCAATTCTATGCAAGAGTAGATTTGTTAAGGAATTAGGAGGGGCATATGCCCCTCTTTTTCTAAACAAAAAAATTAGGTGTAATATATATAGAATGAAATTGTATTCCTCTTAAATTTTGAATTTTAGTCTTTTATCATCTAAAAAATCATTATAAATTTAATAATTTTAACATATTTACACTCAAATGAGATATATATAAAATCTTTATTCATAAAAAATCAAGAAATAATTGAAAAATATTTTTTGTTGTTTTATACTTAATCCTACATCTGCTACTAACTTTATATAAAACTTAATGACATAGTAAACACCTCTTATAATCTTGGAAAACCTATTCCTAGATCTAAAGAAGGTGAAAATTAATGTTATGATTTGTCTTTTTGAAATATTTTAGAATAAGATCACGACCATAGAGGAATCAAAAGATCAGGATAATTTAAACGTAAATAAATAAATAAATAAGGTCTTGACAAACCTATGAGATCCCCATATTTTTTGTAGAAAAAGAAAAATTGTTGAAAAGAGCATAGGAATTTCTCTTAGTTCTATCAAGAGTAAACAGTTTCCTAAAGAAGATGTTTATTCATCCGATGATGAGACATAAGTTAATGAGGAATAAGTTTCATTTTTGGCAAATAAATTTACAATGTTCTATCACAATAAGTACAAAAAGAATCTAAATCAAGAAAAAAGCTCTAACGACAAAGAGTACTTGAGCTAAAGTGGATCACTATTATGGAAAATGAAAAAGAGTACTTGAATTACTCTTTAAAGAAACTCTTAATGAAGACCAAGATGTACTTCAGTCAACATTGAAAAATATTGAATGCAAGCTATGCCTTTCTCAAAACTTCCATTTGAGAAAAAAAAAAGATTTTATAAATGCTTTTAAGAGCAACTAGTTCGATCTTCAATTTGAATTAGCTGACCAATAACAACCGTGAAGAAGCTCATGATTGACAATAAAAAATTGGATGAAATTTTGAGTAGCATCAAAAGCTTTAGTGATAAAATAGAGATTGGATTTGTTGGTAAGTCTATCACTTATGACAAAACGACCCCTTCTCTTTATTAAACCATTTTTGTTATCATTTTCTTGTGAAAAATATAACATCTGTATTTTTATTGTGTATTTATCGATCCCTTATACGATTGATCAGTGATGGAATCAATATCATATAAAAACTTAGAGTACATTTTCATGATTATGATTTCACACACACATTTACTTAATATTACATATAGGTATCTATTTGTAGATTTTACTTAATATTACATATAGGTATCTATTTGTAGATTTTTGTTTGATGGGTTATATTTATCTTTGAATTGTTAGAATTTTATTAAGCATTAGACAAATTTTTTTACTAGTCGTTGGAGAATTTCACCTCAATATCCATCGCTTAGGTTTGATGAGTATAGGTAGGCATAGCTTTTAGTTTGAAAAGGTATTACGCCAAGTAGGTAATAAAGCCTCAGTGAAGTACTTGTCAAAAAGGTCAAAGAAAGCCCTCTGAATTGATAAATAATTGATAAATACCTCCATCATTAATGAATTCTAAACTACAATTTTTTGGAAACATGATGTTGCAAAATATTTTCCAAACTTGTTTAATTTGATCGAGTTTTTGACACTTGTTCAACAAACTTGTTTTTGGGTGGGATTAATTTTGAAAACAAGGATTAGCCCAAATCATAGTTTAGCATGTTAGGTACTTTGGCATTTGCATATTCTTACCTTGTTAGGGTTCACTTGATATTGATTCGTTGGAGATTGATTATTAATCACAAATGTTAAAGCATAAACAGACAAACACTTCTTGATATGAAAGTCGATGTGTTGACAAAGCGAGCAACAATAGAAGCAGTTGAATGACTAGTTGCAATTAGTAGAGGTATAGCCTTCTATGTCTATGTTGTATTACTGTTTTCTAAGTGAATTTGTGATGTCGATAGTTACGTTGCAAACCGTAGATGCTTTCACATATACATGGAGTCTATGTAATTTTACCATGTTATATTTTCTATGTTTATATGCTCACATGTTTGAAAGTACAATCTTGATTAATTGAATATGTTTTATACATAAGAAGTTTTGAAAGGATTGAAAATTGTTTTCACTTTCTTGTTATTGTATTTATATTGCCTTTTTTCTTTCATTTTTATATCTGACTATATATTATTTATTACTTTCATCTTTAAATATTTTGTACAAAATTAAGTGGTAACTTATTCACACCCTATAAGTACTTATTATGAAATTTCATGCTAGTTATATTACAATCTTTTTAAGTCATTCTAAACTATCCATATAGAAAAGAGTTCTTGAATTCTACACTAAAATTTTGAAAAAAATTCTGTACTTAGTTGAAAGCCAAACACTGAGATTTGTGAGACAAAGAATTTCAAAGGTTTTGTGTTGTGTTATACATAAATGGTGCATACATCAACTTTTGGGGAAGTTTAAATATTTCTATGGTCAATTTGATGTACAAGAACGCCTACTTGTTCCATTCGTGATTTATTGGAAAAAGGATTTAAAAGATCACGGTTTCACTTTCTTTGTAGATTTAAAGATATCAAATTATTTTCTTTATACTAATTAAATTATTAACATCATAATAATCCTATGAGTAGAATTTTTATAACTTATTTATATAAATTTCTTTCGCTGTTACAATAAATATTTGAAATTTATTCGTAAAACTTTAATTTTTATTACGAAAAGTATTTTCAAAACCAACATGTTTTAACAGTTTCTTAATAAATGGTTTAAACTTTGTACATGTCTCAATACACTTCAAACAACATTAAAAAAATGGAAGGTATAGCTTCCAAAAAGTTTACACCATTCATCATGTCATGAAAGAATCTTTCACATAAACATGTGTTTTTGTACATTTCATGCATCTCTTTATTCAAAATTAAGTCACCCTTATTATATGTGATTAAGTTAGTGTCATTCCATTTATTAGCATGTGTACTTAAATAATTAACAATCACATATTTTAAAAAATCACTAAGACACATGTTAACATAAACATTATCTATTAGGTTATCAATAACATTTACTCTAAAAAAATCATTAACGTTATTAAAATTTGAAATTTTAATTTCTTTAAAGACATTGCATGCTACATTTTTATTTTACATTTTCATAATGAGCTCATATTCTTGTAAGTCAATGAGTGTATTTTGATGGTTAAGAATAGAATATGAAAAATAATAATAATATTACAATTTCCTTTATTCCACTTTAATCAAGATATATATATTCTCAATTATTTACAATATCATGGATGTGAATTCAACTTCACCAATTGCTACCTTCTTTATAACTAAATGTAACAGGATTGAAATGCCATCTCTTTTATAAAAAATGGATATTTTCAATGTTAGATGTCAAAGTGTGCCTTAGGCAAAGAAATAACCAATGATTGAAATGCTTTGTTGACACATAAGCTTAGTGCTTCTTACTTTTTTTTTCTTTCTAACGTTACTTACTTGTCTTTTTTTTTCTCTCTTCTTTAAATAAGATAAGGAAAGTTAATTTATCTTAATTTATTTTCTCACTATAATTTATAATTTATGTGACAAATATTTATTTATAAAAAAAATGTATCTACCTAAATGTGACGTTCTTCTTAATTTTTTTTATTTTTATTTCTTCTTAAGGAAGAATTGTTCCATATTTCATTCCTTTTTAACTTTTTTACATAATTTTCATTCATATTATAATTTTAATTTTAATTACATAACATAACTCTAATTTACATATAAAATTTTATTTTAATCTCTTAAAAATATATATAATTTTCATTCATATTATAATTTAAATTTTAATTACATAACATAAATCTAATTTATATATATAATTTTATCTTAATATGTTAAATATATATTATTTTTCTTATAATATAAAACAACATAATTGTTTTTTTAAATGTTTTTGTAAAAAACATTTTCTTAAAAATTAAAAATAAAATTATATAAATAAACTGTTTATATATACCCAAAAATTTCTTTAAATCTATTAGTTAGAGCTTATATAAAAACTCTCCTTCAAAATTTGAACTCCAAACCCACCATACCCCACTTCCTTTGTTTTTCTTTCGTTTTACAAATGTTTTTTCTTCTATGCTTTTTAAAAAATAAATTACATTTCCAATTTTATTCTACCTTCTTTTTTTGCAATTTTTCTTTTCTTGAAAAAATTTATTATTTTCCATATTTGCAACTTTTTTATATAACATTTTATAAATAAAGATAAATATGTATCTCAATTTATTTAACTATTGAACATATATTTATTACAAGTTGTCTATAATAATTATAACTAACACATTCATATTATTTGTGGAATATGTGAATAGATCATTAAAATACGTTATAATGAGTTTTTTTCTTTATCAATTTATAAAAATACCTATTTTTTTAACAAATATAGAAACATGTTAAATTATTAAATGAATAGTGTTTAAAATAAATTTGAACAAGTGTTCAAATTCAACATATATTTATTGAAACAAAATATTTTTGAACATATTTTTCACTTATTATTTTCAAGTATTTTCCATAACTTATTTATCTTTAAATACATAAAGATCAATAGATTAAATAAAATTAATAACTTGAATCTTTTATGAAATTGATCACTTCATGTATTGTTGAATAACATTAGGGTTATGTATAATTAACAATAATATGAATGATAATATGAATAATTCAGAATATTCATATGTTTTATTTAATTGTTAATCGAGAATATAATGTAAAATATAATAATAATAATAATAATAATAATAATAATAATAATAAAAATTATCATTCTTCTCGTATATCTCAAAAATGTATCGAAATATTTTATTTTTCTCACACATTTATATAATTATTTATTATTATTTTCATTAAAAAATAGAAAAAATATTTTATGATTTTGCTTCATTTATAATTTTATATATTTTCTTTATATTTATCATTATTTTGATTCTATTATTAAAACAAACATAATAATATTATTATTATTTATATTATCATTTTCAATCCTATTATATTTCTATTTTAAAAATCATATATAATTTAGGTGCAATTATAATAATTTGTAACAATCTTATAGCACAAGCACCATTTTCTCCTCTTTATTTTTGTGTAAACATCAGCTAACTTTTATACATTTATTGTGATTAAAAAGTTTATTGTACTAGTTATATTTGAGATATTTTACATTGTTTTTTGAAAAATTAACATAACATTTTATAATTTTGGTACAAAATCTTTAAAAATCAAACGCCATTTTTTTTTTTGAAAATGTTAAAAAAATTAGGTTTTTTAAAAGAATTATTAACTAATTTTAGACCTAGAGACCAATAACTTATCATAATTAAGAATGTAAGAAAATAAGAAGAGTTAAAATAACACTCATTTTTTTACCTATATTAATTATTAGTCTTGACCAATACAAGCATTTGTTTTTTGTAAACATCAGCCAACTCTTATTTTTATTCCTCTCACTAGAATTATCTCAATAGAAATTTCCTAAAAGCGGCCGTATGCGTCCAAATTACTTTATATGATTGCTACAAAAAAAACTGAGGTTATTTGCAACCTCAATCCAATGAATTGTAGCCATAGTTGAAACAGGTAAGACCTAATATCTTTTTCCATTGAGGAGTTATCCTAATAGGATCCCATATACAAGTGTATATATAAAATATTAAGATCTAATATTTGAAAAATAATTGATATGCTTTATCATATACTTTTGTTTTTTTTTTTTTTTTTGCCAAAACTTATCATGATACTTTCTTTATCCACCAATTGTCTGTTATATTATTGCGTTGTAGAATTTCTTTAGATGTGAGGTATGTATCATTTTCTAAAAGTGTGACCGAACTGTGACGTGTAGAAAACAATGGATGAATTCCTTAGTAGAAAACAAAGTGATTCTCTTTCTTTTTATTAATTGTTAAAAAATTATTTATTTTTAAGTATAAAAACTTTATTTAATAATAAAAATTATTATTTTAAATAAAAGACTAACCTTAAATCGAGAAAAAAACTAAATAATATGACAAACTTTTACCAAAGCAAATAATATACATGAAATTAAGTATTTGATGCTTAAATGAAATTGAAAGCCATTTGAAACAAAATTGGTAAGAGATTTCATTTACGTTTATCTTATCGGATAAAATTATATACAAGTAACAAATTTACATCAATATAATTGCTTCTACGAATTAAAAATATGTGTGAACTTTATCACATTGAACTTAACTCTAGAAGGAGTGTAAAAAAAATCTTTGATAGAAAAAACTTTTAAGAACTCTAATTTTTTTCAAAATCTAAGTTTTAATATTTTCTATCAAATTTTGTAAATCTCCATAAATTAATTTATAATAATTCATGCTTGGAATTTTTATTTTCCTTAACTTTTTATGTTATATGTAAACATAAACAAAAAAAATAACTATAATTGTTAAAGGGTAATCAAAGATCTATGTATTAGTTAGAGAACCAAAACATGTAACTATTCTTATACCTTAATAAGTGATATTTGAGACTTAATTTCTCATTTACTCCAATATCATTTCGAGCATTCAAATATTTATAATTTGTTTCCACATATATTAATGACTTAAAATGACACATCATTATGGACGTATATATATATATATATATATATATATATATATATATATATTATATATACTATTTTCCAACAATCCCAAGTGAATGACTCAAATTCATTTGACACATAATGATAAAATTCAATGCTATGAGGCTTGCATGTGATAGGTAAGTGTTATTCTTTGAATCTTTCTTTGTAAAAATATGTTTAATTTAATGGCTGATAGTAAACGTAATATCCTCGTATTGTTCTACCATTTGTGTAAATAATGACATACTTCATACATAAATCTTTCTATATACAATTCAGTTCCTAATACATCTTTCTTAGCTTAGTGAGAGATAGGTAATTTCTTATTATTAAGAGTAATCCACAAAGAGTAATTTGTAATACTCTGCTCTGTATTATCTCTATAAGAATCACTAAAAGCTTTAGCTTGATTTTTTTACTACGAGTATCACCATTTTCATCAAAAGAATGGACTTGAGGGTAGTAGGTTAGATTTTCTTTACAAATCTTAATTCATTTGTGGGCTTTAGTCCTATTCCTCTTAATAATTTATCAATTAACTCTCAATTTAACCCTTTGATTAACGAATCTACTATGTTATCATTAAAGATAACTTCAATTGAGAGTAGTTGTTTAATGACATTATGTCTATAACATATATGTCATAACTTATCATTATATGTATTGCTATCTGCCCTGCCAATAGCTAATTGACTATCACAATGAATGCAAATTGTAGGTACATGTTTCACCTACTTTAGAATATCCTCTACTAAATTGCATAACTATTTGATTTCTTCATCATATTTATCCAAAATGATAAATTATAATTCTAGCGCAGAATCTAGCAATGCAATTCTGTTTGGAGAACTTTTATGATACGACTGCACCACTCTATGTGAACACATATCCACTGTTAGAATTTAAGTGTTTCATATTAGATATCCAATTTACATCACTGTATTTTTATAATACATATGAATATCTTATGTAGTGCAGTCCAAAGTTATGTATATATCTTAAATATTTAAATAATCTGTTTATACCTTTCTAGTAATTAGATCCTCCATTAGTAGTATATCTATTTAGTTTACTTAAAACATAAGCTTATTTTCAGTCTTATATCACTCATTAAGTACATAAGACTTCATATCTCCTTTGAATACACTCTAATTTATATTATTAGATAGGCATTGATTAACATGTACATATTTTATGATAATTTCATAATCATCATTATCGAAGTTCAAGTATTTTGTCAACCTAATGACATATTTAAAATGAGACCATTAGATATCCTTGATATCTTTATTCTTAATATTATGTCAACTAATCTCATATCAATGATACTTTAAATTCAACATTTACTTGTAGGATTGATTATTACTACTCACAATATGAATGTCATCAATATATAAACACAAGATGACATAACTGATATTGATATAGAATTTCACAAGATTCAAGGTGGTTAGAAATAACATCTTTTGATGCCATCTCTAGAAAATCAACCCTCATATTTTTTTATTATGATTTGCACATGAATTGCGACCAACTATACAAGAATCACACGGTTTGTCGACATGCCTTGAATTTGTTAGATCTCCATTTTGAACTTTACTTATTACCAAACTTATGGTATTTAGTAAATAAATCATGAATTTATTAGATGTAATAGTTTTAGAAAAGAACCAAAATTAATTTAAAATTAGAAAATAAATTCAAAATTCTAAAAATTAATACTACAATATTTCAAATACATTTTCTTGAAATTAAGTTCTAAATCGTGTTCAATAAATATGAAACATCATTAACCTATGGATTATAAAATTAAGTAATTCAAAATTAATAAATTTCATTTTTTTTTGTTTTTTAATTACAAAATTTTTGTTTATATGAAAACTAAATTTACTACTTTCTACATACAAATTTTATTTTCTTTTTCATTTTGAAAATCATTTCTTTTGAACATTTCAGAATCTAATTAGTTCCTAAATTATAAAAATAATAAATAAAATTTTGTTATTTCACAATACGAAACACCAAATTTTAATGATTACAAAAATTAACTGATTCTACAAATACAAAATTTAGTTATTTTGAAACTCGAAATCAAATTTTTTATTATTTATAAAATTATACTATTTCACAAATATAAATTCACTTATTTTGTAAAATAAAATCAAGTAATAAATCACTTATGAAATACCATAATTTGTTAATTACAAATTCATATAATTTTTAATTTTGAATACTTTTTGAATAATAAGTTTCTAAAACTTTCTACATCCCAAAATCAAAATAGCTAGTTGGAACGTAACATTTTAATCCACAAATGGTTAATACAAAAATTAAAATTACAATAATCATAATTATAGTTCCGAAAATCAATTTGCAATTTTTTCGAAAATTACAACATGAACTACGAAGATTAATAATCAAACAAAATCAAATCATACTGATACACATACAAAACTGAGATTAATACTCCAATAATATTAAAAGAAACTCAAAATCATATAGATCATATTCTAACGTCTCTATGAATGGGTGACTTCATGAACCAAAATTAACAAAAATAGCAACATACAATTAGCAACAATATTAATGAATACAAGTTGTAAATCAAATACTATTATTCATAGATTTAGATGATGTTTTAACGTACAATAATAATATAATATGTAAAATTATAATTTTAATCAAGCATTAACATCATCGTAACAACAATGGATCATCGACACATGTATAGTTACATATCAACTAAATAGTAATAAAACTCTATTGTTTTTATATATCAGGTATCATGAACAGATAATAACAATAGCAACCAAATGCGCATATTAAACATATATAGTATCTAAAATTACATTTAAAATAAAAATCAACTTACAACTATTCAAATTTTGATAAAATAAAATAAAATACATTCAAATTAACAATTAATAATCATTTAATCAAACTTTTGAAAATAAAAAATTTAGAAACTAAATTTATTATTGAATTTAATTTAACAAGTAAATTATAAGACACCATATGAGTTTAATTTAACAAGTAAAAATATAAGACATCATAAGATAAAGCGATACTTTCTAGGTCAAATTTGAAAAAATCAATCAAAACTATGAACTGATGAAGTAGTCTTTATTAAGCAGCTGACTTCCACGAAACCAATGGCACTTAAATGCACCAGCCACCACGATTCACATTAAATTATATTACGTTAAAAATAATATAAATTTAAATAAAATAAATGATAAGAAAAAAGTGTAAAATTTTTCTCTCTTAAAAAACTGTCCTACATTGATTTTCTACGTCTCTTAAAATGTGTGATATATAGAAGGATTTACAATCGAGATTGGGTCAAGGAGCATCCATTTATGTAGAAGGGGAGAGAACTTAGATAATTGTGAAACCATACGCGCGAGCGCCGTTGGTCGAGCCGAGTGTGTGTGAATGTGTCACTTTATTTTTTGAAATTTTTTTTTTATTAAATTTTTTTTTCCAACAGTTAGAAATTCTGTTTTTATTTAAATTGAGTGATCCAAAACCTAACTGTTCCGTTCCATTATTGTGTGAGCATTTTCATTATTATTGTGGGAACATTTTCGCTATTATTGTGTGAACGTTACATGCACGTTTATCCTTTTTTTAGTTATAAAAAGAGAATCATAGCTTTCAGTTATACAGAACTAATAAATCGCTCTTCACAGCAAACCTAATTAAAGAAAATTCAAAACTTTTTTTTTCAATTTTTCGAGTAACATAAATACTTTAAAGGTATATCATTCCAGACATCATCAATATATTGAAGCTCCGAAACAAAATAAATGATTCTGAGCTATTTTATCCTGTGGACAACGATACTGTTATTGCTTGCATAAATTTGAACAGAGTCATGAAATGTCTTCAAGGGAGTGACTTAGTACACGACTCAATCCAAATAGTATTACACACTTGATATATCATTTATAATGAAATTAAAATGCAAAAAGTATATTTATTATAGTATTATTATAATTGATGTGATATATAATTAAAAGTTAAATTTTTTATTATTTTAATAAATATATTTTTATCATAAATTGTGGTATATTCACTTAAGTATCATAATTTGTTGCATAAATAAATGTTTACTTAAAAGGTTAAATAGATTTTTTTAATACTAAACTTTTGTAATTATGATAAAAATATAATCGAATTTTGATTTGGTATTTTTATATTATTAAATTTTATAATTGTTACAAAAATATCATCAAAATTATTTTATTATTTTTATATTATTAAACTTTATAAAATGTTACAAAAATATCATAGACGTCGATAATTTAAGAATAAGTTACATGTATGTCGATAGTATTTTTGTTACATTTGTAAAATTTAATGGTATCGAATTAATAAAAAAGTTTTGATGATATTTTTGTAATATTTATAAAATTTAATAATATAAAAATAATAAATATAGTATTTTAATAACAGATCACCAAATTTAGACTCTAATTAAAATCGACCTCTGCTCTCTATAAAGTAGAGCTAGCTTCCTTTCGATTAGCGTCAGCTCATTCACTACTAGTTTGTCCCAAAACGTCTTATCTCGCCAACGAAATTGAAGATGAAGAATAGCTTGATTGCTTTGGCACTCGTATTTCTATCTTCATTAATTATTTCTCTACCTATGACCCAATCCAGAACTCTCCCAATGAGGAACAAAAATCTTATTGAAAAAACCTGCAAAAAGACCCCCAATTATAATCTCTGTGTTATTTCTCTTAGCAAAGATCCTCGAAGTTACAGAGCAGATATCAAACAATTGTCTCTCATAATGGTTGATATTGCAAAAGCAAAGGCAGTTACAAATTTGAAACACATCAAGGAGTTGCTAAAAAGGAGTACTACTACAGGCAAAGTAAAACAAGCATTGAGTTATTGTGTTGATTATTATAATACAATTGTTGAGGCTGATGTTCAAGTTGCAACTGATGCTTTGCAAAAAGGTGATTACAAATTTGCAGAACAATATAGCAATGATGCTGGAATTGAAGCTAATGAATGTGAAAATGGTTTCTCAGGAACTTCATCACCACTTACTAGTATGAATAGAATTATGCATGATGTTTCTGCTATATCTGCTGCCCTTGTTAGGGTTCTTATGGATAGCCGTTAATTTATTTCTTAATTTCTTAATTTGCATGATAAATAAATTAATTTACATGGTAAGACAAGCATAATGAATAGTTATTCTCTTTCTCGTCTTGCTTTACCTTTCTCTATGTAAGAATTTGACTAATATCAAGATATTTGAATCTATTAACGTTTAGTAAATAA
Source organism: Hippophae rhamnoides (assembly GCA_033030585.1). Lineage (NCBI taxonomy): Eukaryota > Viridiplantae > Streptophyta > Magnoliopsida > Rosales > Elaeagnaceae > Hippophae > Hippophae rhamnoides. The sequence continues at coordinate 401,306 of CM065436.1, read as the reverse complement.
ATAAAATTCTAATAAATTTGTAAAATAGAATTTTATACATCTTAATAAACCTGATCCATGTTTCTTCAAACATGATGTAACTCTACTATATCACAATTAATATATTAAAAATTATATTTTTGAAAAATGCTAAAATAAAAATCCATTATCTGAATAATAGGATATCGGAGATGTTAACCGATTTTTAATGTTTTACTTTTCAAAGTTAATGGAATTCTAATATTCAATCTAAAAATAAGTGAACTTAAATGCTTAATTTATCTAATCTATTCCATTTTTATGATATTTTTAGTTTTATTGAGTGATTTACAAAAAAATAGAACATATCATGACATCAACCTAGCTATCAACCATTTTCATATGTAGCAATGATACTTATCATCTATTTTAATTTGAATCTTGGTTTTACATTAAGTCTGCCTGTTTAAGGATATGATATAGACACATATGTGTATACTTAGATGCTATAATTTTGTGAAAATTTATAAAAATTAAAAAAATTATATATGTTTAACACACGAATATGTATCTAAAATGTTAGCATTCTTAATATTATAAAAAAAATTATCTTTTCAAGTTTTGGATGGATGTTAAAAATCTAAATATGGATCTGATGTCATCTTAAGCACTGGAGATATAAAGGTTACATTTACGACCACAATTAAGCTTGTGCCTTGCTATATATATATATATATATATATATATATATATATATATATATATATATATATATATATATATATATATATAATCTCTCAAAATATATATGCTTAGCTTCTCTGTTTCTACAAGGAAGAGGTTAGTCCATATGCTTCCAATTTACTTGTTATGATTGATACAAATTAAAGCCAAGTTTATTTTCAGCCACACAAGCCAGTCACCTGGGACCATAATTGGTGCAGATAAACCCAAAGTCTTTTTCTAATAAGGCAATCATATTTTGGGATGCTTTTGAAAGATGGTTTGAGTGTTGGTTTGTAAAACTATTTGATATAGTGTTGTGCTGATCCTAACTATATAATTGAGACTTGTTTATTTTGAAATATTAAACACTTTAAATTGATACCAAGGATCGTCCAAATCCGTCGTATAACTAGCAGGTGTTACTTTTATCGTTAAAGGTATGGGTCCATGCATTTAATTTAACTAACAATTTTTCCGTATAAGATAACAAATTACAAATGAGTGAAATCCATGATAGAAAATAAACTATTTTTTTTTAAAAAATATTCAAGAAAAAAATAAAGAAAGCAAATAAATAATTATAAAAGAACTTATGAGATTTATAAAAGCCGATATCACCCAAAATAGGCATTAGTTTGGGCGAAGTTTATAAAGACATTTCATTTATGTAAAATTTTACAAAGTATATGAAAAAAGAAAAATAATATAAGTTATATGGGTACGTTGTGTATGTATATTCCAAACAAAGTTGTAATAGTCATTAGTGCGTGTTGAATTTTTATATAAGTACTTAACAGTTGTTAAAGATCGAGAAAAAAATTGTAAACAATAAGTTAAATAGTGGTAAAAATATATTAAAAAATAAGCCTAATTCAAATAAGACAATAAACAATGATATAACATAACCCTATTTTGGATGATTCTCTTTATAAAATTGTTTTTGGCAAAATACAAAAAAGAGTTAAGCTATTTACAAGTAAGATAATTCATTAAAATGTATACTTTAATCATCTTATGTTAATCTTTGGGTTATATAATTCATCAAACGGTATATTTTAACTCTTTATTTTCTAAAGTATACATTTAAAGTTTTCTAATTCTTTGAAAATTCTAATCAATAATAAATTTTGTTTTTTCTTCGTAAATAAATCAAAATTTTGAAAAATTAAATATAAAAATTCTAAAAATAAATTTTAAAATATAAGTAATAAAAACAAACTTAACTGATAGCGAATCGTAGAGCTATAAAATAACAAACGCTGGTAAAATGGTTTAGGAGGAGCATAAAAAATAAAAAAACATATGAAGACTTGTAAAATTTCAAAGTAAAGTAAAGTAGTCATTAAATTAATAAGATCAGGTAATGGATGATCCTAAAAATTTATATATTTAGATTGATTAATAAATTTACATTATATTTGTTGAGTTGGACAACAAGTAATTCAATAAGATGCACATTAAATTTCTTTAAATTCAAGAAATTTTGCACCTATGTTCTTTGGATATGAAAGTATGCATAATGTAAATTTCAAAAATAGATGCATGCATGCATGGGAAGCATTTTTTCGTTGTTGCTTAATTCGATCAAAAATTTGAATTCTTGACCAAAGAAAATATTTATTAACTGATTTAATTGAATCACAAGGTTATTAACTAGTTTAACTATTATAAAGATTTTCCATCGAAGTTAATTTTACCAATTTAGACAGAAAAAAAATTATATTTATCATTTTTTACACTTAAAAGTTAACTAGATATTTTCTTTAATGTACTGTAAATTTACTAAAAATTCTGGAAAAAAATCAAATGGGAAGGACAGAGACTAAACCAAAAGTTGAATAATATGCCTTACAAACATGTGAGAATTGTCCCAAATGTATGCTTTTGAATTGAACCGAACGGACTTAACTTAATGAGATTGGACGCAAAGACATATGAACTGGTTACAGACATTGCCACTGGACCAGTTGAGCAAATATGAGAGTTTTTGGATAGAGGCAACGGCTGGGCTATTGTTGGGATTGTTGACGGTGACTTGAGTCGAACCAGGTGAGGCGATCTTAATGACATTAGCATACGAACTAATTTAAAACACGTGTGTACACGGTAGGCAAGCTTCTCATCGGTGAGTGTTGATGTTAATCGGGAACCGATAGGATAATGATAGTTGTTAGGTTGTGTTGGAACAAATATGTGAAAAAATTATGTAAGAACAATATTACCGATATACTGAAATATAATGCTTGGGTTGAGTCAAACTGTGCCGCTTCTCTTTAAGGCGTTACGGCCTGCAAACTCAAGAAGAAACATTGCCGTCGCGATAAAACAAATTTCATAATCTTTTTCTTCGTCTAACTTCACCGTTGATGAAGTCCGGAATACTACACCTCTCAAATATTTATGTTGCTCGGAAATCTGAGAAAACAATTCTGAATTTTCTTTTCTTTGATTTTGCTATGAAAATCGTAGAACTATTTTTTGAGTTGTTAAGTTATATTCTAAACTGAGGGCTATTGCCCTTTTTTATAGTGGAAAAAAATTGTGTAACGGTCATATAATTATGAAAATAACGGACACATAATTATGAAAATAACGGTCATAAAAGTAACGGTCGCATAATTATGAGAATAACGGTCATAAAATTAACGGCCACATAATTATGAAAAGTAACGGTCACATAATTATAAGAATAACGGTCATAAAATTAATGGACACATAATTATGAAAATGACAGTTACATAATTTATGAAATAATGGTCATAAAATAATAAAAAAATATTTTTTTATTTAAATTCATTTCCAACAATCCCCCACTTGAATTTTAAATAAAAATAGTTTCATCGAGCAACCAATCAATTAAAAGTATAAGATTATGCATAAACAAAAGGTGTCTATCGACTTGAACCTTTGCATAGTGTTAATGCTTTAGAATATACTAGAGTAACTCGTAGTTTTGAACTCTATCTCTAACAACATCACACACACAATCTTTCCAAGGTGTAGTTCAAAAAGCCCGTGCTTTACGGCCATGCACGTGTATCCCAGTATAGTGAATGCTTTAGTAAATTTTGCCCAAAATTTTCATAGAAAGCGGCCATACTTCCACATTCACATAGGTGAGTCTATCAAGAGTACTCTTGTAGCTACGTACTCCACTCCACATAGAGTATAGAACTCATTAAGAGTTTAATAATTAACTCATCCTTTCTGTCGCTTCAGGACTTCATGCTTCTAACAATATAGATTGTGACTTCATAAATAGCATGATTCATCTCATATCACTTCATGACTTGTTATTACCCATTGAACTTATTTCTTGGGATCTCCAGTCTATAAGTTGGGTTACCATCATGAGTGACTCTTCATTCTAAGGGCATCAATCACATTCCTTTCGAGGTTTTTGAAAACCTTCTCTCTTGTTAATCCTTTCGTCAAAGGATCAGCCAAATTTTCATCAGTACATATATGATCCATTCTTATAGCTCTTGTAGAGAGAAATTCTCTAACAGTACTGTGTATCTGTCGTCTCTTTCCGTTGTAATAACGGTTCTAAATCTTTGCAATAGCCGCGGTACTATCGCAGTGGATCAGGACAACTGGTATCGATCTTTCCCATAAAGGGATCTCAGCTAACAGACTTCTTAACTAGCCTGCTTCTTCACTAGCAGTAGCTAGTGCTATCATTTCAAACTCCATCATAAATTGAGCCAATATTGTCTATTACTTAGACTTCCAAGAAACAACTCCACCAGCTATGTTAAATATATAGCTGCTAGTTGATTTGGAGTTTTCTAATAAAATGTTCCAATTTGCATCGCTGTATCCTTCTAGAACAGTGGGAAACTTTGTATAATGTAATCCAAGGTATATAGTTCTCTTAAGGTATCTCATAACCCTTTCAATAGCATTCAAATGCTCTACACTAGGTCTATTGGTAAACCTACATAGTAGTCCCACAACATAAGCTATGTCTGGTCTAGTGCAATCAGTAGCATAACGTAAGCTACCAATGATGCTCGCATACTCAATTTTTCTAACACCGTCTCTGGTGTTCTTGAACAACTTTACACTAGGATCATACAGAGTACATACAGGTTTACAATTAAAGCAATTATATTTTCTTTAAGATCTTCTCAATATAATGAGATTGATCTAAAGAAATTCCCTTTTCAGACCTAGTAATCTTTATACCAAGGATTACACTCGCTTCTCTGGGATCTTTCATATCAAAGTTAACACTTAATAAAGTTTTCACAATATTCACAACATGAATATTTGATCCAAAAATAAGCATGTCATCCACATATAAACATATAATAGTGCAAATGTTATCTTCTAATTTATAATAAATGCATTTGTCATTTTCATTCAATTTGAATTCATGTGGGTTAACTATATTATCAAATTTCTCATGCCATTGCTTAGGTGCTTATTTTAGACCATACTGATATTTATCTAGTTTACAAACTTTATTTTCTTGACCTGGGATAACAAAACCTTCAAGTTGATCCATATAAATTTCTTCTTCTAAATCACCATTTAAGAAAGCAGTTTTAACATCCATTTGATGTACTACTAAATCATGGATGGTAGTAAGAGGAAAAAGTACACGTATGGAAGTTATTCGTGTGACTGGTGAAAATGTATCAAATAAATCTACATTTTTCCTTTACCTATACCATTTAACTACAATACAAGCTTTGTACTTTTCAATAGTACCATCGAGTTTTAATTTCTTCTTTTGTATCCATTTACATCCTATGGTTTTACAACCATAAGGTAAGTCAACTAAATGCCAAGTTTTATTATACTCATAAGAGTCCATTTCATCATTTATGGTTTCTTCCCATAAGTTGGCATCTAAAGAAGAGAATGATTCTTTACGAGTTTAGGGATCTTCCTCTAAGGTATAAGCATAAAAATCTGACCCAAAATCCTTAAGGGTTCAAGCTCGTTTACTTCTTCTAATTGCAGTGTTTAATTCCTCATTTTGTTCAATAGTTCTAGTTATGGGTAAATGACTAGAAGACGAGCCCCCACTATTCTTCAATTTAAATGAAAACCTATGTTCATAGTAGTCAACATCATTTGATTCTATAACTATGATCATTTAAGTCATAGAATTTATAAGCTTTTACTATTCACAACATATCCTATGAATACACATTCGTATGTTCTACTAGTAAGTTTATTTCTTTTAAGGATCAATGATCCTAACATAGACTAAACAATCTCAAGTTTTAAAATAAGTTAAGTTTCTTATTTTTCAACATTTCAGATGGTCAAATTTTACTAGTAGATTTAGGCACTCTATTTAGCACATAGCAAACAGTTAATAAAATTTCTCCCCACCAATGGGAAGCAGCACCAAAGTTTAATAAAATTGTAACTACTGATTTAGTAAAAGTTCTATTTTTTTCTTTCAGCTTTGCCATTCATTTCAGAAGAATAAGGTGCTGTTTTTTCATGAATGATTCCATGAGTTTTATAAAAATCATTGAAGATATTGGAATCATATTTAGTGCCTCTATCACTTCGAAACCTTTTTATTTTTCTGTTAAGTTGATTCTTAATTTCAGTCATAAATATTTTAAACATGTTAAACGCTTCACTTTTATTTTTTCATTAGATATACATAAGTGTAATCTGAACAGTCATCTATAAAAGTTATAAAATAGTGTTTTTCATTTCTTGTTAAATTTCCATCAAGTTCATATATGTCATAATGTATTAATTCTAAAGGTTCAGATTCTCTAACTATTGACTTATGTGAAGTTTTTGTTATTTTAGCTTGACTATAAAAGTCACATTTTTTCAAAATAATTCAAAGATAATTTTGGAATTAATTCTAAGCTACTCATGTTCTTGATTATGCGTTTATTAACATGACAAAGTCTAGCATGCCAAATATTAAATGAACTCAACATTTAATTTAAACATGCCATTAGTGGCGTACCCTTTCCCAACAAAAAATATTATTTTTAGTTATTGTATATAAATCAGCCCTTATAGTTTGAGTAAACCCAGCTTTGTAAAGAAGATATCCTGAAACTAAGTTCTTTCTCATCTCTGGAGTATGCGAGACATTTTTCAAGATAATAGTCTTTCCAGAGGTAAACTTTAATTCCACCTCACTAGTACCAACAACACTTTCTTATCCTCAGACTTAGAGTAGGACTTGAACATGTCTCGATTATAGCGAACATGGCAAGAAGTACCAGTGTCCACCCAACACCCCTCGGATCTATAAACAAAATTGACTTTAGATATCATAGCAATAAGTTGATCTTCGGTAAGGTTCGCCTACATGGCAGGACGATTCCTGTTCCGGCAGTTCCTGGTCAAGTGGCCAGGTCTGTTACAACTTTAACACGTGAATGTGTTATTCCTTAAGGGGGTTAAGGTCTATTCTGGAGAGGATAGTTTTTGTTTCTATTTTGGTGGTTGCGGTTTTGGTTATTATTATGATTATGAGTTTTCATATTTCTACCTTTAGGTTTCCAAATTGCAGATGAGGGTTTCTTATTGGTATTGTTGTTTGAGACAACGAGTACTTCATCTCTTTGGTCTTATTTTCGGACTTCTTCTTCTATTCTTAAACTGGTTATAAGACTTTCTAAAGAAAATTTCTTAGTTTTATGTCTAAGTGTATTCTTAAAATCTTTCTAAGCATGGGGTAATTTATCTATAATAACAACTACTTGAAATTGTTCATCTAAAGTCATACCTTCATAAGTTATTTCGTGTGCTATCTTCTTCAGTTCGTGTGATTGAGCTTCCACAGATTTGTCATCAATCATTTGATACTTCATGTATCTACTAACATCATACTTCTTAGTTCCAGCTTCCTCAGTATCGTACTTATTTTGAAGTGCTTCCCAAATTTCCTTAGCAGACGATATCAGAGTTATAATAATCATACAAGTCATCAACTAATCCATTAAGAATAAAAACAATTTGTGTAGAAATAATTTTCTATCCAAGTGTTTAAATCCTTTATTGTAGCTTCAATATGAGAATTAGGCAGTGTTGGTTTTTCAATAATAAAAACAAAAGCGACATTTTACATGGTTAAGAAGAATAACATTTTTTTTGTCTCCATTTTTTAAAGTGTAGTTCTTCAAAACGAAATAGTTTGTTAAGATTAGCAGTTAACATTTCAGTAGATATGGCAGATAGAATACGTCTTAAAATTGTTGGAACAAATATGTGAAAAAACTATGTAAGAACAATATTACCGATATACTGAAATATAATGCTTGGGTTGAGTCGCGGACTAGGTCGCTCTCTTTAAGACGTTTCGCGGCTCTGCCCAAACTTGGCAAGAACACACGGTATCGTCGTCACGGGATAAAACAATGAGAATCTTTTACGTCTGGAACTTCATTGCTTGATGAAGTCAGGAATACTACACCTCTCAAATATTTATGTTCTTCAAATCTGAGAAAACGATTGAATTTTCTTTTCTTTGATTTTGCTTTATGAAAATCGTAGAACTATTTTTTGAGTTGTTAAGTTATATTCTAAAGAAATTTATCGCTTTTTTATAGTGGAAAAAATATGTGTAACGGTCGTATAATTATGAAAATAACGGACACATAATTATGAAAATAACTTGATCATAAAAGTAATTCGCGTAATTGTGAGAATAAGCGTAAATAAAATTAGCAGTAGCGTAATTATGAAAAGTAACGGTCACATAATTATAAGAATAACGGTCATAAAATTAATGGTCACATAATTATGAAAATAACGGTCATAAAAATAATGACCATATAATTATGAAAATGACAGTTACATAATTTATGAAATAATGGCCATAAAATAATAAAAAAATATTTTTTTATTTAAATTCATTTCCAACGGGTTGGGTTAGCAGTAAGGCTTGGAGTAGTTGAGTGGTGGTGGTGGTTGGAAAAGGCAGAAGAGTTGTGGCGATGTTGAGGTGTGTGAATCAGCGATTATGGAGGTTTGACGGCAGTGATGCAAGTTGGGGTCAACCGTCACGAAAGGCTACGATGAACGGGATATGTCGTGGTGGCCGAGAAACAGGGGTGATGGGACGTTGATCGGGAAGATGATTTTTTTATTTTTATAGAAACTATTTTGTTAAAGAAAATGGTAGCAAATTTTAGATCGGAATTTCATTTAGGAAAATGGAATATTTCAACTTTAATACCAAATTTATACGCAGATAAAAAAAAGAGTACAAATTAATTACAATTATAAATGTTAGTTGCTCCTCTGTGTAATAATAGTGAGATATAGGGGGAAGAAGTTTTTTTATTTTTTATTTTGTATTCAATAATAATATGATATTCAATTAATTATAATTATAAATGATTACAAAATACTCATTGTAAATAATTTTCTCTTACCGTAACACACATCTTAACATCATTATTTTAAGATAATTAGCTCTCTAAGTTATTTTAACTTATTTTGTTTGTGGACACTTCAATTTTTCTTTTCTTTCCACTAATACACTTAACTCATGAAATTTAAATCATAAAATGCATAATTGAACTGATTTATTATATAATTTTGTGAAGTTAGATAATATTATAAATCTATTTGATGAGTTGAACTATATTTATTTTTAAAATGCATATTGATGGTGACAAAATATGTGGTATTAGAAGGCTATTAACGAAAGGAGTACAGTGGTAGTAAATAATAATTCAAAGCCAGTTTTCTGATGATAAAATTAATTATGAAAAAGGATGTTGGTGAATAACATTATGAGATCCTTATTTTATTAAATGTGTCTTTTAAAAATTTAATATCAATTAAATTATCAAATAAAACTTCTAAAATTCAACTAGTGGATTTATAAGGTAGTATTTATTAATCTAGTATATTTTTAAATTACTTGTAAAAAATCAGTAGACAAGTTTGTAAAGTGCAAAAGTTAATAGATTTATGGGGTATTCTTTTAAAAAAAAAAAGAAAATGTGTAATTTAACCTTAAAACTTCGATTAAAATATCATTTTTTTTAGTTAAAAATAAAATACATCTAGATTTAAAGTACAACGATTACAAGCTATAAGCGACTATATTGATCTTTTAAGAAAAAACTTAAGTGAGAGTAGTACTTCTTTTGCATTTCCTTTTTGGTCACATCTTCCACTGGTCATTCAATTGCTTGTATAGACAGAAACGTAGGGAAATTATGTTTTAGGTCAAACAAGAAATACAAAGCGAGATACTTTAAGAATAAACTTCCTCTTTACATAAGAACACAACACAGATACCTTTCCAATAATAATCTGCCATTGTTTTGTCTCTCGTTTTGTCTCTGTTTGCTTTTCCCTCCCAAAATTTATATGCAATATTGAAATGAAGCAGAACCAAAACGCAGCGTTTGTAGGAGCACCTGGCGGACTTATGACTTCTTGTTCGTCGACTCTCCTCTGGTTAATTATTATCTTCTCCGTCATTTCTCTCGCGATTGCGAGTGGAAACGATGTCGCTCCTGACGATGTCACTCTCGCCGATGATTCCTCTCCCAAGTTTCCTGGCTGCAACAACCCTTTCAAATTGGTAATCCCATAAGATCTTTCTCAATTTTTTGGGTCTGAATTTATGTAACTAAGATCGTTACCTGTTGTTTGATCTCTTAGTTCTATAAGTGGTTTGAATTTTAGGAATTTCGGCCTCAATTTTTAGTTTTGTATTGGGAGCGGTTAAGTTGGAAGGGCATATGATATGTTATTAATTCAATAGTTGAGTCTATAATTATTTGGAATTTGAAACCCAAGGGTTGAGATGGAAAAGGAAATGGGATATGTGAATGGGATTGATTCTGAATTGTTTACATGACGATTTATATTTATAATTTTTTGGGCAAAAAGAAAATACATTTCATTCATCAAAAGCAATACAAGCACCAATTACAAATCCACATACATTATGTCAGTATCATAACTCACATTTTCTACAAACCAAACACCACATAACAAGCAGGACCCTATATGCACTATGTGAACAATCGTATAGGCACTTTACCCCGAGTTTATATAGCCTTCAAACTAATCAGGATAAAAGTGATGCATGATAAAATTAGGAAATTATTTTAATTTTAAAATAAGTAGGATTCTATATTTGATAAATAAAATTTTCTACCTTCAAAATTTTCCATGTGTTGCAAGTATACCATTTAACTTAAGTATTACAAAAATACCATTAATTTTCATAAAATATTACATGTATACCATCTTGTGCCTTCTTTGTCAATTTGTTTGCGAAACATAATGGAAACAAGGCGTGGATTCCACTTGACCATTGTAGAGGCAAAATAATCGATTTTTACATGACTTTTGAGTTATTTATTTTGTATGTCTTCAAAATTGGCTCAAGTAAACCAAATTTAATCTCTACCCTAATCTTGAAGTTCTTTTTGCTTTTGATTTCTAATGGCATAAACTAACAAAATTAGGAATTTTCCTTTAAAGTGGTTGGGTGGAGTCCACGTGCTTATTTTCCGTTATGTTTTGAAAGAAATTAATAGAGAATGCATTATATGGTATATATGTAACATTGTATGGACGTTAGTGGTATAATTTGTAACACTTAAAAGTTAAATGGTATAATTGCAACAAACGAGAAATTTCGGTGGTAGAAAAATATGACAATTGAGGCTTATGCCTCACATTTCTTTAAGAGCCTCTATCTGAGGTGTGCCTCGAAAACTCGTTTTGAAATAATGGAAGCATTTCTTCCGATTGCCTTGTCAACTAGCCAAAACAATAGGTACAATTGTGTTGATTTGCTCTTCATGCAAGTTCTCTTTCCATTCTATTCTCTGCACCCATACTAATCCCTTGTTTACTTCCTATTTTTTTACACCGTCTCACCAGGCTTCACATTTTCTGTATCAACCTATAATATATCAAGTATGAACCATATTTTCAGCATCACATTCTCCACTACTAATTCTGTTTTAGTTTTCATTATTTACATTTAGCAAGTAGATCAACCTTTACCCTTTAGGTGTGTTCTCAGAATCTTCAGCTCTAAGCCAGTTACCAAAGTGAAATTCAAGAGCCTGTTCTAGTTATAGACACATTCTCATCACAATAGCTTGTGTCATGATCAATTAGGTTGCATTTATATAGTAGAAAATAAGCAAACATTAATATTTGAACTCAATAGAGAGATGATCTCACTTATTTGGATCCACATTCCATGCTAGATAGGATGCTTATTTAGCATTGCAATATACCTGTATTCTTTTAGAACACCGAGAGTCATAAATATTTTGATACGTATCTAGGTGTTGGAAATTTGATGTAAATTTCCACCAAATTGGAGTGTTTGAGTACCCACACTCATGTCCATGTCCATGTTATGTCACTTGGATACGGATACTTTACGAGAAATGAAAACTCCAATAACATTGCAATATACACAAATTTCTCTAGACATTGAAGGAAACTGAGAGTGATGAGAAAAATAAGACTAACTACACAAGTAATTAATGGGAAACGAAGTAATGGTGAGCAAATCGCAGAATGAAAGCTCTAGGATTGGAATTAGATGAAACCAAGTGATGATTGGTGGGAGACCAATTGAATAAGAGAAGATCGTGATACGAACTTGAACCCTAACTGCATAATTTCAAAAACTAGAGCAAATTGATAAGAAAACATAGAGCAAGAGCAAATAGAATTGGACAAAACATAGGATACTGAAAATGGTCATCAAACAAACTTTAATCTGTGGCTCTTAGAGGATTTAGGAAGTCCACATTGCTGTATATCTGTCCAGAGAGCTGCGGGATGGCAGCAACTATTTGGATATTATGAATGGAAAGGATTAAGAGAATATTTTGTGATAGCAATTTTTTGTGGGAGAAAATTCAATTTTTATCGTCATCTTGGGTGTTAGTTTCTAAAGAATTGAAAGATTATTGTCAATTTCTAATAAGTTATAAGTGAGGAGCTTGTATATCTTAGTTAGGTTTTGGAGCTTTTAATAGGGCATATAGCTATTTTTGATATATTTTGGTGCTTCTAAGTAATCAATTACTTGTGCATTAGTACCTTTGTTATTATTATTATTATTATTTTAATATAATATAATGTTTCCTATTTAAAAGAAAAAAGGTATATCTATTCGACTAGGGTTGAGGGAAGGTTTAGTTTCGAAGATTTCTATCTAGAGAGAGATTGGAGAGCGAAGGTGGGTCTGAAATCTAAATATATGATGATTGGGTATTGTTTAGCTATGTTACTTAGATTCTTTATTTTTCATGAAATACTTGTGTCCAATCGACATGACATGGACACAGATACTTCAAGTTGGTGTAAATTTCAAAAAAATTGTAAAATAGGCGTGTTCAACACCTAGATATGTATAAAAAAATTTACGACTTTCAGTATCTTGAGTCTATGTAACATAGTTGTTTAGATGCATGCTTTCATGGGATCTGGATACTGAAAGATAGACATTCCAATTTGTCTCTGTTTCTTTCTCTTATTACTTTTTAGGTTTTTGAATGTGCAAAACAATACTTGATTCTGTTCCTCATATTTAGTATTGAAAGTGAGGATTCTGCATTGGAAGCTCTAGTTGTGCATCATATTTCGGTTGATTAAACCCTGTTCTATATGCTATTTCTTTTTTCGATGAGCTAAATCTCTGAGCTGACTTCAATTTTTTTAATTTACTGTAGACCTTTTAAAATTGTACTGATGCAATCAAGCTGAGAAGTTGTTTGTTAACTTTAGGGCCTATCAGGAGATCCTAAATCAAAAATTTCAATATTTTTTTCAAAGGAAAAACAATATGGCATAGTGATTATTATATCTAAACTCTAATCATTGTCTTTTTCTTTGTTCATTTTTGTAAATAATGTTTTCGCAGATGTCATGGTTTCAGAGGGAAAGACAGAACTGATATTTTTTTAACTTTCGGGTGAAGGCTAAGTTTTCTTTATTCATTGTTTTAGGTTAATTTAGAATTTGATTTTAGTTTTGCTATCAATCACATGTTTTGTATTCCGGTCTCAATTTCTGTGAGCATCTTGCACTGGAATCCTGTTTTTCATTGGGTTATGCGGTTTTTTTGGCTACAAATTGGGTTATAGAAGTTGGTTTTGCTAAAAGGGAATTGTATTGTTGAAATAACTGTAGCAGCTTGTCAACTTTTTTTACTCCAGTGTTTGTCCTTGAAAAAAATTTGTCTTTTCTTATGAAAAGAAAAGGAAAAAAAAAAAATACTTGTATTGTTGGATGTTGTTCATTTGTGAAAGATGCTATTTCACAAATGGATGTTCTGGCTCTTTTACCTAACCGTGGAGCTATGAGCATTTTATGTAGAATTATCTTGATGCAGGACCATCACCAGTGAAGGCCTAAATGCTCTATTTTAATTACAGTTTATTTACTCAAACTGCCGTTTACTTTAATTACTTGTTATTTACCCAAACGATGAGCAGTTTTAGTTTGTTAGCCTATTTTGTCATGTAGTGATGAGTTGGCATTGGTTTGTTATTCTCCACCAACATTAATGTGTTTGTGGGCTGCTATAGGAGCAGCTCTAGTACTCTTTTTTCATCTTTTGAATATTGGCTTTCCTTGTATAACAATTTTCTCAGAGAATTTCTTTTTTGATTAATGAATAGAAGAACAATCTTAGTGTTTTTTTTCACTTCTGAAGTTGGTTTGGCTCATATCTTGTCACCTCTTCCTTGCATCAGAAATTGGTATCAAATCCATAGGCTAACCTTCACTCCGATGACCAGTCAAGGTGATGGAAGTCACTGACCTGGCAAAGACACTCACAAAGCTAAGGACCTCTGGGTTGTGGTGGGTGACAAAATGATTGTTGAAGTGTCACCAAATTTGAGACAGCAAGGAAAAACACCCAACAACAGTTTGTTTCCTCCACCCATGAAATATCCTGTGCGAAATACAAAAATTCCATTTCGTAGCTCATCACCCATGGAGCTTTCTCCACGACTTCATCATCCACCAATGAATTACCCAGAGCTAGTCGACTTTGATGATGAAGTCACCCTGTCTGCTTGCACTACCCAGATTCGTGGTGTATTCAACATACCCGAATGGCCACCCTATGAGTTTTGCTCTGATGAACCATGTTATGAAGAGTCATGTTATGATGAACCACGCCCAGTTGAACATCGTTTTCATTTTAGCTAGCCCACTATTTTTCTTTCCAATGATAGGAAAGATTACTAACCCAATATTGACTTACCCTATTTCACTGGACATGCTCTTATGGAGAACTTTATGGACTGTATAAATTTTGTCGATAAATTTTTCGACTTTATCGGGATGCTCGAAAACAGAAAAGTTAAACTCTTGGCATACAAGCTCAGAGGAGTTTTTCTTGGTGGGACCATTTGCAGAATGAGAGAAGCCAATATACAAACCCCTGGTTATGACTTGGGCATGAATGAAACAATTAATGATTCAACAATTCCTCCCCACAGATCATAACCAAAATCTATACCGATGCTACCACCAATGTCATCAAGGAAACAAAGCAGTCAATGAATACAATGAATAATTCATGAGGTTGGGAATCAGGGTGAATATATGGGAACGAGAATCACAAAAGGTGTTAAGATATGTTCAAGGATTAATTTCCCCAATTAGAGAGAGGGTAGAACACAATTAAACTGTTTGGACAGTTACTTATGCTAACAACATGGCACTCAAAATTGAAACCAACTATCGAGATCCAAAACCATGACCACCCTGGAAAAACCAAAACCATATGTTTTACCATTTCCCCATAAAACATCCCACGAGAATACTCATTTCACACCACCAATAGCCAATAAACAACCAATTCCTCAAGTTAAGAACCAACTTATAAAGTGCTTCAGGTGCGTACAGCCTGGGCATCTTTCAAATGAATGCCCTTAATGTAGGTTAGCTAATTTGGTGGAAGATTTTGGGGCATCAGAGGATAAATGTGACCCTATTGTTCTAGAAATAGAAGATGTTGAGTTAGTGATTAGAGATGAGGTTCAGAGGACTCTGACTAATGTTGTGCAAAAGGTATTCCTGTTACCTAAACTTCTTGATATTTCTCAAAGGCATACCTTGTTTAAGACCAAGTGCATTGTGCACCAAAAAGTGTATGATGTCATTATTGACAATGGAAGTACATAAAACATTATTTCTCAAGCACCCAAGTAAAAACACTTGGGTTGGAAGCTAGCAAACATCCCAATCCTTGTAAAATTGTGTGGATAAAAAGAGGAAATAAAGTTTAGGTACACCATCTGTAACCAATCTCCATTTGAAAATTCTATTATGATGAACTTAAGTGTGATGTGGTGGATATGGACGCATGTCATTTACTTATGAGAAAGTCATGGTAATATGATATGGATGCCATCCATATAGGAAAACATAATGTATATGCCTTCAAGTGGAAAGACAAGCAAAAGGTGCTTATTAAATTCCAACTCAAAGGACTTTGACAATGAGATTATGTGCAATCAAGTTGTTTTGGTTCTCTTATGTAAAGAACACCACTCAAGTAATGTGGATTTTCCTCTAGAGGTGCAACCTTTATTGATTGAGTATACAGATTTTTCACCATTTGAATTACCAAATGCACTATATCCCATGAGAGATCTTTAGCATCACATTGATTTTGTACTCGGGTAAAATCTTCCCAATTTAAATTATCATCGAATGTGTCCTATAGAGCACATAATACTTCAAGAAATAGTTGAAGACTTGCTTGAAGAGAAGTTACTGCAAGAGAGCAAGAGTCTATGTGCTGTGCCAACCGTTTTAGTTCCAAAAAGAATGGCTTCATGCGCATGTATGTGGATTGTATGGCTATACATAAGATTAATATGAAGTATAGGTTCCTAATCCCTGGACTTGAAGACATGCTTGATAAACTACAAGGATCTGAAATCTTTTCAAGATTATATCTTAGAAATGGATCAAATAAGGATATGGCCTAGGGACTGATGGAAGACAACATTAAAAAAAAAAGGCTAGTGATGCCCTTTGGGCTTTACAATGCACCTGGTACATTTATGAGGCTTATGAACCAAGTCCTCAAAGCCTTTAACGGAAAGTATGTAGTGGTATTTTTTAATGACATATTTGTCTATAGCAAGAGCAAAGTAGAACATCTAGAATATCTCAAAAATGTGTTTCAGTCCTTGAGGGATAACAAACTTTCCTTGAATTTTAAAAAGTGAAATTTTTTCACAAACCAGTTACTATTCCGTGGATTTAAGATTGAAATTGAAAGGGTTATTGTTGATGAGAAGAAAGTTTTTGCTATCCAAACTTGGCCTACTCCAAAAACAATACATGATGTAAGGAGCTTCCATGGACTAACCACTTTCTACAGAAGAATTGTCAAGGGTTTTAGTTTCATTATAAATTATATTACTAATTGTCTGACAAGGGGATAGTATTTTTGAGCAGAGAAACAGGATCAAAGTTTTCAATCAATCAAGCAAAACTTTGCACAACACCTGTATTGGCTCTACTTGATTTTGACAAGGTTTTTGAAGTAAAGACAGATGCTTCTATGGTGGGTATTGGAACAATACTATCACAAATTGGTAGACCCGTAAAATACTTTAGTGAGAAATTAAGCAAAGCTTGCTGTAAGTGGTCTACATATGACCAATAATTGTTTTGCTATTTTAAGGGCTCTACAACATTGGGAATACTACATTATTCAAAAGGAGTTCGTGTTACACAACGATCAACAAGCTTTAGAATGGCTTAACTCTCAAAGAAACATTTATCGAATGCATGCTAAGTGGATTATTGATTCACAAAAGTTCAACTTTTTCTTCAAACACAAGACTGGGCAACAAAACAGGGTAGCAAATTCTTTTAAGTAGGAGGCATACACTATTGGTCATACTTTCAAACGAAGTAGTCTGTTTTGACAATTTTTGCCTACTTTGTGTGATGAGGATTTTGTTGTTCTTTGGGAAAGTGTTTAAACAGAGAATCTACTGGACAATTCTACATTTGGATGTCTATCTATCTTTTTCTTGGGAATAGATTTTGTATCCCAAAATCATCTCTTAAGGATCATTTGTTCCATGAACTACATGCTGGTGGTTTAGTAACACATGCAGGCCTAGACAACCATCTCCATGATGGAGGAAAGATACTATTGGTCACACATGAAAAAGGAGGTTACTATGAATATTCAAAAATGTCCAATCGGTCAATTGGCAAAGGGAGGTAAAAAAAAATATAGGACTCTACATGCCCTTACCAGTACCCCAAACAATTTGGGAAGAGCTGAGTATGGATAGTGAAATTGCGTGAGGTACCCAAAACTATAATATCTGAAGGAAGTGTTAATTTCATGGGCCTTTTTGGAAAGAGTTGTGGAAGCCATTGACACTAGTCTCAATTTTGATAGTGCTGATGGTCAGACTAAAGTCATTAATAGAACTATAGGCAGCATGCCTAGGTGTCTGGCTCATGAGAAACCTAAGCAGTGGGACAGTATGCTACCAAAAGTGGAATTTACAGCATCCCTAACAGAACTACAAGACTGTCTCCCTTCTCTGTTGTGTATAAAAGGTATCAAACCTTGTTATTGACTGAATGTCTGTTCCCAATCCCTAAAGTAAGCTTGCAATCTCTTGGGCTAGAGACTATCAAAAACTTCATGATGAAATCAGGGTTCATATAGAAACCATGAATTCAAAGTATAAGGAGCGTGTCGACAAACATAGAAGACACAGAGTTAGAGGTGAGGGAATTGGTCATGATTCATCTTAACAAACAAAGGCTTCCATCTGGACAATGCCATAAGTTGCAACCACTCAATTACAGTCCCTTCAAAATTCAAAAGAAGATCAACACCAATTCCTATATTATTGAACTTCAGTATCTCTTCTACTTTCAATGTTTCAGACAGTCATACTGATCATCCTGCTGAAGGTGCTGTTACTCTTCTCCTAAATTCAGAGTCGAATTCTTTTGAAGAGGGAGGCTTTGATGCAGGAGCAGTACCAATGAAGGCCTAAATGCTCTATTTTAATTACTTTTTATTTACTCAAATTGCCATTTACTTTAATTTCTTGTTGTTTCCCTAAATGATAAGCTGTTTTAGTTTGTTAGCCTATTTTGTCATGTAGTGTTGAGTTGGCATTGGTTTGTTATTCTCTGCTAACATTAGTGCGTGTATGGGCTGATATAGGAGCAGCTCTAGTAGTCTTTTTTCAATCTTTTGAATATTGGTTTTCCTTGTAAAACAATTCTCTCAGAGAAATGCTTTTCTGGTTAATGAATAGAAAAACAATTTTAGTGTTGTTTCTTTACCTCTGAAGCTGTTTTGGCTCAGAGCTTGTTACCTCTTCCCTGCGTCATATCTACTCTGATATTGTTTGGTTATCTGTTATTGGGTGCTTCATTAAGTTTTATTCTTGTGTTAAACCATTACAATTTACAATTGCTGATCCACTTAATACTTATTTCGGTGTTTTAACATTTCAGGTCAAGGTTGGGTACTGGGTTAATGGTCGTCAAGGTGCCACTTTTGTTGGGGTTAATGCCAGATTTGGGGCTTTATTGCCTTCTGATGCTAAAAAAGCATCGAAATGGCCAGCTGTTTTCTTAGATCCTATAAATGGCTGTTCTGCTTCCTCTTCTATGGTTTTCTGTTTATTCTTCTCAACTGCATCTATTTCTTTTATTGTTTAGTTTTCAAATGTTGAAGAACTTTAATGCATTTAAATTGTTCTATAGAAGGTGGTTCTTTAACAACTGTTTGTCTCGAGCCAATGTTATTCAAACAATTTAGTTGTATATCTTTTAAGATATACATCTAGGGTTGTTTAATTCTTTAAAAAGTCTCAACAAATCTAAATAAGTCTTTTTTAAAGGGCAAATTCGAAATTGAAAAATAAAATTATTTTTTAAATGGATATGAAAATTTGATTTTTAAAATGCAAAAAATAAAAAATATAAATCAATAACTTAAAAAGGGGAAAAAATTGTAATTTTTTTTAATGCAGAAGTTTAAAAAAATTAATTTTTTTAAAAAACAGAAAATTGAAAAAAAGAAAAAAATTAAAAATACAAAAAAAATTGGATATAATCTTTTTTTTATTCCAAATATAAATTGAATAAATATATTTACTTTTTTTGTTTTATTTTTTCCTTGAAAAAATATATTTGAACTTGATTAGAACTTTGAATGAATTAGAAAACTATAGGTGTATACCTTAGCATAAGGGAAGAAAGCAAAATGTACTTCATTAGCCTCTTAAAATTATAAGAAAATTATTTATCACAATACTTTTCCTAGAAAAGAAATCCATCCATTTAATATTTAGTTACAAATTCTAGTTGGCCCCATTTGTCCTTTTGCAGTTATCTGGGTCCATAGGCTTGTCCGCACGCGGTGAGTGTGACTTCACGGTTAAGGCAAGTGTTGCACAGTCAGGAGGTGCTGCTGCACTGCTGGTGATAAATGACAAAGAAGGTCTTCATCTTTATTGCACACACTTTTTCACAAACATTTCATAATTTGTTTCGGAAAACTTCTTTTTTAAAGTATGATATTTTATTGGTCATAAAAGTATGATATATTTCATTGTTAATTTGTTGCAGTTAAAACTGATGATGTCCAAGAGTTCAGATTCTAAAGTCAAATCTCTGTTTTATGTTGGTTGAGCCAGGATGTTGGTTGCTTATTTTGATTAAAAAAATATAAAAGTAGTTGTAAGTCTCCATATGGAAAGAACATAACATGCTGCAAAATGATCTCTTGCAGCCCACCCTAATCATAATGTATTGTTAGTTTTTTTTAAAATATTTAAATTGTTTTTATTAGTCTATGGGTATTGATGTGCTTTTAGAATGAGTGAAGGATTTAGATCTGTGTAAATAAGCTTTTGCAAGGTTGCTTCCTTTAAAATCAGCTTGCCATTTTCTTTAATCATTTGGTTTCTGGATTGATATCATTTGTTTAATCATTTTATGCAATATGTATCTGACTTATTCTGCATCAGCAGTATATGTTTTTTTATTTCTCTTGTACTATTACCAAATTGAATTTTTAATCAAATATTTTGAAAATAGATATTAGATGGATCTATGGTGGAAAATAAAAAGGAAAAAGAGTTTTGGTGGCCAGTTGACTTGCATATTCTTAATTTTTTTGTTACTATTAATTTCAAGAGCATACATGGTTATTGCTATTGTGACACTTTCACGACTATGGTGGATTTCATCTCACTGGTGGGACCCACTTGCATTCAGCAGTCTCATTTCACGGCTGGATGACTGATACATCAATCGAGATTGGAATCATAAGTCACAACTGAGATGCAGAGCTTTCTGTTATCTTAAATGCTGAATTCTGACTCTTTCCTCCCCCTCTCTTACATTTTCAGATCTATACAAGATGGTTTGTTCTGAGAAGGACACTGCTTCGAATATTACGATACCTGTAGTGATGATTCCTAAGTCAGGAGGAGACAATCTTAAAAAAGCTATAGCAGATGGAAGTAAAGGTGCGTCTGAAAATTTTAAACTAGTATCAGACTTCATAATTCATATCATTTAGTGTAGAGTATGGATAGTAGCTAGTTTTCTTGTAGTGGCATAATGGTTCAGATTTTTGCTAGATTAGCCTAATGAATAGTTGATTGCAAAATAATGAGTAAGCACGTAACTTTGGCCTGCCCTTCCCAAAATTCTAATGACAGTCTCCAACTTAAGGCTTGATTAGGCCCAAAAAGGGTCTGGCTCGACCATATCTGTGTATTTTGAGGTTGAGGCAGGGCGTAGGAATCCTTTTGGGCTCAGGCTGGGCCAGACCTCTGAATTTACATGCCTAACCATGGACAGGTAGTCCTGTACCTGTGTTTGCTGCTTGTTTTACATCAGGTTGTTTTGGGACGAACATGATGTTTGCTATACAGTATAAAAGAGTCTGATTGTATAATTTTTGTACATTCATGTGTTTGGTCTTGAACTAGACCATATTATACAAAATAAAAATTATACACCCTGTGAAGAGTGGTTGAAGTCATATTGAACTAGGACTTTGTATGTGTGAATTTTTAATTTTAAAATAATGTATCCTGACTTTTTCTTTCATCAAATTTAAAATATTTTTAAAATTTTTGAAATGTAAAAAAATATAGAAAATAAATTAAATACTGATTTAAATAAAACTTTATACTTAAATTATGTTAATATGTATGAAAACTAATTAAAAAAATTACGTTATACTTTAAATATAATTATTTTTTATTAAAATATTTATCATCAATTTTATTTGACTATATTATATAGATTTTCATTAAACACTCTATAAACTAATTATAATACAATTTAATATTGTTCAATCCAATTCGACTATATTTAATTTTTTCGATACAGTGCACCAAGTATACATAAATGTAATTTTTTTTATTGGAGACTTTGGCCTATACGTTAAATGCAGACATGCATGACATTGAAGTATGTTTGGTTCCATAAGATGCCAAACTTTCTTTTTCACACGGATAGAATATATAGTTAGAAATCACACACGTGGATTATTATGTAGCCTGAAATGCATAGTAGTTATCAAACTACTTGTCCCCATTTGAAACCAGACCAGATGTATGCTTTATGAATTCAAGACCGGCTTAGAAGTTAGCAAAACTATGACCTAGGAGGACTATGGTCCATCTAATATAAAACCCTTGCAGCAAAATCAATGAAATGAAGTACAAAGTGCAAGAGTATTGAATCAACTCTAAACTCAGTCATTCCAAATACATATATAAACACACACACATGTATACAGTGGACACTGTTGCTCACATTAAAGTAAGCACAAGGATAAATTTGTCTCATCTTAAAAATTGAGTATACTCAATAAAAAATTGAGCATAAAAGTTACAAATAATTAACAAATTCTATTCCCTATATGGCAAATATCAACCCTAATGTTAGCTTCTAAACCGTATAATGTTAAAACTAAACCTTAAAACTTAAAATTGAACTAAATTAGCTTAATTTACGTGACTGGGTTTTGTGAGCACTATTGCTCACTTTGTTATATATATATATATATTGGAATAAGAACCATAAACTTCGTTGAAAGAGAACTAAAGTAGAAAATCTAAAAATAGAACAAGTGGCTACGAAACCAATACATGTGATAATCTAACAAATAACAAAACATTCCTTGAAACAAAGTGGAGTTAGATGGCCACAAGACAACATTATATAACACTAATCCTCGATTCTTCAAAAGGCTTCTCTTTATCTTCAAATATCTATTATTTGTCTCCATCCAAATTACCCCAAGTAAAGACATTAATAAATTTATCTAAATTTATCTTAAGTAGTCTATCCATCTTGGAATTTCCAAAACCACCATAAAGAGACCGTAGAAAGTATCCCTCACACTACGTTTACCGAAGACAACAATCTTAAGTACAAAGCATAAGTAGTTTCACAAGATTCTGCTTTTTTTGAAGCAAAGCATTTGAGCTATCTTTTGGTGAGTTCAGATAGGGATTCTTAAGGTTTCAAGTTGCTAGAAAAAGGGAATATGCAAATGGCACCATCGTTTTCTCGCTTGTGGTCAAAAGGAAACTTTCATAATTTGAATGTCTATTTGAAGAGTTTCGAGGCTAATTCTGGTGTGAAATAGATATCAGGAGTCAATACTCAATATAAGTTCCTCTTGCAGCTTATGTATTGCAATAAGTTGTATTCTCAGTTGATTTATCTCGATTTTTTTGGGGGATATTTTAGATTTATAAGTTTTTCAACCGATTTGGTAGATTGGATGTTTGAAATTTTTTATTTTTCTCAGGGTGTTTGGCATTTTTTTTATGATAAGAAACTTTATATTATATTAATAAAACTGATAAATACAACTACAAGATAAAACTCTTAGAAAAAAATCTTCTAGCTAATAAATACAAGCTTCTCAATTAAGACTTTTAAAAAATTGAGAATAATCTTTTAAATCTTTAAAGATTGAAGTCGAGAAGAATAAAAAAACAGAACTTTCTTTTATAATACATTCGGATCGTTCTCATAATAATAAAAAATTCTTCTATTTCTCTCCATCCACAATACCCAAAGGATTGCTCCTACCTCGCATATCTATAACATCTTTGCCTTCAAAGCTTTATTACTATTCTCATACATGTAGAAAGTTTCTAGAAATAATGATTGATTAGATCTTGAGAGTCCAATGAAAACTCATTACTTTGTAACTTGGACCAAAGAAAAAGTGCAACTGGACAATATAAGAAAAAATGATTTATTTCTTTAGAATAATTCTTACATAGCACACACCAATTAGGAGAAAACTTCAATTGAATCCGGTCATTTGTGTTCAACTTTTCAGGAATAGTAAACCATTTCAAAAAATTTACTTTTAAAGGAATTTGGTCTATCCATAGAGAAGTGAAATAATAAAAAACTTGATCTATAGGGTTTTCCACGAGATCTTAGAAATAAGATTTGCATGAAAAGCATCCAGAAAAATTGTTAATATCAGCTCTTATCGTGACTCCCTCAAACTCTAACAACATGCTCTAGAAATCTATAACTTCCTAATCATTGAAGTTTCTCTTAAATCTAAAGTTCCAATCTTCGAGTAAATGCAACTTGCTAATAGAAATATCTTGTTCCAAACATAAACTGTATAACCTTGAAAATCTTGTTGAAAAAGAATCACCTTCCACCAATGATCCTCGTAAAGAACTAGTTTTACTTCCATCTCTCACCTTATATCTTACATTAGAAAAGAACAAAGTCAAATCTTTAACAATTGTTATCTAAAGACTACAATGAGGCTAGTGAGAACCTCGAACCACATCCCACCTATTCTCATCCAACCCTTATTTACTTTTAATTACCCTGTGTCAAAGAGAATTTACCTTCAAACCCACTTTCCTAGTAGAGCTTTATTTGTTTTGATAATGTTACCAATGCCTAACCCTCCTTTTTTCTTCAATCTTTTAACGATCGCCCAATTGACGAAGTGATTTTTTCCCCCTTTTAGCACCTTCCCACAAAAAATTTCTTAACATTTTCTCCAATCTTTTGGCTACTCTCACAGGTATTTTAAAAATTGACAAGTAGTAAGTAGGAAGACTCGACAAAACTGAATTTATCAAGGTTAACTGTCTCTTTCTAGAGAAAAAAACTTTCTTCTATCCCGCCAATCTTTTTTCGAATCTTTCAATAATTGGTGACCAAAATTCTATCATCCTTGGATTGCTTCTTAAAGGTAAAATCAAATGTTTCAACGAATTAGCTAAAGTCAATGCTTTATTTTCTTCACAATTAATACCTAATAAGCAACTTTTGTTGAATCACATTAACTAAGTTTTCGAATTTATCCTCATTTTCCGAAGAAAAGAAAATAATATCATCTGTAAATTGAAGATGAGAAACTTCAACACTATCTATTCCAACACAAAGACCATCAATCGGTTCAACTCGTCGACTACCAAAACGAAGAGAAAAGGGGAAAGCGGCTCAGGGTGTATATCATTGAACTAGTTTTAATAGAACATGTAAGTTTTTGCTGAGATCCACTGCCAAAGTTGGCTTTTATAAATTTCATCTGGCTGTCTAATTGCTTGGCCTTTTTGTGTTGTATTGTTGAGTGTTTAAGATTTCTGCAAGGTCTTCTATGTGTTTTTTGCTTTACAATCCCCATAACACAGTAGATGATTCATAGGGTTTAGTGCTACTAAGCTCTAATTTAAGGTTGGTCTCAATTCACTTCCAGGAAAGTTTGGTCAGGGAGTGCCACTGTAAGTTTTATATGTATCTGTTCAGTGTTACCTGTCAATGATAGATTTTTAAGCAGTGCGTTTGAATCTTTGAATATCACTGATGTCTGTATCCCTAATGTGTGCAATTTTCTAATCCAGTTGAGCTTCTATTGTATTCTCCAAAACGTCCTGTTGTTGATTTCTCGGTGATCTTCTTATGGATGGTTGCTGTTGGTACACTTGTTTTAGCATCAATTTGGTCCGAAATTACTGCTTCTGAGCCAGCTGATGAGCGTTACAATGAGTTGTCATCACCAAAGGTTTCATAAGCTGCTATGAATTATATTAGAATCTGCTTTGTATACTTGTCAATTTCTGCTCCATCTATGCTTATGCATATGTTTCGTCTACTAGATATACATATATGCCCTTTCTTTATGTCAGATATTTTATGTTCTTGTTGTTGACATTTATGCCTTTGCTTCTTTCATTTTGGAATACGTAGCTTTAGAGCATGCCAATTACAATTATTCATTTGTGAAGAAATCTTGTTCATCCTATTTTTTTTATTGGTGACACAAGTAATGCTCAAAATGTTATTGATGTCTATATTTCATGGAGTACAGAATCAAAACTAAATTTCATGCTACACAATGTATACTCTTGCTGTGGACCTTTATATAGGTGTTTCCTTTGCTTTTGTAATAAGTAGCTTCAGAGCGTGCAATTGCATTTTAATAAAAATGCTAAATAATTCTGATGGTTCTATTTTTTATTGTTGTTACAAGTAATGGACACAACACTAAAAAAGTTTCTTTCCGTAGAAAGGAATGGTAAACCCCATGAATGAAAAAATGCCGTCCAAATATGATATTTTTGTCTACAAACTATAATATTTCTAAATTTTTTTATTATCATACAATGTGATTAGAGTCTGCTGAAGTATTTTTTTTTCCTTTTTTTTTGAGATGATATTATGTTAAGTATTAATATTCTTCTGTTTCATTATATAGGAATCTTGTAAGGCTGGAGCAGAAGATGATTCTGAGAAAGAAGTTCTTGATGTTAGTGCTAAGGGAGCTGTAATGTTTGTCATATCTGCATCCACTTTTCTGGTTCTACTGTACTTTTTTATGTCGACTTGGTTTATGTGGGTGCTGATTGTTCTTTTCTGCATTGGTGGAGTTGAGGTAACATGAATCAGTATGCTACTTGATTTCTTCTTGAGAATATTGATTTCGACATTATCTTTTTAATGTGGCTGACTCAGACTAAAACTTCATAAAGTGTTGTTATCAATCATAGTATGCTGGATGCTTTAAGTTTCAACTTGCAGTAAGGTTGATGAAAGAGTGTTATGGAGTAAATTGAATTTTATCTAGAAATTTGTTTAAGTTAGACCTTATATGGAAATTAATTAGTCTGGTGTAAGTTTTGTGTTTCGCATGAAACTGCTTAGTATTGCGCCGATTTGGGAAATTTAACTTTTTCTTTTCTATTTTTTTAAAAAATATTTCCTGGTTGTACCGATGTTTATGAACCAAGTAGGATGCTTAGGCCTGCATGCCATTGTTTAATGGCTAGAAACTTGTTGGAATTCATCTCATAGTGCAATTAGTTCGACATAGTAACATTCCTGCAGATGGATTAATCTATATACGAATATTGGATGCTTAGGCCTGGTGCTGATATTTGATTGATTTCTTAATTTTATTTTTTTTAATTCAGTTTCTCCACGTACCTATCTATTTTATTTTTTTGATAAGAAACATCATATATAATGTATGTAATAATTACAAAATTACAATGTGACTAGTAATCCACTTGCGAAAGAAACCCCTAGCTGCGAGCTATACCATTTAATAACCATCAATTACTAAACACCAACCTCTCTATTTAAGATATACAGGCTTCCTAATTAAGATTTATAGAAAACTCTGAGTAGTCTTTCAAAGTTTCAGAAACTGATGCTTAAGATGACACCAGAAACATAAGTTTCCCCTTCAAAAAGTTGATATCATTCTCACTGTCTCAAAAAGTTCTCTCATTCCTCTCCATTCACAAGACCAAAAGAATTGTCCATCCTACGGTTCCCCAACACCATACTGCTCTGCCCATACACGTAGATACTCATTGTTATAAAAGATACTATCGGTACTCTGTTGTGCTTTCACAGATGAAGTGCTTAATATGGATTTTCAGTGTTCTTATGAGGGCTTTATTGTATGTAATCAATTGTTTTCTTTAAATGTTCCATGCATTATTTGTTTTGACATAGAATATCAAACAATAAATTATTGACTACAGTTTCCATAACTTTGCAATGAAATGTCCCAACTTTTTACACTATTTTTGTGGATATGACATAGTGTTAAAACATATTTGAGAAAAGAAGTGCAACTCATTGGTCAGTGACCTTAGTGGACAGCTACTCATAGATCTACTCATACAGACACATTGTGGTCACTTTCCTTTTTTAATATTTTTTTCTCCCCCATTTTAGCTTCCATTGTCTAGAAATTCAATTCATGTAGAGCTCATGTATTAATGCCTGTTTCTATGGTGAAAAATACAAACAAAATTCAATCAGCTTAGATTCATCATATTTCCTTTTCTACTTGAGCCAGTGTTGCTGGTTAATCATTGTTTCTAGGTTCTGTAAGTTTACTTCTACCTCCTGCTGAATTGTTTAGTTTTTGTTTGCAGGGAATGCATAATTGTATTGTGACCTTGATTTTAAGGTATGCTTGCTAATCTTTTGTATCTGTGGTAAAAATTAGGACAATGTGAATGATATTCAACAATTCCATTTATTTCTGCTTTTGTTCTTTTGCATTTTGTTGACCAGTAAATGGAAGTGCTGTGGGAAGAAGACATTAAACGTGCCATTTTTCGGGGTGGTTTCTATTTTCTCACTTGGCATATTATTTATCAGTGTGGGGTTTGCAATTTTCTGGGCTGCCACTCGGCAAGCTTCATATTCATGGGTTGGCCAAGATGCTCTTGTAAGTTTCATGTGTCAGTACTCGTGATTCAATGTTTTGAGTTTACTGTTGCTGAAAAAACCGACATTGTTGCGACGTTGTTGAGTTTTTGGACACCTTGACATCGGTGTGTGATACCCCATCATTGGGCAAAAATGTCAAGAGTGTTGGGAGATTGTCGAGAAAATGTCAAGAAATTGTTGGTTTTTGGACAAAATATCGTGAATACTATGGATATTGTTGTGACACTAAATGTCAACAAAATTTATTTATTTTGTTTCCTTTTCATTTCTAAATATTTTATATAATAGACCAATAACTTTTAACATGGTATTAGAGTTGAAGGTTCTTTTTTCAAACTCTAATAACTAATTGTTAAATTAAGTGTTAGAATGTATAGTGCATAGAGCTCATACGAATTGATAGATCTGTAGAAGTATTGTTATCCAATAACCAATTGTTAAATTTCAAGTATTGGAATGCATGGTACATAGAGCCTATACTTGTGGGGGATTGATAGGTGTAAAAGTATTGTAACAATAACTCAAGCTTTTTTGATAATTGATTTCCAACATATTTCTAACAAGTTTCAGAGTTGGAATGCATGGTGTAGAATTTTAGATAATAATAGTTATGTATAGGCTCTAATAGTAGTTGTGTACAGGTTGTAATAGTGGTGTAAAGGTTGTAATCGTGGTGTATTAATCTAACTCTTAGTCGTATTTATATTGTTGTAAATACATTTAAAAAATACAAAAAAAAATAATACTTCAGATTTTCTCCACCATTTCTCTCAAATATTTTCTTCATGGTATTAGAGTATTTTTGAAATCCAATTTCTTTTTCACTAGTTTTGTTCGAGGAAGACTCTTTCTGAAATCTTATTGAGCCTCTTACCTCGTCTCTGCTTAGACCAACAATCATCTTCCAACTTTCGTTTCTGTCAGCCTAACAATCGTCACTGACTAGTCCCTTCATCTTGCGCGATCTCAGCCATCAGTTTCACGAGATCTCAATCATTAAGTCTTGCGCAACTTCAACCACAGTTGTGAACGACTCTCGCCACTGTTCACAACCTTGGCACCACCTAGTCATCTCCCACGAATATCACAATTCTTCGTGGACAATTCTACCTGGTTCATCGCGAGCCCATTTCCCATTCAGTAGGAACCCAATCGCCGTCGTCTTCCACTTCGGCAATTCCTATTTACTCAGTCGCCATCGTCTTCCACTTTGGTGCTTCGCCTTGTCCCCGTTATCCTCCACTTCCCAACAAGCTGCAGCCAGGGCTATGTTCTAGAAGTTTTTTCAGCTGTCGAATCGACATTCCAGAATCAATCCACATATCATCCCAAATTGGTTTCTGGTATCAGCCTACATATCAACTACCACCATCAACTAATACAGCCCAATTAGCCCAATCATCCCACATATCAACCCAAATTAGTAGGCCCAATCAAACCAAAATTGCCCAAATTGGTAGGCCCAATCAACCCATATATCAAATAAGTCCAAATTGAAATAACATCAATTTTACGACAGATCAAGCATCAATGGTTACAGGAAAACCTGTCATGACTGGAGAAAACAATATTTTGCCCATCACCAGTCACAAATTAAATGAGCATAATTACCTTCAGTGGTCCTAATCCGTCATGATGTTTATATGCGGAAAGATGAAAGATGAAAGACAATTACCTTACTGAAGATGCTGCAGCCCCGAACAAAGACGATTCGAAATATAGAACGTGAAAATTTGAGAACAATATGGTGATGTCTTGGTTGATAAATTCCATGATGAACGAGATTGGAGAGAACTTTCTTCTCTACAATATTGGCAAAGGAATATGGGATACCACCATATATACTTATTCCAGTTCTGATAATATGTTTGAACTATTTGAGACCGAAAGCATCCTCCATGATCTTCATCAAGGAAAGTCATCAGTGACCTAATACCTTAACTCTCACTCGATGTTGGTAGCAGTTGGACCTCTTTGAGGTTCACGAATTGACATGTCAGTAGAAGGCATTTTGTACAAACAGATTCTTGACAAGAAACGAGTTTTCAAATTTTTGATGGGGCTCAATAAAGATCTTAATTATGTACGAGGCAGAATTTTAGGAATAAAACCCTTACCAAACATTCGTAAAGCCTTCTACGAAGTTCGTCAAGACGAGAGTCGCAAAAAGGTGATGATGGGTTGGTGTGACCATTGTCGTAGACCTGGTCACACTAAGGAAACCTACTGGAAAATTCATGGAAAACTAGTTAATTGGAAGCCACCCTCCGCACGGGACATCAACAAAAAAAGCCATGGAAATACTGCCTCCACAACCCATGGAACTACGTCACTTGAAACTGCTTTGTTTAGCAAGGAACATATTGATCTCCTCCAGGAAATATTTGGACAATCCTTGCCAACATCATCTGCCACCGTAGCTCAATCAGGTAACACCCCTAACGCTCTTAGTGTGAAACAAGTTACGAGATCATGGATTGTTGATTCAGGTGCTTCGAATCACATGACAGGTGATGCTTTCCTTCTCTTAAAACCTACTAAGAACACTGTTAGAAATGCCGATGGATAAGTATCCAAAGTAACATGGATTGGTTCAGCAAAAATTTCAAATACTTTTATTCTCGATTATGTCCTTTTTGTTCCCACCCTTGTTTGTAATATCTTATCAATTACTAAACTAACCCATGATAAAAATTGTGTGGCTAAATTTGTTCATAATTTATGTGAATTTCAAGACTTGGATTTGGGCAAAATGATTGGCAGTGCTAAAGAGTGCTTCGAACTCTATCTCCTTAAAAGTGAAGACCCTCTAGTAAGACAAGTCTTCCAAGTTGTGTCTGAGGTTCTTTATTAGAATAAAGCTTTGTTAAATCTTAAGTCCAATAACGATGGTGAAATCATGTTGAATCACTATCGCCTCGGTCATCCTAATTTCCTGTATTTGAAAAAACTTTTCCCTTCATCCTTTAGAAATAAAAATTGAAAATGTGAAGTTTGTCAATTTTCAAAACATGTTAAAAATTCATATTCTAATCTTACACATAAAAAATCACATCTTTTCTCATTAATTCAAATTGATATTTGCGGATCTTCTCAAATAAAAAACATAACAGAGACACGTTGGTTCATTTCATTTGTAGATAATCATACTCGAATCACTTAGTTATTTTTCATGAAATAAAAATCTGAAGCAGGTCAAATTTTTAAAAATTTCAATACCATGATTCAAACCCAATTTCAAACAAAAATCCAAGTATTGAAAACTGACAATATCAAAGAATACTTCGCTTCCATTCTTAGTGATTATCTGTTAAGTCAAGAGATTGTCCATCTAAGCTCTTATATTGACACACCTCAACAAAACGTGGTGGTTGAAAGGAAGAATAGGCATCTTCTCAAGGTAGCTAGATCTCTTATCTTATCAATAGAATGCTCTCTAGTGTTCTCACTTTCAAAATACCTATTAGCACTCTGCTGGAGTCATACCAATACACCAGAATCGTGGCCCACATTCTCTTTAAAATATTCGGATGTTCTGCTTATGTCTATGTACATCATAGGGGTAAACTTGATCTCAGAGCCATCAAATGCATATTCCTTGGGTATTCATCATACCAGAAAGGATACAAATGCTTCTCTCCTATCACAAAACGGTTCTATAATACAATGGATGCCACATTCTTTGAACAATATCTGTACTATTCCAAACCTGCCATTCAGGGGGAGAATACAGGTAATGAATACTAGCTTTGGAATACTCAGTCTCCCACAAATTCTGTCTCAAATCATATCCCGCAAATTACAGAGGGTGAATCATTAGCTCAAATAAATGCTCCTAATAATCCCAATGAATCCTCAACACCTCTGCCAACAGATCCAAACATCCCTGTCCCAAATAGTGATCTTCTTAACTACTCTTGGAGGAGAAGACCTCAAGAGAGAACGGAGAATCGAGCATATCTTGAGCCAATCTAGTAGTCAAATTTGAGTGCAGGCCACTTTGACAATTCACATGGTAATATCATTGAACCTCCTATTATTGAGCTTCCTCTTAATAATTTGAATTTTCCAATTGCCAAATGTTGTAAGGAAATGTGTAAGATCTTGTACAAATCACCCCATATACAACTTTGTTTCCTATAAAAGTCTCTCACCAGGTTATAAGGCCTTTATCTGTAACCTTGATCCGATACAAGTTCCCTAATTACGTTCATGAAGCTATTCAGGTAACTGAATGGAAGACAACCATTCTTAAAGAACTTGGTGCCTTAGAGAAAAACAAGACTTGAGAGATCACAGACCTACCACCTAAAATACGAGTTGTTGGATGTAAGTGGATTTTTACAGTCAAATACAAAGCAGACGACAATGTAGAAAGATTCAACGCTCGCCTTATGGCTAAGGGATTCACTCAAGCATATTGGATTGACTATCAGGAAACTTTTGTACCTATAGCAAAGCTCAACACTGCTCGTGTTCTTCTCTTCCTAACATCTAACTTGGATTGACCTTTCTACCAATTGGATATCAAGAATGCATTCCTCAATGGTGATTGTTTGGGCATAAGGAATGACCTGACGTTAGCCCTAGCCTTGAGACATCAGCTTGGGGTCAGCTCGAGCCATAAGACGTCAGCCTGAGTTAAGTGTATTTTGCTTTACTCTTATACCCCTTTGACACGTTGTGACGTATATGTCTTATGTAATCGACACTTGTACATGTAAAACTCTATATATACATGGGTTCCTTAAGAGATCTACATACTCCATTAATTGCTCTGACATCTCTCTAATTTCTCTCTCTGTAAGTCGGATCAATCTCAACATTTTGGCGCCCACCATGGGTCTCAGATTCTGAGGTCGAACTTTAGCTTCTGACCCCATATTTTATTGGATTCACCCTGAGTTTTGAGAGAGACCTAAGAGACTAAACATCAAAATCACGAGCACTTGTTTCTTATCACCATGGTAGGAACACATACTAAAGGTCAACTAAGACTAGCAAATGAGGAAGCAGCAGTTGCACTGGACAACATCTCGCTAACCTATGGCAAGGCCAGAAGGGAGACTAACTCTCATCGAGAGCTAGCTCGTCAACTTCTCGAGTTAAGAAAAGAACTTGAGGAGACGAGGTAGGAAAATAGGTCACTACGCTCCCAATTAGGAGGGGGAACCTCCGATGTTCGAGTTGCCAACCCTATTGATAGAAACAGACCAGAGGACATCATGCCTGAGCTCAACCAGGGTGAACAAGAAGTTGAGGATGACCCTCTTTATGGTTCAGTAAGACCTAACAACGAGCAATGGTTGCAGGAGAGAAAAAGTTGAGAGGTGCATTTTTAGGCATTGGAAGAAGCCAACAAAAAGCAAGATTAGGCCTTAAAATTGGCCAATGAAGGGCATGAAAAAGACAAGGCCCCTTATGATGTGGATAGGGAATGTGAGCAACTATGTGTCTCCCCATTTTCTGATGAAATAGAACACGACGAGCCACCACCCAAGTTCATTACTCCCAAATACCTAGATTATGAAGGGACCAAAGATCCAGTAACTCACATTCTTCAAGACGACTATGGCTCCTATGAGCCTCACTCAGGGCAAGAGAGACACCATAATGTGTAAGTTGTTTGCTGCCACCCTATGTAAAGGTGCACAAAAATGGTTCAATAACTTGGAACCTCGTACCATAACCTCCTTCTCATAATTTGCCAGGTTGTTTATCACCAATTATGCATGCAACAAGTCATTGAGGAAGGAATCGTACCACCTCTTCTCGATCACCCAGGGTAATGGTGAGTCTACTGAAGAATATATGAGAAGGTTTAGAGAAGAAAGGCTAGAGATATCAGATTGCCTAAGCTCTGTTGCGATAGAGGCCTTCAGGCGAGGTCTCCTAAGGGATTCTGATTTGTTTGCAGAATTGACCAAGATGGTCCCACAAATTTTGGAGGAAGCTTATGGAGAGACGAGAAAATTTATCAATCTGGAAAGAGAGCTAAGTCTGGTTAAGAGCAGCAATGCAACTGTGGAGGCTGCACTAGAAAAAGGGAAAAGAAAGATGAGCCCAGATAGGGCAAAACCAAGATGATAGGATCAATAAAAACAAGCGTTTCACAGCAAATCATAGAAATAGTAGCCAATGGTCCAAAAATAGGGGGCCTTGAAGGAGGTCACTATCTCCCTTCAGGGGTCCATCCTTAAGAGTAAGTCTAGCTCAAATAGTGTTGAGAATGGAGGAGGAGTCGAATGTCAGATGGCCTCAAAAAATGAGGGCTTCCTTTAGGGACACATCTAAATGGTGTGCCTTTCACAAGGATGTAGGTCATGAGACGAGAGACTGCAGGCATCTGAAAAAAGAAATGGAGGACCTGTTGGCTAGAGGATATTTAAAAGACTTCGTAGAAAAATGTTAGTAGAAGAGGGAGACAACTTGGACGTGAAATTTTGAAGCTACCTGCTATGTTAGATACCGGGATAAACTCCTAAAACGAGTCCAATATAAGGACTATCTATACCATACATGGAGTGCCCACGCTCAATAGGACCTCCAATAACTAGCATAAAAGGCACGCCAGAGACTTACGCAGTTCCCCGCATGTTCACAATCTGGAGAAAGAGAGGTCTTTTGTGGAAATCACCTTCACTGAGATGGACGAGACCTCGTCTCCCCACGAGGACCCCTTGGTAATCACTTTAAGAATATGATCCTGCGATGTTTGTCAGATCATGATTGATATTGGGAGCTCAGTTGACCTTATTTTTTTGTCAACAACAAGGGCCCTAAGCATTAAAGAATGCGACATTGCAAGAAGAGAGCTACCTCGGGTAGGATTCAACAGTAGCACCACCTATGCAATTGGATCCATGGTGCTACTTGTCATGGCTAAGGGATCTATAGCGATGACCAATTTCGTTGTAATTGATGTCCCAGCTCACTACAATGCCATCTTGGGTAGGCCATGGATACACAAGACGAAGACAGTTTTGTCCACCTTCCACCAAGTCATCAAATTCCCGACTGAGGAAGGCATAAAAGAGATAGAGGGAGACCAAGAAAAGGCCAAAAGTTGTTATAACGCCACTATGAAAGAGGTCACTCCCAAGTAGCAAGATCTAACAATTGGAGACAAGGAGGACCTTACACTTCTCATGTACCTTATTTTACTTTCTCCCCCAATATACATGCTCATCCTTAGAGAAGGTAAAATGCTCTCCCTTAGAGAGTTGATCACCTCTAGCTCAAAAAAGGTAGAGCGCTCTCCCTCAAAGAGAGTTGATCACCTCGAGCTCAGAAAAGGTAGAGCGCTCTTCTTCAAAGTGAGTTGATCACCTCGAGCTCAAAAAAGGTAGAACGCTCTCCCTCAGAGAGTTGATCACCTCTAGCTCAAAAAAGGTTGAGCGCTCTCCCTCAAATGACAGAATAGTTATTTTAATTATGTACGTAGATGATATTGTTTTAACATGTAATTTTACAATTGAGATGAATAAACTCAAGGAGTTCTAACCAAGGAATTTGAGATCAAAGATCTAGGCAATATCAAATAATTCCTAAGAATGGAATTAGTCCGAATAAAGAAAGGTATATTTATATCTCAAAGGAAATATGTACTTGATCTTCTCAAAGAAATTGGAATGATGGGATGTAAACCGGCAGAAACTCCGATGAACCCTACAGTAAAACTCAGAATCAAATAAAACAGTGCATTTGTGGGCAAAGGTCGTTGTCAAAGATTAGTGGGAAAACTCATTTACCTATCACATACTAAACCAAATATTGGTTTTTTAGTCAATGTTGTAAGTCAATTTATGAACAGTCCCACTAAAGAACACATGGAGGCGGTTTATCATATACTTAGGTATCTCAAGTTAACACCAGGAAAAGGATTGTATTTCAGTAAAAATCCCACCTGAAAAATTGAAGTTTTTTTAACTGTGCAAGTTCTATAGTGGATCGCAGATCTATTACTGGGTATTGTACATTCTTGTAGAGAAATCTTGTAACTTGGCGAAGTAAGAAACAATTAGTAGTCGCTCGAAGTAGTGCAAAAGCTGGATTCAGAACTATAGCTCATGAAATTTGTGAAGGAATATGGTTAAAAAGACTACTCAATGAACTGGACTTCACAACTACTGAACCTATCAGCATGCATTGTGACAATCAAGTTGCAATAAGAATTGCAAGAAACCCTGTTCATCATGACCGAATCAAATATGTAGAAATTGATTGTAATTCATTAAAGAGAAGTTAGATGGAAAAATTGTGAACCTCCTATATACATTTTTTAGTCATCAAATTGCAGATATCCTCACCAAAGCATTATCTCGAATCATTTTTGAAGAATTGTATTGCAAGTTGGGAATGATTAATATCTATCACCCAACTTGAATGGGAGTGTAGAATTTCAGATAATAATAGTTGTGTACAAGTTGTAATGGTAGTGGTGTACAGGCTGTAATATTGGTGTATTAGTCTAACTACTAGTCTTATTTATATTGATGTAAATACATTTAAAAAATACAAAAAAATAAATAAATAAATAATACTTCAGATTTTTTCTACCATTTTTCTCAAATAGTTTCTACAATTGGGCAATGAGCTTGCATGGTGAATAGGACACACACTTATGAGTGAGTCACATAAGTATAAAACATTGCTAGCATTCTCTTAATAACTTAAGTTTTAACCTTTTAGGTAGGATTTGTTTCTCAACAAGTTCCAACATTTATTATTTGTTTTTTTATAATACAAGGGAGACTGTATACATGTTAACAACAATCGAAAATGTAAAATACTAAAGAATATGATATAAAGTTATAGTTTACAGTATTATCATAATTCAAGTTATCATTATACTGCTACAATTCTTTGCATTTTACAAATTGGGTTGACTCTCAATTTCCTTTTTGATGTCACGGTTGGATCAGACCAAGCTACATGCACATGACATGTTAATAATAACAAATAAAATATTTTTACTCAATCACATGACATGGGTATTTTGCCTTTGCAGATAATAGTTCTTCACATTCAACAATTGTGCCTCCAATTTGGTTTAAATGAGTTTGATGTTTAGTAAATATTGTAGTCTAGTCTCTACATGGGTTTTTTATTTTCTACTAATTTACTATTTATGTATTAACATGTAAATTGCATTAAAGGTAATGTTGATTATGTCCCCTAATTGGGTGTACTTTTTTTAAATTTTATTAGTGAAATTTCTCCTTTTATCCATTTATTAAATTATTACAAATAATAGTACAAAAAAATATTAGTATTTTAGCTACTAATTCTACAAATTTTGGCAAAAAATTACTTACTCAGTAGAATTTTCTTAATTAATTGACTAATTAATCAAAATAAATATCACAAGTATTTATATATGTATGTATCAAATAGGAAAGTTACTTTAAAGTAAATAATTGATTGTTTTGATGTTTTATGAAACTTCATAAAAAAAATTCATAATTTTGAAAGAGTTTTCATACTATCCATAAATTTTTTCAAAGTTTATGTCAACAACAACAATGCCCTCTACATTTTTTGTAAAAGTTCACTCGACATGTCAGTCGACTTCATCTTATGTTTTGTTTTTGCATATAGTCTATCTTATTGGCTCCATCAACCTACATTTATGAGCCTGTCTCTGATTATGGGGATCACTATCAGTATTACTATTAACTGATAGTATTTCACATAGAAATCTCTAAAATGATGTTTGGGACTAATGTCTTTGTCCCAAAATAATGAAAGAGAGTTCTCCATCTAAGTTGGTTCACCGAGGTTGGCGGTATAATTCACCCCTTCCATGTTTCAAGTCACATGTTCAAATCACACCAAGTATTGTTTGATCTATAAAAAAAAAAAAGAAATAAGAGTTTTCTATCTTAGTTGGAAATATTTCATGATGTGGTGTTTGTTTTCAGGCCCTTTGTGTAATGGTTGGACAATTAATTATACATGGGTTTTACTTGTTTTATTTATATTATTCTTACTTCTGCACACTGCTTAATCTGTGATCTTTTTTGTTGACAGGGCATTTGTTTGATGATAACTGTATTGCAAGTTGCTCGGTTACCTAATATCAAGGTTCTTGTTTTGTTTTAGTTTCAATTAAAAACACATTAATAAATCACCTTCATCAGCCCTTATTTTTTGTCATCTTTCAGGTTGCTACTGTACTACTCTGTTGTGCATTTGTCTACGACATCTTTTGGGTATTCATATCACCAATAATATTTAACGAGAGTGTTATGATTGCGGTAGGTTTCAGTCTCCATATTGTTTTGCTCCTTATATTATAAGATGTGGTGGCAAATAGTAACTGTTGAAGAATACTGCACTGCAACGTCTTTTAATGAACTTGAAACTATGTGACCAAAGCATGACTTTGTTTTCCATCTATATTTTCAAAATGCAGTGCATATGGGCTAGTCACATAACTTTGTGATTAGAGAAATCTAAGAATGAGAATAGTGAAGGTATATAATATTATAATGAATCTTAATATTTATATTTTATGAAATTATGAAACAAGAGAGTACAAACCATCTACATGCAAAAGCCCACCCACAATGAAATTGATTAGCTTTAACATTTCCCTTCAGTTTTGAGCTTAGATGTTCACATTGCCCAACTTGGAACAATGATATGAATTCTCATCAAACAAGATGATAGAGATTGGAGTTTTTACCTAGAAAATAGCACCATAGATTCCTTCGTGCATTAGACTCATTATTTAAAAGGTGCAATTTAGTCCTTGCTTTTTAAAAGGTGTAGCATTAGTTCCTTTGTTATTGAAGGTTTGCTTTAGTCCCAAATTCTTTTAAAATATCATGGGCTAAACCGCACTATTTAAATAGCAAAGGGACTAATGATGCATCTTTTATAACATTTGGACTAAAAGCAAAGGCCCTTGTGTTGCACTTTTTAATAAATTCGGAACTAAATTGTGCATTTTATAAGTAAAAGGACATGTGGTGAACCAAACCTGTTTATACAATAGACCTACTATCTTTGAGATATGGAGTATCAACTCTATTACTTAAGTTAATTCCTAATTTTTCTATCATGATATGAGATAAGTAGTTCTTATTGTATTTGTATAGGCCCAGAACCTCACGAATTAATCTTTATAGTGCTTCCTCTTGAATCGGACCCCTTATCCATAGAATAAAGTATTTAGCCTTGACCTAGAGAAGCAGAATAGATAATTAGTCTCATATGGCTTAAGAGAGTGATTCAGCTTCAATGCAATAGCTTATTTTTTCGTTTACAGCTACATGCAGTGGTTTGGATAATAATAATTCAATAGCCAAGGGTTAAAAAAAGTAGTAGGTGCTGGTACCTTATGTGTACATAATAGAACAAATGATGGCAATCAGATGGAAGGTAGTACCGCAAAAAATAGCAGGATTTTCAACAATTGCCTCAATGAAGCTAAGGGAAGCAACACAAGATTTCACATGGAGCAAAAATGCAAGGCTTAAAAACAATGTCTGTTCTGTGGAAAATTAGGTCACATGGTTTGAGAAACTAATGAGTGGTGTGATTACTAACTTTGTTCTTTGAGAGTGTTAACTCTTGGCTAGTTAATTTTTTGCTCTGTCATTATGCAAACATGACATAATGAGAATTCTAGAATGCATTCTAATACACCCTGTATCTCTGCAATTAACTTTGGTAGGTTTATTTGCAGCCTCAAAGCAGACAGTCTTAGCCACTCAAAATTCAATTGAACTATCATTGCTAGCAGGCTGGCTGGCGAGTGTCTGCATGTGTCCCAGGATCTGCAAACAAGAACTAGCATTTTGAACCCATGCTCTTTGTGTTTATAATTTACTGACACACCTTTTTGGGCCACCACTTTGCCCTAACTTTTTTGAGAACGTTCTAGCTGATCATACATAATTTCTTTTTGTACTTTTTTATGGTTAAACGACACTTATAGTTCACTAATTTTATCAATTCTACACTTTGATTCCTTAACTTTTTTTGTTATTTGGTCACTAACCTTTTTGTTATTTGACTACTATGAACATTTGTACTAATTTGTTAAATTTGAAAAGTTAGGAACTAAATCTTATGAAAAAGTGTTACGGGACCAAAGTCTACAATTTGTAAAAAATAGGAGATCATAGATATTGTTCAGTCTTATTTTACAACCAACTTAGTATTGTGTGGACAACAATTTCATTAAGAACATGTCATTTACAAAATGATCAATACAGGAATTATAGGCATAATCTTTTTAATGGCCAAACATAATTTTCATCTCATCAGTATTGAGATATTTAAGCCTACTAGATCCATCTCTGATAATGTGTGATGCTTGAACTTTTTAGAAACTGGCCCTATAATATAGTACTTTTCATGTATATTGTTTGATTTCCGGTTTGGTTAGTGTTGTTTAACAATAGTAGGATACTAGGATTGTTAAGGAGCAGGAAGTGGATGTAGAGGTTGTTTTGGAGGTGTTTGTAGTACGCTCTAGTTTTATAAACATTCTTGAACCCTATCATTTTGTGTGGCTTTGCTACTCCCTTTTTCATTGTATCATTGTATAGAGTGTCACAGTTTAATGGTTGTAATTTCATTCCACTCCAGGTAGCTCGAGGAGACAATAGTGGTGGAGAAGCCATGCCCATGCTTTTGAGAATCCCTCGTGTATTTGATCCTTGGGGTGGTTACAATATGATTGGTTTTGGTGACATTCTCTTTCCCGGTTTGCTTGTTTCGTTTGCTTTCAGGTATTGGTACTAATATCAATCTAATAAAATACATGCAAGGCTATTTTACATGTAACTTGATATATGACTGTCTTTGTTTTTCATTTCTAAATATATGAAAACTTAAATATTTGAAGAATGTATGTCTCAAAGTAATTACATTGAATGTTAGGATTGGCAGCTCAAACGCCACTAAAAAATGAAAAGCCACACAATAAATAGAAAACAATTTTAAGAAGTTGATAACTTTTAGTAGGGATGAGCAAATATTCCAATCAATTCGTTTAAATTTAAAAATTTGATCTAACCGATCAGATTTAGATTGAATTGACAGATTTTATTGTCGAATCAGATTTGAATTAAAAAGCATACAATCCGTTCAGATTCAGAGTAATAGATTTTATAATACGATCCAGTTCGGATCAAATTACTATTAAAGTCATAAATAAATACATATTTTATTTTCATAAAGTGTTATATTTAAATATTATACATACCACAATTACATTAAATTAGTATTTTAGTTTTAAAAAATAAATAAAAATGTTAAATCTCTATTATAATTTAATAATTATCTAAGCATATTTTTTATTCTTTCAATTTTCGTAGCTGTGGCTATAATTAATAAATTTTGCTAGATATGCATCAATTTAAAATTTAAATGTTATATATATATATATTGTGTTTTATATATGACAATAATTCATAAATAAATTTTAAAATCAATCCAACCTTATTTGATATGAAAAAATCACATATTCTTGGATTTGGATTAGAATTCATTCTAATTGATTGCATCATTGGATCGTATTCGGATTGAAAATCTTCAAATCCGGCTCAGATTGGTTTAGATTCGGATTGGTGAAAAATAGGCAGTTTCGATCCATTGCTCACCCCTAACTTTTGGTATATGAAGTGGAAAGGTTGTGTGAGTTATGTGATAATGATCATGGTAATGGATCATTAGTTTTTTATTAATGCTAGAAGAATAAAAGGATGCAATAAGCATTTTGGTTTGCTGCTATATAAGAAGTCAGAAATGGCATGCAGCAAACTAGAGTTATTGGGGTTGCATATTTTTGGGCTCAAATCTCTTATGTGTTAAGGTAAAGAATGTTCTTGGTAATTTTGGGTTTCTTTATTTTGGGTTTTTGTGTGAAAGATTTTGGTTGTATTGAGGCTTCGGGTTTGAATGTTTGTTCACGTTCCTATTATAAATTTGGGAAATAGTATTGGGTATTGGATTTAGATTCTTGTATTTAAGAACTGATACTAGTGGAATTATTTGGGACATTGGAAGTGGATTAGGCAATTTGTCGAATTATATTAATTACTTGTGTTCTTGACTGCTTGTTAAAGAAAATATTGAGAGATAAATTGAATATTAATTTTATTATTCTCTACTCATTTCAAATGTCTGTGCATCAATATAAATAGGACTAGAAGTTAAAAAAGTTGGCCACTAATCTAGCGATACAATTAATACTCTTAAAATTAGTCAATATAGAAAAAAGAAACTAAATCCTAGTTAGGCAACTATCTGATTCCCTTATTTTTAGCCTCTACAACTCAGCAAATCACAAGAAAAATCTATACTAATTTCTAAAAATAAATTAATCATTCCTATCTTGTAACTCAGTTCTTCAAAGATGGTTCGAGGTAATGCTTTGGTAAGGACATTTGTAATTTGATGACGAGTAAATGTATATAAGAGGTTCACAATTTTTTCATCTAACTTCTCTTTAATAAAATGACGATCAATTTCTAAATGTTTGGTACGTTCATGATGAACTGAGTTTTTTGCAATTCTTATTGCAGCTTGATTGTCATAATGTATGCTGATTTGTTCAGTAGTTGTGAAGTCTAGTTCATTGAGTAGTCTTCTTAACCACATTCTTTCACAAACCCCTTAGGCCACAGCTCTGAATTCAGCTTCTGCATTGCTTTGAGCGACTATTAACTGTTTCTTACTTCGCCAAGTTTCGAGATTCCTTCACATGGATGTTTAGTACCCAGTGGTAGATCTGCAATCCACTATAGAGCTTGCCCAGTCAGCATCTGCAAAGACTTCAATTTTCCTGGTGGGATTCTTACTGAAATATAACCCTTTTTTCTGGTGTCATCTTGAGATACCTAAGTGTACGATAGACAGCCTCCATGTGGTCTTTAGTAGGGCTGTTCATAAATTGACTTACAATACTCACTGAAAAACCAATATCTAGTCTAGTGTGGGATATGTAAATGAGTTTTCTTACTAATCTTTGATAACGGATTTTGTCCATCGGAGTTTATGTCAGTTTACATCCCATCCTAGATCTTTGATCTCAAATTCCTTGGTTAGTAATTGTTTGGGTTTATTCATCACAATTGTAAAATTACCTATCATAACAATATCATCTACGTACACAATTAGGATAACTATTTTGTCATTGGAGAAATGTTTTTCGAAGAGTGTGTGATCTGCTTGGCATTGATTGTACCCTTATTTTTTCAGAACTTTAGAAAACCTATCGAACCAAGCATGTGGAGACTGCTTCAATCCATATAACGTTTCTTAAGTTTGTAGACTCTATTAGTTAGATATTAGTTAGAGGAGGAAATTCAATTCCATGAGGGATGTCTATGTAGACTTCTTCTTCGAGATCATCGTTGAGAAATGCATTCTTGACATCTAATTGGTAAAGAGGCCAATCCAAGCTAGATATCAAAGAGAGAAGGACACGAACATTGTTGAGCTTTGCTACAGGTGCAAACTTTTCTTGATAGTCAATCTCGTATGCTTGAGCGAATCCCTTAGCCACAAGGCGAGCCTCGAATATTTCTACACTTCCATCTGCTTTATGTTTGATTGTAAAAATCCACTTACACCCGACAACTCGTTTTTATGGTGGTAGTTCTGTGATCTCCCAAGTCTTGTTTTTCTTAAGGCACTAAGTTCTACAAGAAAAGTTGTCTTACATTTAGATACCTGAAAAGCTTCATGAACAGAATTAAGAACCTATATCTGATCAAGGTTGTTGATAAATGTTTTATAACTTGGTGAGAGACTTTTATAGAAAACAAAGTTGTAGATGGGGCGGTTTGTACAAGATCGTATACCTTTCCTTATAGCAATTGGCCAATTCAAATCATTAGGAGGCAACTCAATATTAGGAGGTTCAGTGAT
This sequence comes from Hippophae rhamnoides, assembly GCA_033030585.1. NCBI lineage: Eukaryota > Viridiplantae > Streptophyta > Magnoliopsida > Rosales > Elaeagnaceae > Hippophae > Hippophae rhamnoides. Next base: position 356,990 of record CM065436.1, on the reverse strand, counting down.
GTTATCTTGTGAATTGTCAAAGTGACCTGTACTCAGGTTGGGTTCCTGTACTAGCTCAAGGTATGTTCGGTTCTCCGTTCCCTCTTGAGTTCTTCTCCTCCTAGAGTTAAGAAGATCACTATTTGGGATGTGGAGGTTTTGAGGATCTGTCGGCAGAAGAGTTTGAGACACTAATTCACTATCTAGAATTTGAGGGATATGATTTGAGACTGGGAATCACTATTTGTTCGGATAAAAGTGATGAATGAGTGGTAATGTTATTCCAAAGTTGGTATTCATTGCCTATGTTTTCCCTCTGAATGGCAGGTTTGTGATTGTATGAATATTGTTTAAAGAATGTGACATCCATTGTATTGTAGAACCATTTTGTGATAGGGGATAAGTTATTGTATCCTTACTGGTTTAATGAATACCCTAGAAATATGCATTTGATGGCTTGGGGATCAAGTTTACGTCTATGATGTACATGGACATGAGTAGAACTTCCAAATATTGTAAAGGGAATGTTGGACACAATTATGGTGTGTGAGTATGACTCAAGTAGAGTACTGATAGGTGTTTTGAAAGTGAGGACACGAGAGGGTATCCTATTGATTAGATAGGTAGCCATAAGGACAGCTTCCTCCCAGAAACATTTAGGAACATGAGTTGTGAACATAAGTGATCTAGCTACTTCGAGAAGATACCTATTTTTCTTTTAGCCACCCCGTATTGCTGAGGTGTATCAACACAAGAGCTTAGATGGACAATCCTATGACTTAATAAATAATAACTAAGAATTGAAGCGAAGTATTCTTTAGTATTGTTAGTTTTCAATACTTGAATTTTTGTTTGAAATTGGGTTTGAATCATGGTATTGAAATTTTTAAAGATTTGACCTGTTTTAGATTTTTATTTCATGAGAAATAACCAAGTGATTCGAGTTTGATCATCTACAAATGAAATGAACCAACGTGTCTTTGTTATATTTTTTATTCGAGAAGGTCCCAAATATCATTGTCAATTAGTGAGAAAGGATGTGATTTTGTATGTAAAAGATTGGGATATGAATTTCTAACATGTTTTGAAAATTGACATACTTCACATTGAATATCCTTTGAATTTTTATTTCTAAATAATTGAGGGAAAAGTTTTTTCAAATACATGAAATTAGGATGACCGAAGCGATAATGATTCAACATGATTTCACTATCGTTATTGGACTTAAGATTTAACAAAGCTTTATTCTGATAAGGAACCTTAGACACAGTTTGGAGAACTTGTCTTACTAGAAGGTCTTCACTTTTAAGGAGATAGAGTCCTAAGCACTCTTAAGCATGGTCAATCACTTTCCTCAAATTCAAATCCTAAAATTTACATAAATTATTAACAAATATAGCCACACAATTTTTATCATGGGTTAGTTTAGTAATTGATAAGATATTACAATCAAGGATGGGAACAAGAAGGGTAGAATCGAGAATAAAGGAATTTGAAATTTTTGTTGAACCAATCCTTGTTACTTTGAATATTGATCCATCGGTAATTCTAACAGTTCTTCTTGATAAGTTTTAAGATTCATGAGAAGAGAAGCATCATCTATCTTGTGGTCTGAAGCACCTGAATCAACAATCCATGGTCTCTTAACTTGTTTCACACTAAGAGCGTTGAGGGTGTTACCTATATGAGCTACGGTAGTAAATGATGTTGAAAAGGATTGTTCAATTATTTTCTAGATGAGATCGATCTGTTCCTTGCTAAATAGGACAGATTTAGGTGAAGCAGTTCTAAGGGTTGTTGAGGCAGTATTTCCATGGCTTTCTTTGTTGGTGTGTCGTGCCGAGGATGGCTTCCAATCAATTGGCTTTCCACGAATTTTTTAGCAGATTTCCTTAGTGTGATCAGGTCTACGACAATGGTCACACCAAGGTTTTTCTCTTCGGGGACGGTTATCTGCATTCTGGGATTGTTGGTGTCCTCGAACAGCAAGCGCAAACCCTTCTCTAGTCAATGAAATGGCAGATTGAGAACCCATCATCACCTTTTTTCAACTCTCTTCTTGGCAACTTTGGAGAAGGTTTCACGAATGGTTAGTAAAGGCTTTGTTCCTAGAATTTTGTCTCGTACATTATCAAGATCTTTGTTGAGTCCCGTTAAAAATTTAAAAACCCGCTTCTTTTCAACAATTTGTTTGTACAAGATTCTATTTGTTGGACACTTCCATTCGTGAACCTCAAAGAGGTCTAACTGCTGTTAGTATTAAGTGAGAGAGTTAAAGTATTGGGTAACTGAAGACTCCCCCTTGACAAAGATCATGCAAGATGCTTTCGGTCTCAAACAATTCGGACATATTATCTGATCTGGAATAAGTATCTCTAGTGACGTCCCATATTCCTTTGGCAGTATGGTAGAAAAGAAAGTTCTCTCCAATCTCGTTTGTCATGGAATTTATCAACCAAGACATCATCATATTATTCTCGGATTTTCATGTTTTGTATTTCGGATCATCCTTATTTGGGGCTGCTGCAGCTCCCGTGAGGTAATCGTCTTTCATCTTTACGCATATAAACATCTTGATGGATTGGGACTCCTGAAGGTAATTGTGTCCATTTAATTTGTGACTGGTAATGAGCAAAATATTGTTCTTGGTGGAACCTCCATTGGAACTAGTCATGACAGGTTTTTCTGTGGCCATTGATGTTCGGTTTTTGCGTGAGAGAGGCAAGAAAGAGCAAGTGAGTGCTTTAAATCCAAGTCAATGGAAACTGAGTGGGTTTTTTCTTTAAAGGCTGATAAAGACACTCGTTCCTTTTGTACTCTTTATAAATTGATACTGGTATTCACCTGTAAATGGTAATAATTTAATCAATCAACCTGTATTTGGACGTGGACTCAAAAAACATTTGGAAAGGTGAAGTTTCCAATCTAAAATTACAACATTGTCAACTCGCGGGTAACCGAGATGAACCAGGTGGACTGGTGGTGCTTGGGTTGCTGGAATAGAGGCAACTTGGGTTTCTCCATTCTATGGAGATGAGGCTGATTGAGATGACAGAGGACGCAATGGACTCTGATGCAGATGAGGCCGGAGAAATTGGTGGAGATGAAGTCGATGTGGCAACCGGAACTGAAGGTTTCGATGAAGGAGGCTGACGCTTGGTTTGATAGATCGATTGGGACCAGACCTTGAGATAGTGCAGATTGAGGTTTTGGATTTTAAAGTTGATGGATTTTGTGCTGGATTCAGGACTTCTACTTATCACCTCCTCCAAGCTCTCTACCGTTACCTGTACTTCTGGCCAAGAATGGTGCTGCGACCAACGATTTGAGACGGTTTGTAAAATTGCATTTCAGAAATGCTCTAAATACCATGAAATAAATATTGAGAGATAAACTGAATATTAATTTTATTTTTCTCTACTCATTTCAAATATTTGTACAGCAATATAAATAGGACTAGAAGTTAGAAAAATTGGCCGCTAATTAAGAGATACAACTAATACTCTTACTATTAGTGAATATAGAAAAAAGGAAACTAAATCCTAGTCAGTCAACTATCTGATTCTCTTATTTTCAGCCTGTATAACTTAGCAAATCACAAGAAAAGTCTACTAATTTCTCAAAATATATCTCAGAAATTCTACACGTTGATTTGTTGCTTCCTGTACACTTCTGTTATTTTAGGTCTTTTTGCACTTTCGCTGCCCTAACACTGAATATCAGCATCCAAAACCGAAATTAAATATAAAAGGGAGATACTGCAATAAAACACAACTGAGGAGAGATGTATAAAATAAATATATAGAGAGATAGAAGCCCCCTTCCCTCCCTCCTCCCACTCAATGAAAGAAAAAAAAAAAGGAAAGAAAAAAGGGGAGAAAAAGAAAAAAACAAAAAAGATAAAAGGGGGGGGGGAGAAAAAGAAGGGACAACTGAGTGTTAGCTCTTATCGGATTAAAGCGAATAACTTGTTTATGACTAAGGAAGTCTGTTTAAATTTTAGAAACGATAAGGGAGTTCCATGCTTTCATTTTTTTTCCCCATTTTTTGTTGGAAAACATTTATTTTGTTTTCATGTATTTCCTGTATGCTAAGAAGTTGTGGTTTTGCTTGTCTCAGATATGACAAAGAAAATATGAAGGGTATAGTAGGTGGATATTTTATTTGGTTGGTGATTGGCTATGGAGTTGGTGAGTTCTCTTTTTGAACGTAGTTTCTTTATTAGTTTAATTTACTTTGTTTTGATTAATTGGGACAACTAATGTCTTCCTCTGATGGGTAAGATGTGAAACTCGAAATATAAGAAGCTTGCTCTGATTTTGTGATGCTTGAAAAATATTTTTCCCTTTTTTTGTGGGTTGTAGAAAAGTTTATATGAAACATTTGGACAAAATTAATAGTTTCCTATTTCCAAAAAAAATAGTTTTCTGTCAAAATACTCTCAGGCGGTGGGCATGCAAATGATGGCTGAAAATAGCTTTCTGACAAATATTTGGCTGTTAAGAGTCTTGCAATCAAGCTGACATTTACATGAAAGTGCAGTAAAATGCAAACAATTGTAAATTTAGAGTACTTAAATGAGTGTGCAGACAAAATATCTCTTCTGTGTTCTTTGTTTGGGGCGTATTTTCTGTCTTTCTAAAGCATGGATAAACCCTTTCGCTGTTTTAGTTTCATTTGGTTTGGTTCATAGTTGTGTATAGTTACTTTTTCCTTTCAATGCTCCAGAGTCAATATATCTATGTACATGTGGTCCAACTTAATGCTCGGTAGTCAATATATCTCTGTACATGTGGGACAACTATTCATATCATTCTAGTCTAGCCTGTAAAAGATTTGCTGCACCTAATTCTTTCCGTAATTTCCTAGTTGTTTTTCTGCTGATACTGAAAGAGGTTCTTTTATTTTCCAGGCCTTTTTCTTACGTATATTGGCTTATATATGATGAACGGCAATGGACAACCTGCGTTGCTCTATCTTGTTCCATGTACTCTTGGTAATGGTTTCATGAAATCAGCTACTGTTAGATTAGTTTCTCTTATCTATATTATTTTATGCGCAATTGGCTTGTATATCAGCTTTCTAAGAAAACCTCAACTTTTTCACATATTCTCACTTTGTGCCCTAGTTATACATTAGTTGTATAGCTGTATATATGTGGTACATTACTTATTGTACAGCAGCGTATATGGTTGACATGTGTGAAGAAAATGAGTTTTTGCTAGAAAAAGAAAGTGGGCATATATGTTAATTTTCATTTTTTTAATTACTTTTAGGAATTATTGTTCTTCTGGGTTTAAAGCGACATGAACTTGAAAAACTTTGGAGCTACGGTGAAGAGGTATGCCCCGACACTAGCTCTGATCAAACCAACCTGGTGAGGCATGAGGTATGAGGCATGTGGCATAAGACATGAGAATGGATTATTGATATGCTTTCAGTGTACGTTATAGAAATCATTTTGGTCTCCATTTCCTTATGGAGCAAAGAGCAAAAGAGGCCTAATGGTGTACTTTTTGTACTTGATAATAGTTTCATATCATCATTTAAGAGTTATACCATTCAAGGCAGATCACTTTGAGGTTCTCTCTTACGATTCTCATACATTTTGTTTACGAGGATCATTGTTGTAAAATTGTGATATTTATGTATCATACGATTCCGTTGCTTTTATTTGTAATAAACAGAACTAAATCATTCATCTGGTTAGTTTATCTTTAATCGTATCGACAATAATAAAACTTCCGTAATTTCAGATATGGACTATGGAAGGTACAATGTAATTAAGTATACTGGAGGGGACTAGTGTGTTTTCAGTGAAACGTGTTTCATTGTTGTGTCTCATCTCATGTTTGATATTTAGGGCAATAGAAATTGGGTTTCGTCTCATGCTGTTACAGGCTTGCAGCTCTATATGAGCTTAAACCGAGTTTAAACGAAACACCAGCTAGCTGTTTGGCATCTTTGGCTTTTCTCAAAAGATATAAAAATGCACTGTGAGTCTACCTTAATTTTGTCTTTGGTGCATATATTTGTTTTCTGGTTTTTTAGCAGATGATTGGTATGGTGTAATATAATTTTTTTCTTTTAATTTCATCTCATCTCAAATTAAATGTTGTAACTTTACCCCCTTGATACCTAGTATTGTAATCAATCATATTATAGATTACATGTAGTTATCCATATCTTAGATCACTACAACATTTACATATGAAGTGAATTTTATATCTTGTGAGAAAACTTTTAGCTTACTATAAACATCAAGATACTAAGATATAATGCATCTTAACTCACTACTTTGAGCATCATTAAGTCATTTAAATATTAAAGTATTGCGACAATTAATCAATTAACTCACTCATGATTAAGATTTATTTTGTATATGGTCATCAAGTGATAAAAAAAATGTGAGTAAACAATTGATACTTTAGTATTGTAATTGATCATATTATAGATTATGTATAGTTATCTATGTTATAACAAACTAAACAAGAGAATTATTATTTAACATATGTGAATAGACGAAGTTGATTTTATATTTTGTGAGATAACATCTTAAACTCACCATAAATATCAAGATATTAAGATGCAATGCATCTTAGTCCAATAATATGGAAATCATCGAGTAAGTTAAATATCAAGGTGCTAATATAAGGTGTTAGTTAAATCATTAAGGATTGAGATTATTTTGTCTATAATCATTGAGTGACATGAAGAAATATATGTGAGCCAACAAATATTAAGAATGTGTTTAATATGTTTGGTCTACTTCTATATAATCAATTATTATACATAATATTTTTAATTAGATGCATATATATCAGTTATCTCGAATAAGGTTACTCAATTTTCAATAAATATGGATTGTATTAATGATGGAAATAAAGATCATTTGCAAACTTTTACTAATACTAATAGTCACGAACTTTTCTTATTGTTTCACTTAAATTTAATCCATACGATATTGATTTTAAATAGACACAAATAATCAAAGAATTTTGTATCTTTATTTGAAAAATTAAATAACATATGCAAATAAATAAAATATTTTAATTTCAACAAGATTTAAATACAAACATATTTGTATTATGGCTTATTTCATAACTCTAAAACAATTATTTCGCAGTTTTTTTTTCAAAAAAATATTAAAAATATTTAGAAATATAAATTTTTATACTAACAATGCATTGGTTAGTTTGGGTAATTTTCGGTTTGTAAATCCCACGATCGAAACTAATCTACCAAAGTCATTTTTGAATTTTAAAAACAAAAACTGATATACATGGACCTATAAAATTAACTATCGGTTTGGCTAGGCTTAATTTCGGTTTGGTATGTTGATTCATGGGTTATAATGCCCATGGACTCCCTTTATATATTTTGCCTCTATCAGAATACATTCATTTGTCTCTTTCGTTATCGAACTGCATGTAGCACCAATTATGTGATGCGAAAATGGTTTTCACAATAAAAATCCAATTATTATTTAATAATTTAATCACAATAATTATAATAGAAAATATATCATCATAACATGGAACAACTAATTGTAACTTTCGAACTTCCAAACCTTGTATCGCAATGATGGTGAAAGGAAGATGTAGGTGTTCCTACGATCTCCAAGTACATAAAAAATCATCTCTTATTCTCCAACTATAACTCCTTATGGGTAAATATTGATGTTCTCCGAGAATAAAAATTTACCAAACCAAGAACCGTATTCCTACAATAGTAATCAGGTCATTTTTGTTCTCCCCAAAATCGCTCAATTGAATGTAGTCTTCAATTTTTCTCTTGATTTTGGCTGACGATAGTGTAGGGTAATGGGGTATTTAAAAAACAAGCAAACCTAATACAATTTGATTAGGATTACAACTTCTATTTTGTCTCAACATAAAGAGTCCTGCATATAATCAAATTATTTGCTATAAAGAATCTCATTCCCATACTCTTCTCTTGCTCTATTACACAGCAAATAGGGAGTTTTATTCCCTTTTTAGTGCCTAAATTAATCCGATATCGAATCTAATTACTAAAACATCATTGCTTATTCTAAAAGCTTTAAACATTTAGCATTTGTTCAAATACTCTTACATAATTATTTAATATTTATGATTCTAAAAAATGTCTGATTACTAAATAATTAATTTTCAATTAAATATTTATATATCTTAGAAGTAACATTATTCATTTATGATTATGAAACACACTTAGAGATTAATAGAACTATAAATTCAAGTTTAAATAAAAACTCTCTACATTAATTAACATATTAATTAATTTTTAATCTTATTAATTTAAGAGTTATTATGATATAAAATTATAACAACACTTTTGAATGTTACCATTAGTATTTATCCAAATTAAAATAGTTTGAGTAATCCATTAATATAATCATTAGGTATAACTCAATCCTGCACAATTTAACACTACCAAAATCATTATCTCTATTTTACCTCTTTTATTACATCTTTTCTTTGAGTATTCATAATACGTATGAATAACTATCTGTAATCACATTTTATATTGTATGCATCTTTTCAAGTTTTGGATTGCTAAAAAGGAAACTAGTATCTAACATATGAGAACAAACATAATAGATTTCACAACTTCTCAGATAACATATGACCCACGATAAATATTAAGATATCAAGATTCAAGACATCTTATCCTAACAATTTAGGTATCATCGAGTAAATCAAATGCTAAGGTGTTACAACAAGAGGTCAACTAAAACACTCATGATTAAGATAGTTTCTCACATGGTTATGGAATGGCATATATAAAAATTTATGGGTAAACATATTTTAACAATATTTATAATATGTCTAGTTCAATTATATATAATCATTTATTATATAAAGTATCATCAACTAAATATTTTTATTTAAGTTATTTATATAAGAGTTGTTCCATTCTGAATCGTAATATTAATGTAATTAAAGATCCTTGTGTGTACTATTAAGCTTTTAATTTCCCTAGTTGTCACATGTCAACCCTTTAATATTACTTGCAAAAATCCTCTACGATGTGTATCCTTTTTCACGTATTTCATGTAATATTAATTCTAATATAACTTTAAAATAGATAAATATTTTAAATATAAATATAAAATAACACTTCATAAAATATAAACAGTATCATAATTGTACAAAAATTAAGAAAATATAAAAATTATAGAATTAAGTTGGAGATAACAATTGAGAAGATAATTCAATAAATAATTAAAGTATTTAAAAATCAAAATTAAAGACAAATTATAAGATTTCTTTTCCTTTCTTTTATTTTTTTCATGAATAATTTTTTGAATTTATTGTATAATATGAATAGCTAATTTTATAATTAATTATAGGCGATTTCAAAGAAATAAACATGGATTGTAATATTTGATAAGATATGCAATATTATATTTAACTACTTTTTTTATTATGTATTAATTCTCAGTTTTAATTATTGCATGGACTTAGTTATCAATTTATTTGATTATTTAAATGTATAATTAAATAATCAAATTCATTCATCGTTAATCAATTTAGTTGATTGGGTACTTAATCACTTGATCAATTTAAATAATTAGTGATAAATTGATTGCAATAAGATTCAAGATGATTAAACTGAACTTGTATGTTTAACCTTGATCCAATTGCTTCTTTTAAAATTAATATTTTTGATAGATTAAATTTAGAGAACTTACTTTAAATTGTATATTAAAAAGTGTTTGGATTAAAAGATTGTTTAGTTCAATAAATCTATAAAAGAAGTGGAGATTTTTGTGTTTGTGAATTTTTCTAAGTTGGTATAATTAAAGAATATGAAAATAACGTATGCTTTTTTCGATTTCAAATATTTGTTAGTGGTGAAGAATGATCCTGCAATCATTCTTTTATTCTAGTTTTATCGTAATACTTATATTTTGTTTTTATCTTTATTTATATTTAATTGATAGATTTAATTTTATGTTTACAAAACCAAAACATCTATTTTCAATAAATAGAAGTTAGTTTCCAAAATACTGTACGGGAAAGACTCTTACTTGTTATATACTAATTTAAGACATTTTAAATAATTTTTGGCGTCGTTTGGTTGGAAATTTAAGTTAAGTTAACTCTTATTTATTTTAAGTATTTTATATTTAAAAAAATTAAATTTAAAAAATCTTATTAAAAATTTAAAAAATATATTTTTCTCTATCTTTTATTTTTATTTTTATTTATTTTTACTTAATTTGTTTATAATTTTTATTTTTTTTAGAGTAAAGAATGAACACATGCTACAATGTAAGATAAAATTCACAATTTTTGAGCAAGCGATTTAGACAGATCTTCCAAGTTCAATCAATTCATATGACGATTCGAATCATTTCATCCACATAGAAATTATTGTGAATAATCTCAATCAAACTCTTAGAGAGATGATAACATTGAGTTTAGATTAACAATCATTATGTATTCAATACAATAACAAAGATGATACTTTTGAATTGAAATCTGGCATGATTCATCTTTTGCCTACTTTTTGAAATCTAGTTGGTGAGAACCCAAACAAACATCTAAAGTAATTTCATATGGTCTCTTATAGTATGAAACCTAATGGCATTACTGAAAAACAAGTAAAACTTGAGAATTCTCATTCTCTTTAACAAGTTGCGCTAAAGAATGGTTTTACTACTTATTATCTGGGAAAAAAATACTTGGAATGAGATTAAACAACTCTTCTCGGAGAAATATTTTTTAACTTCTAGGGCTATTATAATCAGAAAAGAAATTTGTAATGTTCAATAGTAAAATGGGGAGACCTTATATGAGTATTCATAACAGTTCAAAAAAATTATGTGTTAATTTCCCTCATCATCAAATAAGTAAGCAACTCTTAATTCAATAATTTTATGAGGTATTGATACCCATGAACAAAAATATGATAGATGCATCAAGTGGTAGAGTTTTGTTTAATAAGACTTCTAAAACTACAAAAAATTTGATTGCCACTATGGTTGTAAATGCTCAACAGTTTGGAACCCATTCCAACTGGCATCAAAATGTCAACGAAGTAGGAGTTCCTAATAGTATTGAAAAACAACTAATCACCCTTACTTCAATTGTGCAACAATTAGCCATCAAAGAAGTTCAAGCTTATGTAATTTGCACTAACATTTGACACCAAATAGACATGTGTCATACTATTCAAGATCATAATGTTGAACAAACAAATGCTATAAAAGGATACCAAGAACAACAGAGGAAAAAATATGATCCCTACTCTAACACCTACAATCCTGATTGGAAGGATCATCCTAGCTTTAGCTATTTTGGAGGCAATTAAGCAACTATCTCTAGTAATCCACCAAATTATCCTTTTCCAAGAGGCCAATAACCTCGTCAAGTGAGACCACAAAATCCTCCTACAACTTTAGGTACCTATTTAGAGGATTTGATAAATACGATAGTATTCAACACCACTTAATTCCAACATGATACTATCAAGTTCCAACAAGAATCACTTAGGTTTCAGCAAGACACAAAATATGTTATCAAGAACCTTGAAAATGGATTCAATCAGTTAGTTACTACCGTTGTGAGACTATAAGTGCAACGATTTGGAAAACTCACCTCTCAACCAATGGCCAATCCTTGAGAAAATGCTAATGATATATCATTGAGAAGCTGTAAACATCTTGGAGAAACTCCCAAGGAACAATCCAAAAAAAAATGACACTAAGGATAAACTAATTCAAGAATAAACAAACAGGAGAGATGACTAAGGATAAAGAAACTGGAATAGTTATCGAACTCTTTAATCGATCTAATGCTTATCCAAAGGGAGTTTTGAATATATGCAAGTTAATAAGCTTATCTTCCTAGTCGATTTCTATGTGCTTAATAGGAGAGATGACTCTACTATTAAGTTCAAACCCTTACTTTTGGGTAGACCATTCATGAAAACTGCCCAAACAAAGATATATGTGCATATTGGAACACTAACTATAGAGTTTCATGGAGAGGTTATTCATTTCAATATCTTTTAAGTAATGAGTTACTCTCATAACTATAATTCTTATTTTTCTATTGATATGCTTGAATTTTTAGCACATTAAATGATTGATGTCAAAAGTATAGATCTATTGGAGGTTGCCATAAGAGATAGCATGAAAACCAAAAACCTAAGTGATGAAGAAGCGGATATTGATAGACTGTAGGAATTGAAGAAGATTGATGCCTCTCTTGACTCTTATACAAAGATAAACCCAAGGTACAATATTTCCTATAGTTCTCTTCCCATGTCTAATGAGAAAATTTTGCCTTCCATTATATAGGCACTCACCTTGGAGCTTAAACCTCTCCCAAAAACATCTAAAATATGTATACTTAGGAGAAGGAGACACATTTTTAGTGATTATGGCATCTAAGCTTTCAGATATTCAAGAAAAGAGTTTAATCTGTATATTGAGAGAATACAAATCAGCAATTGGGTGGACAATTGCCGACAGTAAGAGAATTATCACCTCTATGTGTATGCATACAATAGTACTTGAAGATGATGCCAAACCAACAAGATAACCATAAAGGCGATTGAATCTGCCAATGATGGAAGTGGTTAAGAAAGAAGTTATCAAGCTATTAGAAGTAGGTGTGATATTTATAATTTCACATAGCAAGTGGGTCAATCCAGTCCAAATTGTTCCAAAAAAGTCAGGAGTTATAGTGGCAAAGAATGAGAATAATGATTTAATTCCTACCCAACTTCAAATCGGGCGACGAATTTGTATTAATTTTTGAAAGCTAACTCTATGACTTGCAAATATCATTTTTCTTTACTTTTTATTAATCAAACACTTGAGCGTTTACAAAGTCATTCTCACTATTTTTTCTTTATGAGTTTTCAAGTTATAATCAGATTGTCCTTGCATTGGAAGACCAAGAGACGACAACATTCACTTGCCCATTTTGAACCTTTGCTTATAAACGTATATCATTTGTCCTTTGTAATGACCCCACCACTTTCCAAAAGTGTATGATGAGTATATTTTTTGATTTTATAGAGAGCCTTATAGAAGTGTTTAAGGATGAGTTTATTGTATATGATGACTCATTTCATAACTACTTCAGAAACCTTAGATTAATTCTATAGAGCTGCATGGAAACTAACTTATTCCTTAATTGGGAAAAATGTAATTTTATGTTAGATCAAGGTATAGTTTTAGGGCATGTGATATCATCTAAGGGAATAGAGGTTGATATATCTACGAAAGATCTTATTGGTTCCTTACCTTTACCTACTTTTGTGAGGGAGGTTCGTTCTTTTCTTGGACATACAAGACTCTATCAAAGATTTATATTGAATTTCTCAAAAATAGTAAGGTTTTTATGCAAGTTGCTCTAAAAAGATGTGGTATTTATATTCAATGAAGAGTGCCTTAAAGAATTTCACATATTGAAAGAAATTTTAACCATAAAACCTATCACTAAACCACCTGACTGAAGTCTACCGTTTAAGTTTATGTGTGACTCAAGTGACTATACAGTTAGAGTTGTTTTGGGACAAATTGTTGGCAAGCTACCAAATGTCATATATTATGCATCATGTACTTTAAACGATGTCCAACTTAATTACTTCACAATAAAGAAAGAGCTTTTAGCTATGATTTTTGATTTAAAAAAATTTCGATCATATCTAATTGGAACTAAAGTAACTATTTTCTTTGATCATGCAGCTCTTGGGTACTTGCTCATGAAGAAAGATGCCAAGTTAAGGCTAATAAACTAGATTTTTCTTCTACAAGAATTTGACCTTAAAATCAAAGACAGAAATGGAAGTGAAAAATATAGTAGTAGATCACCTCAGTAGATTCATTCAAGAAGATTAATCACTTCCAATAAGATAGGACTTTTGTATGAGTAACTACTTGAGACCACATTATTTGCTCTTTGGTATGTAGAAATAGTGAACTACTTAGTCATCAAAAAGTTCTCACAAGACCTATCACAAGTTAGCAAATTAAAATTCAAGAAGGTTGCTAAATAATATGTGTGGGATGACCCCTACCTTAACATTACATAGACCAATTGATAAGAATGTGCGTACTTGATATTGAGATTACCTTTATTCTATTTTTTCATCATTCTTATGCATATGTAGGACATTTTGGAGTAAAACGAACCACTATCAAAATCTTAGAGAATGGATTTTATTGGCCAGCATTGTTCAAAGATGCCTTCACATTTTGCAAAACATGTGATTGTTGTCAACGAACTAGTAACTTAGATCTTAGGAATCAAATGCCACAAAATTCAATTCTTATTGTCAAAATCTTTGACATTTGGGTAGAAGAAAAATCCACTAGAATTAATGACTCTAAAGCTGTTGTGAATTTTGTAAAGTCTAACATCTTTACTAGGTTTGGAACACCAAGAGCTATCATCAATGATAGTGGACTACATTTTTACAATAGAACTTTTTGGGCCCTACTTAAAAGTATAATGTCAACCACATATTTGCTACTCCTTATTACCCATAGATAAGTGGACAAGCTGAAGTGTCCAATAGAGAGATCAAATTCATCCTCGAGAAGACAATCAAACTCAATAGAAAGGATTAGAGCTTGAAATTGGATGATGCATTGTAGGCATATATAACTGCATATAAAATGTCAATTGAGATATCGACATTTCAATTGGTGTATGGTAAACCTTGTCATTTACTAGTTGAGTTAGTTCAAAGAGCATTTTAGACAATGAAACAATGTAATATGAACTTAAACAAAGCCAAAAGATACCAAAAATTACAAATAAATGATTTATAGAAAATTAAAAATGATGCATATGAAAGCTTAAAAGTTTACAATGATAAAATAAAGGCGTTTCATGATAGTATGATATCGAGGAAAAAGTTTGCCATTGACGACAATGTCCACCTATTCCATTCATACCTTAAATTTTTTCTAGGTAAGTTACGTTCTCATTGGATTGGTCCATTTATTATTACTAATGTTTTTTCTCATGATGTAGTTGAAATACGAATTTTAAGTATTAACAAAGAATTCAAAGTTAATAGACACAGATTGAAGCTTTACAACGAACCTTTTGCACCAATAAATAGAGAGAATATGTATTTATATGAACCAATAGATTTAGACGGTTAAAGAAACACATGAAGCAATGTTGGACTGGAACCATTAAACCAAGTGTTTTATGGTAGGCAACCCACCAGATTTATTTTCTACTATTTTTTTACTTATCTTTTTACATTAGATATACGCATGTGCTTACATTAAGGACAATGTAAGAATTAGGTATGGAAGAGTCTTAACACATCACTATTTTTTTGTGCTTTGTTAGTTTAGCATGTTTTAGGATACATATTTTAGGATTAGTATGCTCTAGGTATAATAATTTTTTCATTTTTAGTATTTATGTATTGCATTTTGTAGGGTAGTTAGGATTAATAAATAGGCTTAGAATAAACCATATGTTCTCTTTTTTTTATATGTGATGAGATTAGTTAAATAATGTTAAGTCAAAAAGGATAATAAATGTTTATAAAGTCTTAACATTGTTACTAAGTGAAGGTAACTTTGTGATAATTTTGTTCAAAACTTCCCTACACAATAGCTAAATTAGTGATAAAATTATTTATATACATGAACTTGTGAATCCATTGGAACTTTGCTATACTTTTAATAAATAAGAATAAGTTGGTAGAACTTTTCTTTAAATTTATCAAATCGAATGCCAACTATATTTCTTGAAAAATTATTAAGGCAGTATGATTAATTTCTTTAGCTAAATTGTCTTACCTGTAGTATTATTGTTCTTTTAAGAACAATCCTTTTAGATAACTAATTTGAAACAACATTAATCAATTGTTTATACTCACTCCTTACCCTTTGAACCAAATACATTGGTCACACCTTATAATTTAAAAATAAGTGGAGTTGAATAAAAAAAGAATAGATTGTATGAAAATGATAGAATAAGATTTAAGAATATCAATTGTGCTATAGTTGATTAAATATTCAACATACAAAATATAACCCCTATTACATTACAGTATGTTCCAAAATAAAATATATATATATATATATATAAAGTAATAATAAAGGAAAAAAGTTGAAAAGAATTATAAAAAGTGTTATGTGTTATTCAACAAAGTGGCATAAATAAAAGAAAATAATTCAATAATGATGCTTAGGTCCAAACAATAAAATTTGATCTTTTTTTTTTGCTAACAATTAATCTATAGAGACAATTAAATAGATTTGAGAGAATTATTAAATTATTTATCTAGATTAAATAATATGCATAGTTTCTACGTAAAGATGTATATGATCTATAATTGATGAACTGAATGAATAATATGCAATTTATTTGACATGATAGTGTAATTAGATTAAGTACTATATGGTATATAGTTTATTTGAGAAAGACATGCATACTAGGTTAGATTCGATTGATTATATAATTGATTGATAATTAATCATATAATTGATTGATAATTATATTGTGAGAATTTTAGTGATTCACTTGCGTAGAAAATTGAAGGATTATATATTTCTAAATATTTTCTCATATATATTCGTAGTTGTCGATTCTGAATTAATTAATTACTATTATTTACTTTCAATTTTGTTAATTTTGCTTTCTAAAAAAAATGAATTTGACTTTTTAATTTTAAAATTTATTTTTAATAACATAATTTCTATGAAAACAATATTTTATTATCATTATATTACATGTTTTGGATACGTAAACTTACGTATTCATTGCACACAATTCATGCCGATCAATAAGATACTTCATGTGTTAAAAAATATAATCATGTGTTATGCTATAGAGTAAACTAAAATGTAATACAGTCTTAAAAAAAGAAATAAAGAGAGAAAAATTTAAAAGAAGATACAATTTTAATGAATATTAAAGAAGATATTAATGATACAATTCAAAAAAATTAATTTTATTTATTTTTATTCTTATTTTTTTTATAAAAACATCTTTATAAATTTTTATGTCTTTTTTTTATAAAAAAATATGAACTTTCTGAATTAGACGAGAAGGACTAAAAAATAAAATAAAATAAAAGTCGTGATCGAAAAAAAATTGAAATTGCAGTCGACGAGTCCTAAAGAAATTTAAAGGTAAAAACGTAAGCTGTAAAAGAAAAGCACCTTACGTCAAGTAAAAAGTAACCGTAAACAACGTATTAAAAGAAAATAAAATAATACGGAAAAAAAATCAAAATGAATTATGTTATATATTAATCATATAAAAGATGTAGAATAGATAAAGGAATAATTAATATATCAATACTAATTAAGCATTGTAAAGTAAAAAAGATGCAACAATACTGTAAAATAAAATAGCGAAAAAACTTCGGGGAGAAAATAACAGAAAAAATTTGTTTGTGCGAAGGAAAAATTATGTTAAGATTGTAATAAAAAATATATAAAAAAATAAATTATAAATACAAAATTCAAATAACATAAAAATTAAATATAATAAGAAAATGGCCGAGACAAGCTTATCACGTGTCATATTATATATTAAAAAAATTATTTTAAAAAATAAAAAATAATTTATTTTACAATAAAATAAATATAAATTTATACATATATTGAAAATGATATGCTAAATATTTTGATAATTCATAAATAATACAATACATTCTTATTATTATTATTATTATTATTATTATTATTAAATATAATTATAATTATGATATAAAAATAATATTCATAAAAATAATTAAATTATTAAAAAAAATTATGAAACCTTTATATCCAATTTTTTACAAGATACAATATAAATATAGAACATTATATCACAAATTTTATAAAAAAATATTATATAATATAATATCCTTATAATTATTTTTATTATTAATATAATAAAATATATAAATTATATTGAATTAATTATATTTTAATACTTAAATATAATTATTGTTAATAAATATTTGTTATCTTAGTAATAATTAAAATTATAATAATATTAGAGATATTTGTTATAATGTAATCTATTTTTTAATTTTTTTAATCTTAAATAATTTATTTTTTTAAAATGTCAATAATTTTTCATAAAAATTATTGTAACTATTTAATAAAGTTTTTAATAATTTAAAATTTTATAATTTATTATTATTATTTTTTAAATTATTTTATAATAAATTTTTGGTAAGTTATTTGTTATAAAAAAGTATATATTTTTTATTATATAAATATAAATTATTATATTATTTTTTATTTATAATAAAAATAAATTATTATTTATTAAAAGTCAGTGAATGATTATATTTTAAGAAAATGGGTTGTTAGGAATTAGGAAAAAAGATAAAAAAAGGACAAAAATATTTTTTTATTATAAAAATAAGGTTGTTAGAATTGGTGGAACGATGAGTTAGAAAAAGATAAAAAAATGACCGAAAAATTATTTAATGAGTTATGATTTATCCATTTTTAAACTAAAACTTAATACAATCTTTTTTTAAAGAATTGAATAGGATATGTTTATTATAGACAAAATCTCAAATATAATGATCAAAAATAACAAATATACACTAATATTTACTATTTGGATCAACTTTTAAGTATTTAAACTCTAAAAAATCTTAATTTTAAATTAAAAATATAATAAATTAACTTTTATTCTTTTGTTTCTCGGTAATTTTATATATATATATATATAAACATTATTGGACAGGCCAGTGCTAATTTCCTATTTTGGACAGCAAAGTCCATCCATAAAATATTATTGGACCTTCGAATCCATATTACTTTAGGCGTATGAATACATTTATTTTTTGGGCCTGTATGTTTATTTACTATCATTTTGAGCCTGCGAATCTATTTGTTATTTTGGATTTGCGTGTCAATTTATTATTAAGGTCTGTGTATACACTTACTATTGCCTTGAGTTTACGAGTCCATTTATTCATTTGGACTTACGTGTCCATTTTAATCAAGCCATGTGTGTCCATTTCATTCTTTGGGTTCTAAAAGCCCATTTATTTATAAAGTTCTATCCAACTGTCCATTAAAATCTTCGGTCACAGTTATTTTTTAAAAAAAAGACAAAAAAAAAAACGAACTGCATCGACAACGCACGGTTCATTTCATCAAAATATTGTCGACAAAATACTATTCAACAAACAGTATTAACATGTCTATAATGTCACAATAACTGCTATTCAACACAATAAGACATTACGTGGCAAACAAATAACTATTCATAGGACATTAATTAACTTCCAATATCAAATGACAAACAAATAACTATTTATTGAACAGTAACAACATATTCACATAATACATCACTCAATTATAAATAAGGAATTCATTTTAAGAAAGAATGATCGCTTCTACACCACTCTCATACACTCATACTCTCTCTCGTATACAATCCTCTTTGATAATAGTTTTAATTTTTAACATTATTTTATAATTTATAAGTAAATTTAAGTTTGTTTTAATTTTTTATTTTATTAAACATATTTATATATTGTTTGTAAATTAATATGATTGATTAAATCGTCTAATCTATCAATATAATATGTTTATTTGTTAAGTATGTGATCTTATTGTTTAGTATTGTATTTATTATTAACTCTCCAAATTGATTATTGTTTAGTATTGTATTTATTATTAACTCTCCAAATTGACCTTAAACGTCGATAAAATAAAGGCTTAAACCATCACAATTTTATGTTTCAATTTTAAAGTATAAATGTTTTTTAAGATTCAATTTTAAAGCAATAAATATTTCAATTTTATGAAGCAAAATAATAATTTAAAATTAATGTAAAAAATATTTTACTAGAATGTGTTTTTATATATTTCAAAGTCAATGAGATTGATTTATATTAGAGATTTAAAAAAATATACATATACAATTTAATTCAAATAACCCGATTCAAGTAAAATTATAAGATTTTTTTCGATCTAATTGAGTCGTTTTGGATTTAAAAATTAAATATATATATATATATATATTATTTTAAAATAATAATTTTATTTAATAAAATGGTAAAAAAAATATATAATAAAACTAATACTTAACTTCATTTATTAATTTTATCTAATTTTTTAACCCCAATTCACCGATGCATACAGTAGTTGGAGATTCCAAACTTAATTGAGTCGTTATTTGCATACCGTAATTTTTTATTACCGTCCCTTTTCCATAATTGCTTCTCCGAACAGTACTTCTAGTCTCCGATATACTTGCTTGGTTGATAGTTGATAGAGGTGAGGAATTTGTAATTGTAGTTGCAATTTTAAACTAAGTTTATAAATTAAGGTTTTTTCTGTTATTATCCTGTGTTTGCTTATGATTATTTTGCTTTTTTTTTTACCCACTATCCATAATATTTGTTTTATGTAATGGTTATTTTGATTTCTCTCTCTAATTTTTTAACTTTACTCTTTAATTAACATGAAAATTCTTTAATTATAAAATTTATTTCATCATGTATCAATTATTAAAACATAAAATTTA
Organism: Hippophae rhamnoides; assembly: GCA_033030585.1. NCBI lineage: Eukaryota > Viridiplantae > Streptophyta > Magnoliopsida > Rosales > Elaeagnaceae > Hippophae > Hippophae rhamnoides. Next base: position 336,528 of record CM065436.1, on the reverse strand, counting down.
ATATAATTATTGATTGATTAAAAACAAATATTTTTAAAAAATTTACCAATCATAAACAAGAAAAAATAGAAATTAAAATACAAAATCTTATAAATACAATCTAATTCAATAGATTAGGTTCGAAATAATTTTATAAGTTTTATAAATGAAATTGGTACTTAATGTTTTAAAGCACACAATTAGTTTAGACAAACCCATTAGGCAAGAAGAAATTTTGGTCCCGCCTTGTCTACTCCCGTCATCCTATTTCATTTCTTTCTCTCTTATTCTCCACGCTCTCTACCCCAATTTCACTGGCATGGCTATTTTTTTATATTTTTGGTATTATATTTCATCTCTTAAAAATTATACGTTAAGAAATTGTATGTTTTATAGGATATTTTAGCTTAATGTTGATTTTCATTTCTGTATAATCTAATTTTGGTTTTTTACACCTGAAATTTGAGAAGTTTTTTTTTCGTTGTGTGTGTGTTTGTAGATTTGGGAGTGCATTGAGAGTAGGTGATCTGATTGAACAAGAATGAAGCGAAAGTTGGCTAATGAATTGGAGGGACAATCCAAGCTTGACGAATCATTCGAATAGACTCGGACTTCACATACTGTTGAAAGTAGCTGTTATTACTGTCTTAATTTTAGGATTGTTTTTCAGCAATCCATGTTTTCACGAGTGGTGTGAGCATAAGTTCCCAATTTTAAAGAGAGGTGTTTTTCACTCTTGAAATTTTATAAAAATGTTGAAATTTCAGTAGTTTGTTTCTTATAAATAAATGTAATAAGAAGTTGAAAACAACAGCAGAAAAAACTGTTCTTAGTCTCCAAAATATGTGTGAACTCAATCTTTAAAATTAAGATAAACAAGAAAAGGGTTTAGAAAACTTACTCACCAACTAAGAGAAGGATTTATAAAACTAATCCAACATCTGGTATCAGAGCCAAGAAAGGAGCTCGAAAAAAATTCACAACAGCCAAAACTTTGCAGCAACAAAATGGCTATAGAAAATGAAAGTTTTGTCCAACCAGTTATTCCCAGATTTGATGGTCACTACTATCACTAGAATATGCTGATGAAAAACTTCCTAAGATCTAAGGAATTTTAGGATCTTATAGAAACTGAGATTGGAGAGATTAAACTGGATAGTTTAGAGGTTTCTCCTCAACATAAACAGATAAATAATGCACTGAAATTGAAGGACCTAAAGGTAAAGAATTACCTATTTTAGGCAATCGACAGGTCTATTTTGGAGACAATCCTTAACAAGGATACGGCTAAGGACATCTAGGACTTTATGAAAAAGAAGTACCAGGGCTCCAACAGAATGAAATGGGCACAACTTCAAACTCTCAGAAGAGATTTTGAAACTCTTTAGATGAAGAAAGGAGAAACAATAAATGACTACCTTGGAAAAATGCGTCTTCACGGTGAGAAAACCACAGATGACATTATGGTTGAGAAAATACTAGGGTCCATGACTCCCAAGTTTGATTATGTGGTATGCTCAATTGAGGAGTTTAATATAGTTGAAGATATGTCCATAGATGAACTGCACAGTTCCTTGCTTATGCATGAGCAAAGAATTAACAAGACCAGTGCAGTTGAAGAAATGCAGGCACTGAAGGTTTCCACCTTTAATGAGTCTTCAAACACAAGAGGAAGAGGTAGAAGCCGTGGTGGACGTGGAAGAAGTCGAGGACAACACTCTTACAACAAAACTACAGAAAAAGATGAAGATAGAGAGTGGAGTAGAGAAGGAACTAAACCATTTTCTCAAACTCGAAGAGATGATGATCAAAACAAGAAGAGACATTTCGACAAATCAAAGGTCGAATGTTACAGATGTGGGAACTTAGGTCATTACAAAAATGAGTGTTACACAAAAATGACCAAAGAGAATGGTGAAAAATCCAACTTTGTAGAAAAGGGAAAGGAGAAAGAGGAAGAGACTTTGTTGATGGCCTTTCATGCAATGGAAGACATGGATAAAGACACTTGGTACGTGGACATAGGTTGTAGTACCCATATGAGCGGTTGTAAGTCATCATTCTTTAATCTAGATGAGAGTTTCACTACTTTTGCTAGTTTTGGTGATCAATCAACTATGAAGGTTGAAGGAAGAGGTGATATTCAGATAAGAACTAAGAATGAGTTCATTGAGGTAATATCTAATGTATTTTACATACCTAACCTAAAAACAAATATGCTTAGTGCTTGCCAGTTACAAGACAAAGGTTACACGATCATAATTAAAAAGGGAGAGTGTGAGATTTATGATCCTAAACATGGATCAATTGCAGTGGTGCAGATGACAAGAAATCGACTCTTCCCTCTCAAAATTAAATCAGTGCAACACATGTTTGATGGCCAAAGGAAATGTTTCAGTGTGGAGATGGCATGAGAGATATCGGCACCTTCATTTTAATGGCTTCAGGACTCTAAAACAAAAGCACATGGTGGAAGGATTACCCGAAATCACAATGCCCTCAATAACATGTGAGAACTACATCACTGGGAAACATAACCGTGATATGTTTCCTACAGGAAAATCAATAAGAGCTCATAAGATCCTGGAGCTGATTCACTTAGATCTTTGTGGTCCAATGTCCTTTACATCTAATGGAGATAAAAGATTTTTCATAACCTTCATAGATGACTACAGTAGAAAAGTTTGGGTGTATTTCTCGTAGGAAAAGTCAGAAGCTTTTGAAGCTTTCAAAAACTTCACTTCTCTAGTAGAGACACAGACATAAAAAAGAATTAAATGTCTAAGAACAAATTGAGAAGGAGAATTATGTTCTAAGGAATTTTTTGAGTTCTGCAATGAAAAGGGAATTAAGAGACAACTGACAACAGCTTATACACTACAACAAAATAGTGTATGTGAGAGGAAGAATCGTACCATAATCAATATGGTGTGAGCATTAATTCCTAGTTTTAAGGAGTGGTGTTTTCTACTCTTGAAATTCTGTAAAATTATTGAAATTTCAACAGTTTATTTTTTATAAATAGATGTAAAAAGAAGTTGAAAACAGTATTAGAAAAACTGTTCTTAGTCTTCAAAATGTACGTGAACTTAATCTTTTAAATTGAGATAAACAAGAGAAAAGTTTAGAAAAATTAACTAACATTTAAAAAAGAGGTTTAGAAAAATAACGCAAGACATACGAGTTCTTGAACTGTAGCTTGAGAGAATTTTAACTCTAACCCCACGTTTGGTTGGACGGAATGGAATGGAATCAGAATTGATTCCATCCATTTTCAGGTTCGTCGACGTGAGGCGGAATGGAATCGGATTACTAAAGGAGACGGAATCACAATTCTTCTCCCCTCAGAATGATGATTCCATTCCGGATATAAAATTAGCGTACCAATTTTACCCCTCACATAAAATTATAATTACAAAATTGCCATCCCTTTATAAACGAAGAAGCAGATTGAATCTGCCTCAAATTTTTCTCACCCACGAGCGTTGCGATTTCTTCTCCAGCTCTCGCACTCAACCATCGCGATTTCTTTTCTCCGGGCCTCGTAACTCCCGCCTGCCGCCTCACTTCGTCCTCCACACCGGTGGTTCCGACATTCGAGCGTGAGTTCTCGTCCTCATCCGTGTCTTCGCTCATCCGAGTCACAACCCTAATTTCTTCACGAGTTGTTTTCTTTTTTGTTTTTTGCTTCTCGCTTCTCGAATACACTATTTTGCTTTCCTCGAAATCAGGGGTTTTTCCTTTGAGATTGTTCTATGTTCTGTAATTTTGAATCGATCCCTAATTTATTTCTATTTTGAATCGACCCCTAATTTATTTCTATTTTAAATCGATCCCTAATTTTGTTCTTTGTTCTAATCGGCCGATACATTGTTCGTCCGAGAAATGATTCTCTATTTTGTTGAAATTTATTTATATTTTGAATCGATTCAAATGTTTATTATCCTGCTTTTGGTATTCTCGTACGTGATATTCTTTGTTGTTTTCTTTGAATCAATTTATTGGTTTCATGAACTCAAACACAACTTCGATATAAACATTCCTTCTACTTCCCATAAAGACGATACTGATATTGTTTCTAACAATATCAATATTGATTATTTGCTAGACTTTTCTGACTTAATGTCATAAATTATTGTTAGGATTAATTTTGATAGTTTCAGTGTATAATATAACTCTAACTTTGGTTTAAACTATCGATTGGAGCTGCATAAACTAATTGTTATGCTTATGAATTCAAAAACTGCCTATTAATACTTGCAGAGGTATTGTTTATTCAAAAACTATCTATTGTTATAGTGATATAATCAGTATTTTCTACAATATTTAATTTTGGCAGTTTAATATAATAGGTATATTTTATCAATTTTATGAGTAAATTGTTGTTCCTAATTAAGTATTGTTTTTGTTTGTAGTTTAAGGTAAAATGGATGATCATAGCTTGAATGTGGAAGAGGTGATGCTATTGTGGTACTTGATGCATATAATGTATATTGTAAAATTCCTTTTTTGAAGTCGTGTGTGGATAAAAACAAGACAATATCTTTAAGGAGACAATTGTGAAGCTTGATTTTTTTCAAATAGGAAAATTGTGCATAGATTGTGCTACGAGAGTTGACATTACTTGTATTAATCAAATTAGATGAGCGCGAAAGTGCTTTTACCACTCAAGTGTGCAATGCTTGAAACTAGTGGGCTAAAACAATCAAAACATTTGTTAAGATGAGAAAGTAGCCATGTTTCTTCACGTAATTGCACACCATGTGAAAATAGAGTTATAACTGATCGATTTAGAAGATCTCGGGAGAGACAGCTTAGTAAGTATTTCAATAATGTATTGTATGCTATCATACTTGCATATGGGCGAGTTATTGAAAAACCCGAGCCTATTCTCGATTTATCAGACGACGATAGGTGGAAATATTTCAAGGTAGATATAATGTTTAATTTCTTTTTTTTTCCTTATTACCATGTAATATTTCTAATAATTAAATGATTTTACTTGACTTATTGGTACTAGGGTTGCTTAGGAGCACTACGGTACTCATATTAGAGTAAGAGTTCCCTGTAGTGATAAGTCTAGGTATCGAAACCGAAAGGGGCGAGGTTACCACAAATGTTTTGGGTTTGCTCTCCGATATGCAATTTATTTATGTTTTACCCTATTGGAGTGGTTCAAGAAATTGATAGTAGAGTTTTACGTGAAGCTACGCGTAGACGTAATGGATTTAAAGTCCAACTTGGTAAGTAATATATGAATTGATCAATTTTTTTAAATTCTATGAATATGAAATTGAATTGTAAAATATATTTAATATATGTGGCATTATTATCTTCAGGATGCCGGGTATGCAAATTCCAATGGATTTCTTGCTCCATATCGTGGTCAACGCTATCATTTGGAGTGAACGGAGAGATGGTTCGCACTCTCGCAATCCACGTGAATTTTTTAACATGAAGCACTCACATGCTAGGAATGTGATCGAGAGATGTTTTCATGTGTTAAAAAATCGACGTGGCTATTCTAAGAAGTCCATCATTCTATCCCATTAAAACTCAAAATCGAATAATTATTGCTTGTTTGCTTACTACACAACTATATAAGAAAGGAAATGTCATATGATCCATTTGAAGAAAATTTGGAAAATCTTGAAGATGTAGACGAGGATGTTGATAAGGAAGATACAATAAGAATTGTAGACTCTACACATGAATGAGTGTATTTAGTGGACAATACTAAGATCAAATATGTACAATGAATGAACGGAGAGAAAGGAGAGTAGGATAGATGACGAAAGGTTTAGGTTAACGGAAGTCGTGTTTTCTTATTTATGCTTGATCAGGGTTGTAATGAAGAGATTGTTTGATTGAAATTATTTGTAATCTTGTAAAACATTATACTATTGGTCGTATTCTTTTAATTTTAAAATTATTCTCATTGGTAGCAGGCTGCAACTTTAATATGTTTTCTATTTCTATTTTGTTAAACAAGCTTAGTAAGTATTTTTTTGTACTTACTTTTTAATTTTAGGATGTCATCTTCACAAAGTTTTACCTCAAGAAATCGAGGCCCTCGACAATAAAAGATTTGGACAACAACATTAGATGAAAAATTAATCGAGTTGTCTTCTAGAGTTACACAATCGTGGTTCATATAGAGCCGACGGTGGTTTCAAACCTGGTTACTTAAATGCTATCGAGAAATCACTACTTCAAAAACTACCGATTGTAATATGAAAGCTAAACCACATATCGAGTCTCGATTGAAAACATTGAAGACTTCAATTTACTACTATACATGACACGCTAACCTGGTCATAATAGTAGTGGATTCGTGGATCCAAGAATAAACATGTAGTCATTGACCCACCGTCATTGGGATGCATATACAGTGTAATATTTTCAATTTGATTATTAATCCATTCGATTATTAATATTTTCAATTTGACATATTTTAATATTTTTTAGAGTCACAAAGAAGCCGCTATCGGAGTACATAGGTCATTTCCTTATTACGAGGATTTGGCTATTGTATTTGGTAAAGACAGTAGTCACAGAAAAGATGCAGAGACCTGGGATGATGTTGTTTTAGAACTTGATAATGAACGGATCAAGAGACAAGAATGAACTGATCCATTACATCAACAGAAGTCAAGACTGAAGAAAACTCAAATGTTTCATCTAAAAAAGAAAGAGAACAATCGGAGGTAATGAATATGGAAATTTTGGCTGGTAGGCGCCTTCGATACTTGCGTAAGAGATGAAGAATGTCGGCAAATTTTCGAGTGATCCATCACAAAAGTTAAGAACAAAAAGTTAAGAACAAAAGAGGTTGTACAATGAATTACAAAGGACCACGCCACTTAGCAACGATGAGTTCGACAAGTACAATTATTCTTGCTGGACAAACCCAAGAATCAATGTATTTTTCGGAGACTACTGCAACAAAGATGGTCGATTGGGGAGCCTTCAGACGGAATGCCAACATTATATTGTTACGGATATTGTTATTACTATATGAATATTTGTTTGTAATTGTTATATTAGCCTTGTTTTGGTATCTAACTTTATATTAGTTAGGCTAATATCAATATTTTAATATAGTGTTTTCAACACTTGTATTTTGAACACTTTTAAATATGAATATCAAGCTTCATCAACATACGAGGATACTAAAAGTATATGATCAACATAATGCCTTGTAATTCAAGGTATATTGATAATTTATTATTTTGTAAAAATGAATAGCATCACTGCATACGTACAATCCCACATACGATTTCAATATATTGAATACTATTAAAAACAATCTTAATAACATCATTCATCTCTATAAAAGTTAATATATAATTAATTTTTTATGATATAAAAAAAGAAATATATATTTCTTACTTAAAAAATTAAAAATTAAAATTTTTATTTAAATTTTTCCGACTAAAAACTAAGAATTAAATTACATTATTCAACTTTTCAAATAAAAGATTCGCGCCATTTACGCCTTTTTTTCATTCCATTCCAGTATTCAAACCAAACATCAGAATCCCGATTCTCACTGATTCCAGCTGGGCACAAACCAAACAGAATTGTTTCCATTACATTCCATTCCATTCCCATTCCGATTTCGATTCCGATTTCATTCCACGAAACAAACGCCACCTAAGAAGCTTAAAGGTTCTGTTGTGAATGGTGTTATCGTATATACCTGAATGAAGAGGTCTTCTATTAACAGTGAGAAAATTGAGAAGCGTGAGAATTCCTCTGACGAGCCTAAGAATGGTGCAAAGCCGAGTGCTGAGGAAGTTTTACAAGGTGAATTGGTTGAAGTTATGATTGAAGATGTGTCCAAATACAATTTGGATTATTTTGACGTCAAGGAAGAGTCATTGAGGGGTTTACACCAACTTTAGAGGAGGGATTTAATGTGGAGGTTCCAATTCTGGTTGCTGGTGATTATAATGGGAATAAGGAATTATGCCAAGTGGCATTTAGGCAGTTTACACAGTCGGCATTGAAACCAAAGGTTGAGTCTGTTGCCTTTCGCGAACGTTTTAGAGGGTACAGAAAATGAATTTATGTCACATTTGGATGGAGAAGATATTGTTGCAATCTGTTCATCGGCCAACCTGAAAAAGAAGATGGAACTCAAAATGTCTAAGAAGATTGCATTGAATTCTTTGAATAAGAACTCTATTACTGTTAAGGAGCTTTTTGAATTGGCTTGGTTGATGGTTCCTTTTCTTCTTCTTTTTTTTTAATAAAACAGGTTAAAAAAAGGTTTAAAGTTAATTTTGTCCTTTTTTAAACAAAAACACAAAGGGATATTTTCCTTTTTTTAGATAAAATCCCTTCATGATTCCACTTGCCATTGAATTTTCCTACCGAAAGTGAGGTTCTTGTTCTGCGTCATATATGAAAAGAGGAGAGAGAAATGTTTTATTACCAATAATATCAGCCGTTGTTCTATTATTTCTCTCTCTCTCTCCAAAATTTTAGCTATGTCATCAACAGACCTGGATTCAATTCAAGAAGAACAAAGACGCAGCGTTTCGATGAGCAGGTCTAGGTTTTCCACCAATGTCGTATTATTCGCTGAGCCTACTCCCTCTCATCGTTCTCTTCTCTCTCATTTCTCTTGCCATTTCTCGTGGTACCGATGTCACTCTTGCCGCCGATGATTCGTCTCCCAAGTTCCCTGGCTGTGACAACCCTTTCAAATTGGTATTTCCAGTATCACATCCCCAAATTTTTTATTTATTTTTGTTGGACATAATTTTGATCCATGCGCAATGCTTGATCTCTTACTTCCGTAATTTAATTGTTTTTTCCTTTTTATAAAAAAATAGTTTTTCTCTCCAATTTTTATGTTTGTTCACATGGTTTTGCTTTTGCATTTACTTTTGACAAAAAAAAAAGTTCTTTATGTAAAGAAAAACTTACCTGCAACAATATGCAAGATACATGTCTGCATGGCCTGGAGGGGTTAAAAATAAATTCCATTAGGAAGGATTTATATCATGCAATTAAACCTTGTTTTTACCTATTTTAATTCTGCATACGGAGGGATTTAGTCGGAAAGAAATAGGCTATGTTGCTTACTGAAGAGTTGGATTTGCGATGAATTGTAATTTGAAGAGCTGAAGGATTTATTGGGAAAAGGCGATGGGGATTTGGTGCAATGTATAGTGAGACCTAATTATGGTTAGGGGCTTCCTTTGTATTGGACTTTAATGACTAATTTTACATATAAAGTTTTTCTCCGAGGTTTATTATACAAGATGATTGGGAAATTCCTTCTTAGATGGAAAGTGCCATTTATCACTTCTAAAATGTAGAAATTTTAAAAAAAATTAGAATTTAGTAAAAAAATATGTAAAAAGAAATTATTATTTTTTTTAAATTCCATGTATGCCTTTTTTTCTTTCAATTGTTTCATTCCATATATAAATTGAATATGTTTTTATTGTTTATTTATTTTTAAAATTTTAATTTTTTTTAAAAATTGTTTTTTATTATTTTCAAAATTTTATATATTTTTACTTTGTTTTATTTTTCAAAATTCCGAATTGAACCTTATAAAAAGCGTTTTGTATTTAATTGAAACTTTTAAAGAATTAGAGGAATCTAGGTGTATACATTTAAAGGTAGATGACTAAATTATACATTTTGATAAATTATAGGACTTGTGGAGACCTTAACCCATGTTAAATCATATACTTTAAGATTTTTGTTTGGTTATCTTGTTACCCAATGTTGCATTAACATTTGCTATTGAGTTAAGTTATTAATTCATTATAGCTTCTCATTGCTGATAGACTATTTTACTGTTTGCTGTGTTTTAACATTTCAGGTCATGGTTAGGTATTGGGTTAATGGTCATGAAGGCAAGACTTTAGAAGGGGTTAATGCAAGATTTGGGTCTTCATTACCTATTGATGTTAAAAGAGCTCCCAAATGGCCAGCTGTATTCTTAGATCCTTTAAATGGATGCTCTGCATCCTCCTCTAAGGTTTTCAGTTTATTCTTCTTGGTGCATCTATTTCTTCTATTTCACATGTTGGCCAACTTTGTGAGTATTTAAACTATTCCATAGAAGGTTTGTTTTTTTCTATGTGGATTATTCATCCTAATTAGCATAGGGGGAAGAAGAAAGTTTTTGTTGGATTCATATAATTTCGTGGGAATGCTCGTAATCTCGAGTCATATTATAAGAACTGATCTATACTTTAAATATTTCTCTGAACACTGTCCATCAAATTAATGTTTAATGTATTTTTCTAAAGTTTGTGGGCGGATTTGGCCCCTTTTGCATTGTTGCAGTTATCTGGATCTATTGGTTTGTCCACACGTGGTGAATGTCACTTCACAGTTAAGGCAAGCATTGCGCAGTCTGGAGGTGCTGCTGCTCTGTTGGTTATAAATGACAAAGAAGGTCTTCATCTTTTAATGCACCTACTTTTCTTCAATATTGCATGATTAGTTTCTGAACTCTCATTTTTTAAAGTATGATAAATCTGCATCCTGGTTGTAAAGTTGAAGTCAATTGTTCTGATTAAAAAATAATTAAAGAAGTTGTAGCTGTTTACTCGTTGTTTGACTTAGCCTTTTTCTTAAGAAAGGCATAGTTATATTCAAATTTGTTAACATACCTTCAGAAATGGCATCCTGTAGTTTATCTTTTGAACCTCAAATTCCCATTCAGTATTTTAGTAATTCTAAATTGAAAGTTTTATATGTATGATGATTTTTATTATAATTTTTAACTAAATTATATGATTGGTCTATAAAACATTGACTAGATTTTCACATAGGTTCTTAAATTTTTAGAATGTATGATTTAGTCGTCAAATTTTTAAAACTTTACACGTAGTTTCATATTTTGAATCACAAATATGTGTTTTAGTAGTTAAAAAGTCAAGGTAGGATCTATCTCTAAACCTTTAAAAGTTTAAGGACTAAATCATACGATTTAAAAGTTTATGAACTTATGTGTGAAAAGTAAAAAGTTTGAAAAGTTTGAGGACAAAATTACGTGTTTTAAAAGTTTTGGGACCAATGTATCAAGTTGCTCAGAGTTTGGGACTAATGAAATAGTTAAGCCTATTTTTTTGTACGTAATATGTTCAATTTAAAATTAAGCTATTGAAGTAATAAATTGGTGGGATAAGTTACTCTAGAAGCCACCATAGTCAGACATAAAAATTTGATATTTTTCATGTAAAAGGAAAAGAAAAATAAATTCTGATACAAAAAGTCGCATAAATACTGATATACAAGGTAATTCTGATATGAATGGATTGGTATACAATTAAGTTATAAACATGCTGACTCAATTTGCTAGTGAAAAAGTTTCAAGGACATTTTTCATATGCTTTAATGATGATTAGACAACTTTCAATTAATCCTTATCGGGAACTTCAGACTCCTTGCACCATTTCTTTCTTGTCCCTTTAGATAGGCGAAGCAAAAAAAAAATAAAAAAAAGAAGAAGAAGAAGAAGAAGAGAGAGAGAGAGAGAGAGAGAGAGAGAGAGAGAGAGAGAGAGAGAGAGAGAGAATAGTGACCTTGATTTCCTTCATCTCTTTATACGTGCAGGTAATCATGCAACTTTGAGTTGCAAGTTGTCATAATTGGACTTTTAACTTTGTTTTAGGGTAAATTATTGTCAATTGTAATTTGTTCATCGTTCTTGCCTTATGCCTCACCCAATCATTTTATTAATGCATTAGAAGGAATGTTTCAAAACATTTTTAAAATTGTTTAGCATTCTATGGATTAATGTGCTTTAAAAATGAGTACTTGATCTAGTTATGTTCAAACAAGTTTATGATTTTATGGACATTTTGATAAGCTTTAATGATGATTAGACACTCAACTTCCAATTAATCTTTATCTGAGAACTTCAGACTCCTTGCATCATTTCTTTCTTGTCATTCATTATTCCTTTGAACAGGTGAAGCAACAAAATTAAAAAAAGTGACCATAAATTTCCTTCGTGTCTTTATACGTGTAGGTAATCATGCAACTTTGGGTTGCAATTTGTCATAATGGACTTTTAACTTTTATTTTAGAGAAAATTATTGTAAATTGTAATGGTGTCTCATTCTTGCCCTCTGCCTTGCTAAATCATTTTAATGCATTAGAAGGAATGTTTTAAAGCATTTTTAAAATTGTTTAGGATTCTATGGATATTAATGTGATTTGAAAATAAGTGCTTGATCTAGTTATGTTCAAATGAGTTTATGCGAAGCTACTTTAATTCAAATTAGCTTGCTATTTTCATTTATCTTTTCGTTTCCTGGATAGATGTCATTGTTTTATATAAATATGAAGTTGATCTATTCTGCATGTGTTTTTGTGTTTATTGTAATAGTATTATCAAATAGATATTAGATGCATATTTCTTGGGAGGGGGGAGGGACAAAGCAGTATTTCACTTGCATATTGCTTAATTATTCTGTTAATATTTTGAGCATGTTGGTTATCTTAAATATGGCACTCTCATCCCGATGGTGGGACCCATGTATGGAAGTCCCATTTCACTATTTGCTAAATGATACATCAGCTATGAAAATGGTTCACAGCTGAGATGCATAAGCTTATGTTATTTTAAATGTTGAAGTCTGATTTGCTCCCCCCTCTCTTCTCTCCTCTATCCTAGAAAAAGACAAGATGGTTTGTTCCGAGAAGGATGATGCTTCAAATATTAAGATACCTATTGTAATGATTCCTAAGTCAGAAGGAGAAGATCTTAAAAATTCTATGGCAGGCGGTAGTAAAGGTGCGTTTGAAAATTATAAACTATTATCAAATTTCATATCATTTAGAATATGGATATAGCTAGTAGCCTCTGTTACATGGACTTGTCGGTTTTCCTTACCATACTAGTGTTGATATGACACCGACACTAGTACGGAATACGTATTAACTCGGCAGCATAATCTCATCATACATGTGAACTTTGTGGGCAATGAATTCTCAGCCCGCAATGGAGCAGGAAAAGAGAAGGAGAAGAAGTGTGTTGTTGAAGAAAATAAAGAAAAAAGATAAAAATGATGGATGCAGCGTTGGGGAAAGAAAACTAGGGCAACAAAATTGATATCATGTGATTCTCACATGACTAGTATTAGACTAGTGAATATGGGCTTTTTTGTTTTGTTACTGAAAAGGAAAATTATTCATAATAATGGGCTTCATTTCTGTATATGGGCTTCCCTTCTTTTCATGAAGAAAAAAATGGATTTTTTATGAAATTTGAAAAATAAATAACATTTAATGGAAGAAACAAGATAACAATGAATATAAATTATTTAAAATTTAAATATAAGAATAAAATATACAATAACTACTATTATATATATATATATAGGAGATCTATCATATATAATAATTTATGTAATTTGTTGTCTTTGTACATGTGTCCAAAAATTGGACACTTATTATCTGCATCCCCGTGTCCTAAATTTAATAAATTGGTGAATCGGACCTCTAGATACACACCTATGTCGACCCTTTTTCCCAAGTCCATGTAACATAGGTAGTCGCTACTGTTTTTTGGTGGAATATGGTTCAGTTTTTGGCTAAAATCACAATGGGAAGACCCCCCTATGAAAATACTTATACAATAGGTTGCAAATATAGGGGATAGGTAGACCTGCCTTCCCCCTCCCTTAACACTGGGGTTTGGAGGAGTAAATTTTTTTTATTTATTTATTGGAACTTAGAACCTGGAAAAGTGAATGGCCATGTGCGTGTGGTTGGAAATGGTTCACTTATTTGTGAAGCTTTTCTAGCACTTACATTAAAAACATGCTTCTTGAATCATAACATATAGTTTCATAGCAGTCAGAAGTGTAGGTATCAGGAAGTAATGACTTAAGAGGACCAGAGTTGATTTCTGACTTGTTTTGAGCAGATTTTTTTTAATTGAGTTTAGAGTTTAGATAGGGGTTGGTTATTAGTAGAGAGGGATTTACAATATATGATCTCGAGGATTTTTAAGGTTACTTCTGGTGTAGAAGTAGATACTACAAGTTCCTTTTCAGGCTAAATATGGGTCTCAACATGTTGGAATCTTTATTATTGAATTTCTGTTATTTTGTGGATGCAAGGTTGCTCTTGCTATATTTTGGTTTGACTTTGAGGGAAGTCCTAGATCTCTATGATTTTGGAAACCAAAACAGGGAGGGATTGGATGTTTGAAAATTGTTTCTTGGGGTGGATGAATTCGAACAAGTAAATAGAACCTACAATTTATAACTCTATAACATAAAGAATGGTTAAGAGGGTTTAGCCTTATGAAGTTCTAAATTGAGGCTAGCTTCCATACACGCTGGGAATTTTTGGTCAGGGAAAACTTGTCTGAAATTTTTATGAATGTGTCACTGCTTGTCAATGATATATTTTTAAGCACCACATTTTAGTTTTTGAATATTTCCATTGTACGTATACCTGATGTGGTAATTTTCTGATCCAGTTGAACTTCTATTATATTCTCCAAAACGCCCTATTGTGGACTTCTCTGTGGTCTTCTTATGGATGATGGCTGTTGGTACACTGGTGTTAGCTTCAATTTGGTCAGAAATTATTGCTTCTTTGAAAACTGACGAGCATTACAATGAGCTGTCACCAAAGGTTTTATGAACTGCTGTATTTTATTACAATTCACTTCGTATTCTCGTCAATCCTGCCCCATCTCGATGCTTGTGCATGCCTATCTGTTAGATATACATAAATATATCCTTTTTCCATGTCAGACACTCTATGCTTTTGCTGTAGATTATTATACCTGTGTTTCTTTCACTTTTGGAATAACTAGCATCAAAACATTGCAAATGCAATAGATTCATATTTGAAAAATATTTAGTGTCCTATATTTTATTGGTATTACAAGTTAGGCACATACATGAGCGTTGTCTGTATTTCATCCTGTCTAGAATCAAAACTAAATTTCATGCTGCAAATTCCGTGCTCTTGCTTTACTCCTTTATACCTGTGTTTCTTTCACTTTTGGAAGAACTAATTCTAGAGCATAGAAATTGCAAAAATGCATTGGTAAAATAAACTTCCATTGGTCTTTAATTTTATTGGGATTTCAAGTAATGCACATAAATTGAACATTTTCTCTATTTCATTTTGCAGAGAATCAATTCTAAATAGTAGTCATATTCTAAATTAGGGATACAGATCTATCAAGAATAGAAGTTCTTTAATAAGCTCTCTTTTATTGGGAAGTAAAATGTATCTTGGGAGGACAAACTTTTTGTATCATAAGTATGTGGATAAACATTATACAAAAAAGAAAGTACATTATAGAAAAAAGAGACAAAAGTACTTTAGTAAATCTTTTATCAGACAGACCAAAAGGATGAAAAGGATATGATCTGGATGACCTTGGCCTTCTATTGATACAAAAGAAAAATAACATCTTATTAATCATTTAATAATAATAGTGCTAGTAAATAACAAATAGTAATAATTATCATATTAAGGTTTATTCTTATTGTATTGTTATATGTTTCGAAAATAAATTTTTTTAATAGGCGGAATGTGATATCCAGTTGACCTACTATACTTAGTGTAATTAAAATATAAAAGAAAAGAAAAATTCTTTCCGTCAAAGGAATTATAAGCACTGTGAAACAAAAAATATACAATGTCATTGTAGTATGTAGTATTTTTTGGAGAGCATATAGTTTGTTATGTATTCATAGTTCTCTCTCCCTCCCTCCCCTCCCTCTCTCTCTCATTATTTAGGAAGCTTCCAAAGCTGGAGCAGAAGATGATTCTGAGAACGAAGTTCTTAATATTACTGTCGTGGGTGCTATACTTTTTGTCATCTCGGCATCAACTTTTCTGATTCTGCTGTACTTTTTTATGTCAACCTGGTTTGTCTGGCTGCTGATTGTACTCTTCTGCATTGGTGCTGTTCAGGTAACATGAATCAGTTTGCTATTTGATTTCTTCTTGAAGATATTGGTCATCACCTTTTCTTGAGCTTGGTTGTCTCGAAAGAAAACTTCATTTTTATCTTGCATAATTTGCAGGACATTCCATCTTGCCATAAGCATGAGTGTTGTGGAGAATATTGCATCTTATTATGCATTGGTTATTCTTAAAAAATATTTTGAAATATTTTAGTCTGGTGAAATTTTGGTGTCTCAAGTGATGAGATCAGGATGCCGACCAAATTAATAACTAGAGGAATGTTAGGAACACATAAATATGCACCTACACTACTTAAATTTTGACATGTGTCAACATTATCTAGAAAGTTGAATCATTTCTCCAATTTTTAAAATAATTTTAACACATGGTAAGACATAATGATTATGGGTGCAAAAGTCTTGGGATTTTATATATGAGCCTAAAACTCAATATATAGGATCTTAGGCATCCAGGTCATTGGTAGAAGACATGAGTTGGAATTTGACTTGTAATGCAATTCATCTTACATATAGACATATCAAATTACTTTTATCATTCGTTCGTGCTAAAATGCCAACTGTTTTATTTATACTAGTATTGGTTGCTCGGGCCTGTTGCTGAAAATTTATTGTTTTTGTCAGTTGTCATTTTTTCACCTTTATTGCAATTGCACTAACAATTAAGGTGCTTTCTGCTTAATATGGATTTTCAGCGAAAAAGTTGGAGTCTTGATTTAAGTTTTTTTTTTTTGCAATATCTATGATATTTATTTCTTTTTTAAGTGTTCTTTGCATTTTTTATTTTTTTTGATATTTCAACAAGTGATCACAGTTTTTCCATTTTGCAACCCACATGAATGCTTGCTATTTTTTTTTTGGGTTCAAAAACACACACACGACAACTTTGGAGTGAGTTATAAAATTTATGATGCAATATCAAAGTAGGCAGCTACCTTTTTACTCTGCATTATCTTTTTTTCTGGAATGTTAGGGGCAACTTTTATTTTAAGAGGATTTTAATACTATTCTGGGAACTTGATAAAGGTATTAAGCATATATGAAAATCGAAGTGTAATTCATTGGTGATCTTAGAGAACAATGGATCACAGATCCACTTGAGGATCTAATTGTCGCCTTATGTCTTCCATTTTTATTTTTTCTCTTTGGTTCTCCTTTTCTACAAGTTCAGTTCATGTAAAGCTTATATGTTGATGCTTGCTTCTATGATGAATGATAAGAATAGAATCTTTCAGTTATGATCCTAATAGTTTTCTTTCTATATTTGATAGAAATATAATTAGTAGTTTACTAGGAGTTTAGATTCAATGCAATTGTTATAAGGAGATATTGTCTGAATAGGAATAGGTTTAGATGGAATTTGAGTTCTAGTAAAAGTTTTTAGGTTCTCTTTGATTTCTTATTATGCCGTGCTGTTGAAGATTTTTTGAGTTTGAATTTAGAGTTAGGAGTCGTAATAAGAGCCAATATTAGTGATAGAAGGATATGGACTAAGAATTCATATGGATGTTTCTCATGTAAATTTATTTTGAGTTTCATCAAGATGATCCTAATAAACAAGTTTTCAATCACTTTGCATCCGTACGAATGGGCCTAACTCCAAGCAAAGTTAAGTTTTAGAAGCAGTTGATTACTCGTATGGTGAACACAAATAATCGGATTCAATTAAAGTTTTTATTTTAAGTCTTGCCTTTTCCTTAATTGATGTTTGTCTTGCAAGAAATAACTTGATAGGTATAAATCATTTATTCTTACACTGTACAGTTGCACATCTTCTTTGCTCCAAGATGCAAAAGAATATGTCAATATAATTTGATTGTTCTAAGACCATGTCAATCTTTATTTATGGAAACATTCTATGTGTAAAGGAAGAGTAATAAGGTTTCGAAGGCAAGGGTGTTTTGGAACCGCAAAGTAGGAGCAATTCTTTGGGTCTTGTGAATGGAAAGGAATAGGATAATTTTTGACGATAGTGAGAACGATCACAATAATTTGTGTTAGAAAAAAAATTTGGCGTCTTCATGGGCTTCAATTTTTAAAGAATTGAGATATTATTCTCAGTTTTTTATAATTTTGAACTGTGGAGTTTGGATGAAGTATTGTGAAGGATATGACATATAGCTTGGTGCCCTTTTTGTAAATTGATTACTATTCCACATTGTACTTTTATAATTATTACATATTAATATAATATAATAGAATGTTTCAATATAAAAAAAAGCGTATTATTGTTGCGAGGCTCTATCAGTCTTCTTCTACTCCTTGCTTACTGATTTCGTGTTTGTTTCCAGGGAATGCATAATTGTATTGTAACCTTGACTTTAAGGTACCCTTCATATTACATTTGCCTTTCTGGTTAAAATATTCAGTATTTGGACAAATACACCACGTTTCATTTACTTCTCTGCTCTTATTCTTTTGCACTTTCTGGATCAGTAAATTGAAATGTTGCGGGAAGAAGACAGTAAATGTGCCTATTTTTGGGGTGGTTTCTATTTTCTCACTTGGCATATTTTTTCTGTGTTTGGCATTTGCAATTTTCTGGGCTGCCACTCGACGGGCTTCATATTCATGGGTTGGTCAGGATGTTCTTGTAAGTTTTTGTATAGCCTTGGTGTAGCCAGTTATGCTACACATTTTCCAGTGAATTGACTTTTGCTATTATTGAACTTTTATGCTACTTAATTTTCATCAAGTGTTAATCTATTAAAGTGCATATTGTTGCTTTAGAGAATTTATATTTTAGTTCCCTTGAAGAACATGCAAAAAGGTTTATTGTTTCTTTTCTATAAATATAAGACAAGATAAAGATAATATTGAGAGGAAATATTTTTCTGATGTTTATTTCAAATCTATGTGCAGCAATATAGACTAAAAGTTAGACATATAGATCGCTAATATAGGAATATAGTCAACTATTACAGCCTGTAAACCACCAATACAACATGTACAATCACTAACTAATACAACTTGTACAACCACTAATACAGCATGTACAACCACTAACTAATACAGCCTGTATAACCACTAATCTAGGACCAATTAAAGATAATTTCTCAGAAATTCTACTCCCCCTCAAGTTGGGTGACATATATTAATCATTTTTAACTTGCAACTCAGTTCTTCAAAGATGGTTCGAGGTAATGCTTTGATGAGGACATCTGGAATTTGATGACGAGTAGATGTATATAGGAGGTCCATAATTTTTCCATCTAATTTCTCTTTAATGAAATGACGATCAATTTTTACATGTTTGGTTCGGTCACGATGAACTGGGTTTCTTGCAATTCGTATTGCAACTTGATTGTCACAATACATGCTGATGAAGAATTAGTGTGTTCCAAAGAAAGTACATCCTTGATTTCCTCATCGAAACCAGCATGCTCGGTTGAAAGCCAAGTGATACTCCAATGGAGGCTAAGAAGAAGAGTGAAGATCTGGAAAGACCAGTAGACGTAGACAAATATTGAAGATTAGAAGGAATTCTGATTTATTTGTCTCACACCAAGTCTGATATCGCATTTGCAGTTAATGTTGCAAGTCAGTATACACTCCTTAAAAGAAGTCCACTTGAAAGTTGTTTATAAAATTCTTAGATGTCTAAAAGGGACACGAGACAGAGGGTAGTTATTCAAAAGAAATGAAACTAACGATATAAGAGTCTTTACTGATGCAAATTATGTTGACTCAATAGAAGATAGAAGGTTCACTACATGGTATTGTACCTTTGCGTTCGAAAACTTAGTAATTTGGAGAAATAAAAAAAGAATGTAGTGGATAAGAGCAATGTTGAAGCAAAGTTTAGAGCAATTATACAAGGAATTTATGAAACCATATGGTCAAAAAAGCTCTTGAACAAACTTCGGATCACACTACAATCTCCAACGAAACTCTTTTTTGACAACAAAGCCGTTATCAATATCTCTCTTAATTCAGTTCAACATGACAACCAAACATGTATAAGTAGATAGACATTTCATCAAAAAGAAGATAAAAAATGGGATCATCTGCATGATATCTTCTCATAAATGAACAAACAATATATATATATAAATCACCAAAGGATTTTACTGACCAAGCTTCGATGATTTTATTTACAAGTTGGATATGATTAACATGTATATCCAACTTTAGGATAAGTGTTAAATTTTTTGAATTAAAATGCAATTTGATTTTGTAATCATTGCAATGATTCTAGTGAGTAGGATAGGACTAGGATATCATTTTAAATTAGTTAGGGAATATTTTGTCTTAATTAACTTTACTTTTTTTTTTGGTTATTCATTTTTACTATAAATGCATATAAATTCTGTACAAATTCATTCAGAAATACAATAGAACATAATTATTTACAACCCATACTAGTTCTATAATTCATTCCAGTTTCACGTTTCGTAAACTTGTATATTAGTATCATTTATAGGAATCTCAAAATAAGATTTACACGAGAAACTTCCAAACGATTACCGAGTTCTTATCCTTTTATCAATGACATTGGCTCTTTTTATGATTCCTTTCAACTTTGACATCATGCTCAAAAAATCGTGAACTTGTTAAAAAAGCATCAGACATCAATTCTTCAAAAAATTCAAGCTTGTGAAAGGTGGAGTTAACAATATATTTATACTCTTTAACACATTCCTTTAAGTGTTGCTATTTTATCTTTGCAAATGCCCATTACTTGAGCTTGTTCTCATAAGTGGGTTTTCCATGTCTTTTTGTAATGCAATAAGTTCATTAACTTGGGAATTTTGATTGATTTTTGAGTTATTAAAGGGATTCGATTCTATGATCTTGTTATTTTGATACCATGAAAAGAAATATCTGACATTAATTCTCTTCAAAGTTTAAATTCATGGGAGCCTAACAATTTATTTATATTCTTTTACACTTTTCAACCGTTCTAACTTTTTTTGTAAACTTGAAATTCAAACTTTTTGGTGAGAGAAACGTGCTTATAGCAATGTTATACTCCAAACATAACCTACATAAATTTTGATTTTTTTTTGTTAAGCGAATCATATTAACATTTCAACTAAATCTCAAAAATGGATTTTATTTCCATCTCCCACCTTATAACTCAAAGTTAGAAAAGAATGAATTTAAGTCTTTAACAATTGCCATCAAAGTACTACAATGCTCTCGATGCAAATCACGAACTCCATCCCACCCATTCTTACTCAATCCATATGACCATATCTACTTTTAATGACCTTATATTGAAGAGTCTTCGTCTAGTGGAAACCTCTAAGGTCACTTCCCTAAGAGTTCCATGTTTCTTTTGATGACCAATTACTAGCCTCCCTTTTCCTTTAATTTTTGAGCAGTTGCCCAATTAATTAAATGTCTTCTTACCTACATTAACACTTTTCCACAAAAAAACCCTCATTGTTTTCTCTATTCTTTTAACAACTCCCACAAGTATTTTGATAATAGAGAAGTAATAAATTGGAAGGCCCGACAGTACCGAATTTATTAAAGTCAATCGTCCCCATAGGAGAAAAATCCCCTTGTCTATTCTGCCGATCTTCTTTCAAATCTTTCAGTAATCGGTGACTGGAAATCTACTCTCTCTTCACAACATAACGAGTTTTCTAAAGCTATCACTTTGTCTTCTTTTTTTATGTGAATCATGAACATTAATGATAGCTATGTGGTTTACCATTGGAGTTCTAAAATATGTATGCCTATTGCCTACAAAACCTCCATTGTTGTCTATTGAGGATTTTCATTCTTATTGTTGCAAATTTTAAAGTGTATCTTCCATCATCTGTTCTTTTCTTTGTACAATTGTTCCCCTTGGAGTTTGCATAGGATTTATTAAAATGGCTTGATGAGCATACTTGTATGGAGTCCACTCCACTTCGTTTTCAGGTCATGTATAAACTGGCAGTATATCATACTAAAACCTTAGAAATGATCGTTCAATGTCATGTTTTTATGGAAAATAATTTATAGAGCAACTTTGTGATCTAAATTAGAAATATCTTATCTTTTGGCATCAGTTTTAGTGATCAGTGTGAGTTTTGGCTATTTGATTATTATATATTGTTGTATTTTTATTGAAATTCTTCCTTCTCCTGTCCAGTGCTTCACATGTGATCTTTTTGTTGACAGGGAATCTGCTTGATGATAAATGTATTGCAAATTGCTCGATTACCTAATATCAAGGTTCTTGTTTCAATATGTTCCTCCACTAACAGCTCATCAATGAATCATGTTCATTGCTCTTTATCTTACCTTTTGTCATCTTTCAGGTTGCTACTGTACTACTCTGTTTTGCATTTTTCTACGACATCTTTTGGGTATTCATTTCTCCAGCAATTTTTAAAAAGAGTGTAATGATTACGGTAGGTCTTAACATCAGTTTCATATCACATTGTTTCTTCCAAAATATCATCAAGAATCATAACTGCTGAAGAATATTGGGCTGCCACATCTTTTAAGAATTAAATCTGAAAGCATGTGAGCAAACATCGGTTTTTTTTTCTATGTATATTATAAGTGCATTGAATATTTTCTGTTCATAGCTTGACACGAGAAAAATAAGAAAAGAGAACGGTGGAGAGAAGAACGTAAGAAATCTGAACATTTTCATTACATAGATGAACTCTTTTAGCATGTTGAGAGTAGTAAATATTTAGATACATATTTGGTTTCGGACATACTCATTTTTACTTCATGAAAAATGAAGAGTGCAAATTAACAAGTGTCATGGCAGATCATCTATATACAAAATTATGCCCAAAATGGAATGAAATAGCTTTGACATTTTCCTTCAAGCTTGAAGCTATAGATATTCACAATGCCTTGCTTGGTACAAGGGGATAAAATTTGGAATTTTTTATAGTTTTTACAACCCCGCTTGGCTTTGAGATGATAATTAGTGCCATTTAAGCTTTAACAGTCATTCAGCCTCACCTCCGTATTATATTTATTTATTTGATCAAAAGCTTCAAAGCAGTATTTTTGATGCTCTTTTTCTTATACATTTTTGGGCCCTTATCTTTCTTATAGATTGTACATTATTTCCAAGGGTAAATATTAATAACATTCTCAAGGTTTGTCCAAATATCAAAGAAGTTCCAAATTTAAAAATAATATCATTAAACTTTACCCTACACCATGAAAATGTTATTGGAGCATGGCCAAAACATGGTAATCCTTTATCATCTCATTCTCTCATGATTTCCGTCGTTGCTCTTTATCTAATTCTTTTCTTAATATACTTTTATTTCTCTTTCTATTACTCTATAATTTCTCTACCTCTCGGTTCTCACTCTCTACTGAGTTTGCTGCAAGCTAAATTCATCACATGCTATTGTTGTCATGATTAAAAAGCAATTTTTGATGTATATCAAAATTTTAATCATTATTATTATTATTTTTGGCTAGATTGGGCGAGTGAGAGAGTTATTTGTAATCCTTTATCAAGCATATTAACATTTTTTTTCTTTTATCTTTTATCTTTATGTAATTTTATTCTTTTTATTTTTAAATTGTATTTTATTTATATTTAGATGCTTTTTTTTATTATGAAGTCAATAAATTTTTTTATATTATTTTATTTATTCCTTAGAGTTAGGAGTTATTTGATATTAAGTTATTGATACAAATTAAACTTGTTGGAATTCCTTTGCTATTTGAGCAAACTTTAGGGATTTTATTGATATTTACCATTATTTCCAATATATTATTGTGCAGAAATTCTGAATGTCATAGTTTGGTAGCTTTAATATCCTTCCACTCTTTCAGGTAGCCAAGGGAGACAATAGTGGTGAAGCCCTACCCCTGCTCCTTAGAATCCCTCGTTTCTTTGACCCTTGGGGTGGTTATAATATGATGGGTTTTGGGGACATTATCTTTCCTGGTTTGCTTGTTTCATTTTGTTTCAGGTACCTTATATTACCGTCATAATCTTTTCATCTTAGGGTAAATGTTCATCCAATTACTAATATTACTTAAAAATTTCAATTTGGTACTTTTATTATTTTTGTGTTACAATCTACTACTTGAATTGTTGTAAAGTGTTTCAATCAACTATTTTGGTCATAAAACTGGCCAAATTGATTGGAAAAATTGTCACTTGTCATGCACATGAAATTGTAAGTAGTTTTTGGAAATTTCACAATTTCATGTGACTCAAAATTTCTGATCAATTGGCCACTTTTCTGACCAGAATAGTTATTGAAACACTTTACGATAATTTAAGTTGTAAGTAGTAACAAAAAATAATAAAAGTATCAAATTGATATTTGTCAAATAATATTAGTAGTTAGATGAATATTTTCCCTTTTATCTTTTATCTTATCCAACATGTATAATATCATTTTTCATTATCTATGATGTACTTAATGTGAAGAAAGACAAACACCCTCCTAAAAAAACTGAGAGAGAAAAGAGAGGGGAAGGAGAGGGGGGTTTATGCAGCTCTGATTGGTTTAAATTGAATAAACTGGATTTCGTTTTATGGCTTCATGTCGCGTTACCAAAGCATTCAATAGTTTCCATTTTGACTTTCTGTTCCATGCATTATTTTATGTTTAACTTCCTGCAATATGATTTGAATGCATGCATAGCTTTTTTAAAAAAAATTGTTGGTACATTTTTACTTTTTAATCTATCAACTATTATCTGTGGTTACACATAAATGTTGTGGTTTTACTTCTTTCAGATATGACACAGCACATAAGAAGGGTGTTGTAGGTGGATATTTTATTTGGTTGGTAATTGGCTATGGATTTTGTGAGTATTCTTCTTGGCCATATTCCTTCATTTTACTTTGTTTCAATGAATTGGAATTTAAGTATTTAACCTCTTATGGATAGATGTGAAACACCTACGAATATGAAACTTCCTCAGATTTTTGCGACCTTAAAGTTGATTGAATCAGTTATTTTTGGGCTTTACATGTCCAATGTTTTAAACACTGGAAAACACCAAGCATAATTTTGCTATTGAAACTCGAAATACTGTAATGATGTGAGGTATGTATGAGGATATATACTGGTGAAAAATGGCTTTCAAACACGCGTCTGACTATGAGAACCACGCAGTCAAGCTAAATGTACTTTCTGTGTGCCAAGCTACCTGTAAAATGTAATGTATCTTAAAACTATATCTTCAAGGCGACCCAGGTGAAAAAAAGAAGGGAGAAACAATGCCTTGAGGGGTGATTTATCGAACCCTTGTAAATTTGGGTTTTTGAGTATATAAATCTGCTGACAAAAATATCTCCTCTATGCCAATTGCTTAAGTGTGTTTTTCTTTTCTTTCCGATTAAGCTATTTATCCTTTTACTGTTTTATTTTTGTTGGTTTGGTCGATAGGTTTATATAGTCATGCCTTTCAGTGCTTTGTAGTCAATTTGTCTATGAAGTTTACGTCCAACTTTTAATAGCATTCTATTATTGTCTGTGCAAAGTTTGTTCTCATAAGGTGATTCTTTCATAATTTCATAGCCTGATACTGAAAGATGTTGTTTGATTTTCCAGCCCTTTTCCTTACGTATCTTGTCTTATATCTAATGAATGGCCATGGTCAACCTGCATTGCTCTATATTGTTCCATGTACATTAGGTAATGCTTTCATGAAATTAGTTATTTTATTTGACTTTCATGTTCTCTCTCTCCCTGATTAGTTTTTTTAATCTTTCACTGATTTATTATCAGGGGCTATTCTTATGCTGGGTCTAATCCGACGTGAGCTTAAACAACTTTGGAGCAACGGTACTGAGGTATCTCCCTCACCTGAACATGAATTAACTCAACCTGCTAAGGCATGATACATCGTACTAATGAGATCTAATTGTATATGGGTGGATAGAAAATGTTTTGGCCTCCATTTTCTTTATCGAATGAAGAGGTTCAGTAGTTGTTCATAATAATACTCTCTTGTAATTATATAACCCTTAGTATTTTGTTTGTAAGGATTAGTTCTTTCCTGTGTCATTGTTGCAAAATTTCCTTTGAATTGTAAGGAACTGTACCAAAAAAATATAAATAAATAAATAAAATTCAACTGATTAGATTAGTTTTATCTTTAGCAAGAATCATAGAACTTTGTTACTAAGCTGCAGACACGCATTGCGTGGTGAGAAGGCAAAAGGGTACTCAGGTTATCTCAGTCAATTAAGACAGAATCTATGCGTAATCCCAGAGAAGCCATACGATTAGAACACTACCGACAGAGAAAGCTTTTACAGATAATCAGAGCGTAAACCGAGTTGTTTGGTATCTTTGCATATTCTCAAAATATGGGTTAATATCAAAACACACCTGAGGTCTTATGTTAAATCAATAACATCCTTATGGTTTTAAAAATATATATATATATATATATATATATAAAAGAGCCCATTTAAATGGGTGGTGTTTTTGTGAATATTTTAAACGTTTTCTATAAATAATAAAGAAAAAATCGCTGAAATGATAATGTAATTATTGAAAATTTGTGTTTTTTTATTATATTAGCATTTTTTATTCTATTAGTAACTTTTATTTGATACTTATTTTTATTAAATAAATCGATTATTTTGTGTTTTAAATGCTAAATCTAACTTTTATAGGTTAAAAAGGAGAATAACAATTTTTTTTTTTGGATTTTGGGTATTTTTGTGATTTGTTGGATGCATTGAGAAAGAGTTTAGTTAATTCTAACTAAGAACAATAATTCATTTTGAAACAGACGTGTTTGTGTTGTGAGCTATGCTCTAATTAACACCATATTTTTTTAAAATAATAGACGTGAAAGAAATTATGGGGTACTTGTTTAAATGGGCAAAATGTGGTTTTTTTTAAAAGGACTCTCAATTGGTTTTGATCAACAGATCATTGTCTTTGATAAAAAATCTATATGATCAAAATGTTTAAAACATACAAAACTATGATTGGTAAAATGACGATATTCACAGTACCTTTTTAATAAAAAACCAACCATTGGGACACAATTAATTTCTTGTTTGAATAAAAATAAACACGACCTACACAAAGGTAAAGACAATGACCCTAATTTGCATATAATTAGAATAAAGTTGAGTACTTTGAGTTACATAAACCAAGATAATAAACAAGCTGATAATTTTAAGAGAAACAATATTTAAACACCTATTAAACAAACTACAAGACAACAAATTATGCTGTTAATTATTACATGGATCGGTCCATGCCATGGCTCTCTAGCAATTGGCAGGATGTGGAAGTTTACATTTTGCAGGAAGTTGCATAGCAAGTTTTGGGTCAATTCCAAGAGAAGGAAGAACATTGGAGTTCTTGTAAGAGCAAAGGCAGGACAAATCAGCATGTGAGAGTACTGAGCAGCAGCTTGCTGAAGGAGGAGTTGGGTTTGGAGCTGTCACAGATGACTTGCAAGCCATTAAATCACTAACTGAGGCATTACATATTGATTGAGCATTGGCAACTTTAACTACTTCATTACTAGTAATTGCAATCATCAAAACAACTACTAGCATCAGCCTTGAAGCAACCCCCATTGAAACCACAAAGTGTATAATGAATTAAGAGTATCTCTAATTATTAGTCTGGCTTGTAAATAGCAGTGTTAGTTGATATGTTTATATAGAGAGTAAGGTATAGGAGTAACAGGAAAACCCATTATTACAATATTAAAAACTTGTGGAAAAGTTTCTTTTTACAAATTACAAATTATATAAATTAGTAACCATGTTAAAATCTGTAGTATTTTAATTTCACCGAACACATTAGTCACTTTTTTTTGTCATTTTATTTCTCTTAATTTTCAGTTTTCCACCCACTGTTTTTCCACTTTTATAGACATTTTCTGCGTCGCATCCACCATTCTCGTGTTATTAAGATACAGATGGATATACTTCAATTTTTCAAAAAAATAAAAATAAAAAGAACCAAAATAATCATAATTGATAAAAAAATATATAATTTCAACAATATAATAATAAAATAATTTCATGCTACCATTGTTATATAACTTTGTTTGTAGTGCATGCACATGCCCATACTGTGGAGTCACGGATAATGTTTTTGTGGTATAGAGCTAGTGTTTTCCAGTTTTGCTTGTTGATGATAAGAAGTGCTCTTGTTTTTTTGTTTTGTTTTTGGGACAGCCGGTCGAGCAATAATTGTCCTTTTTTTTTCACCAATATGCACTATTGTTTAATCCTTATTTTTTTAACTTTATATATTCCTTTTAAGAAACTATGGCTGCCACGTTTCCACGTAAAGAGTAAATGGTGTATGATTTGTTTATTCTCAAATTTTGCTTTAATTGAAATAATAATTTTCAAATAAAAAATTAATATTTTCATCCTTAAATTTTAAAAAATTAACACTTAAATTTTATTTTATCTTTTATGTTTTCCAATTCAATATTTTAATGCTAGAATCTATTGTTAAAATAGTATTAACGTTTGTTTAACCCTATTTAAGGTTAAGTAATAATTTTAAAAATTCATGTGTTTTAAGATTTAAGTTAATATTATTAATAATGTAACTGATTATTTTGGAGGGTTGGATAACTAAGAGTTTTCTATAAATATGTCATTTATATTATTTGAATCTATTAAAAAACTTGAAAAAACTTTGACAATTTGTAAGCTCATGTTTTAGTGAAAATTGTTTTCTAACATCCGTATCAACAATACATTAAGTGTGGTTGGTATTGTTCATATGTAAAGTGATTTGATAAACTTTTTTTTTGGACGAATTAATTTAAATTTGATTAATACCAAAACATACTAATATCTAGATATATGTAAATAAGATTGATTTTATCCTATATTATTATCACATAATGAGTCATACGTGATTGTAACACATCAAGTAGTGATGAGGTTCTAGAAGAGAGTCATATTTACATTGGATCATAATTGATTGAAAGACAACATATGAGTTACCTTAAAATTGAGTGTCATGTAAAAATAGATGTATTAATAAATACTATCCTATTACAAATTATTGATTTATTTATTTAATAAATTTTTTGATATTGATTGATTGTTTTAAACAATATGTAGATGTCATCAAATAAATGTAAATCTTATATGAGTTTATCATGTTACATATTGTATTTATATAATCGTATATTGTGTTAGTATAATCATGATTAAATCTGTATAATTTCGTATATAAGAGATTTTAATCGTGATTAGAAAATGTTTCTTATCTTTAGTTATTTTCTTATCTTTACTCGATGTTTATGCCATGCCTATTGTTGCTATGAAGTGTGTTGGTTGTTGATTTTTTTTTCTGTCGTTATGTTGTACTATTTTTTATTTCTTATTGAGTGCTTGTCTATTTACCTGTGTTGTACTATTTTTTATTTCTTATTGAGTGCTTGCCTATTTACCTGCGTTGTACTATTTTTTATTTCTTATTGAGTGCTTGTTTATTTTCATTGTGTGAAAGTATGGTGAGTCTTAAGGTGCTTGCATAACCTTACTTTGCTTATAAGTGCTAGATTTTTCAGAATAAATAACATGCGTAAATTTCAAGAGTTCAGTTAAGTTTTCAGTGGAATAAATTTTAAAATTTATGATATTAATATTTTAATTAAAGAGTTAATTAAATATTAATTCTTCGAACTAATAGCTTAATCGATCTTTAAAACTATTCCGTAACAACGATCAAATGATGTTATATATTAATAAATAAATAATTAATTATGAATTAATTTTTTCATCAAAAATATACGGTGATATGATTGATTGTCATAAATGTCAAACTTATATTGAGGATGAAATCGTAATTTTTTTAACCAAATATTTATTCTAATTATTTAATTAATTTATATATTATTTATTTGAAATAAATAATTATTCAATGAATTATAAAAATTTAAGATGTAAAAATATAGAAGGTATACAAGTATTAGCTTGTTTAAGAAGCAATTGGTATTTTGATAATTTTTTCGATTGGAAATTATTTATGACACAACTATGTAATTTAAATTAATTAATTAAATAGATTAAGTTGTACGCTCCAAAAAAATAAGGATTTTCTTGGGTGTGTGGCACAATAATAGGGTGAGAATATGATTGCAACCGACACAAATTGATTTATACTCATAAGGATAAAGTTGAGTCAATTTAGGAGATCGAATCATACTTAATTTGTGGTTGCAAATCACCTTATATATACATTATGTATGCGCCCTTAAAAAGAAGAAAAAGAAGAAGAAGAAGAGGGAGAATTGATTTTTTTTCCTACATACTTAATTGAGAGCAAACAAATTTGTGAAGTTTTTGTACTATAAAATTTCTATAAATAATTTCATATGTGGCACCACTTAGGTCTTTAGAAAAATAGGAAATTTTTGTTGGCCAAGTTGATTCGTAAGAACACCCACATTTTTCATTTATACATTTTTGGGAATAAGAGTTGAAAAATTATGGTATCAATTCCGTAAACTCATTGTAGGTTAAGATTTATATATTTGTATTCAATTAAATTATAAAAAGAATAAATTAATAAATATATTATTATATAAATTTATTATTTAACTTTAGATTGTGACAAATCTACTACCGATTAAACTCTTAATTAATGTTATGAATTTATCATTATTATTATTTATTTTACGTTGAATAATGTTTTTCTCTACATAAAAAACACGTGATTTCCTTAAAGCTTAAAGGTGAGTGTATTTCATAGGGTGAAAATGTTAATCACTCTTAAATAAATAATAGTAATGATAGATTCATAACAATAATTAAGAATTCGGTGATAGATTTTTAATGATGTAAAATTTAGTTAGATTTGTACAAACATCATAATTTGGTTATATATTTATTAGTTTACTCTTACTATTATTATTATTATTATTATTATATGGTTTTGGTAGGTAGAAACTTTTTTTGTCTACCCGATTGATTTATTAAAATAGTAGAATGTTTGTGTTAGATTTTATTTTTTATCAAAATTGCTCTCTAAGTAAGGGTTAACATTATTGTAATAAAGTATTAACTTATTATAGTAAGTCTTATTACGATATTGGATGCTAGTGGTAAGTTTTCTCATACTTAACCAATGTCTTCCCACGTTATACCAATGTTTTACCATAAATTCTATTTTTTACCAAATAGCTCTGAGGTATGACTTATCATAATACTAGATGCAATTAATTAACTTTTTGGAAAAATGTCTTCTCACATCAGGTCAATGTCTCATCATGAATTTTATTTTTTATCAAAATTACTTCGAGATAAAGCTTATCATTATTATGTTAAGTCTTAACTCCGAGTGATTTAGATAAAAAATAAATATTACCTAAAATTAGGTGCTTTTGTGTATTTTTTTTGTCTACCTATACCAATGACTTTTGGTATAGTGATAAAAATATAATTTTTATTGCATAAAATCAATTTTAAAACCAACTATTGGTACCTTAGTCTACTTTTGAAATTAATAGTTTAATTGAATTTATATGTATTTTATTGTATATTTAAAGGTAGGTATAAATTGCATGAGATGTAATTTAATTATATAGTTGAAACTAAATTTTTTGAATGTGATTATTTGCGGTCATTAATTACATGGTTCTTCAGGATTTATTAGTTAAATTTTTTGTACACCCATTATGATTGTATAAGAGTTTTATAGAGTTTATTTTAATTTCTATGTATGCATAGTACTAGCATAAGCCAGCACACTCAACATTAGCTGACCACCACCAACATTTTGTCTCTACAATTGTTGTCCATTTTTTTCTTCCCATTTTTTGGAAGTTGTATAGGATGCATCACCCAAATAATAATTATGACCTAAAAATTATGAAATATGATTTCATACTTTTTTTAAAAATTTGTGAATGAAAAATTGATTTTGTTAGGATCATAAAATAGGATCGGGCCCAAATAATAATATGATGTTTTAATTTTGTTTTTCTTTACATGTTTTGAATATTTATATGTAATGTATGAATTGTTCATATTATGATTTTCACATTGACTTGCATGTGCCGTGCAAAAAGAGCATGTGCTTATCCAAATTATTTTTTAAATTAATTAAATGTATTTTATACACATAAGCATGCATCATTAGAATTTTTCTAAAATTATTTTATGAAATATATTTTGCATTCAAGGGATTGACTTAATATGATTAAATCAAAAAATAAGTAACATAAGAACGTTTACCTATATAAATTATAATTTTTATAATTACGCATGTATGCATTAAATACTAATAAATTTAACTTGAATTTTTTTTTCTTAAAATAAATTGTATTTTTAAAATAATAAACATATGATGTTTTTCAACTTAAATTAAACACTATTTTATATATAGAGTACGAGTGGAAAAGGCAACAACTTGACGTATGGTCTCCACCATTAGTGCATACTTACAAAAAGATAATCAAGGCCTTGTGACGCTTCATGTGCGTGCTCCCTAAAGAGGGTTTTCAATTGGGATTTGTGTCAAGTGCAAGATTGACATCCTTAAGAAAACTAACATGAAACAAGTTTTGGGATCCAAAATGACAGGTGATACTCAAGAACGGTAGTTAAGAAGTTAAATGCAGTTGGACCAAACTTAACGATTACAAATGTTTTGTCAAATATAGAGATGTTGGTAGTTACATTAATTGAGAAAATCTCATCTAAATTAAAAAAATTAATGACCTATCCTAAAGCGATATTTAAACTTTTTGGTGTTTAGATAATCGTTGATGTAGTTAAATTACATACATGTATCAAACTATTATGTCATGAATGAATGATATCTTGAATGTGTGAATGATTGAATTGTTTATTTATTATTTTATTAATAATAATCAACCCCATTGTGATCTTATTCCAAAATAAGAACTTGAATGGAGGCAATTTTAACAAATAGAAAAAGCAATCTTAATCTCATTTTGGTGACTAAAAAATGTCCACTATGCTTACAGAGGATTGTCCTTTCGCAATGCCCATCATAAGTGGATTGAATCTAATAATAAGGCCTAATGCTACCTTCTAGTTGTGATGGAGGATGAGATCTGGACCCAACCAAAAAATAGAGATTATTTATGAGATAATGAGGTCTTTACCATGTATGTTTAAGCGCACATATGATAAAGGATGACATGAGATTGTTAAGGTTGTCATGAATGAAAAAATGAAAGAAGGAACTCTTGTGCATCAACATATGCTTAAGATGACAATGCACACAATAATATTGAAATAAATGGGCTAAAATAAATGGTCAACTAGTATAAGTAAGATATTGCCTTGGTGATGAGAATTTGGAATATGTAATTGCTTGCAATTAATAACAGTGTTTTATTATGTTGTTTGATGGGAACTCCCTCCGATGGAAACCATTGCAATATTGTAACATTGAACCGACATATGACAAACCAACATTGGAGAAACTTCTCAAATCATGTGGCTTTTCACTAGCCAATCATATATTTGAACTCTCAATAAGTTTTAACATAATCTCACATTTTTCACTCAGCTTGGAAATAATTAAAGGTAAACCTTTCCGAAATTTTGCCTAGAAAACAAGAGAAATTTGGTGTTTTTTTTAATAAAAACACTGGTACCCATTGCCAACCTCCTTGTTGATTACTTAGAAAATCCTCACCAACCAATTAGTGAGGTCCATAGTTCTTAATGGAGCTTGCCAAGAAAAACTCGGCAAACCCTTGTTGGCCTAACGACCACTTGGCTAGGCCTCACTGACCACTTAGTGACATCCATAATTGCTAATAAAGCTTACCAAGAGAACTTGGTAAACCCTTGCTAGCCTAACTGACCACTTTGCAAGGATCTCGACCAACCTAAGTAGAGCACACGATAAGGAGACCTAAGAACCAAGAAATTGGCCAAGAACTGGTTGCATCGGACCTAAAATAGTCATATTTTTAAAATAGCTAAAAAAATTTAAATCATATGTTTTTCCCTCACACTAAAAGCAAACTTTTATCCAAACATATCCTTTAGATATGTAAGTATGTGCAATGTCTTTGATCAAATTATAATGTGACATGTATGTGTGTGTGATACTGAGTTACCAATATTTAACCTTACATAGAAATTGGCAAAAAACCAAGTAAAATATAGACACTTTGTTTTGCACATAAGAATGCCAACACAAACCAATATGACTTACAATCTTCCTTTAATCTTTTTTGTGGAAAAATATAGTGCAACCCTATTGTAGACAATGCACTATACAAAATACATTCACGTAAGATGTACCTAAGGAGTTATTCTCGTGAATGACACCCAACACATAACAAAGACATCCCCAACACACATGACTCTAATTCATCCGTCTTGTTGTCTTCATCCATCTTTATGATTCAATAAACATTTTGATTATCCACTCCATGTTGCAAGTCTACATCATCCAGTAAGCTTCTACCTTATTATGATTTCTATAGCTACATTTATACCTATACACACATAGTTAGGAACACTATGATTAAAAATATGTTTTTCACATTCCAAGGGGTTGGTTGTTTTAGTTTGCATGCTAGGTTAAGAGTGGAGTGGTGCATTTTGGTTCGTTTCAAGTATGGATATTTGTGGATTTTACTCGATATTTTTGGAAACAAAAAAATCTCTTTTTTTAGCACCTCACCATCACTTATAATGAGGTGGTTGGCGAGGTGGATGGCTAGATTGTACCCTCTACTTTTTCTTTTATTTACCCATGTTCTTAGTACTAAGATTTATATCTATTTATTAAATGATTTTAGAGAGCTTACATTTGAGTGTGACTCATTTAGTGATTTTAGTTATCAAATCATAGTTTGTGTGGATACATGGTTTGAATGTGTATTTCCCGTACACAATTTGAGATCTGTGGATGATTGTGTGTCCTCTTGTGCCTTGAGATTGAGAGTGATCCTTAAGATTTCTCATTCCATATATATTTTAAAATATTGATCTATAGCTACTGATCACACCATATTGAGTAGTGTTGAATGTGGAAGAGAGTTGGGTTTATGAGTCAAACCAGGTCATTGCAAAAGCAGTAAGCAAGAGCAACAATAAATAGTTTGGACAAAGGTCTCGATTGATAGATATAATAATGATTTTAATTCTTTTAGAATTGTAACTATTTTATTGCTTAGTGAATTTCTTGTTATTGAGTTGTTTCCTTAAGCAACCGAGGACGTTACCATATATATGATTTCTATATGGATTTATCTTATTACATTGCTTGTTATGCATGATCCATTATAGTGCTAGTATAATCTAAGTTTAAGGTGTGTATGTTACAACATACTATAACTTAAACTCTAATTAGAAAGAATTTACTATTTTTCTATTTTTCATTGATTATATAATATATGTTTTGAAAAGTGGTCTATCTATTTGATATTATATTATTTGTGCTTCTGTTGCATTATATGTTTAAGTGTTTATTTTTCTATTTGTACGAAGAGTTGAGTCATTAAGAAGTTTGCATATCTTTACCCTAGTAGTATACCAAGTCTTAGCCTCTTTTATTTGGTATTAGAACAAGTGCACCCTTTTGAGTTGAATTTCTATTGTGTTATTTCGGTTAACTCACTTTTACACATACATTTTCTCTCCAATGCATTCGGTAGAAAGAGGCAATGTAGATAGACCTTCACTCTTCAATGGGCTAAACTAAACCTATTTGAAATCACAAATGAAGGCCTTCTTATGTTCCTAAGGAGATTGTGTGTGGTTCCTTGTTGAGATTGGTTGGACATACCCAATTAAAACCCTACCCGATAATACTATTATTCCAAAACCAATGATTGAGTGAACTAAAGAAGAATCTAAGGGGTCTAAATGGAACATTAATGGTTTATATATTATCATCATGGTAATGACATCTAATGAGCAATGAAAGATTCAAAGTTGTACAACTTCAAAACAAGATTAAGATATGATGGAGACAACTTATGAAGATACATCACTTGTTAAGAGGTCTAGAATGTTAAAGTTAAATAGAGACTTTCAATTGTACATTTTACAAGAAGATGAGACTTTTGACAAGTTTTATAGATGATTCTCTAACATTGTCAATTGTTCTTACAACCTGCGTAGATCTATTAGTGAAGAAAAACATATTGAAAAGATAATTGCCAGTCTACCTTATAGGTTTCATGCTAGAGTTATAGTACTTGAGTTAATGTATAAACTTGGTGAACTCATAGTTAATGAGCTATCTAGTGACCTGTAAGTCTTCAAATTGCATCACCTATTACCAAGACAAGAACAAATTTCTTCCGAGAAGGGAAAGAGCTTGGCTCTCAAGAAAACTAAGGGAAGTGATTCGAGCAAATATGTTTATACCATAGTTAATGGTAATGATGACTTTAACCCCAATGAGGAGGAAATGACTTTCCTTACCCAGAGATTCACTAGATTCTTTAGAAAGAAGAAACCCTTCTCTAGGAGTACTAGAAGAGATACTTTAAGTTCCAAAGCCTCAAAATCTACAAAAGTATATGAAGATTTAGACAATGAGTTAATGATGCTTTGAATATGAAAAGCCTAGACACATTGATGCCAAGTGTATTAAGAAATAATGTTGAGGTTATTGTTTCAGATAGTACCAGTAGTGATGATGAGGATAATACTAATTTTCTAGCATGTGTTGCTTGTAGTAGTGTTGTTTATCCTTCGGCTACTACCTTAGATGTTTAAGAGGTGATAGTTGAAGAGGATGATGATGATGATGATAAGCAAGATGAATTCTTTGACTCTTATAATGAGCTCATGTTAAAGCATATCAAGTATGAAAACGCAAAGAAAAAGACCTTGGAAAGCCATGATAAAAAGAGCACAAGATATGTGCATTGAAGAAAAATCTAGAGGAAAAGAAGTCTTTTATTAATGGTCAACAACTTTATCTCACCAAAATATGTGAGGCCATTCAAAAAAATATTCAAATTTACTTGAAAAATTTAGTGTAAATCATGAAAAGGTAAAGAAGCTTGAGGAACAAATAAATGTTCTCAATTTGGGTAAAGTTACACAATTGTTTGTTAGTTTTGATCCATCTTCTTATTAGAATATCGAGATTGAAAGATTGAAGAAGCAAATCATAGCCCATGAAAGTGCAAAGAAAGATCTAACTTATTTATTGAAAAGGAAGCAGAGATTAAACGACTAAATGAGAAAATTGAGATTATGTACAACTCAATAGCTTATCTTGAATCATTTCTTAAAGAAAAAGAAGATTTGATTATTGCCTTATACAAAAAACTCAATGTTAATGAGAAGAAACTAGCATACTCTTCCTCTGACTTGAATAAAATGATGATCGTCTCTAAGTACTTAAATGAAATACTCAGCAACATAAAGACTTTTGGTAACACACGACATTGGTTACAATGAAAGGGTTTCAACATCTAAAGTGGGTTATACTAAGTTTATCAAACTTTTAATCAAAATCGAAAATTGAAGTATACTACCATATTCCATTAACATATGTTTGTTGTGTCTCCTCAGCCATATTCCACTAACAAGGTGAACCTATCACCTAAAGCTAGCATTTCCCATCGCTCAAGTGATGGTTTACTACCTCTACCTACTGTCATTCATACTTGCTATCATTGTGATGAACTTGATCATTTGAGATCATACTGTAGGAAATTAACTTCGAGTAGTACTTCTCATATTTCTAAGACACTTCCTTGCTACCATGTATTATTTCTTGAAGTCAGGGACTTAGATTCTCTAACTATACTATTCGAGTTTGTTGTTTGTGTGGCACTACTTGCCACGTTGCAAGGAAGTGTCTTAGAAATGTGAGAAGTACTACTCGAAGTTTTTCACCTCGTTCTCCCTCATCTTCTATGGTAAGTTGTAGCTACTGTGGATCATCTGAACATCTTCAAGCAGGTTGCATTATGCACCTTAGGCACAGTGCGAAAAGAAATAAATTAGCTTCAAAAAGTTTGCCTGGCCCAATCTATATGGATCACTCGATATGATTTTCCA
Source organism: Hippophae rhamnoides (assembly GCA_033030585.1). Classification (NCBI taxonomy): domain Eukaryota; kingdom Viridiplantae; phylum Streptophyta; class Magnoliopsida; order Rosales; family Elaeagnaceae; genus Hippophae; species Hippophae rhamnoides. Next base: position 298,695 of record CM065436.1, on the reverse strand, counting down.
GAAAAAGTAAACAAACAAACATCAAGTACAAAATACTCTACATGTTGACATGACACAAAAATTATACCCTAAATCATTTGTCCCTCACAAATATTTTAAACGAATGGATGCTCTTTGACCATTATTTTCAAGTGATATGTACGGGGTTGAACTGTTCGTTTCTTTTTTCTCTTATGAGTGCAGTCTTTCTTTGTGTGATTTCTTTTGTTATCTGTATACCTATTTTATCTCTCTTTACTGCTTTAATAAAAATCAAAAATATTGTGTTTGTTGTATTGTCACTCTTTGTCTCCCTTCTCACTCTTTCTATTACTATCTTGCAAGTTTCTCTATCCAATTATCCTTTTGCTTGTAATTTGAACATTTTTTAGGGATCAATGTTGCTTTATGGTTGTGATACATTTGACTTGAATTGAAGTGTGATTATTTTGACATATGTATTCCTTGAGCATTTTTATGGCTAAAATCTTGTGTTGAATTTGAAAAGAACTTTTCCTAATACATAAGCCATAACTTTGGGAATTTGTATGGATATTTTGAGAAGTTTGTGTGGTTTTCATTCTTTGATTATTTGTATGTCTCTAACAAGTTCTAGAATCCACTTTAGTGTCTCTTAAGGAAAAATTCTAGGTGCTACTTGGATAGAGAAATGATTTAGGTCTTCTTTGGATCGTTGGAACCTTTCAAGCCACAAATGTTCATTTGTCCTTAGTTTTCCCTTTTTGAGCCATTATATTATCTTTTCACCAATATTAGCTTAGCACAAATGATAAATCACACTTACCTTGCACATTCCTAATACGGGTATTAGTGTTTGAAAATTGTGCAGTAAAAAGAAAAAAACCTAAGTTTGAAGGTTTAATGCTTATGGTTTTGAGCTTATTTTTTTGAATGTATGTTTTTGGTCATTTAAAGGTGTGATTAAGCTTATAAATGTCTCTTTTCACCTACCCAAACCTCGGTTTATTTTTACAAGCTTTCAAAGACTTATTGATTTCATCTAGGTTGACACCTACATTAGTGAAAAAGAGGATAATATAGACATTTGAAGTTTCTACTTGAGTTTATATTTCTATTTGCTTGGTTCATATAAGCTTATCTTGATGGCATATAGAGTAAACAAGTTTAGTATAACACACATAATACATGTCATCAAAAAATAAGTCGTACCCTTTCATGAATGCATTATGGTTTGATTATCATGTGAATGTTTATGTTGAGTGTATCGATTAATTTTGCTAAACTGTTTGGTCCCAAAAATTCCTCCTCAACAAGAAGCTTGCCATATGCTCACCAAATAGCTCACCAAACACTCCAACGATGGGGTTGGTGAGGAATGCAAATAAGTGCTCCTATGCTAATATATGGAACCCTATAGTGCCTGGTTTCTTCATACCTCATAATAGTTTTCTTTTCTTCTCGCTTTACTAGTATATTCTACCTTCTAACTTTTACTAAATATGGCCCCAAAGTCTATCATAAGTGGTAAGAAGTCAAAGCAACATGAGCCTGCAAATCCCTTTAGTAGTGCGCCTATTCTTGTAGAGCATCCTATCAATATTCACGAGTTTCCTAAAATTGGGCAAAACTTGATTACTACTCCTAAGTTTCTAGGTGGGGTTTCAATTTTTTCGTAACATTTCTTTTGACTATTTAAGCAGGCTTGTTATCTCTCGCATTGTTATTTCTAATGGTCATGGGTCTCAATGTTCACCTACTACCTATTTTTCTTATCTTCTATGAATGCTTCTCAGTCCACTCTATGAACCATTCATGTGTCTTTTACTCCTTCCACTTTTGTCTTACTAAATGAGAAGTCTACCCGTGTTTTGTCTAATGTTTTTCAGGAGTTACAAACTTGGAATAGGAATGTCATTGATATGCATCATTATCATGCTTTTGTTCAGGGTGTTGTAGCTTCTTATCATCTTGTTGTACTACTGTTTCATGGTTCACCCATTTTTTCAACCTTAGTCAAACCTCATCTTGTCCCAATCAAACCTTCTTGATCTGGCGTTTCATCTCTTGGGTCAATGTTCATTATGTTTACTATGTATGGTAGAGATGAGTTCAACCTTCCCGTCGAGATCAACCATTCTATTGAATAGTTTACTAATAACATTCTCAATCTATAAACTATTGCAACACCCATTACCAATTCTAATGCTAGAGAGTCTTCTTGTAGTTGTGTTCAATGGGATGATGCTATAGAGGGAGATGGAGAGTGTTAATTTCATTTATATCATTTCGCTTTAATTTATTTCTTATTTTTTAACTTATTTTTGAAATTATTTTTATAGAATAAAGTTTGTGTAGTGAGTATGAGTTTGATGGTGTTCATTGATCTGTGTTTTGCTTTATTCACCTTAATTTTATCAATAGTGTTCCATTGTAATTAGAATTATTGCATATTTATATACCTTTTCTTTCTCATATCAGGGTATTGTTTAACTTTTTGTGTTAAAAAGAGGGAGAAATTTTTGTGTACAACTAAGTTTTTTTACCATGTTATGCATTGCATAGGTAATCAGTGTAGGATTATACTGGATCTTTTTGCCTAACTTGCATACATTGGGCGGGGAAGGGGGAGTTTTGCATGAAGTGAAGGAGAATTGTGTATTGTTCTTGTTTCCTTTAACTAACATGTTTACCTGTGTTAGGATAACGTGATAGTTTTTGGTTAAACAACACACTTTTTCCACATGATACATTCACAGGATGTATATTTGGTTCATGTGTGCAGGTTATAGGTATAAATTGAAGTCTTCGAGCTTCATGTGTGTTGTGTGCAGTGGGTGAGACCCTCATGGTTTAGTGTGACATAATGGATAAGTTGATACATGAAGATGGATAGAGCGCACAAGATGGATGCATTAGGTATATGTGTGTCTTTTTGGTTTGGATGTGTGTCAATATTTTGTTCATGGGAGCAAACATCTTTAGGCCATCTTCATGATCATCTCGTGACATATGTGATTATGTATTTAGTTGTACAATATTTTGACACGAAAAGTCAAAGGAAAAAGATGTAATTCTTGTTATTCTCTGTTTCTATATGTTGGCTTTTTGTGTACAAAATATGGTGTCTATTTATTTTTACTCATTGTTTTATCTTTCTCTGTATAATATTTATTACTATGGATTAGTAATACATACACATATAGTTAGGAATGTTATTATTAAAATCATGTTTTTCACACACCATGGGGTTGTTTGTTGTAGTTTATATGCTAGGTTGAGAATATAGTGGTGAATTTTGGTTCATTTCGATTGCTAGTATTTGTGGATTTAACTAGGCATTTTTTAAAATAAAATAATATCTTTTTTAACACCTTGTCACCACCCTGTAAATCACCTTTAGCGAGGTGGCTAATGATGTAGCTGGCCGTGTTCTATAAATATTCCTACTTTTCTCTTTTATTTAACCAGGTTTTTAGTATCGAACTCTATCGAAATTCATATCGAGATTTATATATGTTTTTAAAATCGTTTTGGAGAGCTTACATTTGAATGTGGGTCTTTAATGAGTTTAGTTATCAAAGCATAGTCTATGTGCATACATGGTTTGATTGTGTCTCTTGTACATGATTTGAGATATGTGATGACTATGTGTTCTCTTGTGCCTTGAGATTAAGAGTGATCCTCAAGATTTCCCGCTCTATATATATTTTAAGATACTGATATATGATTACTGATCACACCATATTGAGTAGTGTTGGTTGTGAAGGAGAGTCGAGTTTGTGAGTTAAACCAAGTCTTTACTAAAACAGTAATCAAGAGCACCAATAAACATTTTGGACGGAGGCCCAAATTGATAGACGTAATAATGATTCTAATTCTTTCAAAATTGTAATTTTTTATTTTTTAGTGAATTATTTGTTATTGAGTGTTGTCTTAAACAACCTGAGTACATTACCATATAGATACGATCTATGTGGGTTTACCTAGTTACATTCCTTGTTATGCATAATCCATTGTTATGCTAGTACAATATGAGTTTAATGTGCATATGTTACAACATATTATAACTTAAACTCTGATCATAAAACATTTACTATTTTCTTATTTTTTAATGATTATATAATATATGTTGTGAAAAATTATCTATCTATCTGATATTATATTATTTATGTTTCTGATGCATTATGTATTTAAGTGTTTATTTTTTTTGTGTGAGTTATGATTGAGTCATTACGTAGTTTGTATTTCTTTACCCTAGTAGTATATTGGGTCTTAGACTCTTTTAGTAAACAAATACAACAATGCAAAAAATGTCAAAAAAATACTGAATGCACAAATAAAACATAAAAGCTCTCCCTAATGTGATATATAGCATGAAGGCCCATATCTTTACATTTTATAACAAGACATAAGAGACTTCATTATGTCACATAACACAATGACAGGATGAATGATCATGCGTCAATTCCATATAATCATTGCAGTGAATCTATAAGATATATTAATAAGAAGAATAAGATAAGCATGAAAGATTAAGGTTTATACAAAAAGCATTTGAAGTAAGCTTGGTTGGGATAATTGATAAATTGTGAAGATGTAGTTCTTGACATTTCAAGCACACATAAGTACTTCAACCATCTTAAGGCTCCAAAAACTCCTAAAGGGATCCAATACAGTCTCGCTCGTACTGAAGGATGACTCAGAGGTAACTATTGATACTTGAATTGCCAATACATCTCGTGCAATGAGGGACAGAACCTTGTACTTATCAGAATTAAATTTCCACCAGTTCAAGACATCAAAATAGGAACCCTTTTTTTGTAATCTTGCAAATCGTACTCAAGTATCTATCAACCTTAAATTGACTTGCATAATTATTCTCAACCTCTAGTTGCTCCCAAGTATCATCTCAAAATAAGATTCATCCCTATCTGCTTCAAAGATAGTAATCATTTTTTAAAGTTTTAATTGAGAAGTACTGCTTGGGGAACATGTAGATACTCTTATACTATCTCTTTCATTGCAACTTTTATCATAAAAGTTTATCAATTTCATCAAAGTATCATTCACCCATACTTCTAATGTAATAGCTAACATCATCTTCATATATCCTCTTAAGTATAAAACTTAAGTATATTTTGAATCGAGAATCAAGAATAATTGCAATAAACAACACTTTTTTCATCTTGTTCACATCATCCCAATACTTATCAAATTTTGACTTCGTGGTTTTAGCTATACTTCTTATGTTTTGATATTTAGATTCATTCAATATCACTAATTAGGTTTGAATATCATTTCACTTTTGTTTATATTTGTTTGAAGCGACATGCAATGATGCATTGAGATTTAAAGTTACATCATAATTTTTTTTAAGAATTTAACAAATAATGATGCTATTTTTTAATCATTTTTTTATAGGTGTACCTTCATTATTGTTACCATCATTTTCAAAATAACACAAATATCTCTCATCTTCAAAAACCATTCACTCAAATAATTTTTTGAGCTTTAGTATAGATTCCAATATCAAATATGTAGAGTTCCACCTTGTGTTAACATCTAAGCAAACAAGTGCCTTATACTCAATGTCTTCTTGCTTTTTACTCTTTCAATTTTTTAGGTGCAAAGGAGATGATCTCACTTATATAATGACCTTTTTATTGTATCGAACAAAAGCATCTATTTCTTTAAGACCATTGTTGACTACCAAATTAAGAATGTAGGTAGCATATCTAACATGAAGAAATTTACCTTCTAACACCATACCATTCCAAGTTTTGAGCCTATTTTTCCACCGAAAAATGACAGTATCATTAGAATTAGTACTTTTCAATGTTATCATAATAATACTCCCAATTCCATATTCTTGCAAATAAAGTCTATTCCTTTTGGTTTGGAATTTCTATAAAAGTAATTGTTTTGTATCAAAGTCCAACTATCTATTGTAAGACACAATCATTACTTATTTTTCTTCGGGTCCAATTTTAATAACTTTTTCTCCTTAACATAATGTTGCATAATATCTCTTACAATAATCTTCTGCGATTACAATTATATTTGTGGACATATAACTTTATAAAAGTTTATAAAAGCTTCGTATTCATCAAACTTGAATATAAACTTAATTAATATAATCATCTCAAATAAAGCCTTTTTTGCTACTATTTGATCAAATTCCCATGCAATCAAGCTAGTATCATCACCTTGTTATGCCTTTTGGCAATCAAGAAGTGTTTGTGTATGAAGGCTATCCTTGTGAGGAAACATTTTGCACTTCTTATGCAAATGGTTCTAATAACTAGATGTGTCATTACTCTTATGCTATGTAGCATATTACTTGTTGCAATAATAGCATGCAACCCTAAGAAACTCAAGATCACAATCTTTAATAGAGTGAAGTGATCCTTTATTTTATAAGTCTTCCTATCTTTATTAAAAAAACCTTGTAGTAGCTTAAGCAACTTGTGCAATTCTCTTTCGTAACTCGCCATTTTTAGTTTATACATTAATAGATTTCCTTACTCTTTCACTTGTTTCATCATTGATATTACGTGTCGATAATGATACAACATTTGATGTATTCGTATCTTTTTATTCTTTGTTTGTTTTCATAACCATTAAATTAAATCAATTATTGTAATATATAAGATTGATATTGTAACGTATAACCATCTAACAGAGTTAAATAGATGTAACTCAACTATAGAAAAATACAACTCATCAATACAAGGAGATAAGGGCATAAAAATTAAAAGACAACTCTTCCACACAATAGATAGAAGACTATACATATAATGTATAAAATATCATAAATTAATTAATAAACAATAAAAATTGATATTTGATACTATACATATACATAGTTTACAGGTTAAGAAACATACATATATATAGTTTGCACAATATACATATACATAGTTTAAACAACCCTAAACTATGTACATGTATAGTTGCATAGTATACATATATAGATACAAAGCTTACATAATAGATAGTATACCATACAAATTAATAAACAACAAAAAAATGAAAATATATATATATAAAATGTTATAGCTTCTTGCTTGTTGAAGGATAGTATAATCATTACTTTGTCTCTATAACTTTCTAGTTTCTTCAAGAACTAAACAATATGCCAATTGTATTATAAAAAAAACAGTATTGGGCTCAAATGAAATATACTACAAAAAATTAAGAATCTATGAAAGCATTAATAGAATATTAGTAATACCAGTTTTATGTTTACCAATGGCAAAAAAGGTAGGCAGGTAGCGATGTTCGTGGTTTCGTTGAGAGGGACTTGGCTATGCGTTTGTGGCTTCGTGCTATATCGGACATCCACCCACCAGTGGCCACTACGAGTCTGCGAGAGCCGAGAGGGACTTGGTTGAGGCGTTGCAAAGGTCGAGGTGAGGGAGTTGGACTTGATTAAGGCAGGGGAGGCGTTTTGTAGAATGGGACAGTGAGTGTCTGACGAAGAGTAAGGGAAAGCTGGGAAGTGGAAGGAGGGAGAGTGAGAGGTTTTAGGTTTTTTTTCTTAAAATATAATAAATTTCTCAATAAAAAAGTTTATTTTAATTTTTAATTTAATAATTTAAAATATAAAATATAATATATAATTTTATATTAATTTAATAATTAACTCGTTATATCAATTAGTATAAGTATGGTTTATCAACAATGAAATCGAAACGGATCAAATATATTCCATTTTTTATATATATAATGATCTATTAAACTATTATTGTTTAAATTTCAATCCACTTCATTTTGAAATAATCAATATTTTAAATTATTTATTAAACATATTTATTTATATATATATATATATATATATATATTACGTTAAAAATAAGAAAAATAAATAAAAGCTCATGCATAGTGAGTGACCAAAAACATATTATAAAATAATATTAATTCTAAATTATAAATATTGATACTATTTCTTGAGTTAAAAAAACAAAACTGGGAAACATAGTTGTTAGTTTCTCGATCAAACACTTCGAAAACTCCGTCACCCTCAAACACTCGGCTTCTACTTCTGAACGGACCTCTCGAAGCTATCTCTCTTTCTTAATTTATTCACATAATAAACTTTCGCTACTCACACCTTCAAAAACACAAGCACCAAATCCAATTCCCTCTCTCTCCTCCTCAAAGATGCAGTCTTCACTTTCTCTCTCTATACCTGCTCATAGCTCTCCAGCCATTCCCAGATCAAACTATTTCATTCAACAATCTCTCCCTTTTTGTCCCTCTAAGTCGATTAATCTCCGAATTTGTGTACTAAAAAGAGAAGTTTTCAGTTTCTCTGCTCTGAATCGTCCAGAGTCACGCCGAGTTCGTGTTTTGGAGTCCAACAAGAAGGTAATACCGTCGGCTTTGTCCGACAATGGAAGTCCTCCAAAGAATTTCGATTATGATATGTTGATTATTGGAGCTGGTGTTGGTGGTCATGGAACTGCACTTCATGCTGTTGAGAAGGTATGTGTATTGCTTTTGATTTTGTTTTAAACCAGTAACTGGAGATGATCGTTTTCTTAATTAGCATCGATTTTGACTAATGTTTAGTTGTATTTTTTCTTTTCTTAGTTCTTTAGTTACTTTAGGACCAGCATAAGTATTTCTGTAAATGTTTTTTTTTTTTTTTTGAATTTTTAAGTTTGGCTCGCTACTAGAAACTTGAGCTATTTTTTGGTCTGTATTTACCCCAAACGTCATTGCGTGATTCCGAAGATTTTATTTTTAAGGGCACTTTTTCCGTTTATATAGCCGAATAAAATATTGCTTTCGGCTAGATTTTATTTTTTGTCCTATTGTTTTCGTTTTGATTTGTCTTTGAGAAGGATGTTAAAACATTACGATCTGCTTGTTTTTTGTGCTGGCTGAACTATTATCTTATGGGTGGCAATATCTGACGCTATATGATAAACGAATACGAGAGAGATAAAAAATTTAGTTATAATTGATCAATAATTTTGTCATGTTCTTAAAGTTCTTGTTATTGTTTTACTATTATATATACACAATAGGAGAAAAATAGGAGAAAAATTAAAGTAAATTTTTCTATGTATCAATTAACACGTTAAGATAACATGATTAATGTCAAAACATGACATGATAACAAAATACGAACACGGTTCACTAACACAATTTGTCACCCCTAAATTATTTAATATCTTATTGCTCTTTATTAGCTTCCCGGTTTGCATAAATAAGTACACGATTATGTACCCAACAATTGTAGGGTCTGAAAACTGCCATTATTGAGGGAGATGTGGTAGGTGGAACTTGTGTAAACAGAGGTTGCGTGCCATCCAAAGCTCTTCTTGCTGTGAGTGGTCGAATGCGTGAACTTCAGAGCGATCATCACTTAAAAGCATTAGGCTTGCAGGTTAATCCCTCTATTATTATGGTTATCTGAGTTCAAAATTGTATCATTTAAGTGGTTTTGTGAAACATGTTTATTGGTTTTTTTACATACTGATAGACTTAGATTTTACTGTTTTTAGGTTTCTGCAGCAAGTTATGACAGACAGGGAGTGGCTGATCATGCAAATAATCTTGCATCCAGGATTCGTGGTAATTTGACCAATTCTTTGAAGGCTCTTGGAGTGGACATACTGACAGGTGTCGGTACAATTCTGGTAAGACTTACCTCCTGTCCTGTCAATTCTAAGACAACTGTTTAGTTGAAAATTAAAACTACTATTGTGACAATTTTAAGCATTTTATAATGAGAATTGTTAAGTAATATCTACTCCTCATATAATTGTATGTGAAATATTTGGAAGCTATAGCTATCCTAACATATATCACTTGGTTTATTGAACGTTCAGGGTCCTCATAAGGTGAAAGTTGGATTTTCTGACAAAGTAGTAACTGCAAAAGATATTATCATTGCAACTGGTTCTGTTCCTTTTGTTCCTAAGGACATCGAAGTTGATGGTAAATAGTTGCTGTACTCATACTTGTTCGTAATTTCTATATCATACTTTAGTTTTAGAGGCATATCATTTTATTAAGGAAAAGTGCTTTGAAAAATATGGATCCATTCGGCTAAGACATATGAATGGGGTGGTGGCATGTCCCTTTTGCTTTGCCTTTGGCTAGCGCAAATAATTCAAATAGTGTCAAAGATCCATATTATCTTTTTTTTTAGAGTCAAATAACCAGTCATATCGCATCATAAAATATAACAAACTTGACTAAGAAATTTATGATGTCATCTTGAGATATTGAAATTTTGGATTTGTGAGGAGCAGTGAAGAAATATGAAGCTTCATAAATTTTGGATGGATATACCTGCTTTTATTCTTCTCGGGTTCTTTAGGCAAAGACAAGGTCTATCACTCAATGGAAATTTTTTGATTTAGTATTCTCCTAGGGTTTCTATTAACTGAAAAGATAATTCACAGGGAAGACTGTAATAACCAGTGACCATGCACTCAAATTGGAGTCTGTTCCAGATTGGATTGCTATTGTAGGAAGTGGCTATATTGGTCTTGAATTCAGTGATGTGTATACTGCACTTGGAAGTGAGGTACCCCTGCATTCTGTACCCCACATCCTTTCTCCTTTTTGATAAAGTTAGAACTTTATATAAAGGAAGTCTGCAATTATTGTTGTCACAAATTGTTCAAAAAAGAACAACATAAAAGATTGTTCAAAGTGTATCTATATTCACCTTTTATGTTAATTATGGACGTCATACTAAGGGACATCTTTCTTATACATGATTGATTTTTCTTTGTGATGTGGAAACCTAATTCAATCTTAAAGTATTTTGTAGGTTACATTTATTGAAGCTTTAGACCAACTTATGCCTGGGTTTGATCCCGAGATTGGGAAATTAGCCCAGAGGGTTCTGATAAATCCGCGGAACATTGACTACCATACTGGCGTTTTTGCAAGCAAGGTACCATGTTTTGTCTTACTATACTTTCTTGTGGTGGTTGTTTCAGACTTAATATTTTTGGTTTGTTTTCAGATTACTCCAGCAAAGGATGGGAAGCCAGTCATTATTGAACTTATTGATGCAAAGACTAAAGAACCCAAAGATACCTTGGAGGTAATACTGAATTGCTTGACTTTGTGAAGTCTATACCAGATATTTGAATTCATGCTCATATTTGTTAGCAATGGAACTAGTACAGTAGAGACATAGAAGGGAGAAGTGTTTTTATTATTGATCAATCTGTTATGGTGTACAGTCAGTTTTATATATGGTCTACACAGCTGTAACAGAAAGCTTAACTATCTAACAACTTACTAACAACATTATTCCTAAATGAGAATTGGACCACTCAGTCTAACACCCTTAGAGATCAAAAACGTGAAGTGAGAGCATAGTGAGCTAATCTACCAACACTCACTTGATCACATAGGAAATGCCGGTCCAATTCAACATGCTTCATGCACACATGTTAAGATTGACAATGAGATGCTTAGCACTTACATTATCACATGATATGATAAGAGTATGAGGTGGTGAGCATGGACAAAAATATCGATATCAGTGAAAATATCGAGACTTTAATTTTTTAAAGACACAGAAGATGTTATCAATATCGATGGATATTTAAAGAAAATTTAAGAAAATTGTTACAAATTTAAAAATATTTTTATAAACTTTTTGTAAATATTAAATAAACTATAATGAACTAATTAAACCGATTTTTTTTTTCATTTTAACGACACATTTATGGCATGTATGACATACATAATGTACCTATAATAATAACAAAACATAAGCAAAATCTTTATTGAACAAATATAAATATAAGTTATTGGTGTGGAATGAGAAGGGAAGCATGAGAGAAATAAACGAAAGTGGTGCGAATATAATCGGCATTAGAGTTAAGAATTTGACTAATAGAAATTTGGGGAAGACATAAAAGAAACAATAGGGGAGAAATAGATAATTCATTTCATATTCTAAGTTTGCTGAAATACAATGCTAACACATTTATAAATGCTTTTTCTAGTTACAATAAAATATTAAACTTAACTAATAACAATCAAAAAATCAAAATTCAAAAGAAGATAAATGTAATTCCTAAGAAATAATAAAATACTAAATAGATAAATACAAATAATGTAAGTATTTTATCTCTATTCCCATCAATACCCTCGAAGAACTTGACCCCAATGAGTGAAGAGGAAACGAGCTTAAGATATGACACTGTCATTTTCTTCTTCTTCACCACTCGAAACATCGACACCATACCTATGAATATCAGTGTTGTTTCCATTCACCTCAACTTTAATAGGGAACTTTTCAGGTGGAGATTTAGTTTAACGTGTGTTGGGAGATTATCTAGTATTTAAGATTTATATTTATATTTTACATATAAGATTTAAGTCTTTTATTATTATTCAGAGTCTATCTTATTAGATTTGTAATCCTTTAAATAAGAGATATAATGTCTTATTATGGAACCACAAATTACTAATGAATTTATTTGCCTTTCTAATACTTAGCTGTATGATTTTTATATTTCTCAACATGGTATTAGAACCATATTTATACTAAAATCTCAAAAAGCTAATATTTGTTATGTTCAATCCTCTCTCTCCTTAGAGTCGTGTTTATCAATTGTTTCAACTAAAATAAAAAATTTAAAAATCTACCAAAGAGATGAAGCTTTATCAATAGTAGCAATCACATACCCTCCAAAAATAAGCTAACCTTTCTTCCAACACGGTCAAGCTTTGTTCTTTTGATTTTTCTCAAAGTTTTTAGATCTAAGTCAACAATTCCACATAAATCTCGTATGTATGTGTTGGTTAGAATTATCGGTTTGTTAGTTCAATTTTGAGTCAGTCAAACTAAACAAAAAAAATGTATCATAAATATTGGGTCTATGCTTTAGACACCGTGGGCTTCTCATATTCTTGTTTTAGTCTTTTCTCACCTCTACTCTTTTATAAAGTTATCATTTTTGGTTTGACCATCAGCATTTTATATGTTGAGGTAATTATTTGACTTAAATTGGAGATAGTTTTCTCACATAGTTTGTCATTATGTTGTCAGAAACAAGTCAAGAATATTGTATGAAAATGACCGAATGATTTGGTCTTATGATTTCTTTCTATTTATAGACTTTACAAAATACAACAAACCTATAAAATACATCAAAGTTGTCTAGACGGTTTAGACGGTTAATGGACAACTTTGAACTGACTTTAGGATTTATGGGCGGTTTGTAGACCCATAATTCTTGTCCTATGAGATAACGTAGACATTTGTTTATCTACAATTATTCTGACAATAGATAGTATGAGCAGCGGTTGATTGTAGGTACAACTAAATGAATATAGAATGACAAATTACATCAAAGTTGTTATGGGCGGTGGCATCCGTTGTGACCCGCCAAAATTGATGCGGGTTGATCAATAAGCATCGATTTGCGACTTAGGAAGCAATGTCGATGGCCAGTGAGACTTGGTGAAGATATCGACAATTTGTAATTGGTAGAAATATGTGGAAGAGTGATAACCACGAGCTTGAAAGGCTTCCACCGGATAGAGTGACAATCGACTCAATATACTTTGTCTTCATGATAGATCGGATTGGCCGTATCTGAATAGCACTTGTATTATCGGCATGTAAAGGTGTAGGATCGGTCTGGAAGAAGTCTAACTCGCTATGAGCCTCGAAGCCAAATAATTTGAACAATGAGAGCGTTACTTTCGATACTCGGTTACGTAGATGACTTAGAAACTCTGTCTTGTTTCTTACTCTTCCAGGAGATCAATGCATCACTCTAAGAACATTGCGAACCGATTGATGGAGCGGCGTGTATCAGCCCGATCAATCGGCATGTTATAAGCAATGAGCAGGAATTGCACTGAAGGAAAGAATAAACCGCAGGCGAAGTGCCGTGAACGTAAGCGTATAATCAGGCGGACGGCGGCCAGGATGAAGATGAGCGAGAGCTGAAGAAATTGGCTAACTTGTTATGCAATGAAAATATCGGTCTAGTGATGGTGAGATAGGCAAACCTGCACCAATTCCGATATAGTGGGATCAATAGTAAGTCACGCCTTCACGAAGCTTGACATTTAATTCCATGGGAGTATCAGCAGGTAGCTCACCGTAGTTAAATTTGTGGTCGCGAATCACTAGCGTATTTGTGTTGATTGAGGGAAATACCGGTGGAACTCTGATGCACCTCGAAGACGAAAAATATGTAAGAGACCCAGAGATCCTTACGTATGAAAAGATTGTGAGAGATGGGTCTTGAAATTTGGACAAGTAAGTAGAATCGAGAACCGGTGATCACATGATATCGTCAGCGTAAACCAAAAGGGCAATGATACCCGTATGCGATTTTTCGAAGAAAACGATGAAGTGTCATACTTGCTGTATGAAAGAAAATTGTAATAAAGTGGTTCGAAATTTTTCAAACCATGCCGTGGAGCTTGTTTAAGGCAAGTAAAGAGACGGCGAAGTTTACACGCTTTGGATGTCGGAGAGGAAAACAACACCTGGAGGTGGCTTCGTATAAATACATTCTTTAAGATCTCCCGTGAAGGAAAGCATTCTTAACATCCATTTGATGTAATGGCCCGATCATTGGGACGTCCAGAGAGCTATTATCGTTCGAGCAGTAGGTCATTTTAGCCACGGGAGCAAAGGTTTCCTCGTAATTAACACCCATATTCCTGTTTGTTCCCAGGATAACAAGTCGAGCTTTATAACGATCCAAACTTTCATCGGAAGCGAACCTTGGTGAGTAAATCCATTTCGACCCAGGAACTATGAGTGGAAGGACAGAGACTCGATGTCCCAGGGTGTGATTGGCCTCGAAGCGACAATTTCTTCTGCGTAGCTTGGCATGACAATCGTGCTTGACGTGTGAGTGGCATGTGGGAATATCAAAATTGGACAATGCGGTAGTAAAATTTGAAATAAAGTTGCCCAGAAAGAAAAACCGTACCTATCGAAGTGGGGCCACTCGAGAAGAGCGACGTGCAAGGCTCTGGAGGTCTTTGATGGTGACTTTGGTGGATGTTAGGATCGAGATATCGGGTGAGAGCCAGGAAGAGGCTGTGGCGGGATTGTCTTGTATATACCATTCACGGTTTGAAGCGAGAGCTGTTTTGAGGAAGAAATTTAGGCGGTGCTCGAAAGGAGGAAGGACTACGGTAGAAGAAGATGGCCACGAGAAGACATAGGAAAAAAATGTTGATTTTCAAAGAAAATAACATTCTAGAAATACGTGTACGATGTAATGTAGGATCGTAGCAAACAAATCCGCACTGACATACACATTATATCCTAAAAATGCCACATCCCAACAGTTGAGCGAGATAATTTATTTCGCTCGTGAGGTGGTAAATGAACAAAACATACCTGACGAAGATACGAAGATTATCATAATTAGGTTGCTTAGTAAGCAATGAAAATAGGGGAGATTCCATGTGCAAAACTTGGGAAGGTAAACGATTAATCAAGTGAGTAGCGATGCTGAGCCTCGACCGAACATGGATGGAGCAGAAGATTACGAGAGTACGTGCCTTAACAAGAAGATGGCGATTTTTTGCGTTCGAAATACTCCATTTTGTTGAGGAGTAGACGTATGAACGTTGATGCGTGATACCTTTAGAAGCCAAAAATACACGAAACTCGGTGGATAAATATTCACACTTTGAGAATGTGCGCGAAATGTCTTAATATTTGCAGAAAATTGATTTTCTGACATATCTAAAAACTTCGATGAAAGTACGAAAAACCTCGGATTTAGAAGCGAAGAAAATAAACCCAAGTGAATCTGCTTTACATGATCATCGATGAAAGTTACATAGTATTTAAATTTGTCATGTACGTGAAGTAATGGGAAGGTCCCCAAACATCAACGTTGTGAATAAGATCAGCGATTGAGGTATTTCTACTCGTCTAAAGGAAAATGGAAGAGTTTTGCTTTTACCAGCTTACAAGAGTCACGTTAAAAGGTAAAGAAGAACGTTCTTTATTACGAGAAAGCAGAGTTCATTATATGAGATAAAACTTGAGTATTAGGATGGCACAACGACGATGCTACCTGTATACTTAGATTAGGAATATTATTACAAGCAAAAGACGATAGAAGGAATTGGATAAATTGCCGGAATAGGTAAAAATAATGGAAACAAACGCGTCCGCTTTAGGTCCAGCGCGATCAGCTCTCACCGTTACCTGGTCACGCAAACCTGACCATCGCGGAAAAGTTAACGTTGCACAATTGTTATCAACTAATTGACAGCCAGAAATGAGATTTGTAGAAAGTTGAGGAAGCGAAAACACATCGGTAAATGTAGAAGAAGCATTTCCAACGGCTTTGATTGGCGAAGAACTACGTTGTACGTCTGAATAGTAGATTGGCCAACGTAAGGCGAAACGTGAGACAAAGTTGTGGGAGTATTTGTCGTATGATTAGAAGCGATGCGTACCAAAGCAAGTGTAGTAGAATTTTACCGAAATCACGGTGGATAATCTTGAAATTAGCATCATTGCATTTGCACCATGTCGATAAGGATTCTTTACGAGGAGGTGGAAGATTAGAGCCGCAGGAAGACCACGTATACTCGGAGGAGCAATGACGGATGTCACGAAATGCTTGGGCTGGCGATTACGGGGAGACGAATCGACATTCTTTGATAATATGACTTTTTCTTGCAATAAGAACAACATTTTTTAGGACAATTAGCGTGATATGCCCGTATTCTTTCTGTGGCGAGAAACATTGCATATTTTTAGAAGGCGTAGATGATCCATGCAGGCTGCGTAAGCCCGTAGTTGTCGTCGTGGAATTACCATAAGATTGTTCCCGAGAATAGCTTGAGTACTTAGGCGTTGTTCTTAGCGAAGTAACTTCGCCAAAACAAATATCTAGAGAAGGAAACGAGGAGATCACATTCCAATAGAGAAGAAGCGGCGATTCATATTAAGTAATTTCATGAGAAATTGATCCTGGTGACTAGTCTTGTGAAGATTTTGAATAGTTGATATAGCGCCCAACCAGGAACATTTGTTGTAACTAAATCGGCAATATTCATGCCAAAGAGTCAAAAATGTCGAGTAATAATCCTGGATGGAAAGACTACCGTGTTGGAGCATTAGCAATTGCATGTTCCAAGCTAGCGACGAGCATCATTGTCTTGATGATAAACTTTCTTCAAATAATTCCACGTAGAGTGAAAGCTTGAGGCGATGGCCAATCAAGTTGGTGACGATATGTGGTTCCACCGAACTAAGAAGCCAAGACATTATTGACGCATCAACCTGAGCCCCGAAGGAGAAGACACGACTTCCTTAGAGTTATGATGTCGGATGTTGGTGTAACATCCCGAGCCATCAATATGGCTCGAAGGTCTTTTCCGCGAGGAAAAGTTCAAAGCTGGAAAACCCAGTAGAGTAATTTTTCAAAATAAACTTAACACGCGTGGTGCGATGTCCATTGTTGCAAGTAAATACAATCAGAGATAAGGACCTTACTCGGAAATGTAATCTTTGAAAATTAAAGAAATCGAGAAAATGACTTTAAGCGGTGCCAAAAGAACACTTGTTTATCAACAAGGCAGCTAAAAAAATATCAATGAAGATTTCCTCACAAATAGAAAGCTGAATTTTTTCTCAAAGAAGCTTTGATACCATGTCGAGAACAAGTCGAGAATATTGTATGAAAATGGCCGAATGATTTGGTCTTATGATTTCTTTCTATTTATAGACTTTACAAAATACAACAAACCTTTATAAAATACATCAGTACATGGGCGGTAGTAGACGTTAATGGACAATTTGTTTATGAACGGTTGTAGACGGCCCAATAGATTGTCTAATACATGACGGTATGGACCATTGTTTATGTACAATTATTTACAACTAGATAAGACTATGGAAAGCGTTTGTATACAACTAAATGAATATGAATGACAAATTACATCAAAGTTGTTATGGACGCTTGCTAAGCGATCAATGGAACACAAATATTTGGTCATTATGAGCCAATAAGTGTCCAGTTGACATATGTGCCCATAATAATTGGGTTTCTTGCCTTTCTGAATTTTATGTGGATAACTATATTTGTCTTTCAACCCATAAAAATTCTCTACTTGTTTACTCTGTTAACTCAAGATATCATCTAATGTCTATCTCTACCTATGAGTTATCAACTGCTTGTCTATGTGACTAAAGTAACTCTAATTACCATTCTTGGTTATTCTTGACAAAAAAAAGAAAAAAAATACTTGTCTAATAATAAATCTTTTTGGAGATCGAACAATACTTCAAGCCTTCAATCATCTTTATATATTTGTGATGATCAGTTGGAAATTTTTTATTATTTTCATTGACTTGCTATCCTAATTTACATTTGGGTGAGGAGCCGAATTAGTCCCCTTGTTTAGGTCATCGGTGATGTTTAGTACGTTAGATTATAAAATGTTTATTTAAGTACCTTTATTTATAGAAAATGTGTCAGATAAGGACAAGATTAACATATCATTTAATTTTCAGTTAAATATAATAGAATAGCATATGTAATACATGTATATTTATATTTTTTGATACTGATATATGTAATGAAATAATTTTTAATTAAAAAAGAAAAATTACTCAAAAATTATAATTTAGACATTTTTTCGATGAAACTTAAACAAAAATTTTATCGTCTAATATATATTCACCATAATTTCATTATTTCATTATTGCTTAAAGTATGATCGAGTTAATAAATTCTCATAAATTAGACAATGAAAAATAATTGGTTTAAGTTAAATTTTAAAAAAAATTAAAAATTACATAATGATATAAAAACTCATCAAAAAATATTAACTTCAATTCGGACCTAAACAAAGAGACTTGGCCGACCTTTTCCCTTTACATTTTGCCCGTATATTAAGTCTTGAACTCTTAGTATGACATCGATTAATTGTTGTAGGTGGATGCTGCACTGATTGCAACTGGAAGAGCTCCATTTACAGATGACCTTGGCTTTGAGAATGTATGACATCTTGAAATATTATTGTATGTTGTAGGGACTGCAGAATTATTCACCATAAAGGAGAATTGTGACTTGTGGGCTTCTCTTTTCAGATTAATGTAGTGACACAACGTGGATTTATTCCTACAGATGAGCGAATGCGAGGGACTGATGCAAATGGAAATTTGGTAATGTGTAGTTTTCCTTCCTAGCATATTCTCTAACATAGTCATCATTTACTTGATACGTACTTGAAAGGTTGAATTGTAGGTTTCTCATGTTTATTGCATTGGTGATGCAAATGGGAAGATGATGCTTGCTCATGCAGCCAGTGCCCAAGGAATATCAGGCAAGTAATGATTAAATGGTGTTTGGCTACTTGGCATTTGAAGTTCTTTGTTTTGTTGAATCTTGCAATTTGTTGCCTGAGTAGACATTGATTTTCCATAAAAATAGTGGTTGAGCAAGTCACTGGAAGAGACCACGTGCTCAATCATCTGAGCATTCCTGCAGCTTGTTTCACGCATCCAGAAATTAGTATGGTTGGATTGACAGAGGTCAGTACTAATTGTCCAAGCTACTTCTATTACTTCTTCCTCCCCTCCCCCTCCTTACTTGTTTTCCACTCATGAAGTTCTAGTATATTGCTCTTTGAATACAAGTGTTTAGAATAAACATCTATGTTAGAGAAAAGTTAACAACCAATTCTCTTGAAAGTTAACAACTAATTCTCCTAAAAAGTTAAGCTATTAGGAGGTGGGTTACTTTTCTTTTATATGTTATATTTGGATCTTTAACACTCCCTCTCTCTGGTTTTTTCTTTTTTTCACTCTCCTTAAATTAATAAGCCCTTACTTGTGTGTTGAGTAGATACTTTTGAAGGTCCATTGAGTAGAGTTACACAAAATCTCTTCAAGATAGTAGATAACTTTTGAAGGCCTGTTAAGTGGATAGACTTTAAGTGAGATAAAAGTGAAAGAAAGTGGCCTATTTAATATTAGTGAAAAGTATGGAGTTGAGGAGGTTCAAACCTAACACATGCTATGATACCATGGTAGAGGAGAGTTAACAACCAATTTATTTAACAGCTTAAGTTAACTATTCTCTTATGTGTTATATTTGGGTCTTTTAACAATTTAAATTTGTAGCCTCAAGCAAGGAAGAAAGCTGAAAAAGAAGGGTTTGAAATAAGTATTACCAAAACAAGCTTCAAAGCTAACACAAAGGCCCTAGCAGAGAATGAAGGAGAGGGACTTGCTAAGGTTTTTTTATTCTCAACCTTTACTTCATTAGTTCAATTATTATCTTCAAGAAACTTCCCTTGGTGTTAGCATGGTTAGTAAGTTCCTTCTTGACCTATGAAAAATATTCTCGTCTTTTCCCAAAAAAGTGGCCCTATTCCCAGAGCATTAATTGTTATTACCAAAGCAAAGTGGCTTTTTTAAGAGCAATTTAGATGTAAGACTTCTTATGTTGATTCCCTTTAATTTTATCATTTGACTCTTCATTGGCTCTATGTTAACTTCTATTTATTTATTGTCTTTCAGATGATATACAGATCTGACAGTGGTGAGATTCTTGGAGTTCATATTTTTGGATTGCATGCCGCGGACCTCATTCACGAAGCATCCAATGCAATAGCATTGGGAACATGTATCCAGGTGATAGTTCATTTGAAACAATGAGATTTTCTTGAACTGTACTCTATGTTTCTTCAAAAACTAATCATCATTTTACATATTGATCTGTACTTTGGAGGGCCTTCAGTTGCTAGTACTTATATTTCTCACTTTTAAAAGCACATGCATCAGTTCTCTGGACGTCAATTTTAACTTTGTAAGTGATACCTGTAGGACATAAAATTTGCAGTTCACGCTCATCCGACCTTGTCTGAAGTGGTAGATGAACTCTTTAAATCAGCAAAGGTGATTTTTTGACTCTCTTCTAACATCTTCTGACCTTGGATGTTATGGTCTTATCACTTTGATTTTTCATGTGAGATGCTAAGAGAATGTAGCAGCATAATTTCTAGCCACTTTCTTGATAGTGATTTAGAGGATGCATAGGAATTAGGATCTAGGCCACATGTAGGCTTTCGGGCACGTAAATTTTTATTTTTTCCTACAAGGCACCAGTACAAATAGAAAAGTGAGACCAAATTGCTCACTACCCCAAAAAATAAATAAAATTGAACTAGTGAAATACAAACTTCCCATAAATCTATAAGAAAGGAATTTAAATCTGTTTGGCAATAACTATCTCCAATCACAATACTCTAGATTGGTGAATTCACTTTCTCTGTATAACTATGCAATCCTGATGTCTTTTTTGCAAATATCTGTTAAAATTTTGGGGGCAGGTTAACGCCAGTGTTTCAATCCCTATAAGTAAACCAGTTCCAGTATAAAAAAGTATGAATTTTGAGGATATTTGCTTGTAATAGGGAGTTGATAGTGACCACACACGCTCTAGCAGAAACAGAAACGGTTTCCATATTGAAGAAGGGAAGAAGGACAACGTAAAGGAGTCGCCCCGTAAGGTCATCGGAATTTATGGATCCAAAACAGATTCCATCCTTGTATCATGGTTTCTTGATTCCTTAATTCAAAGTCTTGTAGATATACTGGCATTCATAATTAATCTATTTATAGACTAGCCCTTATACTTTTTGCTTTGAACAGCATTTTTGCATACCAGATTCGGTAATGATAGTGTTTTCTTTTCAGTCGTGACTTCTCTTTGATGTTACATGCACGCATGAGTAATTTTTTGTAAGCTAAATTTAACTCCACTTATTTTTAAACAAATTATGCTGAACAAGTTCATTTACCCTTTTAAAAAATAAAAGATAAATAAAACAAAAATATAAAAAAAATTATTTAAAAACAAAAATATTAGTATAAATATTAACCTTTGGTTATATTTTTGTAAAATAAGAAAACAATAAAAGTAGATTATTATAATTGTGATTTTTCATAATAGTTTTATTGTGATTATAAAAATGCTATCACTAACAAACATATTTTGTTAAATGAGCTCGAGAGATCAGGGTCATACCCAATGCTGACAGTCACTACTAACGATCTTACTAGTGTTTTAATAATTATCATCGGATATTCTATCGAAGTTTTGGTGTATGTAACATATTACATACAAAGATATAAATAAATATAATAAGTTACATCTATTAAGTCACATAAAGTATGATGGATGTAACATGTTATATCTACATGTGATGGGTCGTTAAAATTACAATATATGTAAAATGTTACACATAAATATATACGTGAATGTTACATGTTACATCATGTGAATCGTTGGAGATGATGTTTAATCTAATCTTATTTTCTTTTTATTAAATTATAATGTAAGGATATTTTGGTATTTATGATTATAAAGTTATGAGTTTTTAAATAATTTTTTACTAATTTGAAAAGATTAACGAAAAAGGAAAAAAAACCTTTTATATCATGTAAATATTCTCGTTAACATGATTAATGATTAAACAAGATTCTCATTTAATATTACAAATCCAATAAGAATAGGGGAATTCTTCTAAAAGAATCTTTATGAACATTACTAACAAGTTTTGACTCTAGCAATCACATTTTATGACACCACGATGCTTGCGGGCTATAAATAATGGACTTAAAATATAAGAAATACAAGTTACATCATAGACTAGTTATCCAAGATTTTTTTAAAAAATTGTGACTAGCTTCAAAGCTCACACCAGAGCCTTTTTCTCTACCTCTCAGCCTTAAGACTAGCTTATTAAAGAGTGAAAATAATATACGCCTTTTTTTTTAGACTTAAGTTTTTTTTTTCACATACTGATGCTATGCACTAAAGCTATCAAGGCTTATAGCCTCAGTTTCATACCACGAAAATAAAATTGGTAGGCTTGAAAATAAAATTAAGGCATTACTTGGACTCTTAGACAAAACTCAATAGTATTTCAGCTCAAGTTAGTGAAATAAAAGCTGATAAAACCAAAAATTACCAACAAAATGAAAAAAAAACTCTAGTTTTTACGGTGAAAGTTCTTAGCAAACCCTTTCGTTCTCTTCCTCTTCTTTGTTCTTGTTGTTCCATACAGTTATTTCTCTTTTTTTCTTATTTCTTTTTTATTCTCTACTCATCCATATGTTTTCAAAGTTTCTATGAATTGTTTCCTTAATTTTTTTCATTTTAATCACTTAAAACTCTATAAGACTTATACATGGAAATGCAAACACTTGTGTCATTCACAATTAATTTTGTAAGACTTACATATGGTTGATCACTCAATGTAGAGCTTATAAGTAATGATCTATTTAGCATATCATACTACACAATTACTTTAGTTATCACAAATCTCAATTTTCTATTCAATTTTTATGTTTATAAAAATTTTAAATTAGTTATTTTTATTAATTTATTTTCCTAATGATTTCATTTTGGTTTTGTAACTGATTTTTCTTTAAATTGTTTACTTTTTGTAGAATTTTAACATGCTAAAAGTTATAAAAAGAGGTGGAGGTAGAGGTAGAAATGGACTTGCAATTCCTCCAAGTCGAGGTGGAGATGATTCTAATATTTCTAGTGCACCTCTTCCCCCACCATCTGCACCACAACCGCCATCTAATATGAAACCTAAAGTTGCAAAGAAGAATGGCAACACTAAAAAGGATATAACTTGAAAATATTGTAGATTGACAAAAACTCCACGGTGTGAAAATTATGTTTATGTCTACTATAATTTATGTGGTATAACAAGACTTGAAGAGCACCTTGCATTGACAAAAAAAATGTACAAGGATGTCTTCTAGCTACACAAAACGTGCAAAGAATTTATTTGTAAGTTTTGAAATAAAGTAAATATAAATAAAGTTGAATCAGAAAGAATGCTAATGGTGCTACTAATTCAAGAGGAATTTGTGGTGCAATAGATAGATATTTTAATAATAAGAATAATAGTTACGTTAAGATATTTGAAAACTTCTATAAAAAAAATATGTAAATGAACATGAGTTGTTAAAGCTCCTAATATGTATGACCTTATCACTTGTATTTTAAAAGAATAAGTGAAAGGAAAAAATCTTTGCTATTGACGTAAAATTGACATGGAACAATATGAAAGTTTTTATACTTTAAAATGATTGAAAAAATACGAGAGAAAAGAGTATAATCAATTTCTAGGTGAATTGTCCTAAAAAAACTATTTTATTGAAATCCATTGATACATCTTATGCTAATGAAGAACATATATTTTTATTATAAAAAATTTGACATATTATTTTACGTTAAATGTTATTTAAATAGAATTATAATCATTTAAATATATTTAATATTAAATAATATCTAATTTAATATTATTATAAGTTTTAGATAATTTGTTCACGTAATTTTCATTTTTTTTCCTTCTTCTTTCATTTGTATGATTGTTTATTTTTCTAATAGAGTGACGAAGAATTTTAGTCAAATAAGATCACGACCAATCTAATTGTCTCATTAATCATTTGTTTGTAAAAACTAATTCACATATTTGTTATCCTAAACCAGTCCGCACAACATCGTAAACTTCTTCTAACTCGTATTTACCAATCGATTACATCACACGTTTTTATCCATGGTTTAGAGTTAAATATCATATCAAAACTTTTTATTTTTTATTAATTCGAATTTGATCTGATTTAAATATATTTGAAATTTGATCTGAATCTTATTTGATAATATAATAAATTTGAACTAATTCAAATACAAACAGATTGGATTTTTCGTATAGAATAAGGTTATATTGATATTAAAATTTATTTACGAATTATTATCATATATAAAACAAGACATACACAAATTTAAATTTTAAATTGATATTTTTGTAACAAATATTATTATTTATAGTCATAACTAAGAAAATAATAGTACAATTATGAAAATGATAATAAATATTTATATTTATATTTTAAGTTGAAATAATAATTTAATATAATTAAAATATGTATAATATTTAAATGTAATATATTATAAAATAAAATATACATTTATTTATAATTAATAATAATTTGGTTCAAATCATACCTAACAAATTATAAAATGTATTGATACAAATCCAAAAGGATTATAAAATATGTCAATTCAAATCCGATCAGATTATAAAATTTATCTATCAAATCTGACATCATCCAAATTTAAAAGATTTGATTAAATTTTTCAATTTAAATGAATTAATTAAATTATTTATTCATTTATTTATAAAAAAAGCATGATTTACTTGTGCGTACAAATTGTTTTAAGTATTCTTTCCTGTTATTTTTATCACAACCTAAAAGCAACTAATAAATATATTATTAAGTTATTATAAAAATTATAAATATATATATAAATTTATTAATTAATAAAAATATTATTTAAATATAATTAATGATATAAATTTATTAAAATTATTGATAAACTTATTATTAAATTTTTTATTATTAATATAGATATATTATCAAAAATATTATATAAATTTATAGTAAAATAATAAATTTAATATATATTTATTAATTTTTTTAATTAAAATATATACAAACACAATGAAAATTATATATAATTTATATATTTGTTAATAATTAGATAAGTATTATTAAAGTTTTGTCATATTTATGGGTAACAGTATTACAATTACACAAATTATTTTTATAATATGAATATTTTATTTAATAATAATGATATTAAAGTAAATTAATATTAAAACTAAAATAAATATTTTATTTATTTTTATAAAAATAATAATTTATGTGATAATAACATAATTTATATTTAATATTTAATATATATTTTGATAAATTATTTATTATTTTTTAGTATAAAATAATGTGATATTTTATTTTAATATAATTTAACATTAATATAATTTAAAAAATAATAATAATAATTAATAAGAGGTAAAATAAAGAATAGTTTAATTAATAAGAGTAATTCCCATATATTTTAATCTTTCACAATTTACATTCCATATCAATACTTATTCAAATGCTACCAAATACCAATCATTACTCTTTAAATAATTAGCTAATTTGGTTCGTTGAAATTTAGTTTCGCACAAAAGAAAAAAGCCTAATCAATACTGACAGCCATAGAGCCCTGAGTACTTTTTTGCCTTTTAGATTCCGAGTTTTCATCAGGTATTTCACTCTTCAGTCTCTATCAATATTTTTGCCATCGGCTTGTCTTAATTTTTTTCGATCGTTATCGAAGTTGAAAGCTGTTCTTACTTCTTAATATTTATCCTTCATCTACGTTTTGATGTATTTTATAATTATGGTGTAGAATTTTCGTTTATGATTATGAGCGAGGATTGTTAGGGTTTCGAAGAAGACATACTTAGGATGGAAGGAGAGTTTGTCGGTTCAGAAATTCATGGATTCCGTACATTGCAGGGTAAAGACTTGCTTTCTTTATGAGCTTTGCTTTATGGTTTCCTTTTTCTCTTTATTTCCACTGCTTAGTAGTTAAATAATTTTGAATAGCTGTTATTATCAAAGAAAATGAATTTTTAAAAATTAAACTTTGAATTAGCAAGTTGAAAAAACTTAATCCTGCTCACTGAGAGCTAAGTGAGCAATGAGCTTGGACCTTG
This sequence comes from Hippophae rhamnoides, assembly GCA_033030585.1. Lineage (NCBI taxonomy): Eukaryota > Viridiplantae > Streptophyta > Magnoliopsida > Rosales > Elaeagnaceae > Hippophae > Hippophae rhamnoides. The sequence goes on along the minus strand of CM065436.1, from coordinate 272,160 downwards.
TTGTAATCTCACATCCTGTTAAATGTTTAGTAGTCAGAAGAAGTCAATGTCTTTTGCCCCTTCAAAAGATATGAGAAGAATTACGGTATCATGTACTCTTTACATGCCATCTTGTTTGTTTCTTTTTTTTCTTTTTAAGGCTCTAAATTTTAAAATTTAAAGAGAACTACTTGCTTTCTTACTTGTACTTCAAAGGAGTCTCCAAGTTGGAGGGTCGAACTCGATATGCCTGGAGTGGACTAGGGTCCAAGTTTTATGCCTAGTGCCTACTATGACCATTTGTGATGAAGTTTATGTAGCGTGGGTAAAAAAGTTTGGAGTCAAAGTGGAGGCTTATTTATGGATTGGTTGAGTTGACCATTGAAAGGCTAGAATGAAATGGTGTTTGTTTTACAATCGCAGATGGTTGGTTCTTAAGTTTTAAACATTGGTATTCTTCTGGCATTCATGTTGGCATGCCTGATCCTATTAGATGGATTTTCATTTTATGTTGCAAGAACTTGCATTCATGTAGCAAGTATATTCTCTTGGCAAGACAAATGGTCTGACTTATTTCTAATTTGTCATAGAGTTGGATGTTCCAGCCATTATGGAGGAAGCTGCATCAAGGTGGCTTCGCCCGAATGAGATTCATGCATTACTTAGGAATTACAAGCATTTCAACATCAATGTCAAACCAGTGAATATGCCTACAAGTAATTACCTGTTACTTGTTAGTTGGCCAAAAGCAATTCCGTTCTCTTTTTAATTATATTTTGATGTCTCCAACTCTTGAAAGCTACATGATCTTGTGAATGATTTTAAGCTTGTGTTAGTTTAGCTTTTAGCTTCCTCTGATTTTTTTTTTATTGTTTCTGCAAGTCCTTTTGATGAATAGTATAGCCTATTAAAATACTTTCCTATTGGAATTTGTTTGTTGCTGTACTATATTTGAGTTTATGAATTATGATAAGATACATCGCTTTAATTCAGATTGCATGTCAGGTACAGTAACACTTGTTAAGTATGTCAAAAGCTCATCTTGCAATTTTAAGAATTCAAACTATGATCATTTGCTAATTTTATTTTTTTCATTTGGTAGTATGATTATTTGCACTTCATTCTTTCACCCCCACCAGCCTTTTCTTCCTTGAAAACTCAGTCAGCTAAGTACCAGAGAAAGATGTTTCTTGCTTAGGTCTGATGGAGGACCATTATGTCATAAAGCTTCTATCTTGGTTTGGGTTCACTTTATTCTCGTGTTACTTTTATTTTTATTTTTTACTGATACTGTGGTGTACTTATGTGTATAATATTACAGGTGGCACTATTTTGTTTTTTGACCGGAAGATGCTTAGGAACTTCAGAAAGGATGGTCATAACTGGAAGAAGAAAAAGGATGGGAAGACTGTGAAAGAGGCTCATGAACATTTAAAGGTGAGATTTTTTTTTTTGCCTTTGAAAGTGTCATGTAGAGCATCAATTTATATTATGCAACTTTTGTATCCCAGATATGTTTTTCTGATTGTTAGAATGATGATTATCATGATAATTCATAATGTTTGCAGTTACTATATCTGTGCTGCGAAACAAACTACTTTCCAGATTTCAGTTAATGTGCTTTGAAATGCTTTGAAACATTATATTCAGAAATCTGATACAGATGAATTTATCTTGGTCAATAAGTCTTTGTTTTAGTATTAGTATGACCACTTTATATACTTTTTTTTATTTCTTTTAAAATTGATTTTGATTGCATGAAAATAGTTATTTATATGAATCAGACTTTAGTTAGATGAGATATCTTGTTTCATGTTTATGATGTATTTCACCTTCGTGGCTTAGGTTGGCAATGAAGAAAGGATACATGTGTATTATGCACATGGGCAAGATAACTCAACTTTTGTTCGGAGGTGTTATTGGCTGCTAGATAAGTATGTCAAGCTTATATGTGTTCATTAATCTACCATTTATTTCATACTTGTCTCCTTGTACTATACAAAAGTTCCCTCTTAACTCTTTCCCCGGAACGAACCAGCATGAGCCTAGGATCTAACTTGGAAATTTAATTTGAAAAATAGAGAATTGTGGAAGATAATAGGAAGTTGGGTAAATTGAAGGATACTTATATTATTATTTTAGAAATATTTTATAAGAAAATGAAGAAAGAAAGTACACATAGAAAACTAAAATTACAAAGAGAAGGAAATTTAATCGATGATCAACTATTGAGCGGTCTTGACCTTATATAGGAAGAGCAGACTGAGTACAAAACAAAACTTAAAATTATTAAAGTGAATAATTTATTTCATTAATAAAGTAAAGGTGCTTTAACTTTATTAAAGTAAATGCTTTAAGAATGTGATTTTTGGCCCATATGTTTGGAGACGTGTCTTGGATGAGATTCCTTTTAGGAAAGTAGAGTCGAATAGTCTAAAATGGGTCCTTGTTTTCTTTATCTACTTTTAGTAGATTTAATCTTATCCATCCATCTGGATATCACTTTGAGATGGTTCTAGATCCAATTTCTCATCTTCATTAGATCTATTGCTTGAGATAGATGAGAAATTTTTCCAATTTTTGAGAAATATAGTCATCCTTTTTCTCTTGGTTTTTTAATTTTTTTGTGAAGGATTCAAGAGGGGCTTTTCCTTTATCATTTTTAGGAGGAATTGTTTTGAGAATTTGAAAGAGCTTAATAATCTTAAAATCCTCAAATGCATCGAAGGGAGTTTTATCCCACCATTTAGCCAAAGTTCGTCTAGTAAGACATGAAAATGTATAAAAAAAAGTAATTAAATAGTCCCATTTAATTATCCAATGCAGTTTATAAAGGGAAACAAAGAACATTAATGCATGGTCACTGTCTTATAAATGATTAAAATTACTTTCTACAAATTGATCATGAACCTATAAGACTTGTTTAGGAAAGATATCCCAAGATGGTTCAAAAAGGAAAACCAGTTACGGAACAATTAGGAAAATCATGGAAAGCATAGTGATCTTGAGTTTTAAATTGGATGTACCACGTATGAGAACAATAAGGTTTGATTCCATGCTTGAATATAGTTAAAATAATCGTAGGTTGGATCTTGTTATCTTTGAATCTTTCTCTTTCATAGAGAGTAGTGTCCCAATATGCTTTGGAGAGTACTCTTATTATTTTTAGAGTGAAAAATGCTATATGCCATTCGTTTCTCATGTTATATGAGTGATGTCAACTGAGCCTATTTCTTTTAAAATGAGTTCATAGAAATCCCTTGTTTTAGGGATAGTGAAATATGGTAAATTGTCTTTAAGATATATTAATGCTATCTGTGTAGGTGATTTATTTATATCTTCAGATTCAATTGTCATCATTCTCTTTCTTGCGACCTCAATAAACTCATATTTTTTAGGGAGTTCTACAGCTTTCGTTTTAGAATTGCTTGATGTTTGAAGCGCCTTTTGTTTGACTTCTTTTGTTCATGGTTGCCTTGTAAATATTCCCTTTTTAGGAAATCTAGAAGAGAGTTTGAGTCTCCCTTAATGAACTCTATATCAAAATCGAATATATAGAGTATGGCTTGCCATCTAGCAAAAATCTGCTTTGAGGCTAAGTTTTTGATGTCCTTTTCAAGGACTTTAGCTAACTTGCACTCTATTTTTAATAAGAACTTCTAGTTTAAGCGATCTTCCTAAAATTTGGAAATACAAAGAACTATAGCCAAAATTTCCTTTTTAATGGTTGAGTAGTTCTTCCGGGGTTGTTTCCAAGTGCGTGAAGTGAAACATATTAGGGTCTCTTTTATAGCCAACTGTTGCTGGAGTATTCCTCCAAATCCTGTTTCTGAGGCATTAGTCTTTACTATTTTGAATGCGTCAGGATGAGGTAAGGATAAGCACGGGAGCTCTTTAGTTCGTAGTTTGATGAGTTGGACTACTTTAGTACAGGTTGGGTCCCATTCGGGTGGATTGTTTCTTTAATCTTTCATAAAGAGGTTTAGCGTCTTGATGAAGATTCTTATAAAAATCTAATAAATAGTTAAGGCTTCTTAAGAACTTTTGTAATTTTTTTGTCCCTAATATCATCAGGGAATTTTTCATAAAAAAAATAGAGCGATCAATTGGAATTATTGACCCTTGATTGATGTTATGACCTAAAAAACGGACATGAGTTTGAAAAAGTTTTATTTTCATAGTAGAAACTACTAATCATGTTTCTCTAATTACTTTAGAAAACATATTTAAATGTTTCCAAGGTTGGTCAATAGAATTTGAATAAACCAACACATTATCAATATAAACAATAGTAAATTTCATATAAAGGTTGAATATTTTATTCATGATTTTTTGAGATTTTTTGAAATTTGAAAGGGGCATTTTTAAACCCAAATAGCATAACATTCCATTTATAATGTCGACAGTAAAGGTAGTTTTATAGCTGTTTTTTGGGGCAATCTGTATTTACCAATAACTACTTTTTAGGTCAAATTTTGAGAAGACTATCGTTTTGTAAAGACGATTTAATAAGTCTTTATTCGGTATTGGATACTTGATTCATCTTAGTACCCGATTTAAGAGTTTGTAATTAATAACCATTCTAAGAAGTCCTCTTTCAAGTTTGGTTGCGTTTTCCACATAAAACGTTTGACAGGACCAAGGAGAATTGCTTTTTTGTATTAACTTCTTTTTTAAAAGATAATCTATCTTATGTTTACATATTTCCAGGTATCTCTGGTTCATCTAGATAGGTCTTGCTTTTGTGATAATCTTGGATTCTGTAAAATCCGGTTCATATGGTAATTTTACTATATGTCTTTCTCTCCCAAAAGGCTGTGGGTAGTTCAGAGCCTATTTCTTTTTCAAATTTCTCTTTAAGATATTTGATTTGCCTTTACACTATATCCGTCATGATTTTTTCTTCTATTATCTTACGATGAATCTCTTCTTTTAGGGGAATATAAAAATTTCTCCTTTTCATTAACCTGTGATTTTAGGTTATTAATTTCTATGCTATTTGGTACTTTTGAAAACTTAAAATATATTTTATGACTTTTTAAGGTTGAAATGATGCCTTCTTCCGTGACTTTAAACGGATAGAACGTATTTAAAAATGGGATGCCTAGTATAACCATCCTAGATAATCCTTTGTTAAGTAAAAATGTAGTTTCTAGGCAAATTTCATTATTACATACTTTCGTATTAGACAGTTTGTAGTGTATAGGCATTCTCCCTCCATTTGCAGTATTTAAAACTGTAATTGAGTAGTTTTAGGGAAATACTTGGTTGGCACAATTCTTTTGCTGATGCAATTTAGATCTGCACCTGAGTCAATCAATGCTTTTACTGAAAAATATATTCTTTGTTAATAACTATGGTAACCTTTGAGTACCATGCCTATATAGGTCTCATAGTTAGTCTGATAACTATCTTTTTTGCTTCAGGTGTCTGGAACACATAGTTCTTGTTCATTACCGCGAAACACAGGAGGTTTGTTTGTTATGGCTTTTTTTTGAACAACTTCTGCTTTATAATAGTTTCCTTCCTGTCTTCCTGTTTGGTGGCTTTGTTATGGATGGTATTTGATTTTGTACTGAGTTGAATCCTTCAATTAATTCAGTTTATGTACTGCCTTTCTGACTGTTCTGATTATACAGCATGCCATTGTCACAACTCTGATTGCTGGATTATATAAATTCTGCAATATACATTCTTAAAGACATAACACTATTTATGAAATATGCTAATTTTAAGACTGGTTTGGAAGTGCTAAGCCTCTTAATCAGATAGGTTTATAATAAAAGGGTTAATTGCCAAAATTGTATTGCACCATAATCTCTTGGAATTAACAAATTGCATCTTAGTTTTACATTGTCATTGATCTTTATTTAATTCTAAGAAGATAAATAATACAAAATTTCACCTCTGATGGAATGCATTGAGTCAAGAAGATTGTAACTTGTTTGACTTGAAGATAACTTGTATGTTAAATGAAAACAGCTTATGGATACTCTTCCTCATAATTAGCACAACTGAAATTACCATTATTTGTGATATAGATACTGAGTTTTTCTATTCTTTTTAATAGTCCTAACAGTTATTGTCTGGCTTTTCTGGGCTGACAGCAGTTGCAGGGTTCGCCAGTCACAACTCTGAATTCAAATTCTAGTTCTGTTTCTGACCCCTCTGCTCCTTGGCCTTTATCAGAGGAACTTGACTCTGGGAATAACCATGGATGTTATGCTACTGAAAAACATCTGTTAGGTGTGTTGAATGATTTTTGCAATGTCAATCTTTTATTGCTTTTTGTTTCAAAACAGCTTGCTTGGTTTTTGTACGATTTTCATACTTGTTTATTCCAGAGGAGAACAAACTTTCTAGTTTTGTTAAGTTGCTTGTCGTAATTGTTTAACAATATTCTCACCTTTCTAAATAAACAACAGAGTGCGGTAACAGTTTAACTGTCAGAAATCATGAACAGAGGCTTCATGATATTAATACACTTGAATGGGACGAGCTTCTTGAAACAAATGATTCTAATATTTTGGTGGTATCTAGAGGTAATGACAGGGACAAATTAATAGCTAAGGCATTCTAGAATAAGCTATAAACTGCTCCTCTTTTATGTTTTCATTTTTTGTCTTATTTCTAAAACATTTTTTTGTTCTGGGGTGACTTTGCAGGTACTGTTTCATCCTTCTACCAGCAGAATCAAGTTGCTGAAAATGATTCCATAAGCTGTGTAAGTTATGTTCATAAAACTAGGTTTAGACATACAGCATTGTGCCAGTAACTTGGTCTATTCTACACTTTCATATGCATTCTATTTATCGAATGGCTATTTATGTAACTCAAGTTGTAGTAGAAACATAAGAAAAATGCTGCTGATTGTTTACAGGATTAATGATTCCAATGGGGGAACTCAACTTTGATATATTTTTGTCCTTTTGGAATTTTAGCTCATTAAATTTTTATTTCTTTTGGCATGTCATGAACCATTGTTGCCCCCTGTTTTGTGTTGTAATGCTGATTTATCTTTTATTGGCTAGCATCAAGAGAATATTAGAATTTGATTATACGCATTAACCTCATTTATGAATTAACATTGGCAAATAAGGCTGCTTTGCATATCTTAATTACAACATCAAAATTATTAATGCCAAAAAATAACTTATCACATGGTTTGCTGTTTCAGGGAGCCAGCAATATATCTTCTGAGGTTTCTTCTTTTGACAATTTTGCTGATCTTTCTGCTGGGAGCGTTAACTTTGGTTTCAATCTCCAAGAAAGTGGTTATGTTCAGCCAATGGGGAGTCAACTTAATACAGTTTCCCATGGAGAAGATTCTATGGGAGTGGGAAATGGTGATTCCTTGGATGTTTTGGCAAGTGATAGTTTACATAGTCAGGATAGTTTTGGGAGATGGATGGACCAAATCATTACTGATTCTCCAGGTCCAGTGGCTCCTTCTGCTCTCGAAACCTCCATTTCACGTGAACAAAATTCACTTGTTTCTTCAGAAATAAATGATCTTCAGACTTCTTTTCCTGAGCAAATTTTTAGCATAACTGATGTATCACCTGTATGGGCTTATTCAAATGAGAAGACAAAGGTCATTCTTTCATAAGTACCTTATTCCTTGGTGGTATTTAATTATTTTTTATGAATAGCTGTTTCTTGCTAAGTTTTTTTTTCCAGCCTGTTTCTTTGTCTAAATGTTACTTGTATCATTGGTTGACTCAAAAGTAAAGTTTGCATGTTCATGACAATCTTTTGGTCTCAATTTTAATTTCTACAGATCTTAGTTGCTGGATTCTTCCATCAGGGGTATCTGCATCATGCAAAATCCAATCTTCTTTGTGTCTGTGGCGACATCTGCACTACTGTAGAAGCTATTCAGGATGGGGTATATCGTTGCTGGCTATCACCGCATTCTCCTGGATTAGTAAACATATTTATGAGTTTCGACGGACATAAGCCCATCAGCCAAATACTTAATTTCGAATACCACACTCCTAGGTCAAGTGGACCGGTTGTTTCTTCAGAAGATGACAAACATGAAGAGTTTCAATTGTTTCAATTGCAGATGCGGCTTGCTCATCTGTTATTTGCTACATCCAAGAACCTTGACATTCTATCCAGTAAATTATCACCTAATAACCTGAAGGAGGCTAAGAAGTTTGCTCTCAAAACCTCCCACATATCTAGTAGTTGGTCATTTTTGTTCAATTCTGTTGAAGACAATAAAATTGCATTTGCTCAAGCAAAGGATAGTGTTTTGAAACTAATTGTGCGGAGCAAACTGAAAGAGTGGCTCTTGGAAAGAGTTGTGGATGGATCTAAAGCCATAGAACTTGATGTTCAAGGTCAAGGAGTGATCCATCTGTGCGCCATTCTGGACTACACTTGGGCCATATATTTGTTTTCATGGTCAGGCTTGTCATTGGATTTTCGTGATAAACATGGGTGGACCGCTCTTCACTGGGCAGCTTATTGTGGAAGGTATTGTTTTTTTTCACCCTTAATTCATTAAAATATGTATTGTAATATTTTCTAAGCATTGTAGATAATATTTACATTATTTATTTTTAATTTAACTTACCCTTAATTCATAAAATTGATTATTTTCCTTCATTTATTTTTGGGTTTTCTTCATCTTCTTCAGCTATATAAAATATTTTTCTTAGAAACTTTTTCTGCTATCCCTTTATCTGATTAACGTTTGGAGAGCTTGAGCCTTTGTATTATGCAGTCACTTTGTTGTGGTGTTGCTAACATACATGAAATAGTGTCTTGGGATTTCACATATCTTGTGTACATTGTGCATCAAGATTGGAACTCTCTTTTGACAAACAAAACATTGAACTATTTCTTATTAAAAGAGCTTTTCTTGATCCATGTGCAGGGAAAAGATGGTTGCTTCTCTTTTATCTGCAGGAGCAAAACCAAACTTGGTTACAGACCCTACTTCAGAAAATCCTGGTGGACGCACTGCTGCTGATCTTGCAGCAATGAAGGGTTATGAAGGCTTAGCTGCTTATCTTTCGGAAAAGGCTTTGATAGAACAATTTGAGGCCATGAAAGTTGCTGGAAATGTCAGTGGCACCCTTCAAAGTAGCACAGATGATACAGCAAATCTTGAGAATCTGGCAGAGGACCAACTGTATCTGAAGGACACTCTTGCTGCTTATCGGACATCTGCTGATGCAGCAGCAAGAATACAGTCTGCATTAAGGGAACACTCATTAAAACAACGAACTAAAGCAGTTCGGAGTTCCATACCAGAGATTGAAGCACGTAATATAATTGCAGCAATGAAGATTCAACATGTATTCCGCAACTACAAAAGCAAACGAAAATTGGTTGCTGCTGCTCGCATACAGCATATGTTCCGCATTTGGAAGATACGTAGAGAGTTTCTCAACAAGCGGCATCAAGCTATTAAAATTCAAGTAACCTTCTTTTCTCTTCTTGTCAACAATAGTTCGGAAAATATTGAACTTGGACCACATGATATTTTTTTTAGGAAAAAGGGTAGTCCAAGCCCAATACTTTTAACGAAAGTGCACTTTAGTTTCCTATCTATTAGATGGGGCAGCACAAGTCTGTTACCTTTACAGGGTTGTAAAAGTCTATTTTACAAAGGTAATGGATTTGTGATGTCCTACTTTTGCAAAAAAAAAAAAAAGTAGGATAACACAAGTCATTAAGTTCATTACCTTTAGAAAATAGATTTTTGCGACTTTTTTGTAAAAATAGTGGGTTTGTGTTGTCCCACCTAATAGGTATAGGTTTAAAGTGTATTTTCGTTAAAGGTAACGAACTTGGTCTACCCTTCGTCCTTTTATCTATTCTTTCCTTTCGCTTGCTAATTTTTAATTGCCATGTTATATTTACTCAAATGTTTCCTTGTTAGCCAGTATATTTTTATGAAGTTACATTTTATTTTTAGTTTTCCTTCTGTATTGTAGTCCTAATTGAAACATGAATAAATCACACTTTTGATTGTACAATATCTCATCAAAAAACTGATATACTGTATTTCTCTAATTGCAGGCTGCATTCCGGGGCTTCCAAGTGCGCAAGCAATATTGTAAAATTCTCTGGTCTGTTGGAGTTATAGAGAAAGTCATTCTGAGGTGGCGTCTAAAAAGGAAGGGATTACGTGGCCTCCAAGTTAACTCAGTTGAAACTGCCGTGAATCAATTGCAGGAAAGTGATGCAGAAGAGGACTTCTACCAAACTAGCAGAAAACAAGCAGAAGAGCGGGTTGAAAGGTCTGTTGTATGTATTCAGGCCATGTTTCGTTCTAAGAAAGCACAACAGGAGTATCGAAGGATGAAGTTAACCCATAAACAAGCTAAGGTGTGTTTAGTTTTGACATTTACCAATATTTCAGTTCAATTTCTGCAGATTGCTAACCATGTGAAATTTGTTTCTTGCAGCTATACTATGAAGGCCTGCTTAATCCTGATACTGACATGGATTGTTGATGAAATGAGTTCACTTTGATCCATACACTCTTGATTCTGGCCATTTGTTATATTAGCTCTGATATATAATGGCCTTCGAGACTTAAGCACATGTGCATCCTGTAAATGTTGTAAATGGCTAGAAAGTTGTTGAGTAGATTTCCACTTTGACCCTTTCATGCTGCTTTAAGATTTTGAGGGGGGTCACGACATCACTGTCTATAACTTTGTGAGTTCTTGATATATGTCCTTTGCCTCTCCTTGGCATTGTAGCCCCCTTCTGATAAGCATGACTAATATATGTGAGTAACTTGGATGTCATCCATGTGAAACCAAGTTTCACTATTAGGGCTAGTTTTCAGTAGAGTCCTCATTTTATGAGAGGGAAATAAAAGTTATAAGTTCCTCTCTCTCCCTCAAGGTAAGCTTGTTTGCCTGATCAGAAAGAGTAAATTTTCATTTAGGTGTTTCATATTCTTCCCATCTATCTAGCTGGCTCAAAGGGAGAGGCCTATGAAAGCTTAGTAAGCTCAACCAATAGAAAGAGGAAAGTAGGAAAGAGAAGAATATGTGCTTGATAGGCTCGGACGAAATCCTTAACAACTGGTAACCCTAATCATTTACGGAATTCATTGTTTTGCTTTCATCCTGCGAAGGCATCACTAATCTTAAACTCCGAGCTGTGTAAGCTTAGGGATCAACGGAAACATTTGGTCAGTCTGCAAGTGGCTTGAAGATAAGAAATGGAAGAGATGACCATCGTTGGACAATCACTGTTGTCATAAAAATGGTTCCTCTTGAAAAAACCTGAGGTAGATCCAGATGCGTACCTAGGCGTAAACGTTATTGGGAATTGAGACAACCTGAATAATTAATTTAAATTAAAAATATTAAAAAATAAACTTATAAATGGGTGATTAAAATAATCATAACTGATGTATTTTAAAATTATAACTTTTAAATCTTAATTAATTTATTATAAAATTATTTATGGGTGATTAAATAATTATAACTGAAGTTTTTTAAAATTTTAGTTTTTAATTTCTAATTAAGTTATTACATCTATTATTTGTTTTTCTAAAAAATTAATTTTAATTTAAAACATTAAAAATTAAATATAGGAAGAAGTTAATAAATAAAGTCTTTTGGAATTCTCCTAAACTTAAAAAGAAAAAAAAACAAAAATCACTTGTGGGAAATATAAATTCAAAAAAGGTGAAACCTCTCGTTTACTCAATCTCAAATGTCAAAACAATGATATAAATGTATTAGGACAATGTATTTTTTAGTGTTATATAATGAAAGTTTATAATAGTTTTTTTACGTTAATTATGTTTATTATTTATTATTTTAAGAAAATAATATTTTATTAAAAATATAAAAATTCAGGAGAAATATAACAAAAAAGTACCTAAATAAAAATTTAGAATAAATAATCACAAATTATTCTGTGATACATTATTTCTTTAGGGGTTAAGAAAGTCAAATAGAAATTTTAAGAATATTATACTATTTTACTAACGAGCATATAAGTTTTTAATTTTATAAAAATAAAATTATAAAAGAGTGGTTAAATATTTATAAGTTAATTCTTTTGAAATTTTAGTTTTTAATTTGTAATTAAGTTATTATATTTGTTATTTATTATTTAAAATAATTTTTAATTGAAAATATTAAAAATAAAATTATTAACGTGTGATTAAATAATCATAATTAAAATCTTTTGATATTTTAATTTTTAAGTTTTAATTACATTATTATGTACATTATTTATTCAAAAAAAAGTTATTTTTATTAAAAATATTAAAAAATAAATGTAAGAAGATGTGATTAAATAATTAAAATTTAAGCCTTTTGCAATACTAGAGCGAAATTTTAAAAAATTAAAAACTTCTTTATTGTTAGAAAATTAAATTAAAAATATGTGAAACCCTACCCTATACTCTTTATCAAGTCTCAAATAATGAGATATATATATGATAATATGATTTTTTTGACGTGGATATCACTTTTGGAATATATTTTTTAACATTAATTATGCTTGTTTAGTAAGAATAATCTTTTACTAGAAACTTAAAAATTTAAAAGAAGTGTAACCAATAAAATAAATAAATAAAAATTTACAAATCATTTTATGATACATTTATTTAAGGTTAAGAAAGTCAAATATAAATTTTAAGAATATTATAATATTTTACTAATGAAATCACAAATTCATACGTTTAAAATAGTTATAGAATCAATATCAATAAATATGCATGAAGTATAACTAATTTTGTAATAAAATGATAAAGAGGATCCACATCTCTAGTATCAAAAGAAAGCACGTCGACAAGTTATTTTCATTAATGAATTGTTAGTAGAAATTTTTTAAATGAACGAAAACATTAGATAAAATGTAATCATTATCTTTTCACATGTTATTACTTTAGAAAAGAAAAAAAGAGATGAAGATAAAATGCAAGATTTATCTTTACATGTGTCTTTAAAATAAGTATGTAAAATCATTGTTCTTGTATAAAGAAAATATGTATATATAATAAGTTCTAACCATGTAACCCAAACATTACTCTTTTCTTAGATAATACCTAGGTAAACTTTAATGGAATAAATTAGTAGAAAACTATAGTCGTTTTCTTTAATGAATAAAAATTTCATTTATTCAAAAACACATATTTTTCTTGTATCTTAAATAGAATTATGTATCATATCATTATTTATAAAGTCATTACTACAAATCTAAAAGGTGAGAATTGAAATAAACTAATTAAATATTATATACGAGGAAGTAGAAAATGAAAGTGTACATATATTCATTGAAATAAGATAAGATTAAATATAATTTTAAATTATGTTAGTTAATAATATTATTTATTTGTTAAAAATTTAAAAATTAAAACACTAATCAATATCTATATGTTAAATTAAAATTTTAATTATAACTAAAAATTATTTGATACAATAAACATGAAATTAATAAAAATAAGGAACATTTAAAAGAGAAAAGAGGAAATAAGATAGTTATTTTTTCGTTATATTAATGCTGTTCTTTCCTTTTAAATAAAATTAAGCTTTTGTGAATGGGACTAGTTTTTATAACTCAGCCCAAAAATCAAAAACACATTTTTAACTTTCTAGGGTTTCCACTAACGTGCGCCGTTACATAAACATGCCCTTCTTGTATCAACCGTCGAATGAAATACGCCTCCTGCGCACCCAAGCTCATGTTTAATAAAACCGCGAATCTCTGTCACGGGCAATGATTCGGCAGCACTTTGGTTCAATCTAATCCGACGGATAGTATTCATAGTATGTGCTCGATAACCTCTCATGTTATGCGGTGCATGATAGCATCACTATTTTAGTATATGTCATCGTTGCCCATGGAATGCGCGTTACTCTCTTCCACGTCTAACCCCGCCATTTTCACCTTATTCTTGGTTTTCTTCAAATTTCTGTTTGTTTTTGACCTTTAAGAAGCGTATTTCAGGTAAGTACCCATAAAGTTTAACGCTTATGACTGTAATTCTGAAAAAGTTCTATTCTAGGTCGTATTTAAAATTTTGATTTTTGTTCATTTGAATTGGGGTTTAGCCTATAAATTTAGTTTTATTATATTTTAAAATTTTTATCTTTGTAATTTCATGGATTTTCAGGATATGGGTATGAGTTTGTTTTTTGATTTTATGTGTATGTCAAAATGCACTATCATTTTAGGGGTTTTGGAAGCTTGTTAGACTTTGAGGATTTTGAGAATATCATTTTGATGGGTTAATTGATTGTGGACGAGTCCAAGTTTATGATAGTTTAAGGGATAAAATTGAATTGGAGATCATAGTTGCTTATGTTTCAAGTGAGTTCAGTTTTTTATTTATTCTATTTTCTCGTTTGTGTCTGCAATTGTTTAGATAAAAAGTCAAGGAAGCTGTAGTGAATGAAATGTAGAGTTCAGGAAGAAACTGATCATCAACTTTCTTGTTTGCTAATCGTTTACTATAAATGGTATACTTGGGCTGAAGGAATTAAAAAGGAGTGAGCAAAGTTGAGAAAGACTGATATTTTGTTAAATAGTGGTGCTTTATGCCTAAATATGTGCCTTTCCCTGGTTCTGGGATAATCACTATCGATCTGCAACTTTCTGTCATTGTTTTCTATTGCCATTATCCGGACTCCAAAGTATAAGAAAACTGAATGCATGTCTCCCGAAGTTGGTTTTCTTTTTACAATGTCATAAAGTTTTTTTTTTAACTGTTAGCCATTGCAATTTTCTCGCAGGGTTCATGGCTATCGTTTTGTTCCTACTCTGAGGGACTAATGTCTGAAGGAGCAAATATAATGATTGAATCTTCTGAGAATGGAACAGATTTGTCCCAAGATGATATTGGTACAATAGAGGAGACACCTGAAGACACAATTTTGTCACGGCAGACTTCTGTGAATCTTGTTCCATTCATTGGCCAAAGGTTTGTTTCTCAAGAAGCTGCATATGAATTTTATTGCAGTTTTGCTAAGCAGTGTGGATTTTCAATTAGGCGTCACCGAACTCGTGGTAAGGATGGTGTAGGTAGGGGGGTTACGAGAAGGGATTTCACTTGCCATCGTGGCGGATATCCACAGATGAAACCAGCCGAGGATGGAAAGATACAAAGAAATCGCAAATCGTCTCGCTGTGGTTGTCATGCATATATGCGGATTGTTAAGCGGGCAGATTTTGATGTTCCAGAATGGCGAGTGACTGGCTTTAGCAACGCTCATAACCATGAACTTTTGAAATCAAATGAAGTTTGCCGACTTCCAGCTCACTGTACCATATCTTCTGATGACAAGAGCCGGATTTGCATGTTTGCAAAGGCTGGAATGTCTGTGCGTCAAATGTTAAGATTGATGGAGCTTGAGAAAGGCGTTAAATTAGGCTGCTTACCTTTTACAGAAATTGATGTGAGAAACCTATTACAATCTTTTCGAAAAGTCGATAGAGATAATGATGTCATTGATCTTATTGCAATGTGTAAGAAACTGAAAGATGAAAACCCTAACTTCAAATATGACTTTAAAATAGGTGGTCATAACAGACTTGAGCATATCGCATGGTCTTATCCTTCATCTGTTCAGTTATATGACACATTTGGAGAAGCTATAATTTTTGACACGACCCAACGATTGGATGCATATGACATGTTACTAGGTGTATGGCTTGGAGTTGATAATCATGGAATGACTTGTCTCTTTGGTTGTGTGCTTCTAAGGGATGAAAATATGGAATCTTTTTCCTGGTCTCTGAAGGTAAGAAGTTGCTATAGGCGTGATTATTATGCTATTATTCAATTACCATCAACTTGCAATTTATCTTCTTGTTAATAAACTCTTGTGTGGGGTACAAATAGTTATCACCAGTAGCCCTTCCATTTCAGTGCCAACTTTTAGTCCTGGTGCTTAAGGTAAAGGAGAAGATGAAGTAGAGATTCATTTTGCTTTATGAAATGCATGATCTGGTTTTTGTTTATAGGTGACCATGTTGTGTTCTTAATACTATGGAATGAATCTAATGTAGTTTAACTTAAGAGAATTGACCTTACTATAGTTTATAGGTTCCCAAGGCACATCTCTGTGGTAACGGAGTTGGGTGAGGTTGTGGTTGACCTTTATTGAATTCTCACTAGTCAATTTTGGATGATGCTTTCAAATGTTTTAATTACTATTTTATTTTCTTGAGACTTTCTTCTATATATATTCATAGCTGTCCCTAATATTAATGATGTTTTGAACAGACATTTTTGAACTTCATGAAAGGAAAAGCTCCTCAGACAATATCAACTGACCACAACACATGGCTCAAAGAGGCTGTGGCTTTTGAAATGCCTCAAACAAAACATGCCTTCTGCATATGGCATATCATTGCAAGGTTCTCAGATTGGTTTTCTCTGCTGCTTGGACCACGTTATGATGAGTGGAAGGCAGAGTTCCATCGACTTTATAGTCTGGATTTGGAGGAAGATTTTGATAAAGGATGGAGAGAGATGGTCAACAATTATGGACTCCATACAAATCGGCATATTATCAGTTTATATGCGCTGCGAACATTCTGGGCTTTACCATTTTTGAGGCATTACTTCTTTGCAGGAATGGTAAATATGTGTCAATCAGAGTCGATTAATGCTTTTATTCAACGGTTTTTGAGTGCTCAATCTCAACTAGATAGGTTTGTTGAGCAAGTGAGTGATATTTTGCTAATTCATTGTTTCATTTTTTTGCACCTGTATTGCGGTTGTGTTTTTGAGTTTATTAACCTATTTAAAATTCACTTGCAGCTGTCTGACATTGTTATGTTTAAGGATCGGACTGGAATGAAACAAAAGATGCAACCAAAGGTTCAGAGAGTCTGCCTCAAGACAGGTTCACCCATTGAATCACATGCTGCTTCTGTTCTCACTCCTTATGCCTTTGGTAAGCTCCAGGATCAGCTTGTGCTGGCCCCACAGTATGCATCTTTTCAGGTTAAGGAAGGTTGTTTCCAGGTCAGACACCACACTCAAATGGAGGGAGGATGCAAAGTGGTTTGGGTTCCTCATCAAGAACACATTAGTTGTAGCTGCCATCATTTTGAGTTTTCAGGCATACTTTGTAGGCATGTTCTCCGTGTCCTATCGATTAATAATTGCTTTCATATTCCAGAACATTATCTTCCAAATCGTTGGCGCAATGTCACTTCATCTTCTAGTAGCACCTTCCATACTACAAGAGATCGTTCTGAGAAAATTCATTTGATAGAATCAATGGTTTCTACACTTGTTACAGAATCAGTTGAAACGGACGAGTGTCTTGATGCTGCCTGTGAGCAACTTGCCATGGTATTATCACGCGTTAAAGAACTACCTAGGCCAACACATAATACAAATGAAATGGCATTCAATTGTCCATCTGATTCATTGATTCTACCCGATGTTGAAGATGAAGATGGAGTTCATTACACAATTGGAAATCCTCATGAATCTCTGGCTTTAGGAAAGCTCAAAGAAAGAAGACCAAGAGATGGAGTCGATGTTGCCAGAAAAAGAAGGCACTGTTCTGGACCTTGCTGTGGACATTTTGCACATGATACATCTGATTGTCAGATAATGGGAGGTGATAGTTTGAACGGGGATTCACTAGGGTACTTGTAGAGTAAATCAAGAAAGTGTTAGTAGATATAGAAAGCAATAGCACTTTTTGGGTCAAATTCGATACTTTTATTTTGCAATTTTCTTTATAGTACAAAGTTGTCACTGTTCCAAAAACAGAATACATTGTGATAAACTTAATAGCATTATACTCGCTTAGGTTCTGGATTAATGTATCAAAATTTGCTGGTTTGCTTCTTGCTGTAATTGGTTGGTGTCATCGTAGAAAAATGTCAGACTCCCATGGTGGAAAGGTGATGTGTAATAGAATGAGTGAAAAAGAGTCATTTCCATTCCCTTTTACTTTTCAACATCCACAAATTTTGAAATCACTCTCATCTATTGGTTCCTTAATACACTTTATATTTCCTCTTTTTGGCTTTCAGTGACTTAGCATCATTTTTTGTAAAATGATATTTATTATCTCAATAGAATATTTTAAAATTTTACTTTTGATTAAGCTAAACAGGTATATCTATTACTTCATTTACCTGGATTAATATTAGAAATATTTATCGGTGTAATGATACATTTTCATAGTTTTATAATAAAGTGATAAGAAAAGTATTTTCTTTAGGGATTTGTAATTTACTTTTGATAAATATTAAAATTGTATTAATCTTAATTTTATCTAAAAAATTTACTCAAGTTGTTGTAATTGAAATTTAAAATAAAATTAATTTAAAGAAAGATGCACAAAAAATAAGAAGATATTATTCAAAGATCAAATTAATAGGAAGAAAATTTCTAAAAAATTGATTTTATCTAATTCATCGTTATGTTTTACTCATCTAGATAATTTAATTTAATTATCTCTGTTTGTTAGTAATCTTTAAAAATATCCAAAAACATATTTCGATAGTCAATTGAAAATAACCTTGTTCATTAATTTACACATGAGTATGCAATTTAATAAAGCAAGAAAGCATTAAGATCATTGATTTTTAAAACTACACAGGTTCATACAAGTCTTTCGATCTCTATATTTACCTATGCCGAAATATTTCAGATCTATCCTATAATTCTCTCTTTCGGTAGTAAATCACAAGACTAAAATCATTTAATTAATGGTCAGTTAATTAAAAACATTAATTTAGAATAAATCAGACAAACATAAAGAGAAATAATTTAAATTAACATAGAAAATCAAACATAATTTGAAATTAAATTACATCTTTTTCCTAGAATAAAGATAAATTAATTCATGCTAAAAATTAAATTAAACATAAACGAATTCACTGTAATTTTATGAGAGAAATTGAAAGAAAATTGACTTCCAAAAAGAATCTGCTTTCGTATCTTCTCGCGCGTTTTTCTTTCTCTTTTGCAGCGCTGCTTTTTCTATTTATTTTTTTTACCTTATGCGATCCTGTGTTCTTGTTGTTGTTCCTTCTTTTTTTATTTCCCCTTGCGGAAATATATATTAATTTAAATTTGATAGTTCTTAGATAATATGTTTTTAAAATTTTAGATCTTCATTATCTTTAAATCTACAATAAAATTTAAATAATAATAATAAAATCTAAAATCAATAAAATTAGACTAAAGTTAAAATTAAAAAGTGAAAAATTATTCAAAATTATACAAGTCATCAAATATCCTCAAACTTAAAACTTTATTTGTCCTCAAACAAAAACAAAAAAAGACATTTGTAAATAGTGTCCGGGACCCCATAAAGAACTACTATCACTCACCAAGTCATGATTTAAATTTAGATTTCATCATTAATAACTTACTTTTTTACATCGAAGATAACAAGAAAATCAATCAAAATTTAGCAATTTGTCAAGTAAGAGTTAAGCATTTACTTCAACCTAAAGCTAGGTCATTGAGTGTGTGTGTGAAATAGTCAATTTAACTCCAAACCACCATCAAATTTAGATAAAAATAGAACAACTGAAATCAAAAGAATTCTCTCAAAACTTAACTCCATAAGTCCAATTTTCAGAAATCCTCTCCACTAATGTAATCAAATACCAAAATTAGATATCAAAAGGTCTTCAATCAAGGTTGTAATGACAGGCCATAGGGTGAGGGCTAAGAAAAAAATGGATAAGGAAAATCAAGCAAACTGGGAAAATACTTGGTAGAAAGAAACAATAAAAAGAATATCCATAGAATTCACATTAAAGCTCTTTCTCGACAATATGTTCATACTGATGACAATATTGTTGTCATACTCAATAAGTGAAGTACTCTTTTTTCCTTTTTCTTTTCTTTCTTTACTTTTTTTTTGTGTGGTTGCCTTGACACTCATAGTCTTTACTAATTTCAACCACTTTTATCTTTTTTTTATTCTTGCCTTCCACTTTCTTTCTTTCTTTCTTTTCTTTTCTTTTTCTTTTTTTTTATCAAATAGAGAAAACATAATGTGAATTATTTACTTTGAATTAACTTTCTCATTAAATGCAAATTTCCATCAAAATATTTTCTCAAAATTTAAGGCTTATATAAAATAAGGCTCAAGGGGGTTGGCTATGAGAATACACTATGCAATGATGACGTGATAATTAGGACGATTGGGAAAGCTAATTGGTTGTAAAAAAAATTGCCTAGATCATTTCTCTAATATTTGATATTAATTAGGATTTCGCCTCAAGGATCTATCAACGGATTCTAGAGCAAAGCAAGATTGAACTTTCCTGATCCAGTTAATTCAACTCCTTCTCTTCATAGGGAAAATGGAGTAGAGAAAAACTTATTGTGTGCTCAATTATTTTCAAGGATAAAGATTTAAATCAAAGTACCCACAAAACTCTGACTAACATAATAGCATGTTTTGAAAAATTTCTCAAACCCATCATCAATCACAAATTTTGTAATCATAGCAAATTTAATCATACTCAAATATATGCTTGATAAGAGAATTCAACAACTCAAGACTATAAAAGTTGATACCCCCAAACTTAAACTAAAAAATGTCCTCATTGTAATTTAAAAGTGAGGCAGATGGAAGAAATGAAAGAAACTTCCATGGTTTTATAGTGGATCCATATTAGTTTGTAATTTTCAACTTTTTATTTCTGCAAAATAAATTAGCATCAAAATCCAAATTATTAAAATAGTAATAAAAGATAAAATAAAAAACAAAAGAAAGTTTTATGGGATGCCTCCCATAAGTGCTTGTTTTAAAGTCTACAGCCAGACTTTTAAATCTTCATCAATCAGGATTTCGAAAAGGAATAAATGCACGATTCATTTCCACTTGTTCTCCATAATAGTGGTTCAAGCTATGACCATTAATTCTAAATATATTCTTTGTCTTGTCCTTCAAGTCTATTGCTCCAAAAGTGAAAACTTGGTCGATTATATAAGGACCTGTCCATCTTGATCTTAACTTACTTAGGAAGAGTTTTAGTCATGAATTGAAAAGCAAAACCTATTGTCTTAGAGCAAACTCACGCCTAAGAATCTGTTTGTCATGCCACTTCTTTGTGCGTTCTTTGTAGATCTTTGCATTTTCATAAGCATCATTCCGGAACTCATCCATCTCATTCAATTAAAGAAGTCGTTTTTCCTCTTTTCTGGGTGTAAGTGATGCCGCAACAATCGCTAGAAAGGTGTAATTATGACCCAAGGATGATCAGGAAATTACTTTATCTCTGGAGTTGTAGTTTATTGCACTTTTTCTATAGAAATTATAGAATCCGTCTTTGCTACCATTGACTCCAACCTTTCCAATTCTGTGCTAAATGATGTTCCCTGCTGCAATGATCATTCTAGGTGATCAGTTGGTATATCTTCTTGAAAGGCTTCTACTTCATATTGTTCAATGATATCTACTCGAAAGCATGTGATTGGATCTTTTAGAAATCTCATGGTTTCATAGATGTTGAATGTAACCTCTTCCTTGTTCACTCTCAATGTTAACTCACCATTTTGAACATCTATTAAAGCCCTTCCCGTAGTCAAGAATTAGTGGGAAATCTTGGTCTTCATCCATATCTAACACCACAAAATTAACAGGAAAAATAAATTTATCCACCTTTACCAATACATCTTCTATGATTCCCCATGGATACTTGATGGATCGGTCTGCTAGTTGCAAAGAAATTGTTGTTTGTTTCGTTTTTCCAAGTCCCAATTTCCTATAAATAGATAGTGGCATAAGATTAATGCTAGCACCAAGATCACATAAACCTTTCTCAAATAATGAATTTCCAATAGTGCAAGGCAAAGTGAAACTCCCTGGATCTTTTAATTTTTTAGGCAATTTCTTTTGAAGAATGGCACTACATTCTTTAGAAAGCTTTACTATTTCGAACTCCTCCAACCTTTTCTTCTTAGAAATGATGTCCTTCAAAAATTTGACATAATTTAGCATCTGTTCCAAGGCATCTATAAAAGGAATATTTATGTGAATTTTCTTAAAGATATCCAAAAACTTAAAAATTTGCTTATCTAATTTTTGTTTTTGAAAACGTTGAGGATAAGGAAGTGGATTAGAGAGAATATGAGGATTGTTAGGAAATTAAATTGATGGAGGCATGTCAGTCTCTCTTAGTATATCATCAACAATTTCCTCTTCTTCTACTTTATGATTATTTTGGCCATTGTTTGGAGCTGTAGGGGTGGACTCGGTTTCCTTTGATGATGATTTTTCAATTTCTGTTCAACTTCTAAGTGTAATGGAATTGCATTGTTCCTTTGGATTCCCTTTTGTATTGCTAGAAAAATTTCCTTTTTGTTGAGTATTAATGGTTGTGGCTAGTTGTCCAATTTGCACTTCAAGATTTTTCATAGTGGCTCCCATATTGTTAAAATGAGTCTCAATGTTATCCATCCGTGAATCATTCTTTTTAAACCTTGCTTTGGTCTCCTCAACAAAGGAAACCATGGCATCCTCAAGTGACATCTTCTTTTCGCTTGGTTGACTATTAAACCCTGACGGAGGTGGTAACACATTCTTTGTGTCCTCATAAGAAAAATTCTCATGATTTCGAAGCCCTGGATAGTAGTATTTTGGTATAGGATCACCACAATAATTGTAGTTTCGATTATTGATGTATTGAACATGCTCTTGAATCAATTCATTCATCAAAATTGTCATACCTGAAGTTGCAACATATTCTGCACTTTGTGGTATTCTTTAGGTTGTTAAGGATGAAACATGATGAGATAAATAAGCTACTTGAGCTGAAAAGGGCAACAAATGGCTCCAATTCATGAATCCCAGCAACTTTCTTAGCTATAGATCTTTCAGTTGGCCATTTATAGTTGTTTGAGGCCATTTCTTTCAAAATAAAAGTAGCACCTTCAGGTGTTTTTGACATCAAAGGTCCACCAAAAGCAGCATCAACTATGGTTCTAGTTTGCCCATTTAATCCATTATAGAATATATAAATTTGCAACCAATCCGACAATCCATGTTGAGGACAACGCCAAATCATATCTTTATACCTTTCCCATGCTTCATAGAGTGTCTCAAAATCATTTTGTTTGAATTGACCAATATCACTCTTGAGCTGTGCTATTTTTGCAGGTGGAAAGAATTTAGCAAGAAACTTTTCTGTCATGTCCGGCCGACTAGTGATGTTTCCCGGTTGTAGAGATTGTAACCACCCTCTAGCTTTGTCCCTCAATGAAAAAGGAAACAATCTTAGTCTAATGATGTCTTCAGTAACATCATTCATCTTTACAGTGTCACAAATCTCCAAAACATCGCCAAATAAATATTGGGGTCATCAAGTGGCGATCCGCTAAATTGGGCTTGTTGCACCATGCTGATCAACGCCGGTTTGAGCTCAAAATTATTGGCATTAATGGTTTGGTGTCTTATACCTAAGTAGTTGTCATTCACAATTGGCCTTACATAATCCATCAAGGTGTGAGATTGTGCATTCTGTTCTCCTTGAGTTATGGCTAGTACTTTCTTCTTTCTTCATGATCTAAAGGTTCTTTCAATCTTCGGATCAAAAGGAATAATGTTTCGAGTTCTAGCACGGTACATCCAATGTTAAAAACACACCTAAAGAAAAAAAGAAAAAAAATATAATTCTAAATTAAAACTAAGATTACTTTGTATCGATATTGACAAAAATAAGAAAAAATCAATCCCCGTCAACAGTGCCAAAAACTTTATCAGTGCAAGTGCACAGTTTCGTAGTTTTATAATAAAGTGGTAAGAAGAGTATCGTCCTTAGGGATTGGTAACTTATTTTTGACAAATACCAAAATTGTATTGATCTCAATTTTATCTAAAAAATTCAGTCAGGTTGTTGTAATTGAAATTTAAAATAAAATTAATTTAAAGAAAGATGCACACAAAAAATAAAGATATTATTCAAAGACCAAATTAATAGGAAGAAAACTTCTAAGAAATCGATTTTATCTAATTCATCATTATGTTTTACTCATCTAGCTAATTTAATTTAATTCTCTCTCTTTATTAGCAATTTTCAAAAATATCCAAAAGTATCTTTCGATAGTCAATTGGAAATAACCTTATTCATTAATTTACACATGAGAATGCAATTTAATGAAGTAAAAAAGCATTAAGATCATTGATTTTTAAAACTACACAGGTTCATACAAGTCTTTCGATCTCTATATTTACATATGTCGAAATATTTCAGATCTACCTATAATTCTCTCTTTTGATAGTAAATTACAAAACTAAAATCATTTAATTAATGGTCATTTAGTTAAAAGTAGTAAATTCAGAATAAATCAGACAAACATGAAGAGAAATAATCTAAAGTAACATAAAAAATCAAATATAATTTAGATTTAAATTATATCTTTTTCTTAAAATAAAGTTAAATTAGTCCATGTTAAAAATTAAATTAAAAATAAACGAATTTAACATAATTTTTTTTTGAAAGAAATTGAAAAAAAAAGACTCTCATAAAACAATCTACTTTATTATCTTCTCCCGTGTTTTTTTTTTCTTTCTCCGTTTCAGCGCTGCTTTTTCTTTTTTTTTTTTCTTTTTTACCTTCCGCGCACTTCATGCTGCTGTTCCTTTTTTTTTCCCCTCGCAGCCATCTCCTCTCCTGGTGGCTTCGCCCGGAATGTATATATAATAAATCCAAAAACTCTCTCCGCTATGCTGCATTTGTTTATATATATATAATATTTGATTTCTTTTATATATATATATATATATACTTTACGGTCACAATATTATATATATATATATATACACTTTACGGTCACAATATTACACATCTATATATATATTAATTTAAATTTGATATTTCTTATTAGAGGATATGTTTTTAAAATTTTAGATTTTTATTACCTTCAAATCTATAATAAAATTTAAATAATAATAATAAAATCTAAAATCAATAAAAATAAACTAAAGTTAAAATTAAAAAGTGAAAAATTATGTAAAATTATGTAAATCATCAAATACCATCAAGTTTTAGGTTTCTTCAAAAATATTTTTAAGATTTTAAAAAATTCAAAAATATTTTTAAAACATAACAGAAGTTAAATACAATGGAATTGAATAATAACATTCTTAAAATGTAAGAAAAAAATAAACAAAGAAATAGTATACATAAAAACATAATATATCTAATGATGTTTTTCACAAGAATTGATAATAAGTAAAAAAATTGAAGAAATTAAAAAAAAAAAAATCTTAAAGAATGATATGAATTTAAAGACCTATTATTCTTGTTAAGAAAATTATTCTTTAGAAAAAATATAATTTATTATGCATAAGTAATAAAAAAATAAGTATTAAGATTATATATGTAAAAAAAGTATAATATATCATTAATTGATAAATGAACTATATTAAACAAGTTATCCAAAATTTTCTATAAAAATAAAAAAAATTGGATACATTCATTTACGAATAATTCAAATATTAATAAAACCTCATTTTAGAGAATGAATAAATACATCAATAAAATAACATTATTATATAAGAGAGTAATAAATAAGAAATATGTCTTATTATGAATGATCCATGGTAACTTAGGATACAAAAAGTTAAAATTTACGACATATCCTAGATTTGTTATTAAAATCCATGATAAAAACCTAAATCAAGTATTAAATCTAACTTATGAATTTAAAAGAAAAGAATTAATGAAATAAAAAAATCATTCATTTTTAATACATTACCTAGTAACATATTCTTTAACAAATAGTCACAATAATTTATTATACAGATATAATGAATTAATAGAAATAGACAAATTTTAAAGACCTTAGACAAATAATAAAACTAAAAATACTAACAAATTTTGACACACCAGAAGAATGACAATTAGATATAAAAGAAAAATCTCAAGAAAAAGTAATGTTGTTAGGAATAATAGTATGCTAAAATTTACTTTCATAGGTCATGAAGAAGAAAATTCTTACCAAGAATAAGTTGAAAAACTAAAATATGAAGTACAAATAATGAAAGTATTAGTTTATGATTGTATATTAGGAAAATAATAATGTTTAAAGATAAAATACAAAATATGCATTTAGAAGTAAATAAAATCCTAGTAGGTATAGCAAACAATTAAGCAACATTATTTGAAAGTGTAAAACTATTAACAGAGGAAATAAATTTAGTCCAATAATCAATCACAAAATATCTATAGGAAATAATAGACGTACAAAAAGAATTATTAAATAAAATAAAGAAATGTGGTTATAATAAAATATAACAAGATATACATAAGAAATTTTCAAAACTAAGAAAAGATGTATACAACATACATAGAAATAATAAAATTATAAGTCATAAATATGATCCCTCACAAGGATTAAAAGAATAATCACCTAGGAGATCAGATACCTTGATTCCTAAAAATGAAAAAAGAATGAATGAAGAAAGATCTAAGAAAAAATATATAATTTTAATTTAATGGAATATAGAAAAGAATTAGAAAAAAAATTCATAAACCCTGAAAATAGGGATATAGAAAAATTAGTTAGTTTATTGACACTAACTAATAAAAAAAATAGAAGAATAATATAATGAAAAATTTTGTACAAACAAATAAGAAGATGATATGACAATAATATATAAGATTGATTTTGAACCTAAAAACATGACCCCAAAAGGTCATATGAAACCAATTTAATTACTAGTTCCTTACCATGAAGGAACATATGACCCATATAAGGGAGAAATAAATAGGAAAAGGATAGAATAACCTGACGCCACAGATAGAAGAAGGCAACCACCTAATATGGAGAAAGGTTTGTATTGGGGAACTAGATGTAGTATTCCACTAGAATTCAAACTTCATAAAAATTATAAGTCTGAAGTTTTAAATTTAGATTGTATTAGAGATATAAAGAAAGCCTTAGATGAATGTGCTAGTAGTATGAGTGTGCTCATACAAACCTCTCAAACTACCCAGAAAAACCCTTCTATTTGTAGGATATTTATAGCACATAAAACAACAAGAAATATTAAAGTTTGGTTTTCAAACTTAACAAGTCAAAAATATTTGTTAATGTATGGAAATGCTTCCACAGGAAGAGAATACTTGGATACAATAATAAATGAAATATACAAGGAGTTTATTGGAGAAGATAAATGAAGAACTATCATTGAATCTAGTGAAAATGAAATAAATGAAACTAAATGGCATCTAACAAATATAGAAATTTGTAATATGTGTTTGTGAATATGGAATGTATTAACATAAATTACCACCTTCTATGCAAACAACTTATAAAGAAATGTTTTTTTCAAAAATTACCTAGAACACTACATAAAACCTTAACAAAAAGTTAGGAACAAAGAAATAAAGAAACTATATCACATACTCTAGGAGGAAGAATGAGAAGCCTTAAGGGTTGAATCATTATTAAATATCAAGAAAGAAAAGAATATAAACAAATAAGAGAAAATAATACAATCTATTGTGATACAAAAGATTTTAGAATACTAGGAAAATATGGATATCTTATAAAATCTTATAAACAAAATATAAATTTAGAAAACAAGATTTCTTAAAATATAAAAAGAGATTTAATAAAGAAACCTATAAAAAAACATATTTTAGAAGAAAGATGTATAAATCTTCTAAAAACAGGAATTATTGGCCTTCAGAAAAGAAAAAATACAGATGTTGGATCTATAACGAAGGAGGACATTATGCTAACGAATGTCCAAGCAAACTCCAACATAAAGAAATAATTGACTCATAATATTAACACACAAATTATGGATATTCTTCATCAAAAGATGAATGATTTGTATAGTATTACAAATCCAAAGCACTTGCATTAAAGTAGAACTAAAATTTAAAGGCTATTTCACTTATCATTTACATATATATATAAATACATGAGCTAGTATGTGTGTAGCTAGTAAATATGTAATTCCAGAAGAAAGGACACTGGAAATAAGAGCCAAAATATTTAATTATAAGAATTGCTAATAATACTATAATAAATCTTAACAAGGTATTAAAAGATACATATATAATTATAGGAGGAGAAAAGTTTCACATTTCTACCATATATCAATAGGAAACATGAGTTGATTTATTAATAAGAAATAATTTTCTAAATCTATATCAACCTTTTACACAATATTTCGACAAAATAAATCTCACAACCCTATATGGAGATACCATCTATGTCTCAAAAATAAGAAAAGTTTTAGCTATCTCAAACCCCACTTTTATGCAACAACATAAAAAGCGAAAATGTGATGAGTTAGATGACCAGAAAATGTCTTATTTAGAAAATATTTCATTAGATATAAAAAATAAACAAAACTATTTTCTCAATGAAATATCGAAAGACAAAGCCTTAACAGGCATATCAAAATTATTAAAAATAGTCAGTTTAGAAAATTCTCTAGATCCAAAAATAAATAAATCTAAGACAATAGTCAACATAAAATTAAGAGATCTTAACAAGGTCATAAGATTAAAACCAATTATTTATACTATAGAAGATATGATTGAATTTGGAAAACAAATTTAGAAACTTTTGGAATTAAAAGTCATAATACCAAATAATTCACCTCATTCTAGTCTAGCATTCTTAGTTGAAAAAGAAGCTGAGAAAAGAAGAGGAAAAAAGAATGGTAATAAAATTTAAGACATTAAATAAAGAAACCATTGATGATGGATATTTCATTCCAAAGAAAGAAAAACCATTATCATTAATAAAGAGAAAGAAATACTTGTCAAGTTTTGATTGCAAAAATGGGTTTTGGCAAATAAGAATGGATGAAGAATCTCAAGAATTAACGGCATTTAGTTGCTCCGAAGGAAAATTTCAATGGATAGTTATACCATTTAGATTAAAACAAGCACAAAGTATCTTTCAAAAATATATGAATAATATCTTCAAGAACTTACAGGATATATGGTGTGTTTATATAAATGATATTTTGGTTTTCAGTAATGAATTAAATAAATATTATTTAGATATTATCAAAATTTTACAAGAATGTAGAAAAAAAGTCATTGTTCTCTCTTGAAAAAAAAAGTAGTACTTACGCAACAAAAATTTAGGGTTGGAAATTGAAGATGGAAAACATAATATACAACCCCATATGCTAAATCATATTCAAGGTTTCTCTAGTGAATTAAAAGACAAAAACCAATTACAAATATTTTTAGGATGTTTAACATATGCAAAAGCATACATTAAGAAACTTGTAGAATGCAAAAACCATTACAAGAAAAATTGAAAAAAATATCATATCTGGAAATGAACTAAAGAAAATACTCTCTATATGGATAAAGTAAAATTAAAGGTAAAAAAATTTCCAACTTTATACCATCCAAGACCATATGATAAAATGATAATTAAAATGGATGCTTCACAAGAATAATGGGAAGTAATTCTGAAAGTAAAAATAGATAACAACGATGATCATGTGTCTTTTTTGTCATATTTGCAACTTATCTTCTAGAGTTTAAGTATAAATAGTCAAATTATGTATATAAAGTTAATTAAGTATCACATGTAAATTTGACCAAGTGTGTGAGAGAAGTTTAAGTGACATTACATTTACGATCCACCAGTTTGGAGGGGATGGGGAAGGGGCGTAATAGAGAGATTAAAAATATTGATGGATTTAGATTTTTTCTTTTTAACTCCATAATAATAGATAATTATTATAATGATCATGTCTTTTAATTTTTTTTATTTTTTAAATTTTTACCGTGTAGAATTTATAAATTTTATAACTCACTTAGAATCAATTATTTTAAGAGTTTTTTTATTTCTTTCTTTTAGTTATCTCACTAAAATACAGAATATATATAATTAGTCACTTTTTACACTAAATACAATTAATTATATTTTACAAAATATAATTTAAAAAAATTGAATAAAATTAAATTATAACTGTATTATATTATATGAAAAAATATATTGATACTTACAACATAATTTATTTTTAAGTATATTAATTTAACACATATTTGGGATAATATTTTTTTTTCTTTTAATTCCATAATAATAATAAATTATTATAATTTTCATGAATCTTTTATTTTTTTTATAATTATAAATTTTATTAACTCTTTCCCAAGTAATCATATATTTTATATAAAAAAATATTTTAAGAGTTTTTTAGTTTTTTTCTCCTATTTTTTCACTAAAATGTAATTATTAATACAAATAATCAACAATTTTTACACTAAATATAATTTAAAATAAAACTTTACACGTATTTAAAAGGCTTTTGGATTTCTATTTTGATTAAGTAATATTAAACAATTATTATAATGATTGAGTATTTTGATTTTTCTTTTTCAAATTTTCAATTAGAGATTTTATAAATTTTAAATTTATTAAGGGAGAATTAATTATTTTAAAAGTTATTTTATTTTTCCTTTTATTTCCAACTAAAAATAATTAATATATATACTAAATATATTTTAAAAATTAAATTAACAAAAATTAAATTCTAGTTGGATTATGTTATATAAAGAAAATAAATTTACAACTATAATAGATCTCATCAATCAAAATATAACATATCACTTGTAAAGTTTGGATAGTAATTTTCTTATAAAAGTGTGAACTCATTGTATTATAATACTTATAATTAGGATTAATACATTTTTTTTGTTTGAAACATATAACTATTAAACATTGGGTTATTACATAAATAATTATTATAAATTAATTATTTGATAAAAAATATATGATAATGTATATTTATAATTTATGAGTATAATAAAAGTCAAAATTTAAGTATAAAATGGTAATTATAAATCAAAATTTAATTGGTTAATTAATTAATTAATATATTATTTTGTAGGATTAAATAATTAATTAATAAAAATTAAAAATATCTAAAGCATAGCAGGTAGGTATGTATGTTCTTGTTTAACAAGCTACTTATTAGTGACTCCTTAATTGAAAATTATTTATGGAATAAATTAATTGGATTAAAATTGTACACACCAATAGGGATTGAGAGCTCCTATGCGACGTGAAGAGAAAAAAAGAGGAACTTAGAAATACGATTTATATTATCACATGATTCAATTTAGTTGTATGTTGATCTCTTTTACTTGAATAGAATTAATAGTTATAATCCTATTCAACTTGTGGTTGCTTAAATCATCCAACCCCATGTATACACAATATATGCGCCACTTTTAAGGAGATATAAGTGAACTAATTCATAAATACTCAATTGAGAGGAAACACTTGTTAGAATTTTGTGGGATAAAATTTCTACAAAATCAATTATAGGTGGCTTTGCTTTACTCTATGGAGAAATTAAATTTTCTTGGTCTAGTTGAAGCATAAGAATGCTCACACATTTCATTCATATATTGTTAGGAGCAAGATTCGAAAGATTGTGTTATTAATCCCTTAACTCATTATATGTTAACTATTTATTAGAATTTTGTATTAAATTAAATTATTATTATCACAATATTCAATTAAATAGAATTTTTTTATTATCTACCTATACTAATATCTTACGATGCAGCAACATGATTTTTATTCCACAAGAAAACTTTATAGTTACACTTAATAACTATATAAGAAAATTCTACAAAAAGTTGTAGAATTTGTTGTATTTCATGGCTATTTTGATCATTCTCTTTTAAGTCTTTTAATGATTTAATTACACAATTTTGTACTTAATGTGAAAAAAACTTATAAATTTTTATGATTATTCTTGAAGTATGGATCAAAAAAATTATTTTTATTTATCCGTTAGATTTGACTTTTTACAAATTACTTTTCTTTCATGCTCAAATAATGGATTAGAGTAATACGGTATCATTAATAAAAATATATTATATATTTATAAAATTAATAATTATTTTTATGATTTATTTAAAATATTGTAATACAATGAAATATTTATAGTAAATTTTGACATG
The DNA here is from genome assembly GCA_033030585.1 of Hippophae rhamnoides. Lineage (NCBI taxonomy): Eukaryota > Viridiplantae > Streptophyta > Magnoliopsida > Rosales > Elaeagnaceae > Hippophae > Hippophae rhamnoides. Next base: position 240,282 of record CM065436.1, on the reverse strand, counting down.
CAACACATAATTAGTAATAATAAGTAAATAACTTGTTATCTCCTTTGGAAATCTAATTTTCCAATGCAGGAAGCAAATAGAGAGGCAAAAGCAATTGGGAAAGCAATGAGCATAAAAGCCACAAGAAGTAAATCATCATGATCAAACCCATAAAACTCTTCAAGGAATGAACCTATTGTCTTAAGCTCCCCAAATATTGATATTTCTTTGTTTATGTCTCCATATTGTGAAGTCAAGAGTCCATTTAGTGACCAGCCTGTTGGACAAATCCACCACTTTGGAATTTTCTGCATCAAGTCACATCTTTTCTTTCTCAAAAATAACAAAAAATTAATGATAGGTGAAATGAACCAAATGTTTGAAGTGATTATTTGACGTTGATAGAATTGAAACTAATTATCCTATAATGTAATGATATATGCTCCAACTCAACACTAAAAAGATACGTAAGAACATTATGAAATCTATAAATTTAGTTAAAAAGAGTTATCATGTAAACAATAAAAAATAATATTACTTATTTTTTAATTACTATTTGTTTTTATAAAAAAAATGTTATATGTATTTTATTTGAATATAAATATGTTCAAATTATTGAGTTTTTATAATATTTTTGAGTAATAAAACCTTAAAAATTAAGCTTTAGGAGGGACACAAACATATTGTATGCACGTAATTTGTCTATAATTTCATAATATTACAAACCCATCCAATGTAAAGTGTGTGTGCATGCGTAATTTTTTAATAGAAGAAGAAGAAGAAGAGAACCGGTCCTGGCACGAGGTAGCCTAAAGAAGAAGAGGAGAACCGGCACGAGGTAGCCTAAAGAAGAAGAAGAAGAGGAGAACCGATCCTGGCACGAGGTAGCCTAAAAAAAGATTTAATATGGTATAGATGGCAGCTGACAAAACAGAAGCTACTTCAAGGTTTTTGCTGACTAAGACAATGAACATAGAAGAAGAAGAAGAAGAAGAAGAAGAAGAAGAAGAACCGGTCCTGGCACGAGGTAGCCTAAAAAAGAAGAAGAAGAGGAGAACCGGCACGAGGTAGCCTAAAGAAGAAGAAGAGGAGAACCAGTCCTGGCACGAGGTAGCCTAAAAAAAGATTTAATATGGTATAGATGGCAGCTGACAAAACAGAAGCTACTTCAAGGTTTTTGCTGACTAAGATAATGAACATAGAAGAAGAATAAGAAGAAGAAGAAGAAGAAGAAGAAGAAGAAGAAGAAGAAGAGGAGAACCGGTCCTGGCACGAGGTAGCCTAAAAAAAGATTTAATATGGTATAGATGGCAGCTGACAAAACAGAAGCTACTTCAAGGTTTTTGCTGACTAAGACAATGAACATGCCAAGATATACAAAGTAGAGAAATGTGCAGAATGTTGCATACAAGTAACAAAAGACCTTGTAAGCGGACCATAATATCCTATTGTAGGATATGTAATGGCCACATACACTACTGCTTGCAACAATATGTAAGGTATTTCAATCATCACCTATAACATAATTCCAAACGAAGCATAATCATTAGATTTAAATTTAAGCTTTAAAGATTTTATTAAATAATAGATTATTTTTTATGTTCTAAATTCAACATGTGCAAATAAATAAGCATTTGAAGAGTACATGCCTGCAAATCTTTCCCGATACAACACACTGCGTTCGGTTGCTACATAAGGCAGAACTGTCGAACAATGGTTTATGCCTAAGAATATAACAGATATAAACATTGATCCAAAGATGTTGAACAAATCTTGCTCATTGTTTCTGCATTATAAGCAAATAATGTTGAGGAAATTTCATTGTAATATTACTCATATGGTCACTTTTCAAATACATTAAATTTATTAAATAAACTCGAGTTTTATCCATGTTCATAATCTAATTTAAGTTATCTATATTTTATAATATGTTTCTCTATTCGCTTTCTTTTTCTCTTTTTTTCTTTCTTTCTTTCTTTCACATATCCTCAGCTCCACACTTACGTAACTCTTTTACACGTGCATATAATGATAAAAAATTTGTTGCATGTACATGTAAAATCTTTGTTGCATATCTATATAAATTTCGTACACTGTTGTGTAAATAATTTTTTTTCGTAACTTTATGAAATATATATTGCAAATTTCTCACAACTTAAATTATATTGTGAAATAATGTAAAACTCCATAATGGTCATAAGTATTATTAGTTTCGGTGATAAACAAAAAAGTCTATGTAATATCAATACTGATACACACTAGTGCTTAATTTAGTTCAAAAAATGTAACATATCTCAAAATATTCAATAAATTTACTTGAATGATGACCTAGTAATCCAGAATAGATGATCCTTCTTCCAATTTTTATGAGAATTAACTGCCAATACATTATCAACTTCACTTTATTATATAATGATCATACAGAGTGATAAAGGTATAAAATTAATAGCTTAAGTTTTCGAACTATTGGATTCTACCATGGGAATAAAGATATTTATAATTTTAAATTAGGATTATTTTTTTTATTATGTTGTAAGATCTTTTTTAAATCTAGATTTTAGTTTCATTTTTATCTTTTAATTTTTGGGATAGGAAAAACTTGAATATTGAATTAAAATATCAATTTCTCCATTAGTGTTATGTTCTTATCTTTCTAAATTCTTATTCGTCGAATTATTAACCTTAAATTTGTATATTTCTCTCTCTTATAGTCTTGTCAATACATATCATTATAACATAGTATCAAAGTTTGAGGTCCTGAATTTCAAGTGTTAGACTTATATGTATTTTTTCCATAAAGTTTTAAAGGGGTGAAGATAATTCAATACTTTGATTATGTTACACATTCGTGATTAGTAATTTTTGTTTAGAATCTTTAAATTTCCCACATTACCTTCTATATTTTCATGGTAAAATTACCTAATATCATATAATAAAATTTTGAAGAAACTTATGAAATATGGTTGAATTATACCAATATTCACAATCTAGTTTGAATTAATCTTGTTTTACAATATGTTTCGATCCTTATTTTATTTCACTGTTCATTTTTCATATTTTCACTTTTATAGAACTAGAACATATATGTGTGAAAATTTCAAACATCTAAGCTCTACATTAAAAAATTTGCTTAATTTGTTATAATTTGAGAAATATACTAAAATTTAGCTCCAAATGGGACAATTTCCAAAAAATTCACTTAAAACTTTGACAAAGTACCAACAAACAAAGTAAAAGAATATTAGCTCTTCAATCATAGGTACCTCATCAAAAGCCTCAGATATGTCAATGCTAAGTTGGTGAATAGTACAAATTGTTATCCTTCCTGTGGCCACTACGTTCTTTACTGTGCATATGACAATTGTAGCTGCACTAGCATCCAAACCTGATGTGGGTTCATCCATAAATATTATTGATAGGTTGGAAACAAGCTCAACTGCTATGGTTAGCCGCTTTCTTTGCTCAGTAGACAACCCACTTTGGCCTTGAATTCCCACTATAGAGTCTCTTATGCCATCTAGTTCAATTGTGCCAATCATTTCTTCCACAAACATCTACATCACACATTTATACTGATTGATTAGAAAAACACAAAAAATTGAAGCACATATTATGAAAATACATTCAAAAATCTAGTATTTAGGCTCCAAACTCGCATTTTTTTAGAGGCAAAGTAAAAAAAAAAGTCCCAAATTCACAATGTAATTGATGTATAAGACAATGTTATGACTCGCTTTAGTTATGCAAAGGTTTTATATTGAATTTTAGGAGATTTGTTTCTACCTTCAAAGCCTTAAATGATGTATAAAATCTAGAGGATACTGATGATAATATTGTATCAAGGTTTCAAGATTGATTGTAGGTATTTTGAATTTGGAAGAAAATTGGCACAAAATGATGTTTTTTTGCTAGGTACATTATCCATGTACATTTCAACTATGTAATGGCTATACTTATAGGGAAAACGAAGTTCAAGAATAAACTTTTCAAAAATTCACAATGTAGTTTGAGTTAGACTATTTTGCTATCAAGATTTCCCAAAATATTTACACATACATGGGTGTATAAACTTTTTGAAAATCTTCATCATGAAATAGGTCCAACTTAAACTACATTGTAAATTTTTACAAAATTTGATCTTATATTAAGTGATTACCGTAAATTATACCCATGCTTTTTGGACATTTTTTTCACCAAATCTCCAACTAGAAAACATCTAAACTATGTTGTGGTTTCTTATTAGAAAGAATCAATGTCATACAACTCTTGTCTGAGAATTAGTTTCGGGTGGCAATTGTAACCAAGCTGATTATGCAACAAATTCTTCTACTGTGATGCTTGGAAAATGTATATCAATTTGCTTATAGTAACCTGATATTCTAACAAATGTCTTATGGACCTTAGCATATCCTTATATTTTTATATCTCCTTCAATAGTACCCCCAGTTTTTCTTCTAGAAAGAACATCTATTAAAGTAGTTTTCCCAACTCCACTTACAACCATCAATAATGTAAGAACTCTTAACCTAAATGCTCCACTTATATCTCTAAGTAGTTGAAGTTTTTTTCTGTTTGAAACAAGCTCTTTCATTTCCTGTAGGCCATATAGTTAAATGGAAACAAAAACATGGTGACTTGTTCTTAATTCAAAACAAGTATCTAGTGCGCGAAACACACTTGTGGGGTTTGAGTCTGATACTGGTGTGTGAGTTTGAGTTGATTTTAAAAAAGGTATACATATATGAGTGTAGTCAATTTTATTACCTTAGGCATATCAACATAATATTGCACGTCCTTGAATGAATTTGTCAATTATTTAAAAGGCAAAACCATCTTTCTTGTTTAACCATCATATGCATACTATTCAACTATATAATTGTAATAGACCACTTCAACATTTGATATGATATTATCCCCTTTGTGTCTAAACAAACCCAGGTTTATTTAGGTGTAATATCCACCAAAGTGTTACTACCAACCCTGAAAAGTAGAGCTAGCAGCGAAGATAATGAAGAAAATCAAACAATACATCTAATGTTACTAGAATAGAAAAGGAAAATGCCATGATAAAAATGAAAGCTCAAAAGAGGAGCATCCAAAACACTTTCAACAAATATAATCAAATGAAAGAGCTTCAGAGTATACGATTTAGTTCTAAGAAAGACCTTAGGATGTAAAGTAGATCAAAGGGTAGGAAAGCTAGTAACAACATATGAAAGGCATTCAGAATTTCAAGATTGACTTATGGTGAAGCATATTATCTAGAAGATTTGGAAGGAAAAAATGAAAGCATAAGCTATAACGCAGACTAACTAAAAAAACATTACATATGATTGATTTGCTTTAATGTAATTTTGGTTCTCAGAATGTAGTTGTACTAGACGAAAAACAAAAAAGTTGAGACTTTTGGATCAAATTGACATCCTCAATTTCACATACAAGAAACCTCAATTCTTAGTGAGTTGGATCAAACCCTACCCATTTGAGATGCAAGCATAAGAGGCATAAGAAATGCTTGGCCTAGAAAAAGAACAATGGATCCAAACAATGAGAACCTCCTTTAGTGAAACATGTTATAGCAATAAATTTAAAATGGTCTTGACACAATCTCATTCATGCATAAACTAACCATGATCCTCATTTAGGATTAAAGTGGCTTAGCCCCTACCCATTTGAGATGTAGGTACAAGAATTCTCCAGCCTAGAAAAGGAACAAGGGACCCAAATAAAGGGGACCTTCTTTAGAGAAATGTGTCATGGTAACAAATTTAAAATGACCTTGACATAATCTCGTTTGCTAATAAACTAATGTGTGATCCTCATTTAGGAGTGATGTGGCTCAATCTTTACTCATTTAAGATGCATGCATAAGAGGCACAAGAAATTTTCAACCTAGAAAAGGAATAAGCAACTCAAACATTGGGAACCTCAGTTAGAGAAGTGTTATGGTGACATATTTTAAACAATCTTGACACAATCTCATTAATGAATAAACTAATACATGACCCATATTAAGGATAAATATAAGGCCCACTCACACCTCATGTATGGTAGCCTATAACACAAGGCACGAAGGGCTAGACAAAAATAAAATTTTTAAAGACAGATAAAGGTTGAGGCCCTGTATAACAGATCTTTCTCAATGGGAAATGATCAAGAAAACAATCAATGTAAGACGCATTCAAACCCCGTGTATGGCAACCCGTGACACAAGGCATGAAAGGTCGGGCAAAAATATTTGTTCAAAGATAGACAAAGGCTAGGACACTATATAATATATCATTATCAATGGGACACGGCCAAGAAAAATAATCAGTGCAAGGCTCACTCATGCTCAATGTATGGAAACTCGTGACACATGGCATGAAAGGTCTGGCAAAGAAATTTATTTAAAGATAGATAAAGGTTGAGACCTTGTAAAACATATCCTTCTCAATGGGACACGACCAGGAAAAACAATCAATGTAAGGCCCATTCATACCTCATGTATGGTAGCCCGTGACATGAGGCATGAAGGACTAGGCAAAAAAATTGATTTTAAGACAAATAAAGGTTGATACCCCAAAGAATAGACCATTTTCAATGGAATATACAGGTAAGATAAATAGTGTAAGGCCCACTCAGACCCCGTGTATGGTAGCCCATTACACTAAAAAAATTGTTTCAAGTCAAACAAAGGCTAAGACCTTGTAGAAAAAAAACCATTCTCAATGGGACTCATGCCTAATCTATCCCATTTTTTATTGCCCGAGTCAAGAGGAATAAACCATTTCTAAGGATACCAAAAGCATGCATGGGAAGAAAACAAATATTAATACTAGAATTATAGTCTTATAAATACCCTAGCCCGAATAAACAGGCAAAATTGCTCTTAAATTACAAAACCAAAATATGAGGCATACCTCCCTGCACCAACATCAAAAAATAAAAATCCTTAACCTCTCTTGGTGATTGCATCAGTTTCAGTAGTTCCTGCAAAATCATTGACCGTTGGAACGGAATTGTCATCAGTCTAGCCATCATTGCTTCGGTCTTATTTCTCTTTATATTGCTTTAATCAAGAAAACTGCGTGAAAGCTTGGCTATCATGCCTATATCAGTGTTGGAATATTGTGGAAGTGATGTAATAGCAGATGCTCGAAGCCGCAAGACAGAACCAATTGAAAGGCGTGTAGAAAATTCATTGTTGAATACAACACTACACAAGGATCAGACATTTACAGCTTACAAGAGAACAATAATATATTGCAATACTCTTATACTCGGAATGTTATTTGTTATAGGACCTATAAACAAGTAATACTCGGTTATATTATGCCTTAATTTAAGGCTCATTTATAGATGTTTGTCTCTTCCTTAATTTAAGGTTCAATTATAGGAATTTGTCTAAGTTACACTATTATAAATATGAAATGCTTTTACCACTCAAAGTGTGGTTTTCAAATGTTTTCATGATGTTAGAGCCTAATTGGATTAACATCCCACAATCTCCAATGGTCTCTAATTCCTCTCCCATCCTTCCTCCCTTCAACACCATGATTCACATGATCACAATCAAACTCTCATCTTCTAATTATCTCTTATGGAAGAGCCAACTTCTTCCCCTTCTTGAGAGCCAAGGTTTACTAGGTCATGTAGATGGTACCCTTGAGCCGCCACTTCCATTTGATCCTTCTACCTCTTCAACACCAAATTCCAAACACTTGGCATGGAAAGCCACTGATCAACGACTACTAAGCCTCCTTCTCTCGTCTCTCACAGAGGAATCCATGGTTGAAGCAGTTGGCCTCTCCACATCCTGCGAGGTCTGAACGGCTTTCAAAAATACTTTCAACCACCAATCCAAAGCCCGTGAAATACATCTCAGAGATGACCTCCAATTAATGAAGCGCATCACCCATCCAGTCACAACTTATGCTCGTGCTTTCAAAACTATATGTGATCAGCTTCATGCCATTGGTTGTCCATTGGTTGTCCTATTGATGGCATCGACAAAGTTCACTAGTTTTTTCGTGGCCTCAAACATGATTTTTCGAGTTTCTCAACTACTCAAATGGCCCAAACGCATATCCCCTGCTTCACACCCCTATAGTTATATCTTAGTACCTATCTTATAAGGGTCCACTATTTTCGGATCCCACTTTTTATCGCGCTATTGTTGGTGCTATCCAGTATTTGACTATCACGCGTCCCGATATTGCTTGCGTTGTTAATTCCATCAGTCAATTTATGCACTTTCCGACTGAAGACCATTTTCTTGCTGTCAAACACATTCTTTGCTATGTTAAGGGCACACTCCATTTTGGTCTCATGTATCATCCATCTGTTGCTCCTAGTGCATTAGTTTCTTACTCTTATGCTGACTAGGCAAGATGTCCTGACACTCGTCGCTCTACTTCTGATTATTCTATTTGCCTTGGCAACAATTTGGTTTCTTGGAGTACCAAGAAGCAACCTAATGTTTTTCGTTCAAGTTATGAGTTTGAGTATCGTGCTCTTGCTCTTACTGCCGCTGAACTTCTTTGGCTTACACATCTTCTTCATGACCTTAAAATTTCTCTTCCACAGTAGCCTCTTCTTCTTTATGATAACAAAAGTGCAAATTTTTTGAATTCTAACCCCGTCTCTCACAAGCGTACCAAGCATGTCGAGTTAGACTACCATTTTCTTTGAGAACTTGTTATTACTGACAAACTTCACACTCAATATGTACCCTCTCACTTATAGGTTGATGATATTTTCACCAAAAATATACCTATGGCTCTTTTTCAATTTTTTCGCTCCAAGCTTCACACCTGCTCAAATCTAACGCTTGGCTTACAAGGGTGTTGAGGATATTATGTCTTAATTTAAGGTTCATTTATAGATGTTTGTCTCTTCCTTAATTTAAGGCTAAATTATAAGAATTTGTCTAAACTATATGGAATGCTTTTAACATTAAAAGTGTTAGATTTCAAATATTCTTGTAATCCAATTTTCAATGCTTAAAAAAAAATAAGACAGCTTACGAGAGAAGAAAATAATAATACAAAATGGACGCCCCACCCCCCGCGCGTAAAGATTTCATTGCATGTAAAAAGAAAATCACTTCTTCAGAGATTTATACATGAAGCAAAATTGACAACCATATATTCTCATACTATAAACTTTCTATTTCTTTCTTACAAAGTTCGACTTTCGCGTTAATTTGGAGAGAAAATGAGTTAGTGCACAGAGCCCCTTACACCCCTTGCTGTTAAACTACAATCACTTTGAACAGTTTTTTTAATTTTTCTAATTTCATAGGGAATTAGAACATAGAAATTTAGAGGAAAACACGTTCCTAAAAATAGTAAATGCATTGATCCATTTTAACCTCGTCATAATCACCCAGTCCCCCTGGAAATCACTTAAACTTTCAAGACTTATAAGCATGTGCAAGTTCAAATATCTCTTTCAATTTTTCATGTAGTGTAAATGGGAGGCAAGTGAATCTGCTGTCTATTATTATTTTTTGGTTTGCTTCATGCGAGGCAGTTTTATAAAGTGATGATTAAAATTGATCAGCCACTCTGTTTTTTTTTCCCTTCAAGATTTTGGTTTTGGAGTATTAAAGTTTATTGTTAGAGAAAGGAATCAAATATAGAAGTTCAAAGCACACAGGTAAAGGTTTGATAGTATACATTATGTATAAATTTCCTTTAATTTACTTAATCGGCATACTCTAAGATAGAAGTCTTTTTTTCTTTCTATTGTACATGGCGACTTCTTTCTGATTTTGGGCCTAAATGGCCTCACCCTCAACAACTTCAGCCTCAACAGGTGACTTGGAATGCAAATAAAAACTCTAGATATGGACCAAATCCTAATCCATGGCCTCCTCGTTACATTTTCCTTCAATTTCAATTGCCATTTTTTTGCAAGAGAAGCGCAATGATAGGAAGAAATATTTCTATTATAAAGAAGATGTGACACATTTAGGGGACTTGGCCGAAAAAATAGAGTTAATCTTGAGTTCAAGTAAGGAGGAGTCTATGGCTAAAAGAAAGATTGAGAATAAAGGCTTGATGGAGTTACACAGTTTAGTGGCTAAGCTCATACACGACAAAGGTAAAAGCATTATCAATAATTTAGGTGAAGCTCCTTTATGAAGATACTGATTGGAACACTAGAAGATTTGATAATTGGAAGATATAAGGTGTGAGAATAAAATTAGAAATTCATAGACTTTTAAAATAATTAAGATTTTAACTTTTAGAGTTTTATTTTTATAGCAATTGTTATTAGATTAGGATAAGATTTATTTGAATTTACCTATAAACAAGTTTATTTGCATTATAATTGAAAAAAAATCATTATAATCACTATAAACAAGTTTATTTGGATTATAATTGAAAAAAAAATCATTATAATCACCTACTGTGCAACCGTTAATATCGAATTATGTCATCATTCTAGCCTTCTAAAAGGTTCAGAATACCATCGCGGAAACATTTACACAAGAATAGTCGTCATCATATCAAACGTACCTCCAAGCACGATCCAAAGAAATTGCCAAATTTACCCTTCGCATTATTAGCGTTAGCCGACATATCGCCAGCGTGTGTTCACTCAAACTATGCCAATTGGTACACTAGGACTTGCATGACGAATTCTATTCATTCTTGACAAAAAATATATATGAACTGTTAATCAAAAGCTAAAGTTCCTATGTATAGATTTGTGTGTCTATACGATTGGTTTACTTAAAATTTATAAGAAAATTTGGGAGTAACAAATGGAAATAAAATCTCTTATTTAATACCAAAGCAAAAAACAAAAAACATCTAATAAACACCAAATCAACTAATAATCTCCCTCAAATCGCCTAATAATCTCCTAATAATTGTACAATAAATCTCAAATACTTTAGAATCACCAATACTTGTTTTAGGAATTATTTTAATGAAAATATCAATAAATGTTCTTTTCTTGGAATATATGTCATACAAATAATTTCTTTAACTTTTTCTTTGATGAATTGGCTATTCACTTCCACATGTTTTACCTTATCATGTTGAATAATATTTAAAAAGACATTGATAAATGCTTTGTTGTCACATAAGAATAAAATTTAACATAAAGTTTTACTACAATTTGGAGTTCCATCCCTAGCTTCTTAACCACAATGCCTATAAATTTCTTGTATAAAAGCTTTAAATTTAACTTCATAATTATTCTTGACTACTACGTTTTGCTTCTTACTTATCCATGTTACTAAGTTTCCAACGATAAAGATAAAATATATGATAATGAATCAATTGTCTTCTACCAAGCTAACACAATCTATATTAATGAAGACCTTTATATCTTTGGTTTCTTTTCTTTTTTCCTTTTTTTTAAGAACAAACCTTTTACAAGTGACACATTGAGGAATCTGAAGATTTTGTAAACCGATGGTTCCTATAAATGAAAATTAAACTATTTATGTCTCAAAAACACACATAATCATCATAAAATCTTATAAACATAAAAAACTTGTACAAATTTAACAAAAATCTATTCTTTTAACATATATATACATTACGAACATCAATAAACACATGCATGTCAAAAAATAAAAAACAAAAACAAAACATCCATCAAAAAAGCTTACTAGAAAATATATGGTTTTATTTATGCTATCCCACAATGTATTGTGATCTTTTTTTAATGATTTTACTCTTCCTTTTTAGTATTTTCCTCATTTCATTAAGAAATTGTCATTTATGGGTTAAGATTTTCTCACCCAATTGACTGAACGAAGGGTATGTGAGAGAGGTTGAATGAGTTAGTGTGAAAGGAAACGTATCTCGTAACCTAATGCGTGAACAATAATTTGATTGACATTTTTTAGAACCCTTTAGTGAATTTATTTTTATACTTTTCGTCTAGACATTCCATTTAATTCTATTTATAATTGAGGGTATTTATGACATTTGATATAGGTTAAAAGCATCTTTAAAGAAAGATAAAACCTTAGGGATACTATTCATAATTTATCTAAAAAATTGTTCATATAATAGCATATGTTTAAATTATATTGACTTTGTCAAATTACACTAACAAAAACTATCTTTATAATGTTTTTTGTTTGTTTTTTTTTCTTAATTAAGATTAAAAATGAATCATCATTTTAGTTTTAATATTATTATAAATTATAAATATATTGCTATCTTAATTTATATAACAAACTATAAATTATAAATATAGTTTTACATTGCATATTTTATTTGTCAATAAAAATACTTCTATATACCACATTTTATTATAATTAAAATTTATAAATAATGTCATATTACATAATTTATAACTTATAAGTAAAATTTTCTTATCAATAATGATTCAAAACATCTCATAGAAGAGATACATAGTATTTTTCTTTTAACTTCTCCTTCAAACAAAAAAAAAAACGAAAAAACGAAAAAGAGAAAATCGTTCGCATCAACTCATTCATCCCCACCACTTCAAACTCGTCATGTCTATGTGAGTGTAGTGGCAACTTTGGTAAAAATCTCAAACACGAAAAACGTTTTCGTAACCAAAATTCCCGCCTATTCTCACACGAACGCATTGAAAGGGCGCCACTTTTCGTTTCCCGCGCCATAAATTCTTCAACTTTTATTCCCATTAAACCCTAATCCCCCTAATTTTATTCTCCGGAAATTTCCATTCACATTGTTCATTTCTCTGTCAGAAGAGTATAAAATCTCGTATAAATAGACAAAGCCTCATATTTTATTAACGAGCTCCATTGCTATTATTGATATCGTAAATAGTATAAGAAGAAGATGTTTTACTCGCATACGTATTTGGCGCGAAAGGGGCCGCTTGGAACAGTATGGTGCGCGGCTCATCTACAGAGCAAGCTTAAGAAATCTCACTATATCTCCACGGACATTCCCTCCATTGCTGGTCTGTACACTTTCTTTTTTTATTTTTCTTTTTCTTGAGATCCTTTTAGTTTCCTTGACTGAAAATAGTATTTTTACTTGAAGTTCGGATTTTTCCGTGGTTTTGTCAATTGGGTCTGATTGCATTGTACATTTATTCTACTGTTGTTCTGTTTTCTTCACTATTTGAATTTCTTTATTTTCTTGCGATTCATTTTCAAATTTTATTGTCTGAAAAATAATATTTTTACTCTAAGTTTGGATTTTTCTCTGGTTTTTTCAACTGGGTTTGATTCCAGTGAACATTTCTTCTTCTGTTGGTCCTTTTTTTGTATGCTTCGTTCAATTATTTCTTTCACACCCAAATATTGAATTCAGAGAGCATGTAAGGAACATACGTTTTACAATCACTTGCTTACACCTTTTTAATCATATCTTATATTCAGAACTTATCATGTTTCCGGAGGTTCCCATTGCTCTGAGGATGTCAGGCTATCTTCTGTTCGGTGTTGTTCGAATATACTCGAAGCAAGTTGATTATTTTTTCCATGATTGTAATGTTGTCTTAATTAAATTAAGAAATGCCTTTTCTACTAAAGAACTTAATTTTCCGGAGGATGCAAGGCAGGCACCAGTTTCAGCCATCACATTGCCGGAAAGGTTTGATCTTGATGCATTGGAGTTGGATGATGATCTGTGTAATGAGAGGTAAAATTTATAGTAAGATTTGTGTGTTTGTGTATTAAAGTTCTATTTTTAAATCGATATATGATGTATGAATGCTGTTTGTTTAGCTATACAGATAATAATCTCAGGAGTCACGAAGACATAACAATGACAGGTTCAAAATTTAAAAAGCTTTATTTCATGTTTTTTTCCGTTAATAGTGTAGTAATTTGTTTGGTTTTCTTAATACAGACCAAATTCCCACTGGGACTGATGATTATTTTGCTGTAACTTTTGATGAGGTGAGATATTTTTTAATCATCATTCTATATCAATGTCATAGTTCTTTGTTATTTTAATTACCTCGTTGCCAACAGAAAGTGCTGGTTCTTTTTAGGAATTTGTAATGGACTCTCATCCAAATGAAGCACCCGAGACAGATGTAGCTGCAATAGAATTTGAGTATGCCTCTAATTACTTTTGAATGCTTAGTTGTTCCTTAGACATACCAATATATGTCATATGTGTTTGTGTTTTTGTGTTCTTGTGTTTAGTGTCTTTGGTTATTGTGTTTTCAGTGATGTCCCTCCACTTGCAGTGAATAGTGTTATGGATGATTTTGGTGCAAATAATCTGATGGATGAACTAAATACAACTTTAAATGAAGAAAATACTCATCTGAATTTTAATGGTGCTGAGGTTCCACTTGATGCGGGCTTTCGAGATTCAGGTTCAAGCTATCCTGCAGAGGCAACTCATTCCAGGCCAATTGATGACAACTCTCTTGAAGTTTTTCAAGAAATGGAAAAGATCATGGAAGGAACACCTGATATTACTGCAGGGGTTCTTCCTCCGATTTCTCCAAATCATATAACAGAGCTTCAGCCTCACAAGTTTATGCACCAAGCTATGAATGAGAAGGAGACCCCCTCGCTGATCATGGAAGATAATTTAAATTATGGAGTACCATTCCTACCATTTCAACGAAGTCCAGGACCATCAGCTTCAGTCCCTTCCTTTGAAGGGGGTCTGAGTATGAATAATGCACCTACAACATTTGGTGTGTATTTTTACATCATGGGACATTTTTGAGGAATATAAAAATTATTAAGATCCAACAGTGTTTTGTTATTGACAGTTGATTCTCTTTAATGGTTACAGAAATTCAGCCTACACCACCAGTTAAGCAGCAAAAAGCAAGAAAAAGAAAGAAAAAACAATACTTTGATGAGTCACCAGTGTTAAAGAACAAGTATGATTGATAGTATAATGTCTACATGATCTATGTTTCTCTTGGATACGTTTACTGATGCATGTTTGTGACGTTTGTAGGTTTATGAAGAAGGCGCTTGAAGATTCTACTGATATACTTCGCAAAAAGAGGAATGTACCATGCTCTGTATTGGAAATGTGGAAACTGGACAACAGTAAAAGTAAGGAACAAGTTTTCCTTCAGCCATTAACAACTGGTGAGTACGTTTTATCTTTTCACTCTTTCACCACTTTCCCTTTGATTTTAAGGAGTTGAATTATGAGAATTATGGTGTCAAATGGCAGGTTTATGTTCAGATGTTTGTAAAATTTTGAACGAGGATTATGTATCCACCAAACTTCACTCCATAGAGGAAAATAGTCATCCTGCACCACCAACTGAGGAAGTATTTCTACAAACTCAGGCTGTAGCATGTCCTATTCCTGCACCTGAAATTTCTCCCGTACATGGGCACATACATTCTCACGCTTCTCCAAATGACAATGATCAGGATATGGAATCCAGACAAGCCAGGGTTCATATGAATGATTATAATCAGGAAAATGATCGCAGGCAGTCTCCAGCTCCTTTTACTGACTATAATGAGGAGATTGATCAATTTATGCATGGTGAAAAACCTGATGGAAGCATCATTATGCCTGATGTGTTTATGCCTCCACATGGAAGAGTCGACATCACTCCTCCCCCATCTCATTTTATTAAGTCAGCTTCTGTCTCTTTGGTAGAAAAAACAACTGGAACTGGACCATTGCAAACACCAGATCTACTAGCTTCAATGGGACTTGATCAGTCTGAATATGGAACTCCTAGTGCATCTCTAGGAGAGCAATCAGTTTTTCCAAACATGGGTCTTTCAGATGTTCCTGAAATCATGAATTCTAAAGAAGTAGAAGTAAGTTGGGTGGGTTCTTTGGTTTTTCAACATTTGGTGCCTTGTGAATTTCTTTGAATCTGGGGATATTTTTTTCCCTTTTTCATTGGTGAGGCATGTGGCATTATAATTATCATCATTCATGAGGTCTACACTTTTGAGGAAAATATTCTTTATGTCAATATTTGGCTGTCCTTAACTTGATTATGAACCTGTAAAATTTAATGTATGAATAAAGATTTTATGACCCAAAAATCACATTGTTTGCCCTTTCATAATGTTACATTGTAAGCATCTTTTTTAAAGCCTTGCAACCTTACAGTTCAATTTCTGTTAAAATGGCATATGATTAGGTCAATGTTTATTTTATTACTAACAAACTAATTGTCAGCTTCACAAACTTCAATGTGGGTTTCAGGTGCTTGTCAAATTTTATGAATCTGTAAAATTTAATTTTATAGTTTTAATTGTGATTTGTTGTTGATCTTTGTACCATATACTTTGGAGTCTGTCGAAGTGAGCTTTACTTTCTTAAATAAAACACTATAGATAGATGGCTGATCTGTTTTCCAAGTTAGGAACTCAGAAATTGGTTTTTATGTTTGTATTCATTTAAGGATCTTCAAACAAAGATAAGCCTATCACATTGATATTTTATTTTGCAAAGCTTAATGCACATAAGGTAATGTATCGAGTGTCAACAAAGTTTATAACTTTTCATTTTTATTTGTAGGACCTTTATTTTTTGGAAGCAGGCAACGACACGCCAATTGGTAATTGAGTAATCTATTTCCACATGTTGTTTACAGTTGTTCTATGTGGTTTTAATAGTTGCATCTGCAAGTAAAATTGTATGCTCAATTATGCTGACCTTTACAATTATAGCAGGATCTGAAGGGACACAAGGAATAGATACGTTATCTGTCAGAACCAGGTTATATTTTAATCATTTTCTTTAATTTTGAATGATTTTCAAATCATTTTCTTTGGATATTATTTCTGAATATGCTAATAATGCAATTTCTTTTATGTTAAGAGCCGTAGCTCAATATTTGAAAAGAAATTGTGCTACTTCACCAATGTCAGAATGCGAGTCTGGAGATCTGAGTTTGAGAAAGATCCTTGAAGGGAAGACAAGAAAGCAATGTGCTCGAATGTTCTATGAAACCCTGGTAACTATTTTAGCCATTACTGAGCTGTATGGTCTCTGAGTTTTCAAGAACTTAACTGTCTTCTTTCACAAGTTTTTAGTGCATTTACTAACTCATATGACTATTATGTTACCTTTTACAGAAGCTTTTAATTATTTTTTACTCTGGTGTATAAATAATCTACTTATTTAATTTGTTTTATTTTTTTTTAACTTTTCTAATAAAAAAATAAATGGTCATTTTTTTTAAAACTTAAAAAATGGAACTTTATTTATGAAGTTATGTTATGTCATACAATTAAATCATTGTTTTTTATGTGCCCTGTTATGTACCTTTTACTTTCTAAATGGAAAATCTTTGTATGTTAATAATACTCTAACTCATATCAGAGCTGTGTTTTTTTGTAGCTATTTTCAATAAGCTTGTTGATTTGTATTTTCACTGTGACTTTCAGGTATTGAAGAACTATGGTCTTATTGATGTACAACAAGATGTACCTTACAGTGATATAAGTTTGAAATTGAATCCAGCGCTTTCAAAGGCTGAATTATGAGATAATATGTGTTATGTATTGTTCCTTTTTGACTGTTAGGTGTTTAGGTAAGATCTTTCGGCTACATTAAGGGACAACATTTCTGATGATACTCATATTATTGTTAATTACTAAGCAAACTTTTTTCCCCATGATAGGTGATATGAGTCCAAGGAAAAGAAGGAAATGGAAAGAGGTTTCTTTAATTAGTTAAGATATCAATGGACCGCAAAGAGTATTATTTTTTTTTACATTTGTACAGAATTTATCTTCTCATGTAGGTGTTAGTAATTTATTCTAATCAGATTGTATATCATCTCATCTTATTAATAATACTTTGAATTTTATCCTTTTCTTTCTCACATGTATTTATGGGTTTATTGCCAATTTAATTTTATAGAATATTTTCAATATTGATGTATTTTTTTAAAAATAAATTATAACAATTAAAAACAATAAAATTATTAATTAAATTACATCATGTATACATCTTTCTAAAGTTCGATGATTTATTTAGTGATTGACATGAAAATTTGTTGTAATTGATTCATATAATGTTTGATAAAAGCTTGGACACATTTTATAATATATATATATGTATGTATGTATATGTATACATATATATATATATATATATATATATATAAAGTTAGTGAAAATTTACGTTTGTAAATTAAATGGAAAATTATTTTTATTTATTATGTGATACATTTGTATTATAATATTTTAGATAGATATTAAAAATAATTATTAATTTCATAAATATATAACATGTTTAATTTTAATAATGATATTTTATTATTCTTATAAGTCTTGATGTATTTGTGTTTGTGTATTGGTTTCATGTGTATAAAATATGATGTTTGTTTTTATTTTATTAGAGTTTTGTTATTTTAAATCATTAATATATACATTTACATATAGTTAATAACATTTTGTATGAAAGCATTTAATTTGCATTTTTTGTTTGTTGTCAAGATGTCAAATTCAAGTGAGTTATATGTGAATCGAGTATTAATTAGGGAGTTATAATTGTTTATTTTGTAAGAACCTTAACATTTGAGTGATTTGAGTTAAATGTTTTGATCAAGTGTCAATTGAGAGAAAAGAATAAATTAAATTATTTAAATATAAGTAATAAAGAATTAATAATAACTAAATTCTTTTAAAATTTTAATTTTTTATTTATAATTAAGTTATCATGTTCATTATTTATTAATTTAGAGAATTAATTTAATTTTATGTTAATAATAAATATATAAATAGATGATTAAATAATAAAAGTTGAAATCTTTTGAATAAATTAAAAAAAGTTCAAAAATTCCTTCAATATTAGAAAATTGACATTGAAAAAATTGAAACTTTCTCGTATACTTTATCTCAAGGTTTGGAATAGAAAGATATTTGGTAAACTTATCGAATTAGAATATGATGCTTATGTTGACTTGAATTGATTGTTGTACCAACAAGATAATTTTTTGAAGGAGAAGATCCAACTAAAGTGGCTAAAGGGTGACGATATAAGCATTATATTTTTTCACTCATTCTTTCGACATTTAAAGGCCGAAGAGCTTTTAGCTCACTTAGAAATCAACAAAGGGATTACACAGAATCCAGAAATGATAACTGGCCATATGTTATGATATTATGAGCAAATTTTCTTGAGCTAGGTGGGTAACACTCTAGACTTTACTCTAATTCAGTCAGTTATGTCCACTTTAGTTGCTTTTGCAAACAATGAAAATTTAAGAAACATACGATCATTAGAGGATATACGTGCCACGGTATTTGATATGGACTCCCTCAGTGCTCGAGGTTGGATAGTTTTATGGGTAAATTCTTTCAATGGAAAATCATTAGTACAAATGTAATATGGGCAATCCAAGACTATTAAAATAGGTTAGATGCTTATGGGGTTGAACTCAATTTTTTTAATTCTTATACCCAAATACCCATAGGAAATCACTATTGATTAATATAGACAAATCTCTCTTGAGAATTTTAGGTTCAATCACTAAGATCATTGTTGGATGTCTAGGAGACATATGTTCTCATATTATGTCCCAAAATCAATCTTTTAGGTTCATTTTTGACTAAAATATTGATGAATGTATGACTAGTGCTTCTAAGTATTTCAACACAATGTAGCTTCTTAGTTGATAGGGTAATGTTTCTCTCAAAATTGATATTAATAAGACTTGTGATGCCATGTGTTTAGATTTCATCTTAAAAGTGATGTAGTGCTTTGCTCTTGAGAACATCTTTAAAGGTTGGATTCAAGATCTTTTTGTCATCAATGAGAATCTCGATCCTAATTAATGGTTCACCTAGAGATTATTTCTCTTGTTTTAGAGGCGTATGATAAGGAGACCTTCTATCTTCGATATTGTTTTGTATTGTTGAAGATTTTCTAAGCAAAATACCTTGGTCTTTGGTCAACAATGGGTGCTTTCTTCTAATTGCTTCACCAAGGGGATCTCTCGACCCTACTGAAGCACATTTTAATTGCTCGCAAGTGCACGAATCACTAGCAAACTAATGATAGTTAGTTCGAGATCGATCTCTAAAGAAATTGACCGATTGTTTTAAAAAATTAAATTATTTTTTAAATTAGTTAAGAAAAAACAATCTTGAACATTCTATCATAGAAAAGAATTGTAAATTCTAAATTAATTTAATAACTAATATCGCAAGTAAATTAAATTATTACTGAAACAAGAAAGATAAATTAATATAAAATCGTATATACTTTCATGGAAAGAATGAATTAAATTATTTAAATATAAGTTAGATTTATTGATGTTTTTTCTTTTTAAATAAACGATTCTTCCTATGATTACGATGAATTCACACAATTGATCAATTGACAAACTAAGGAAAATATATATAACAAGATCCCCAATTATATAATAATTTCTTAAATCGGACTTGAAATTAATTAATTAGTAAACTTAAGGTAAATCTATTCTTTAATTATAAATTAAGATTTGATTTAACATCAATTTATAATTAAATATAATTTAAACCATATGATTTAACATAAATCAAAAAAATTAAATTACTCTTATTCATTAATGGACAACTAAGCACAGATGATATGTCTAATGCTTGATTCTAAAATATTTTCTTTAATTATAACTAAATACTTGACACATCGTGAATTTAAAATTAAATATTTGAACAATATAAACAAGAAATAAATTTCAAAACCTTTTTATTTAGTTAAACCATAAAATTATTTTTTCAATCATTTAAAGCAATACTAAAATCCCTTATTACAAAAATTAGCTTCTATAAAGGTAAACCCAAACATGTTTGGTCATTAATTGAATGCGATACAACTTTCAAGACAAGCCACTTCAACAGTAACTTTAAGGGGAGAAAAGGAACTTCTAAAGTAATGAAACTAACAAACCTCTCAGTGAGAGTTCAACTATCCAAGAACTTAACCTAATTTCACAATTTGACTAAAAGATCTTGACAATGACATAACACCATCATGAAGCAGGAGATGCCTGAACCAAATTTGTTGCCATTTCATATAACGTGTACAAAAAAACAGAGAAAAAAAATACATATTGTCAAATTTCTCAAGGAAAAAATCATACCATTTAAGTGTAAGTTAGCGTCAAGTGAGCTTTATAGTTTTGAAACTAAATACTTGACGGCACAATCTGCAACATCAGATGGATATTTGCATTTCACCTTAAAATGTATGTTTCCCCAGCCGTAACCAAACTTCCTAGAGCAAGAAGTTACGAATAATCCATTAAGATATTTTTGGAAAGTTCTTGGATGTTAAACCAGAGTCACTCAGAGCCTCTTTTGATCTTGCTGCCTCATTTATACCACCCAGCAAGGAAATGTCTCAGCAAGAAACAGAAGCAGCATGCAATTGCCTGTTCAAATAAATACTTGGAAACATAAGACATAAAATATTCACACATTTAATCATGCATGAGATGATACTGATTATATCTAGCATGATGCTCATGACCTACCATCGAATAAATAGCTTGATTTACACACATATGTGGTTAACTTATGCCTACATGCATGAGACGTGTAGATGGATATGACCTACCAACCAAATGTAAAACAAAACTATTGCAAGTTTATCGAACAGCATTGAACCTAATAAGAGATTTCCCTATTACTTCAAGATTTTTTCCCAAACCATTTTAAAGCAAATGGCCTCCGGTATTAATTTACCTTATCAACCAATATAAACTTTTTTTTCCCCCAAAACAATTGAATTATTAAATCCCAAATTCCCACTTTCCTTCCAGATAAAAATATTCATTTTCCAGTCCATTAGCTTAAGTAGCCAATTTCGCAAATAATCTATGAAGAAAAACAATGATGTATCATATACATGGTTGAAATTGTTACTTATTAGGCTGATTTGGAAGCATGATTGAAACAAGTGCACAACTGCATCAAAAGAATCTGACATTTTTTAATGAAAAACATTGATGTATCAATATGCTGAATGAATTTGGCACGTTCCCAAGGGTCTTCTGATATTTTCCCACAGAATCAGTCTGTCTATCACAATCATGTTTCATATGTTGATACTTTATAATGAGGTCATGCAGCAACCACATGTCAGAAAGATCACCAGTTGACTTAAAAACTTCTTATCACACACATAAGAAACAATCAAGATCTTAACACCTAGATTAGTTGTTTCATGAATACATGTGCCAATTATTCTTATTCAGCGTAAACTGCACCAGTTACAAGAAGAAATATCATTAATAAATAACCTGGAAAAAAAGCAGACAGATGCAAAGCGACTTCTCTGACATCCTGCCAAATTGTCTCAGGCAAAAATTAACGAGTGTCCCATCATTTGTCCCAGTCAATAGTCCTGTCTGACGATCAAACCTGAAATGCAAAAGAATTGAATGACATTAATATAATAATATGTTGAGGCATATGGTGCATCTAGAACTGTAACTTTTTAGAAGGCAGAGTTACAGAGGCAGGCGATGTCGTGGGCATGGAACAATTCCAGAAAGCTGTAAATATATATCATCAAGTTAGATGCTTCTTTAAATGCAATCTTGTGCAGGGGAATCATATGAGGGAGAGAATAAATCAAACCTGGGGTAGTGATAGCAGGAAGTTGAAAACTTGCGGGGCAAAAAAAACTAAGAGTGTTTCACTGTTACAGAAAGGGAAAGGGAAAGGTAAAGAAGTAATGATTAGATTAAAAATAAGCATAGGGTAAAATAAATGACCATAACAAAAATAAGCAAGCAAGCAATTAACAAATTAAAAAAGATGTTAACAGAAAATCCCATGGGACAAATGCCAGGCCACCATATGAAACTTCATTTCAAAGCTGCATTAATGTAGAGGAATGAAATCTGGCCTTTTCTATTACAAGGCTGTGCCTAAAACGGTTGTTTTATTACATTGCTTATGAATATGGTTCGGTACAGTACAAGATAATGTTGCTGACCGAAGTAGCAAGAACCAATCTACGCATGCAAAATCACTTAAGCATCAAGGCTTCTTTTTTTCTTCCCACTTCCCACAAGAATGTAAACCTTGCTTAAAAAGAAATTAAAAATATAATGACATGAAATAGGCATCCAATTATCCACAAATCAAAAACATAATATCATAGCTTGACATGGACTCAAGTAAAGTAACATAGCAACAATCATTCTGCATCTCAAAGATATAATATTAATGATATAAAATAAGATATTAAAAAAAATGAGAAGTACAATTTCTTTTCCCCCTGGATGAGAAGTGGAAATGTTTTTTTTCTTGGATGAGAAGTGCAAGTTTCCTATGAAATTCTCTACAAGTTTTTAACGGTTATGACTTAAAGAATTAGAAACCAGTTAAATAAGGAGGGAAACAATTTAGGAAATCTCATGACTTTTACTTCTCCTCTAACACAATTTAGTGGTATGATATTATCATATTAATAGTGCATAAATCAAATTCTATGAGAAGGTAAAAAAAAATATAAAAAATTGTAAAGTAATAACACAATATGATATAATTGCAACACTTACAAACTGATCTTTGGTTTTCCAACTTTTAATTCACATTTTGTTGACCAAAGACTGCAATAAGTTATAAAATTACATAAAATCATGTGCTTTTTAAGTTTTCATTACTTATTGACTACATGTATCTATTAGGGCGTGTTTTGTAACAAATTCTGTTTTCTAAGTTTCAGTTTTTGAACTTAGGTTTTCAAAATAAGTGTTGTTTAGTAATTAATTCCAATTTTAAATTCAAAACCATGTTGAAACTTAATTATGTTTGAATACACTTTTTATTGTTTTTGAAACTTGAAAAAAATGAAAACCATATTCCAAGTTTACATTTCTTTTCAATAGTGTTTCTTTAATGAAAGGTTGTGGCAAACAAGCCTCAGTAGGTATACTGGAACATCCCAATTAGACTGACACCTCCTTAACATCATTTTTATATAGCCACTTATCTCTTTCTTTCAATAATTAACTTAAAAGGGAATGAAAGGAAAAAAAACATAACTTTTTACCAAACGAGTAAAACGAGCCCTTAGTATTATGTATTTTTACATTTCGATTTCTTTTTACCATTATGATAAATTCGTATTAACATAGATAATTTTTGCTAAACTACTTTTAACTTTTTAATTGTGCATTTAATTATTTATTAGTCATTGCGTTGCATGTGAAAGTTTACATTTGTGAATTAAATAGAAAAATATTTTTTTTATGACAATATATTTGTATTACAATATTTTAAATAAATTGTGAAAACAATTATTAATTTTATAGATACATAATATGCTTCATAAATAGGTATAAAAAACATGCAACATATATATGAAGAAAATTAATTACTCCTAAGTTCTAAAAGTATAAAATTTTGTAATTATTACGAATATTGTGAAGCAATTGAAAATTTAACCATAATTAATTTGATAACTTCTTACTTTTTATAGCATTAAAAGTTATACATTTTAAGGCAAATAAAAAAATAATATAATGAAAAAATTTGGGCTCAAACATGCCTATGTTGCTTTTCACACCTTTTTGTATTCTCATATCATCAAATAAACTCCTCATTTTAAGCCAAAAATTTGAATCATATCAAATATCGTTTGATATAAAATAACTCTTTTGATATTTACAATTAACACTTGAAAGGATATTTAACTGATAATTTGACGTTTTTCAGCTCAGATTTCATACATTGATTAAACAGTGTTTTATATGCACATTCATTATAGTTAATATTGCATGAAGAATTCTCCCATTTAACTGTGAGTTCACCCCACATTTCCTAATCTTTCAGATTAGTATAGTTATGATGTTATGGCACTCTGGTGTGGATGCCAGCATGATCCTTGGAGGATTTTGACTATAAAGGTTTATCAAAAACCTAATTTTTTTTATTGGCTATTCTGTTTATCATGTAGGAAAGCTGAGACCATTCTGAAATGATTTAAGAATTGATTTGTTAATTTTAAATGTCTTGAATATTTGAATTTATACGGTTATACTGTATTTCATATTTTGATTTATTTTAAAGAATGGAAACTTTTTAGGGTACTCAAATTATTGTTATTATTTCAATTAGTTTTAAGATGATTTTTCAAAACTCTGAACTTTTATTTTAAAAATAAATTAAACCTACCCCTACATTCTTTTTCAGGTACCCTTTTTTTAAACTGTGATACAAAATTTGCAAATTAGTTCATTTTCTTACTTGCTAGTTGCTACATTTCAACTTGATGCCCACATGTAGTTGCTTCTTTTTCCTCCCTAAGAAGCAATTTCTGCTATTTACAGATTTAAAATATGGTTTTAGATGCTTCCTTGTAGACTGCCTATGTACCTCTCATTTTTCCCCCTATTTCCATGAAAAGTTGTACCTTTTAAAAACGTAAAAACGAAAAAACGTTCGCAGGTCATCCAAACCAAAATGATTCATCAAACATAATATAGTCAAACTTGAAAGACTTTTCTTACCTATAATGACCCAAAATCCCAACGACAGCCATGGTCATTCCAGCAAAGTAAGTGTATGTGTCCCCAACAAAAACTGACGAAGGATACCTAAATAACAAGTATGAAAATGTCAAGAACAGGGTTTTATAGAGTCATAATATTGTAAGTAAAGACAGCAACAATACCAGTTGAAAGAGAGTAAAGCCAAGGATGTAGCCAACAAGGGTTGAACAAGGTAAATTGAGAATGCATGTGCCTGCTTATATTCAGGATCTGTAGATGCTCCAATTTGCATGATATTATGCATTATAATCTGCAAATCATATTGTCACTAGATAATAGGATTATATATAAATTGTCCCGTAATTCTTAGTACTCACCGCAGATGAGATGACAACCGTCTGCCCAACTTCAAGTCCGTTTATACCAGCATGTATGTTTATGGAGTTGGTACAGAAAACCGCTAGAAGCCCCATGTATAGTTTATATATCCATCCTTCAAATCAAAGTTATAACTTGTAAGTAATGATTAGAATATAAGAGGAGTTAAATGTCCAGTTAGCAACCAACAGTTCAATTAAAGAAATGTTTATATTGCATATATTAAATTCTCAATTAGTATTTTAATTATTGACAGCAAGTTCCAAGATTATGAATTTTCTCATGTCACGTGTAACTGACGTTCTACTTGAGAATTGTAATGCTAAAATTAATTATACAATCATGCAGAAATAACTTCTCAGCCTGTAATGACAATTTGTTTAACAGGCAGTCTTATTTATGACAGTGGGGAACATTTTTGAACCCGATTTAAGCTGTCATACCATGCATTCCAGATGAATCATGTTCAGCAGAATCGTTAATATATGCATATTTTTTGTTGACGATGATTATAATTTTTTTAAGCAGATTTTAGGCCAAGCTATAAGGTTCTGTCATCACTAAAATATTTAGCTATATTGATTTGTTTTAAAATAAAGAGTAACACATTTAAGGATACAAAAATATAGTAAATATTATGGCATTTATTAATCCACATTCACTTCTCTCCCCCTCCCTCCCTCTCACTCCTAACTCATAGGTATTCTTTCTTTCCTCCATCTCTCACAGTTCCAATACAAGAACCTCAACCAACATACCTAACAAAAAATGATTCATTTTTTTCTCTTCTTCTTCAGGTATTTAATTTTTTCTTTAGATATTGAACCTATAACCAGGTAGATATTTGGATCAGTTCCACATATTGTATCAGCCACAGACTTCTTCTAAAACATAATTTTAGACGTTGTGATCTGAACTTTCACCAAAACTTTATTCATTAATGACCAAATGTTTGCATATTCACTTAGTTATGGAAAATACCATATCAGAATATTTTCATCTACTTAAGAAACTCACATTTGAGACCAGGTTGACACCATCAGTAACAGGGAGGAAGAGATGTAGAGGGAAAGAAATTTTACAATTAAAGGATTTTCTGTTTTAAATTTTTAATAAATTATATTCTTATTACTCCATGTCAAGATCATACCTAGATTCAATATCTCAAGCCCAACATATTGAACAAGTGGCTTTGGTATAATGATACTTGTATGCCCAGCATATGCCATCAAGAGAGGAAGGGCAGCAAAAGATGGAAGTAGTAGTTTCCTGTTTTGACAATCACAAGAAAGAGCACATGAAAGATATCCAGTAATACTTAAACGGCCACACCTAGAGGGAAAATATGCATATAAAGAAACTTGGATATCTGAAAAGATGTAGAAAAATCCAGAATAAGCGACTGATGCTCACACTCTCCAAGGCACATCAAGAACGTCATCTACAAACCCAAGCAATATCATAAAACATATGGATGCTAGTGCCGCATTGTACTCAACAAGCCACTGCATGATGATTACACATTTCAGTCTTCCACCATTAGAACATAGTCATACAGTGACAGATAGAAACAACAAATTGCAATACAAAAAACATGAAGTTTTGATCAATAAATCATCCAAAGTAAGGTAAGAGGTAATTTCTTTTGACAATTCAAAGAAGCAAAGTAGAATTTCTCCTGAAAACATCAAAATTAATAGTAATAGTAATCCACATAAATGCAATGCCTCTCTCCCTAATAGAAATAATAATACAATCATAATGCTTTGTTGAGATTACTATGATCATTTAAGCATTCACTCATCTAAAGGTGAGATGTTTCTAATGCAAACAGAAGTCATAGGGGAGATAATTGAAGAACAAAGTTCTCAATAATCTATAATTATAATCAAAATCAATAGAAATCTACAATTTTAATGTAAATAAGCTTATTTATATGTAAAATAAAAGGTGAATGGTGTTAGAGGTCCCATAGCTTTAATGTAACTACCGCTTAAGTAAGAAGTTGACCAATGACCAGAATTTAGGAATTATGACCAGAATTTGTAGGGCAAAATTGGAATTTCACTCCATAAAAAAATTGATTTAAAAAAAATTCCCAAAAACCATAACCACCCATAGCCACTAGTCCTACTACTACCTCAACCTTCACTGTTTTCCTTCTTCACATTTCCAAACATACCAGGACTCGTTAGGACCTTCAGTTCACGAAACCCAGAACCCACTTATTAGAATTCATTACCTTAGTAATATCATAATTTAATTTTTGGTACTTTTTTTTACCCTTATTGTTCAGGTGGTATAGTAGTACTCTCATTTAAAAATAGGTACAAATTTGGTGCAATATTCACATTAAATTGAAGATTTACCATATCGGTACTAATTTGATGCAATTTTCACATTAAATCGGAAAAAATGTACTAAATTGATACCTATTTTTAATTGGAAGTACCACTAAGGCACCACATGAACAAAAAGAGTAAAAAGAAGTACCAAAATTTGAATTGTAGTACTACTAAGGTAACAAACCCTACATCTTACGTTGACAAAAAATGAGTCAATTGAGAAAAAGAAAAAGGACAAGGCTAAGACTATCAAATTTTCAACTTTCCAACCAATTTTTGCCCTAATTCATTCATAACTTTGTTAGCGGGTGATGCTAAAAGTTTGCATCCTTCTTTGACATTTGGGTTTTAAATATAAAAAAAATCTAGGTCCTTTTCAGATAAACCTTCTTTGTATGCATCTTCATCTTCATTGAAGTGTAAGTGTCATTCTATGGATTATGGCGCCCTTAGATGTAGCCTTCTTCAAGTCGTTGTCATTGTTCCAATAAAAGGTTAGTTTTCTTTTAAAGTTTCAATTTTTTCCATATTTGAAAAATGGAGTTTGACTTTAATTTAAGATAAAAATATTGTTAGGATCCCTTATTTATTATAAAAATACCATTTAAATCCTATACTTATTTGTCATGACATTTTAGTTCTATTATTATTAAAAAGTGATCACATAAGGACAAAGTTCATTTTTTTATTTTTTGAATTGTATTATATAAAAATTATTTTAACTTAAATAAACTATAACTATAACTAAAATAATTAAAGAAAAACAAAAAATAAAAAATAAAAAAAGTCATTTTTTTTTATGTAGTCACTTTTAAATAATAATAGGAGTAAACTGTTACAAAAAAATAAAGTACAAGACTTAAGTGTTATTTTTAGAATAAATATAGAACTTATGTAATCACCTTTCCTATTTTTAATAAGATGGATTTCTTTTTAATTTCTTTTAGGACTTAGCAGACGGCGGATGGTGAATGAAGGTGGTGGCGGTTGTGGACTGTGGGTGGTTATGGTGGTTTGCGTTTCTGCGATTTGATTATTTTTTAAATCCTTTTTTTTTTATGAAATTCCAATTTTGCTCTAAAAAATTATGGTTAAAGTTCATAAATTCAGGTCAATGATCAAATTAGGACTCAAGTACTACTTAAATTAAAATTAAGAGAGTAAAGCGCTACACTTGAAAGCTATAGGACTAAAATGCTCTGTCCCTAAGATAAAAGACTATAAGATGTATCTTAATCTAATAACAATTTCGATAAGAATAAAACTATAAAATATAAAATCCTGATTATTTTAAAATTATAATATTTCTCTAATTTTATCCTATATTAGACTCCTTAATCGAGAAAAAATTTGTCCTCAAGTTTGACTTGAGCTTAAGCTTGACGAAATTGTGATGATTACATGCATTTAATTTATGATCTAAGAGAACCTACAAAATGATGATGCTAGTATTTCTCATGAGATCTTTTTTAGTATCATATACTTTTCCTGATAAAGTATAAATTTTCCCTCAGAATGGCTCCTTCCCTCGCTTTCTTAATCATGTGAATCTTTGTGGGTTTGGGATGGCTGTGGCTGTGACTGTGACTGAAAAAAAATGATTTTTTATCATAATTTTGTTAAATGTTGATGTTTGGAAAAACTGTACAAAATAATTTCTTTTCTTCTCAATATTTATGACAGTTTCAAAACAGCTTTGAAAATTTACATGTTTGCAGCGTTCAAAAGCTGCTTCCCTAATAATTTGGCATGCCTTAACTAATGTATTATCAATTTTACCCATACTAAAATAAGTGCAACAAATAACTACTGCACATATTTTTAGTCATAAAAAATTACTACAATAACTTAAAAGTTTGTTTACCAAACACTAAAGTAACCTATAGCCCTTTTAAAATTATATTTTACCAAACATTCAAATAATTATTATAGCTTATTTTTTCAACAACACATCTGCATCTACAAGACAGCACATTGTTTGGACAGTCACAATAATACCAAACCAGACTCAAGTACATTGAGCAAGTCATGACATATAACTTAAAGAAATTACTCAATAATGCTAAACCAAAACTCAAGCTAACCAAAACTTGGGCTAATCATACATTATCTTTTGAATATATAATCCTGGTACTATGAATTCATTTTCACTTTTAGCCTGGAAATCAGGTAAAATACAAATTGTGATTGGCTTGAAACATCATGTTAGCTTGTTACAAACCTAATGAATAATTTTGCATAATGCTATCTAATGTAGGAATTCCATAGTGGATAAAACTTAAAACAAAGTAGCAGTAAAAAATAGCACTTACATTGGAGTCTGCAGTAAAGTTAAAATATTGAAATAGAATTGCCAAGACCAAGAAGACAATTCCAACAACGATACCCAATGACTCGGGCCTGAAAACCAAATAATGTTAGCAAAATATGTATGCATGTATGCATGTGCGCATCTATATCTATCTATCTATCTATTTGATTTCCATATGTCTAGAACAACTATACCAGTAAAATTTACTTTTTTATGGCTTACTAATGCAGAAAATATAAAGCATAATCGATTGTTTAAGAACAAAACAACACATATGAAAACATCAACAGCTATTATTACTAAAATGCACACACAAAAAACAAAGGAAAAAATAACCCATTGCATATTTTTCCCTTCCCATTGTTTGCTTTGTCGAGCAATTGAAAGCAACATATATGAAATCATCAACAGCTGCTGATTGCTGAAAATGGCAACAAAAAATAAAAAATAAAAAATATCCCAGGCATCTTTTTTCTTCCCGTTGTGTGCTTGTCGAACATTTACAACTGCCAACTGTTCCATTTAGCTCAAAAGGAGGATAAAATTTTAAGAAAATAAGTTGGAAAATAAATCAAAAAACTATCTTCATTCATCATATATGAGGAGAGAGCCTATTTCAAAGATTGTAGGCATGGAAATTTGTGGAACAAAACCAGAAAGCTCGCAATTTTCTTGAATTATAATACAGAGCTAGGTGGCAGCATAACAAATTTATATATTTCAGTTTACATAATAAAGAAATATAGATGTACACTCAAACGTCAATTCATGGTGGACTCAATTCAAGTGCAGCGAACTCAAGCATTCCAACATCAAAAAATTTGAGGGAAAAAAAATGTGCATCGTCAAATTGTAGCATAATTAATAGTGACAAACAAAAACATTCTGAAGAGTTCAAAACTTTATGCATCAGCAAAATTTAGGTCGAAAATTGGGACCAAGCAAATATTCTACCCTAATATTAGATGGAAAATTTTCTTCTAGAAAGAACAACAAGATAGTAATTATTTAAAAATAGCGAATAGATAATTTATACAGGGCACATAGTTAAATCAATTGTCCAATATAAATATTTTTATGAAAAAGTTACAACTTTGATGAATCATCAAGTCAATAATTCAATGATTGAAAAACCATCAAGTCAATATTTCAAATCTATATGCATGAGACGTGTAAACCAAGACTAGATACTGGACATGTGCAGTCTATAATTTATAGAAAGACCCATTTTACTATTTTAGTAAAGTCAAAGCATAAATATGATAAGTTCATCTAGGTAATAATTCAATGATTGAAAAACATCAAGTCAATATTTGAAATCTATGTGCATGAGACATGTGTAAACCAAAACTAGATACAGGACATGTGCAGTCTATAATTTATCAAAAGACCCATTTTACTATTTTAGTAAAGTCAAAGCATAAATATGATAAGATCATCTAGGTAATGATGAGTTCTTAAATAGCATATCTAGCATGCAAGCTTTTCATGAATCCATTTATTTAATTAAAGCAAAGACAAAGAGTTAACTTAAAAACTCACACTTTGACAGTGCCAAATGGAGTTCCCTTCTTATTGATATCATAGCCAAAGATGCCACGCCTCATAACATATCTTGATGCCACAGGAATCATTTTGACAGTTATGAAGAAACCAGAGAAGCTTAATCCCGCATTTATCAAAATTGATCTTTGAAGTTCCTTTTCAATCTTGTAGTGATGAAGGAGCATATAAAAGTATGGTACTAGGAGGAACAGTGAGAGGTTGAAAATCACACCAATTTTGGGTGGTGCAATTGAAGGATCATCCGAAGAGGGTTGTTGGGACTTGGAGTGCGTTGTTTCATTTGGATGAGGATCTATTGATGAGATAGAAGAAACTTTCCTTCGAGCAGTCATGGCAGTCTCTCCCTTATTCTAATACAAAACATTATATGAGCTTTATATCAATTAATATATTCATCCTTTGCACGAGATGTTAGCTTGTTGCAAGAAAAAGATTCAAAATATAGAGTACTTATATATAAAATAACAACGATTCAACCAAAGAAATAATTTTTGTTACATGCATTGCAATTGCAATCAATATTTCGATTACCATCAGGAAATGAAGACTTGGATATTTTCTTATGCACGATTCAACCAAAGAAATATTTTTTGTTACATGCATTGCAATTGCAATCAATATTTCGATTACCATCAGGAAATGAAGACTTGGATATTTTCTTATGCTCCTTATGCTTTCTTATGTTCAATTTAAGACTATTTCAAGCTAACTTAATTTCAAAAATTAAAATTGGATATAATTGTATATGTACATGCCATAGGAAACTTCATAGACTCACCTAAGAATGCTAATGCTGGAAACTAGATGACGTAGGAGTCAATCTTTGAGCTCAAATGCTTCATAGGAAAACAAAAGCAATTATTTGATTGTTCCAAATGATTACACAAACAATCCTCATTTGAGAATTGTTACACTCTATAACAATATCGGCCAAAAATAACAAACTTGTTCATGGACCACTTCCTCAGCAAATCTTGTAGCTATTTGCCAAAAAACTAGCACGTGGGTGAGTGGATGTCGTTTTACATAACAGTATTTCCATACTCACATATATGACACATGCAAGCTAATTAACTAGTTCTCAAACGACATTAACGAGAACAACGACAACAAAGAAATAACAGTAAAAGATGAAATGACAACAAAAGAAATAATGAAGAAGAGTAATGGCACGACACTTAGGATTCATGCCCTATACCAAAGCCTCCCTCTTTAATAGAATTTGTCTCTTAATTCAACAGTTAAGCAACAACATCCTCTGGTGGGTGGTACACATGAATATATGAGATATTGAATGTATTCAAGATGTTATAATGAGCAGGAAGGTCAACAATGTAAGCATTAGCGTTAATTTTCTTGGTAATGCAAAAGGGCTAAAATTCTTGGGTTGAAGCTTAGGTCAAGAACCAGGGTCTCTGCTTGCTAAGTTGAACCACCAACAACTCTCCTTCGAACTCTTGTAGCCTGCGATGTTTATCAACATTATGCTTGTATTTTGGATTCATTGTGTCTATGTGCTCTTTAATATGTTGAAACTGTTGATAATCCTGAGTCCATGAATTGACGACCTTGCTTTTAGGATTTGGTATAGCAATTAAGTCCATTGCAAAATTAAGAACTTGGTATACACAATAGAAAGGGGTCATGATGAGCGAAAACCGGCATCGCCGATTCTCGCAAATACTTTGGTTTTAATATTTGTAAAACTCTCGCAAGTGCACGAATCATTTCGTAGAAAATGATAAGTATACTCCCAAGGTCGATCTACATGAATGCATGGTTCTTAATTTATTATTCAAACTTTTAAAAACGAAATTAAATCCTAAACATCCGTCACGATAGTTTTGTTTTTGTTTTCCTAATCTAATAACATAAAAATAAACATATATACATGCATTAATTAAATATAATCTAAAAATAAACATAGATACAAATTCAATAAATATTTACCTAAAAATAAATATAAATACGTATTCAATAAATATTCATGCAAATTTTATCATTTAGATTATAAAGATGATATAATAACTAAGTTAATTACGCCGCTTCATATTATCTAAAAGCTATTAAAGATATAAATTGATATTTTATCGATTCTCTTTTTGTATGAATACCACCTTTATGGGTTAGATACTTTGTTAACTAAACAAATCAATTAACACCTACAAAGGGTTGATAACTAATTTGGTTAATTAAATTAATTCTTTTTCTTAAGAGATTGAAAATGAACCATTTAAATGCCACCTTTTTATGTTAGATAGCTTAAACTTTATTCACACATTCAAATTAAACTTAAGAATTTAGTTATCCGAGTACTAACTTTCAAGTTTTAAAACCACTATTGAAAACATGTTGTCAATACATTTTCACATAATAATTTTATAAAAACTTTTGAAATGTAGCTTCACTCTAACTACCTAAGCATTGTACCAACAAATAAAAGACACTACTCTAAATTGTAATTTGATAACTAAACCTTAAAGTCTAATCTTTGATTTAAGTTTGTAATGAAAAAATAATATATTTCTCTCTAACATCCTTAATATAAAATCTTGAATAAAAATAAAATCAATTCATTTTAGAAATTTTCACCTATTTAATATTTCGCAAAGCATAACAACGTTATTATTATATCAAGATTATAAATAAATAGTACGCTTAAATTTAATCACGCATAAATTAAATATAACATACGTAAGAATAAAGCATAAAAAATAACTCAGAAGAAAATAAAATCCTTACAAGATTGACGCTATTCCCGCTGCTGAAAAACCTCCAAGCGGAATTTGCACTTCCATTTATTGAATCAAAAATCTAAATTATTACAAAACATTACAAGTTCCTCTCAAAAGTTATAAGAACTCTAAACCTAAGACAATTGAACTAAAAACTAAGAGAAAAACTAAGAAAAGCTTAGAAACTAAGAAAGAAACTAAAGAAAACTCAAAAACTAAGAAACGAGAGAAAGAAAGAAGAGAAGTGAGGTTTTGAGGTGTTTTTCGAAGTGAATGGAAGAGGTATTTATAGTGAGGATGGAGAGAAAAATGAGTAAAAAAAATGTTAAAAAAAATATAAAAAATAAAAAACGTGTGACATGCGTTATAGAATCATCAATGACGTCAAGATGACGCTGGGTCATTGCAGACGTGAAAACGGGTCAAAAACGCGTTGGCGCGCGCCGGTTCGCTACCGCGCAGCCTCGACAAGGTGAACAGCGCGCGCCGCGGGCCGCGCGGAAGGAAGAATGAACGCCGCTGCGGCCGCGCGCGAAGGAAGAATGAACGCCGCTGCCCCGGGCGCTCAAGGGCGTCCGCGGCGCCAGTAACAAGCCGCGCTACATTTTCCGTCCTTTTTGACATTTTTGACCTTTTTCGACCCATTTTGTCATTCAATTTTTCCATGTTTCGCTGACCTTTTTCCACTTATTTATTAATTTATTTGTGATGTATTGCTTCAAGTATTCTTCGAGTCTTTAAATTGCTTTAAGCCAAAATAATTCTAAAACAATAAAAATACCCGTGATTCCGAAAAAGACAAATTTATATAAATATATGATAAAACATATAAATATATATATTTTTAATCAATTAATGTGCATAAAATCATGGTTATTTTAGTGCTTTTTGAGCACTCATCAGGTCACTTCCCTGTAGTCTTGCTAGGTATACTATTGAGTGCAAATTCCACTTGAGGCAGCAACAAATCCCATTGTTTAGGTTTTTCTTGAACCAAATAACGTAGCATACTCCCAACTAACCTATTAATCACTTCTGTTTAACCATTTGATTATGGACGATAGGCACTAGTAAAGTTGAGTGTTGTGTCTAGTCTTTTCCATAACTCTTTCTAAAAATGACTAATGAATTTCACAACCCTCTATAAGGTTATAGTTTTTGGGACTCCATGTAACCTCACCACCTCCTTGGAAAAAAATACAAGCTATATGGCTAGCATTATACATCTTTTTGCAAGGTAAAAGGTGAGACATCTTTGAAAATCAGTCAACAACCACCAGATTGTGCTTGGCACAGATAATGGCATATAAAGTTGAGTGTTGTGTAACCCTTCTTTAGAACTTTGACAAACATGACATTTTTTCATATTATTGGCATCCTCATTTCTCAAGTGTGGCCAATAATATCTCTCTTCCATCAAAGATATGGTTTTATCTCTACTAGAGTGAGCCATTAGGCCACCACTATGCAAGTCATGAAACAGTTGACCCATCAATGATGTTTTTGGAATGCATAGTCTGTTTCCTTTGAATAGGCATCCTTCTTGCACATGAAACTCTCCAGTGTCTTCTTGTTTACCACATTTTTTCCCACATGATAGCAAAGTCTTCATCAGAAAGGTAGAGGTTAGGTGGACTCTCAAAACTAGTAATCACATTATTCAGTGTCAATAATAGCTCATGACTCTTCCTTAAAGCATTAACGAGTTGACCTGCTTTATGCTTGAACACATAAGTGAACTTTTTTAGATAGATAACCCATCTAGCATGCATTCTTAGGATGATATTTTGGGAGTTCAACCACTTCAATGCTTGATGGTCACTATGAAGGACAAATTCTTTATGAATTAAATAGTATTCCTAATGTTGTAGTGCTCCAAGAATAGCAAAGAATTCTTGATCATAGGTTGATCATTTTTGCCTTGCTTCACTTAACTTCTCATTGAAAAACTTCATTGGTTGCCCATTTTGTGATAAAACTACTCATATGCCCACCATGAAAGCATCTGTTTCCACTTCAAATACTTTTTCAAAACCTGGAAACCTAAAGCAAGTGTTGTACATAGTTTTTCTTTGATTGTAGAGAAGCTAACTTCTTGTTCCCTACCCCAAGAAAATTGTCCCTTCTTTAGACTGTTAATAATAGGAGCAATAATGGAACTATATCCCTTCACAAACCTTCTGTAGAAGGTTGGCAATCCATGAAAACTTCTTATGTAAGAAATGTTCTATGGGATTGACCAATTTTTGATGGCTTCCACCTTGCTTTCATCTATTGACACTCCATCAACTCTATTTTGAACCCAAGGAAAAGGAATTGATTAGTAAGAAACTCACTTTTTTAAATTGAGATACAATTTGTTGTCTCTGAGAGATTGTAAAACAACTATGAGGTGTTCCAAATGTTTCTCTTGGTCTTTACCAAACACAAAAATATCCTCAAAGTACACTACTACACACTTCCTATTAAATGACTTGAGAACTTGATTCATAAGTCTTATGAATGTGTTTATGGCATTACAAAGCCCATATGGTATAACAAGCTATTCATAAAATCCATCCTTGGTCTTGGATGCAGTTTTCCATTCATCTCCTTGCCTTATCCTGATTAGATGATACCTACTTCTTAGGTCCAATCTAGAGAACTTAAGCTCTTTATAGCTTATCTAGCATATCCTATAACCTTGGTATATGAAACTTGTACTTTATTGTGATCTTGTTGATAGCTCGATTATCAACACACATCCTCATTGTCCCATCCTTCTTGGGAACTAAAAAGACAGGGACTGCACAAGGGCTTTTGCTTTCTTGGATGAGGCTCTTTTGAAGCAGGTCGTCCACTGTTTCTTGAAGAATCTTGTGCTCATTAAAACTCATCCAATAGTGGGGTAAATTGGGTAGACTAGATCCTGGAACAGAGCCAATGTAGCGTTACACATCCCTCAAGGGAGGTAACTTACTAGGTCGATCATTAGGGGAAAGGTCTGTATACTCAATGAGCAAAGGTAGTACTGTTCTGGAATATTGGATTGTTCTTCATGCTGTTCTTTGGTAAAAAAGAGCAAGGATGAATTTACTACTCTGGATCTTCTTTTCAAACTCATTAGAGTTAGTATTAAGTAGTATTTTCTGTTTCTCTGCCTTGTTTTCTTTGCACTGACCTGTTTTAGTAGTTCACAAAAGTGTAGACATTTTGTTTGCCTTTGTGTAATGCTTCCACGTCATATTGTCAAGGCCTTCCTAACAAAACTTGAAAAGCATCCATTTCAATTACATCACATTGAACTTCATCTTGAAAGAATTTCCCCATAAAATGCTTGCTGATGGGTATGAACAAGAGGGTCCAATGATTAATTACTGACGTGTCGACAGACCCTTGCAGTTCACTCCAACAAAATTACCAAACAACTCACTGAAGTTCAACAGTGTTTGGAGCCTTGAGGCAAGGAAACTCTACTTACCCCATCGCCAACCCTATAGAAGTACATTGGTAGCTTCATTAAACATTGCTCTTTCAACAAGTTTTAAACTACCCAAAACTTAATTTCTGATAGGTATTAACAAGAGGAAATTCCAAAGAGGCATCATTGGCAAGATAGATCTAAATTGTAAGCAAACTACTCTCTACTAGCCAATCATTCAATGTCATTTCATGAAACACATTGTGCGCAAGCTCACTGATGCTATTTTTTTTTTAATCTTTTATATATGAAATGCTCGCTGCTGTTGTGACTCTCCAAATTTTCCAAAGATTGTCAAAACAAAATATAATACTATAACAAATAATATTCCTATTAAAGAGACCAAATGACCAGAATTTCTAAGAAAATAAATAATGTGATTCTCGAATAATCTAAAGACGGAAGAGAAAATCGAAGAGGAAAAGAACATAACCACTAACCTTAAATTTTGACCCGAACAAGAGAAAATCTCACGAATGCCAGCACTTTAGTATTGTGAGAGCTTAGACAGGACACAAGACCAGATTTACCTAGAAATTACGCGTCTCAGTGACTAGACCTCTTGCTCAAAATAAATCAGAGAGTTTGGTTTTTTTTTTCATTCCTATATTTCTTTTTAACGCTGGTTCTAGATAAAATTAGGAAAATAGTTTTCGGAATCTATTATCTTTAATCCTCAAATGACATAAAAAAACTTTGAATACGATAAAAATAATATACATTTTAGCTCTTAATTTTTTTGAAAGATACATTATACACTCCTTATATTTTAAAGTGTACATACTTCCCATTTAAGTTAATTACTTCAACTTGTAATTTAGACATATAAAAAGTAACTTGAGAGCATATAGATGGGAGGTTACTTTATTATTATTAATGAAAATAAGAATTATTAGTTTTTAGAGTATAAATAATTATTTTCATGTTGAAAAATTTATAATTATTTATGATATTATATTACTCTTAGACGTATAAATAATAATTAACTTTAAATAAATTTATGTATACTTTAAAAATAAATAAGAGATTTATAGTACACTTTTTAAAAAATTAAAGACTAAAATACACAATTTTAAAACAAAAGTGACTCAAAAAATTCATAACTCAAATAAAATATGTATTCTTCTTTATTTTGGAACAATACAAAATGGTTCTATTTGTTTTGTAACATTAAAAAAAAAGATGTTGATAGTTAAGCATGTAATGAGTTAGAGTCGTGGGTTCTCATTTCTCACTTAGCAATGAAGCATTTGCTTATATGTGATCAATATAGGTCAATTGTCTTAAGAAAATTTGTATTCAATCTAATAACAAAGACTATTGCTAGGCGCTTAGGAGATATATATTCTTTCATTTTGTTCTAAAATCATTTTGAATTTATTCCGAGTTAAAATAGTAGTAATTACATAATAGGTGTTTTTGAGTGCTTTAATATCATGCAACTCCCTAGTAGTAAGGGTAATGTCAAAATTGATATTCGTAAGGCTTTTAATATTATGTGTTGGGGTTTTATTTTAAAAGTGATACAATACTTTGACTTTAATGACATCATTCTAGGTTTGATCCAAGACTTTTTTGGTTCCATAAGAATCTCATTCTTGGCTATGATCGCTCAAATATTATTTCTCTTGCTCTAGAGGCATTCAACATGGGGATTTTTTGTCTTCGTTATTGTTTTTATTATCTAAGATTCTCTTAGTAGGTAACTTGGGTCGTTGGTTGATTTTGGGTGCTTCCTTCCAATTTATTCATCGAGAGGTAATCTTGCTTTGACCCACTTTTTATATATATATGATCTTCTCATCTTCAATCAAGATTACTTGTCAAATCTCTAGGATTTATTCGAGGCTATTTTATGAATAGTATTTTGACCAATAAATTACTATATTTTTAAGTATTTATTTTATTATTATCTTTTTATATGGTATTTTGTGTTTGTAGGTTAGTGTACTTTTAGAAGAGTTTTGGGCAAATACGAGTAAAAAGAGTGAAAAATGGTGCAATTAATGGTAACTCATACAAGTCGGAATGAACCAGAATGTCAATAACAAGAAATTATATGCATGTTGTGGCCTAAACATATTTCATCTCATAGAGAGGTGCTATTGGGTTCCAACGGGTGATTCTAGGATTTCTATGCGAGCCATGGCTTAACAATATCCATGCCACAACACAAGCATCTAGGATCTAACTTGTGTTTGTTGAATTTCAACAAGTGATGCGGTCCAACTTATTTTATACCGTAGTATGAGCCTTTCGAGTTGCAACTAGAGAATCAATATTCAATGCCCGTCGCGACAAAATTTAAAGCATGTTGCGGCTCGATGGTCAAAATTATTAGAAACCTTAATACGTATGCTAAACATATTTAACCCCTAAATTAAACTTATAAATACACCATAAACCTTTCATAAATAATATCAAGCCATAGATCTAGCCACTATCTCCAATAGTCATTCCCACCATCCATAATATATAGATACAAAGAGAAAATCTTCTAATTGTGAAGAAGATTCATGGATTTAAAGAAGGCTAACAATTAATTCAAAGACTTGGAATCACATATTAAGAAGTAATAATTTTATTGTTATATATTCCTTTTCTATTTTTAATATGATGTCTTTTGTAGTTAAATTAACTTTTGTTAATTTAACTATGATTAGCTAAAGTTTATAATATAAGATTTTAGTATTACTTCCAATGATTAGAAGAACAACTTTATGGTTTAAACAAATAAAAGTTTTTGGATTTATTTATTGTTATGTTCTTTATATCTTTAATTATAAATCCACGATGAATTAAGTCTTGATTTATAATTAAAGAATATATTTACCATAAGTTTACTAATTAATTAATTTCAAGCCTGTTCTAGTAAGTTATTAATTGATTGAGGATTACGATTTATATATTTTCCTTAGGTTTATCAATTAATTAATTTCAAGTATGATTCAAGAAGTTATTGATTAATTGAGAATTGTGGGCTCGCCATTGTCACTCGGTTTTCTTATTTAAAAATATTCCATAATTCTAACTTTTTATGTAAATCATTTAATTAATTCTTTCTATGAAACCACATGCAAACTAATTTTCCATATTCATTCATTATCTTTATTTCAACTATAATTAGTGCACTTGTGAGCAATTAAAATTTATGCATAACTTTTTAATCGTATCTAAATCTTTCGGGTTAGATGGTCAATTTGGATAAATCTTTTGTACCTTTTAGTAAAATGATACATCGAGACAATGTATCGTCACTTTGAAAAATGGTTGGGATGCATCCTTGGGGCTCATCTATGTCCTACTTAAGTGTCAATCTTTTTCAAAAGGGCCTCGAGAAAGTGTTGGTCTTAAGGATTGATTGATAAAATTATTGTAAGAAGTAAAGTATGGAAAAAGGGCTTACACTCTCTTTGGCACGGTGTAGATGCTTGATTTCATCGGTCATTCAAAGTATATTCCTTCACTTTATTCATATATATAAATGGCCAAAATCATTCTTGGATGGTCTAACATTTGTAGTTTCTTTTGGTTGGGAAAGACAGTTAAACTTAAGTTGATACAACTTGCTTAGAGGGATTATTGTAGCCCACTAGAGGAAGAAGGCCTCGAATTGTAAGACCTCAATATTTTAAATGAGTATATGTTAAGAAAATTCACATGGCATGTTATCGTAGGAAACTCTAGCACACTACTTTATTTATGCAGATGCCACTTGGATAGGGAGGAAGCTCATCGATGTTATTATGTTTGCTCTTTTATTTGGTCGAGTTTACGATCTCATTACTTTACCCTTTTGAAGGAACCTAGATGGCTAGTCAGTAAAAACTCTATAGTACAATTTTGGATTGACAATTGACTGAGTATTTCTCTAATTAAAAGAAGGAATATCCCTTAATGGATCTGACAATCCATTCGTTAATGGGGGATTCCTTACAAGTAGATGGATGACACCTATCATAATCTTTGAAAGTTTCTCATGTACAAAAACTTGGTAGTCAAATTTTGTATTTTATAAAAAGCTCACAAGTACACAAATCATTTACAATAAGAGATAAGTATACTCCAATGGTTTAAAGAGGAAGTATATAGTTTTAAATAATTTAACAAATTTAAAATAAAAAAAATAAACCTAAATATTATGTCACAATATTTAGACTTTAAAAATATTAATTTAATGATAAAACTAATAAAAAGGTAAAAGATATATTAGGCTCGAACAAATTACAGACACGTATATGTATTAAACAATCAATGGAGAATTAATGAACAATTCAACTAGTTGACTTCACTGGGTAGAATTACTAAGTTAATGAAATATAAATCCAAATTATTAATTCTTCCTTTTTTGTATAAATAACTCATTCGATTAAGTTATCAGTTAATTTAATTAAATTATGTAAAATGTCTAAGGAATTAACAAACCATTTAACTCGATTCTTTCGGTTGGATTACCAATGTAAACTCATATTCAAGTTGTCTAAATTAGATCTTAAAAATCTAATATTCATATTTTAAATCTATTACTAAAAATCTATTATTAATATATTCCTAAATAATAAACTTTGTAAAAATCTTGAAATAGAAAATAATTTAATTTTAATAATGATTAAAAATATTTGCTTAACTAATCTACACAATTATAGCAACATAATTAAATTTCCATTATTATAATCAACCAGATATGCTCAAAATAATAAATGGCGAGTAAATTATTTTAAAAAAATTCAAGAAATACAATAATGTTTGCTAGATTATACTATAATACTCAAAAGTAGATAGACGAATATGCCTTGATTCATAATTGTGATCTTGATATTAAAAGTATTCCCAATATTGCAACAACCTTTTTGAATAATTTGATTTGAAAAATCTTTCTTTTTTATGTCTCTTATTTGGTATTACCTAATTAAAACTGTGTATAAAATAAACCTAAAACTAAAAAAATAAAATAGCTTATGGGTGTTGATTCTAAAACTAATTATTTTCTTTATGTCTAAACTTAATAACATAATGTTTTATTTATAGAAGGTTAAAAATTGAGAGCTTTGGGTGATAAATTAATCATGCATTATGGCCTACTTTTTACGATGTCTCAGTCTAAGTATCGTAATGATTCGCCTTGTGTTACAGCCCAAATTTTCCATGTTATAGCATATAAACAATATCGTGCCTATTCAATTCATGTAGTGAGAAGTGCGCTACGACCTAAGTATTTCGTGCCTATGGCACGTAATACTTCATTTGAATTCTTGTTTTCACCCCTTATAAGCTTGCTAGACATGTAGGGCAGGGCCTATATGAATTGTTCCTTTAAATTTCTAAGGTGTAAATAAGTGTTTCAGGTATGATTCTTTGTGTATTGATTAGTTTATTAATTTGAAGAATACAACAGAAAATACTTGTGATTCTGAACATATAAATTTACACAAATAATAAAAAATCATGCATATTCAAAACTATTTATTATATTTAAGTGCAATAAAACCCCAAAATATTAGTGCTTTTAAAATACTTATCAGACTTATATCCATGTATTGCTACAGAGATTCAATTGAAAATTTCTAGGATCGGTACAAACACCAAAGTTTGGACACGTTTAATTAAGAGATGAGTCACAATGAGCAAAACTTACTATTCACTATATGTGGTCGGGAAAATAAAAATATGGAGCAAGGTCTCATGGGCCTTTTAATACTCCTCTCTTCTCACTATTTACTTTGTCACGTTCTTCAAAATAAACTTCTCATGGATTGCCAATACCCTCCAAATTCTCTTTATATGGATTAGCAAAGGGCAATATATCTTGCCTTTTTTGAGCTTTCATCTTATAGGTGCACTTTGAGACCTTTTATGATCCTTCTTTGGTAGGCAGCTACAAATAGATTCTCTCATCCTTGATTTATGGATAGTCATAATAGCGACTAACTTTGGGTCACAACTTTATAATTTATTAAGCAAGCGTTGTTTCTACATATGGGTGATATAGACATCCATAAACAATCATTGATTTGAGAATAGATAAATGACTCTTAGTTTTGCATTTGCCACATTTTCGCGATTTATTCATGAGGCATGTCTATCACAATGTAGATCC
The DNA here is from genome assembly GCA_033030585.1 of Hippophae rhamnoides. Classification (NCBI taxonomy): domain Eukaryota; kingdom Viridiplantae; phylum Streptophyta; class Magnoliopsida; order Rosales; family Elaeagnaceae; genus Hippophae; species Hippophae rhamnoides. The sequence continues at coordinate 196,055 of CM065436.1, read as the reverse complement.
ATATAAAATATAATGGACGGACTTCAATCATTTTGACATTGGTAGATATAAGGTGTTCAATGACAAGCTCTATGGATTGTAAAGGTTATTTACAGGGTGCCATATTCAAGATGGATATAGGTTAATATAGATAGTATTGCTTTTGGATCCCCAGGCGTGTATAGGTGTGCAAATGTATTTTGAACCTCAAGATCATTTTTTAAGTGTAAAATACCGTAATTTTAGTACAAAACCTTATGGTACCCAAAAAAAATTATAAACAAAGTTTTACAATGTAGGGATGTAACATGAAAGTTTCATGTGAAAAAACAGATTGAATGGAGAAATTTGGGTATAACTTTCACCACCTCGCTACCACATTGCCACATTCCAAGAATTGAAAACATGACTTACGATAACACCAATCCTCACCATGTTAATGGTGAGCTCCCTCTATTGGCTATAAAATGGTGGTTGAATTGCCCACTTTTTCATATATTTTCCTTCCTTCCTTTCTCCCACACTCTAGTACATGTTTTTCCTAAGTTTTTTGGACTTTTTGGCATAATTTGGAGAGCATTTAAAGGATGATTATCCTAGTATTCAAGTCAAGGATTTGAGGTAAAGGTTCTCACTCTAACATTTTAAATACATCTATTGTTTTATTTAACAAAATTTCATGCATCATATGTTATGAAATAAAAGTAAAAAATGGATGCCATTATTTTATGATTAATGTTATAATGTTATAAATGTTGCTTAAAATGAGTTACTCGTCATAAATGTTTTATTATGCATATATTGAAAAAAAATTGTATAAATAAATGCGTATTAAAGGTTTATATGAAATGAGAATTAAAAATGTTATATAGCATCCGAGAGTTTTATGCATACATCATGAGAATGTTTTATATGTAAGGAGTACACTTGTATGTTGTCTTGTAGAGTATGGTACCCATGAGCCACTGGTTGCAGCAAACCATTTTCCATATACTACAAGTATGCACTGTATCACATGTATCTTTGGATATTTATCCGTCTATAGTGTCTATATGTGACCTAATTATTATGGTCAATATATGTGATCATGCCTTATTTTGGTCACACATAGGCCTTAGAGTTGGACCTCCTCATTGTGGTTGGAGTCCACCTACCCGTAGATGAGGGCCCATATGATATGATTTGACAGATACATGTGCCTATTATGATCATATATGGGATCAAAGGTGGACCTATATGCATCTCAGAGTTAGACTACGCCTATGCCCATGTATTTGGATGACAAATACATATATGGTTGCATTTTATGCATGAGCTTTATATCATAAGATATTTATATTTGATGCATGCATTTTGATACCTTTATTCTACTTTCCCTCGGTTTCCCCCTGAAGTGAGAAGGTATAGGTATACTAAGGAGTTTGTTATAAAAATCTAACCATGTTGTATATTTATAATGATTACCAATATTGAAATTTTATTAATAAACAAAATGCATCATGAATGATTATTTATTGAAAACATATAATAGAGTATACTTCTACTAAAATACTTGTAGCTCATCCCATTTTTCTCTTACCTCCATATTAGGATTTAACAAAGTGATGCATGACTTAGAGATAAGGAAAAATAAAATAACTTCAGGTTATAAATCTGTATTTCATTTTGTTACCTTTATTTGGAGTAAATGTTGAGACATGATGTAAAATGACCCCTATGTTTGTATTTTATGATTTGTAAATTAAATAGTTTGATTAAACTATATTTTTAAATAAGGATATATTGAATTAAATTGAAGTTTTGCTAAATAAACCTTTAGAATTTATTTTAATTATACTTTACAAATTTAACCCATTTTTATCTCATGTACCCATTTTTTAGGGCATGACAATTTGGTATTAGGGCATGGTTCTGATGTCTTGGGATTAATATTCATTTATAATCTTTAAAAAAAATTGAACTATTTTTCTGAATCTGTTATAATTTTAATTTTAATTTTATGAAGTAATTTATTTTTTCTAGGGTTGCATTTGATCTAAATTTATGAAGCTTTAATTTTAATTATTTTTGGTTATAGATTTATAAGACGTTCGATTTGTTCGTTCTATTTTGTACTTAATGCTTTTTGATTATTTACGAATTTTATCAAAACGATTTGTGGCATAAAAATAAACTTGAGAAAGGCATTTTTGTGTATATTGCTCGTAAATAGAATGACATGTATGATGAAGGATAGGAATATACCCTAATTGTATGTGTGGCCATTTGAGAACTTAGAACTTAATGAATCTTATTAAATTTAATTCTCATAGAGATATAGTGAATTAATTTAACGGGGTGTGTTTATGCGACTCGGAAGAGATGTATGAATAGAAAAGAAGTTTTCGGTTGACAAATTAAATGTACTAAAAAATATAAATCCAAAGAAAATAATATGATTGTAGTGGATTAATTTGGTGAAGAATTGCAATCCTAGAGTTCTTTTATTTTCTTATTACATTTTTTTCATATAAACGATTATTTTGGATAAAATCAGAGAGAAACAATTTTAGTACTCAACAAACTATAGTAACAAATCTCCGTGGGATCGATCTTTACTTATAAATGTTATTACTTGCGACCGTGTATACTTGCACGAGTTCGTGTGTTGAAAAACACGCAACAAGTTTTTGGCGCCGTTGCCGGGGATTTGTTTTACTATTTTCATTGTTGATATTAATACCAATCAATCTGGTTTTAATTCAAAAAAAAAAAATTTATTGTTGCTTGTTTAATTTATTTTTCAATTTTCTCGTGGGTTGAGATTTTGTTTGACAAAATCTTATCTCGCACAAAGAAAAATAAATATTTTTTTTATTTGTTTTTATTTATTTATTTATTTTTTTTTTTTTGCTTATTGTTTGTTGTTTAGTTTATTTTGAAATTTTCTCGTGCGTTGAGATTTTGTTTGACACACAAATCTTAACACACAAAAAGAAAAAAAAACGAAAAAAAATAGAAAAAAAATTATTTATTATTTATGCTTGCTTAATTTATTTTTCAATTTTCTCGTAAGTTGAGATTTTGTTTGACACACAAATTTTAACTTATCAAAAGAAAAACAAATTGAGAAGTCAAGCTGAAGACTATAAATCAAGCGCTTCTTGGGAGGCAACCCATGTGTTTTATTTTATTTTATTTTTTTTCTTATTTGCGCATTTATTAGTTTTTGTATTTTGTTATGTTGTTATTTTATTTCATTTTTTTCGTAGGTGCAAATATGAAGAAATGAAGCTATTTTGGCTTAACCAAACAAACTAAACCAGGAAGTCTCTTTAAACCCATCTCAAATGTTCTTTAATTTTCACACATTGAGGACAATGTGTATATTAAGTTTGGGGGTGGTGTATATACTTGATCGAATTAAAATACTTTCTGGATGTGATTGCTTGTGAATTGTTTTTTTTGTTTGGTTATTTGAAGATATTTTGCTATGAATAGTGATTTATTTTTGTTTCTTCGATTTAAATGATGCATATCTCTTTGAAAATCTGAATGTTGTCTAAGTGATGATTAATTTTTACGTATATTTTATTTTTACAAGAAATAATTATTCATGAGCACTAGTCTTGATTTTTGATTTGATATGATAATTTAGAGAATGTTTATGTGAGTATTGAATTCGATTGATTTTTGTGGTGCCACAGTTCTTAGAATTTGTTTGATTTTCTCTCGAGGCGAAATTATAGATAACATTTAACTAAGAAAATGATTTAGGCCATCTTTGGATCGTTTGAGCCTTTCTATCTACCTCACATGCATTATCCATAGTATACCCCATTTGAGCTTCAAAGTTTTTATATATATATATATATGTCTCATTTCAAAAGCCTATCTAAAAAGTATATATATATGTGTTTAGATATACCTATTGTTCTTATTTCACTAGCATGTTATAATTGTTAGTAAATGTTGAAGGATATATCGAAGAAAAAAAAGGGTTACAAAAAGAAAAAAAAAGAGCAGAAAAGAAAAAAAAACAGATTCCGAAAAGAAAAAAAAAGGAAAAAAAAACAGAGTCTAAAAAAAAACAGGAATAATGTGATGATAAGTCCCAAATTGGGAAGTATTTATTGTGGTGATAGAAGATCTCGTTTTCAATCCTGAAATGTTATGCTCGGGAAAAGTTTTAAGCTAAATATTGTCCTTCATTCCTTCCTTTACCTAAGACATACATTACAAGCTTTATAAAGTCCTATTGATTTGGTGTTTTGTGTTTGTCTACATTAGTGGAGAGAGAAATGAAAAATAAACTTATGAGATTTGTGATTTCATGATAATTTGTTTGATTTTATATTTGTATAAACTGATCCCGATTGCATATGATGAAATTTGAAAAGATTTCACACACACACTTAAAAGTTCATTGTAAAAATGTTATATACTTTTAAATTGATTTTGATGCTTAGATAAAATTCTTTTATTTCTTTGAGTTATCTTATATGGAATGTTTAAAAAGAAATATTTTGAAAATCACTATTTTAAATGCAGTTATCTTTGTTTTATTTTCTTCCTTTTGCTCGAGGACTAGCAAAAACTTAAGTTTTGGGGTGTAGATAAGCGTATTTTATACAGTTATTTGCATCAATTTTAATAATGATAATTGCTATGTTCGTTTAATATTTATTAATTTTTGTTAAATAAATTAATATTTTCCTTTTATTTGCTAAAAATACATTTTTAATAAAATTAAATAATTTGTATCGAAAATGTACTTAATTTCATATTTTTGTCCACAAATATAATTTATGATAATATAGTTTCTTAATTACAATTTATACAAATCAAAAATATAATTTAAATTAAATTTGGGCTTAATTATAATTATTAAAAGTTAAAAATTTAATTTAAAATTAGAAAAGGGCTAAAGTGTAATTTAAGAAAGTACAAAAATGTAATTTGGATTAAATTTGTGGGTAAAAGTATAATTTATAAAAGTTTGAATATTCTGCGCAGGGAGATGAATACCACGCGCAACATCACACTCACCAAACGTGGACCGTCCGATCAAGGGATCAACGGCTCAGATTCGCGCGTGTCCATCAAACCCGACCAAGGAGATTGGGGACAGAGATATTCGTTTTGCGCGGTGGCGTGCCGGTGGGCCCCACGTATCGCGCGCAGCGGCGTCAGTGGGGCCCGCATGTCGCGCGAGATTCCCCGAGGCGATCGGCGGCCGTTGGATCAGATCAACGGTCCAGATTGTAGCGCGTCCATCCAAGCTGTCGCGCACCGAGCCGCTCGTGTTACAATCCTGTGTGATGCGGGCCATACAAGCGGCGTGCATCTTCAGTTTTCACAGAATAAGAATCTGCCACGTGTCCATCGAATATTTCAACGAATCAAAGTCCGACACGTGGCTATTTACAATGCGCGCGACCGCGCTGGATCAAGACCCGTTTCCAGCCGTTGCCTCAGTTTTCGGCGCGCCAATCCTATGCGCTGTTCTTACGTGCAGCCGGTTTGTGTACCCAATGACGTGCTGCCACGTGGCATTTGGAAATCTTTCGGCGAATCGAGACGCCGACACGTGGCATGCACTTTGAATTAAAAAAATCGAACGGCAGACTTTGTTTCACGCGTAAATTAAATAAGATTTTCGATACAAAAATCGATACGCGTGATTTTATTTTTTCGATAAAAATTAATTACGCGTTTTCGATAAAAAAATAAAATAAAAATGTAATATTTTAGATGTATTTTTTAGCTATAAATAGGAGATAGTTTTTAGTTGTAAGAAAAGTTTTTTTTGGTTGGAGAAGAGTTTTTGAGTAGTGTAGAAATTTTGTAGTGTTCGGTTTTGGACAGCAGAACACGCAGAAGCCATTTTTTGGCTTTTGTTGTGTTCTGCGTGTGCCAAATATTTTCGTTTCTTGATGTTTTAATTTTCCTTATTCTTCATCTTATTTTTCTGAATCTGTTGTAATTTTAATTTTAATTTTATGAAGTAATTTATTTTTTCTAGGGTTGCATTTGATCTAAATTTATGAAACTTTAATTTTAATTATTTTTGGTTATAGATTTATAAGACGTTCGATTTGTTCGTTCTATTTTGTACTTAATGCTTTTTGATTATTTACGAATTTTATCAAAACGATTTGTGGCATAAAAATAAACTTGAGAAAGGCATTTTTGTGTATATTGCTCGTAAATAGAATGACATGTATGATGAAGGATAGGAATATACCCTAATTGTATGTGTGACCATTTGAGAACTTAGAACTTAATGAATCTTATTAAATTTAATTCTCATAGAGATATAGTGAATTAATTTAACGGGGTGTGTTTGTACGGAGCTCGGAAGAGATGTATGAATAGAAAAGAAGTTTTCGGTTGACAAATTAAATGTACTAAAAAATATAAATCCAAAGAAAATAATATGATTGTAGTGGATTAATTTGGTGAAGAATTGCAATCCTAGAGTTCTTTTATTTTCTTATTACATTTTTTTCATATAAACGATTATTTTGGATAAAATCAGAGAGAAACAATTTTAGTACTCAACAAACTATAGTAACAAATCTCCGTGGGATCGATCTTTACTTATAAATGTTATTACTTGCGACCGTGTATACTTGCACGAGTTCGTGTGTTGAAAAACACGCAACAAGGATCCAAAATCAATGATGTTGTGGAAGGTACAATTTTGTTATATCACTCTTGGGTTCGAGTACTTTTTGATACTAATGCCACTTATTCATTCATTTCATTTGCTTGTGCCCAAATGTCAAAACTTGATTATGAAGCCATTGAAACCTTTTTATCGTGAATACTCTTGAATTCTCTATAAATATCTTGTATATTTACAAAACTTGTTTGATTGGCTTCAATAGTCATCAATTTCTAGTTGATCTTGTTATACTCGATATGATTTATTTTGATGTCATTTTAGGAATGGACTGGGTGACTATGTATCAAGAAATTGTAAATTACATTGAAAAGAAGGTTACTGTCCAAACTCTTAAAGACATAGAAGTCCAATTTTATGGCAAAAAGGTGTCAACCTTCCAACATTTTCCTTAAATGCTACCTAGGTAGGTGAAACTAAGCAAGCATGGCTCTCTTAAATTCTTTAGAAGTATACACAAATAATGGAAAAAGCTTAGCACGGATACCAGTGGTAAACAAATACTGGAATGTGTTTCCAAAAGAATTACCTAGGCTCCATCCAACTTGAGAAATTGATTTTATGATTGAGTTGTATCCTAGAACTATACCAATATCCATCATTCCTTATCATTTAACTCATGTAAAAAAATAAGAACTAAAGGATCAATTAGATGAGATGTTGGCAAAAGGATTTATTCAATCGAGTCCATCACCTTAAAGAGCAGTTATTCTTTTTGTCAAGAAGAAGGATGAAAGTTTTAGGATTTTCATTGATTACTGTCAATTGAATAAGGTAACCATAAGGAACAAGTATCCATTACCTTGGATTCATGAATTATTTGACCAACTCAGAGGGGCAAGTTTCTTCTCAAAGATTTATCTTATATCAAGATACCATTAAATGAGGGTCAAGAGTCAGATATACTCAGAAATTGCTTTCCATACATGGTATGGGAATTTTGAATTTCATGTTATGCCATTTAGACTAACAAATGCTTCTCAAAATTGAAGCCATATTGAATTGAAGTCAACCAAGGAATGTGACTAAAGTACAAAGTTTCCTTGGACTAGTTGGATATTATCAACATTTTGTGCAAGACTTCTCGAAGATTGCTACACCATTATCAAGACTTGCTCGAAAAGTAGTCAAATTCTTGTGGGAAAAAGCTTGTGAAAGGACATTCTAAGAATTGAAAACATGACTTACGATAACACCAATCCTCACCATGATCAAGTAGTTTCCTATGGATCATGATAACTAAAAGTTCATGAGAGAAATCACCCAACTCATGACTTAGAGCTAGAAATAGTGGTATTTGTTATGAAGATATAGAGATGCTACCTTTATAGTGCCAAGTTCAAAATCTTCTTGAACTACAAGAGTCTCAAATATCTTTTCACTTCAAAGGATCTCAATTTAAGACAAAGAAGATGGGTAAAGTATCTTTTAGATAATGACTTCAGTTTTCAATATCGTCCTTGAAAGTCTAATACTATGACGAATGCTTTAAGTCGTAAGTCAGACTTTGTTGCACAAATAATGTTATGTTCTTGGAGAAACACCCAAACTATGGAAGGTTACAAGCTCAATTTGTATGATGATGGAAAACAAGTATTTCTATACAACCTCATAACTAGTCCTACCTTTCTGAAGAACGTTAAGGTAGTCTAATCAAACGATCCTAAAATTTGTGAAGTATAGTGTAAGATGAATGAAGGAGAGATGGTGAAAGGATAGACTTACAATAAAGAAGCCTTTAATTTCCATGGAAATATTGTAATACCTACTAATGATTTTTTAAGACAAGAAATTATGAGAGAAGTACACAGGTCAAAATTTATGGTACATCTTGAGAGCACAGAAATGTACCATATTTGAAAATGATCTATTGGTGGAAAGGATTGAGGAAAGATGTTGCTCAATTTATGGAAAATTGCATGATATATTAGCAAGGGCAAGTAGAATACAAGAAACATGTAGGGCTACTTTTGTCATTCCTTGTACCATAATGGAAATGGGACGACATAACCATAAATTTTGTACAAGGGTTACTGATGATGAGTCACAAGACTAACATTATAAATACCGATCTTGCAAAAATCCTTTTGGTTTTATTATTTGTAAAACTCTCATAAGTGCACGAATCATTTTATAGAAAATGATAAGTATACTCCCAATGATGATCTAAGGAAGAAATATATGTGGTTTTTAATTTATTATTAAAAATCTTAAAAACAAAATTAAATCCTAAACATCTTATCACGATATTTTGGTTTTTGTGTTCTAATATTAATGGGCATAGGGTGAACCACTATTATGAAGATCAATTATCAAATGAAACATATGTGATAACTGTAGTGGATGTACATTAGAAGTTGATATGATTATCTAGTCAAGGATGTTAAAAGTAACATTGGTTGGAAGGTAACCCAATGTTATTTTACTTATAATTTCATTATTTTTATTTTATAGGATAATAAATGTGGAGAGGAATGACACAATAAGAATTAGCATTTCAGCGATAGATATGGTTTGCCATTATTAAGGAAGTTTTCTTTTCTTTTACTTTTTCATATTTATACGTGCATATTGGGGACAATGTGCAATTTAAGTTTAAGGGAGGGAACTTCATTCTTTACTTTTCTATTTAGTGTGCATTTTAAATTTTTAGGGAATATTTTAAATTTTTAGATGTTTTTAATTATAATTTGGGTAGAAATTAACGAATATATGAAAATAAATGTATGTATGTTTGATATGAAACATATGAACTGAATGATAAAAATAGGTTGTCATAACTAAGATAAAGAATACAACATATTTGTTAAGATAATTACATTAATCATGTGATATGCTTGTTAGTTTTGATTGAATTGATTCAATTTTTTATGCACGTGTTCATGATTAATTTTAGTGTGCTTATTGAGAAAAATATTTGTAGTGAGTTATGTGAATCGATGCGATCTACCAAGTTTTCAAATCTAATTGATCATCCCTTGAGGCGAAATCCTAAATAGTATTTAATAAGAGAAATGATTTAGGTCTTATTTGGATCGATTGAGCCTAACAAAGAACCATCTGTATCTTTATACCACATTTTATGCCTAACTAATAAGCATTACCTTTATCCTTGCATCTTTAGCTTGTATGGAAAGAAAAAAAAATGCAATCATGTGTTATGCTATAGATTAAGGTGAAATGTAATGTACCATATAAAAAAAGTGAGAAAAAAGTAAAAGTAAAACTCATAACACAATTATACCTCTAAAGAAAAATAATATAGAATTGAAAATAAGTTTAGGGGTGTTGTGAAGTTACAATAAAAAAAGAGAAAATAAATGTGAAATAAAAGAATGACAAAAGAAGGTGCACTGAAATATCAAATAAAAACTCAATTGTAGTTAAAAAGTGCATGATGAAGAAAAAAAATCTAAGGTGTGGAAAGAGGCTAAGTGTCTTTATTTTTTAACCCTCCACTTAAGTCTTACATTACAACTATGTAAAGTTCTTATTGATCTTGAGCTAAGTGCATATTTATATTAGTGAAGAGAGATGTGAAAATAGACTTATGAGATTTGTTCTAAGATTGAATTGATTAGCATACTCATATAAAAAAACTTACATATCCTTGTATTGATGGAACATTAATTAATGAATATATGAACCTCCTCATCATAAGATTGTACGACTCTTGATAGAGATCATTTTCGTGAAATATGCATATACTAATAAAAGTATATTTATGAATATACTACCCATGTAAACTAGTTTGTATTAATCATGTCGCAAATACGAACCCCATTATGTACGTAAAGATACATATATATATACCCCTTAAATGATGAGAATAAAGGGGATATTTAGTCAATATCATTTCTTACTTCCCACTAAAGATCACTAAAGTCAGATACCTAAAATATACTTTTTAGTGAGAAGTAAGAAATAATATTGACTGAATATCCCATTTATTCTCCTCATTTAAGGGGTATATATATATGTATCTTTACGTACATAATGGGGTGTGTATTAGCAACATGGTTAATACAAACTAGTTTACATAATTTAGATCGTTCGTTACAAGTATTTATAAATAAGGGAAAAATATTTATATACAGGTCGTTCATGGATAACGACCTTGATACCAGTGATATCATAACTTTACCAAGTCTTGACATCCAAAACCTCATTGTTTGATGACGAGATACTTTGTAGACTAGGTTGGTGAGTTTTTCCAAGTTCGTTGGGCGCAAGCCTTTTGTTGAGCTAGTTTTATATCCTCCATTTATAAATAGTAGGAGAATATACTTACTTTTTACCTATTTTTAACTAAGTTTATCATACTCAGAGGATTTTAGCTCGTGGATTATTCAGGTCGTTTTATTCTTTTAGAAGGCCACTCAGGAATTTTTTGGGTCCTCTTAGTTCATTTTTTTAACGTCGTTTGCTGGGATTCAAGTCATTATTGCATCATTTACTCCTTGATTTTGATACGAACTTCTCTTTTTAGGTATTTATTCATCCTTTTTCTTAATGTTGCATAAGGGAAAATAAGTGATATCTTCAAAGGGAGATATTTCTAAAAATATTTCTTCCCATCGTATTCCCTCGAGGTCGTTATCAACTAAACGACCTGAAATGACGGAGAGTAGTGACAATAGGGCTTTCCTGAGAATTGTTAAGGAAGGGGTTCTCGCTCTTCCTGCTTCCTCGGGGTCTAAAGCGGTGTCTACCTCATCCTCACGAGGTTCAATTCCTATGTCTACATCTACCAAGGTACCTCGCCCAAAAAAGAAAAGGGAAAATAAGGGCGAGCCTACGCATAAAACCAAAGATAAACATCAAATTGAAAAAGATGCCTAGTTTTTTAACAATTAAAGATTTGGAAGAAATTAGACAAATATACGAAATACCAGCCCGGGTAGGGTTAATACCAATACCCCCCACATTTATGTGATATCAATGATCCACCATCGGGGTGGTGGGTGATACATTTAGTGGCCTTTAAGACAGGGTTACGTTGCCCCTTTCCCAAATTGGTAACCCGTGCTTTGAGCACTTTTGATATTAATTTTGCACAAATAAATCTAAATGGGTGGCGAACTCTTTTATGTCTTTCTGTAGTATTTTGAGAACATGACATACACTTAGAAAATAATGAATTAAGGTGTTTATACTGTTTTAAAAGGAATAGGTTAGATAGAGGGAGGGCATACATATCTTGCATTATAGGTCACAGGTTGCATCTCAGACTGCCTGATAGCAACTCGGGATGGAAAGATAAATATTTTTATATTACTGGAGATATTTGGGATGACGGGGTGAATTTTCCAATTCGACATACCTGGAACTCTAATTTTAACACTTCATAACCTCGGGCTAGCGAGTTTATGAGTAAACTGGATATTAGTGGTAAATAAAAAATGAGGCGGATTGAACAACAAAATACCTCGAATGAAGGTTACCGCGATATCCTGACTATAGCTCACTTAAAGAAGTATGGGGTGTGGCAAGGTTATACAAACGAATATCAAGGTCACTATTTTAGTATATATTTTTGTTTATGTTTGTATATTTGCACATTGTTGGTAAATTTGACTAATGTATATATATATATATATATATATATATCTTATAGGGATGGATTATTCACACATTGATCTAGGGGATCTCATTGACACTTTAGGTGTACAAGAGCTAATTCCTAGCTATTCGCATCTTCCGTGCATGATCCCATCACCTACGCAAGCGGATCTGTTTGCAAATTTAGAGTTCGAAACTACCCCAAAAAATGTAATTCCTTCAACTAATTTGGATAACCCGAGCTTGATATCACCTTGTGAACTGAAAACATCAAAAAAGAGGAAGGTTGGGGAATATACCCCTAGAATAGAGGCAATGGATATGGATGACTTTGAATTTGATGAGGTCGTCTTGAAAGACGTCGTTGTTTTGGAGACTCCTATTACTTATTTTAACGAGGGGATTTTAGAATGAACAGAGCTTAAATGAGATCTATATCATCATTTTGGAACAAAGATTGAGAGGGCATAGGTGAGAGCAGCTCGTTAGAGCGAAGGGGGAACACATTGGGAGCTAATTGCAGATCGCTTATTAGAGGTATAAAAACGTATTAATTTCATTATGTAACTGTGATATGAAATTTTTATTACATTGTTTTAATTTATGTCGTTTGGAGGCGGTGTGTTTGGCGAGAGAAGCTGAGCTATCATTATGGGGCTATAAATGCGAAGTACAAGCTAGCCGATTACAAATATCCAAATACGAGAATTTGGTAAAAAATAAGGATGTCCTGATTTCTTATAAGGATACAAAAAATTTAAATTTGGAGAACGAAGTGATCGATAAGGTGGAGAAATTAAGAAAAGTGGGCACGTACTATTTCGAGAAGGGTGAGGCCGCTAAACATTTTGAAAATCTAACCAAAGAGGCCAATGAAAAGAACCTCGCGCTTCAAGAGCAAATTTTTGCTATGTCAACTCAAGTTAGTTCGTTATCTACATTAGTAAATACACTAAGAACAAAATGTACCAAGGCTTACCGTAGTGGTGCGAGCTTTCTAATAAATAACCTCAAACTGTATGCTGAAAAACTAGGTTTGAATGCACCTTATGTGTCCTTAATGCGAGCCTTTAAGAGCAACATGCCCAAAATACCTGGGGTTGCCACACCGCAAGGTTCATCTCGAGATACTGTAGCCACCTCAAGTTTTAAACGTGATGGGATAGTAGTGGAAGATGCTACTCCATGAAAGTTTTTACATGTTTTTGGAAATTTATGTAAAAGAAATTTTGGAACTTGAACTCATTTAATTTTAAATGTTGTATTTATTTACATATTTATTTGTTTGGATTGAAATTTATATATTTATGTTGTGTTAGTATGGTATGTATAATTGAGAGGATATGAGGCCGTGTTGATATGAATTTTATTTAACTAAGCGAGCACACAACTATTAAGAAGTAACTACAGCCCGTTTAACGTAATGGATTATAGTAGAGTAAATTTGGATGATTTGTTTGAAATGACGGGGTTATTATCAACTAACAAAGTACTTCCTATAGTAGAAGAGCGAGCTATTTATATTCAAGGTGAAAAAATAAGTTCAACATTAGTTACGATACCTACTTCACCTGATGTAAGAAAATGAGTTGTTTCCCCTACTCATAGTGAGAAGGTTAATCAAATTCCTTCGAAGGTCGCGAAGGGGAAAATGAAGGAAATACACATTACAATTGTTAGGCCATCTGTTTCTTTTATGAATGATGTGTGTATTGAAAATTTGCCGCTTAACGAGGTATCCATTTTAAAGGATATTAAGCCTTTACAGATTATATATCCTCCCTTGAAAGAAAGAGGTGATTCAAGCGGGGTGGAGAAGCTTTTTAAAGAAGGTATTTTTAACACCCATCATGTGCAAGAAAAATTATATCATCATTTTGGGGTATTGGAAGACCGTCCTTCCATTTACACAGCCCGCAAGAGAGAGGGTAGGCCTATGTGGCATATGATTGCAAGACGTATATTTGATGTAAGTGATGAAAAATGAATTTTATTACAAAGTGAATTGGTATATATTAATTTAATATATATATTTTATTATTTTTTTAGGCCATAGTTGTGGTGAAGGATGTAGAAATAGAAACAAAAATATGCCAAGAAACCAATGAATGTACAGAGCAAGACTTACATGTATAGAAAGAACAATGTAAAGTTCCAAAGAAAGATTTAGCAGATGCGCGAGAAGATTTGAAGTTAGTGCTTCTTGAACAAGAAAGATATAGAAATGAGGGGGATAGATTGCGCCAATTAGTGGAATATTGGAAAAATAGGGCGTTTGGTAAGGAATAGACGTAAAATTTCCTCATGATCGTGCTAGTAGTAATTTATTTATAGTAATGTTTGAGCCATCTAAGAGTTTGTATGATTAATATGATTGTAATAGTGATGAACAATGTGATGTGAATAAAATCCGGTAAGTATGTTAGTTACAAGATGATGTCTTTGTGACTATATTTTGCTTCTTGAGTGCGGGGTCAGGGGAATCCTCCTCCAATCATGAGGCATAAGACGTATCCCGTATCTTGAGTGAGGGGGTCAAGGGACTCCTCCTCTAATGAGGAAGCAATAGGGTGTCTTATATCTCAAGTGAGAAGGTCAAATGACTTATCCTCGCTTGGGGTATGAAATGAGACATCCAAAACACTGCGAGCATATTTTGCATCTCGAGTGGGGGGTCAAGGGAATCCCCCTCCAATCACGAGGCATAGGATGTATCTCGCATCCCGAGTAAGGGGGTCGGTGGACTCCTCCTCCAATCACGAGGCAATAGGGGTGTCTTGCATCTCAAGTGAGAAAATCAAATGACTTATCCTCGCTTGAGGCATGAAATGAGATGCCCAAAATACTACGAGCATATTTCGCATCTCAAGTGGGGGGTCAAGGGATTCATCCTCCAATCAT
This sequence comes from Hippophae rhamnoides, assembly GCA_033030585.1. Classification (NCBI taxonomy): domain Eukaryota; kingdom Viridiplantae; phylum Streptophyta; class Magnoliopsida; order Rosales; family Elaeagnaceae; genus Hippophae; species Hippophae rhamnoides. The sequence goes on along the minus strand of CM065436.1, from coordinate 180,946 downwards.
GAGGCATAAGATGTATCCGCATCCCGAGTGGGGGGTCAAGGGACTCCTCCTCCAATCATGAGATATAAGACATGCCGCATCTCGAGTGAGGGGTCAGGGGACTCTTTCTCCAATCACGATTTAACCTTGAAAATTTAATGATTAGAAATTCATCTCATATATAAATATTTATTTCATATCAAGCATTTACATATGATATTTCTTAAGAAGTTCTTCGTTCCAGCTCAAACCCTCATTTATGCCATCACATTCTATGAAGTAAGAGCATGTTGGTGTGATATCGTATATTTGATACGGGCCTTCCCATGTGGTGGAAAATTTTCTCGCGTTAATTTCCACTTTGTTACCCAATGCTCTTCGCAAGACCCATTTCCCGATACTAAAACTCTTGTGCTTGACGAATTTGTTTATGTATTTTAGAGTGTTCTTTTTTGCGATTCAATTCTTATTAGAGCTTTTTCTCGTTTTTCTTCGGCTAGCAACAAGTCTTCTTATCGTAAGAAATCATTTTCTTTATGATCAATATCAGATTGAAGGGTAGGTTATAATATATCAAGAGGTACAACCGCTTCGGTACCATAAACGAGAGAAAAAAGAGTTTCTCCTCTTGCAGTTTTGGGAGTAGTTCGTGTTGCCCAGAGGGTTCTGGGTAACACATCCACCCATTTTCCTTTAACTCTCTCCAAAAGTTTATTAGTATATTAATGAGGGTCTTATTAGATGATTCATCTTGACCATTTTTTTGCGGGCAGTAAAGGGTGGAATGAGATAATTTGATATCTTTCTTTTCGCAGAAAGATATAATATTTTGGCCGGTGAACTATCTACCGTTATCGGTAACCAATTTACGAGGCAGGCTCTATTTACATATAATGTTATGCCATATGAATCTCTCCACATCCGATTCTTGGATTCGGGCCAAAGGTTTTGCCTCTATCCATTTAGTAAAGTAATCTGTTGCGATAATGATAAACTTTCTTTGGCTTGAAGCGATGGGTAATGCTCCCACGATGTCCAAACCCCATTTCTGAAACGGCCAGGGGGTGATAATGGATCTTAAGTCTGTACCCAGATGGTGTGGAACATTGGCATGTCTCTCACATTTATCGCATATTTTGACATAAGATATGAAATATTTGAGAAGCATGGGCCAATAGTAACCCTGTCGAATAATCCTCTGAGAAAGTGCTCTTCCACCAGAATGAGCTTCACACTATCCATCATGTAAATCACCCAAGACCATTTGAGCTTGAACCGTAGGTAAGCACTTAAGCCACAGACCACCGTGATTCTTCCTATACAAAGCTCTCTGAATGATAACATAACTACTTGCTTTTGTCATGAGCTTACAAGAAAAGTGCTTGTCTTCAGGGAGAGTGCCATTGATAAGATATTCTATATATGGCGTCAACCAAGAATCATGAATAGTATGTACGATGTTTGTTCGCGTTTGAAGTTTCAATTCACTTGGGGTAACACTAGGCCTTGATAAACTAGATATTGGTATGACTCTCTTTAAATCAGAGTTCACCGTTGACGCTAACATGGCTAAGGAGTCAGCATGGGCGTTTTCTCCTCTTGGTATTTGTTTGATATGAAAGGTTTCAAATGTAGCCTTCGTTTTATTTACCTCTAATGCATAGAGTTTCATTCTCTCCTCATTGGCCTCAAAATTTTCATTGACTTGGTTTATGACCAACCGTGAATCGCTATGAATTAACACCTTTTTAGCACCAAGGGGTAACAATTGTTGTAATGCCAAAAGTAAGGCTTCATATTCCGGGATATTATTAGTTGCTTGGAAGGTGATTCAAAGGCATTTCTCTATCAAGGCTCCCATCGGGGTGAAAATTACTATTCCAACTCTTGCTCCACGTAAGTTGCTTGCACCATCGACATATGTATTCCATAACCCTACTTCAAAAGATGATATTTCTGTTGCGAGAGTTGGCCCTATCTCATGTATGGAATTACATTCTTGGGTATTCTCGTTTGTCCATTCTACAACAAAATTTGCTAGGGCTTGTCCTTTGATCGTAGCCAAAGGTTTATATTGTATTTCAAACTCACTAAGCTCAATAGCTATTTAAGAAAGACGACCGGACAAATCAGGTTTGCCCAAGATGTTTTTCAATAGGTAAGGAGAAAGACGACCGGAAAAATCAGGTTTACGGGCTGTCATTCTTATAGTAAATGTCGTTTTATCTAGAAAGGGATATCGTTGTTGAGCTCATGTTAATGAATGACTTACATAATACACAGGGTATTGAATTCCCTCATGGTAGACCACTAATACTGCGTTAGAAGCTTTTTACGTAAAGGACATGTACAAGTATAAGTTTTCACCCACCATTGGACTAACTAAAAGAGATGCTCTTCCCAAGTAATCTTTAATGAATTGGAAAGCTTGTTTGCACTTGATATCCTATAAGTACTACGTGTTCTTTTTAAGCAATCGAAATAATGATAGGAACTTTTCGGTACACTTAGAGAGGAAATGACTTAATGCTGCAATACGCCCATTTAATTGTTAGACTTCCTACATGCACGTTGGGGATTTCATGTTGATTAAAGCCAAATTTTTGTCCAGATTGGCTTCGATCCCCCTTGATGTAACTAAGTATCCCAGAAACTTCCCTGAGGCTATGTCAAACACACACTTTTTTGGATTAAGATGCATCTTATAATTTTGAATTATATCAAAGACTTCTTGAAGGTCTTTAATATGGTCTACTGCACATTTGTTTTTTACTAACATGTCATCGATGTATACCTCCATATTTCGGCCTATTTGGTTTTGGAACATCTTATTCATCATTCTTTGATATGTGGTGCCAGCATTTTTTAAATCGAAGGGCATCCTTGTGTAACGGAATGTCCCTTCTTTGATTCGAATCCAGTCGTGGCATCTACAAATTGGTCTATATTTGGCAAAGAGAAACAGTATTTTGGTGTTGCTTTATTCAAATCTATGAAATCCACACACATCCTGTGCTCGCCTCTGGTTTTGTTTACCAATACCATATTTGATATCCATGTGGGGTATCAGACCTCTCGAACCCAACCTACATTTTTCAAGGATTCAATCTTTTTTTTATGATTTCATTCTTTTCTCTAGCAAATTTCTGCTTTCTTTGTTGGACCAATTTTTTGGTATAATCTAAACATAACTCATGGGAGATGATATTTGAATCTATGTCGGGCATGTCCTTAGGTTTCCCAACGAACAAATCTTTGTTAATTTTTAAGAAGTCAACAAGGGTAGTTTTAAATAAAGAAGATAGTGCACCATTAATCTTAACATATTGTTCGCTCATGGCATCTTCTATAAGGATTATATCGTATTCACCATGAACCTCCATAGTAGTTTGCTCATTTGTATGAACTTTTTTGAGTTTATGGAAGTGACTTTCATTCTTTAGTTGTTATTTCGAACCTTGGGGTAATGCATTTTTCATGGCAGTATTATAGCAACTTCGTGCCTTATCTTGTTCCCATTCAATTTTTCGTATCCCATTGACGGTAGGATATTTAATCAGCTAATGATACGTTGAAGGTACTGCTTTCATCTTGTGTATCCATGGGCGTCCCAAAATAGCATTGTAAGATGTAGGAGTATTTAAAACGACAAAAGTTGTTAAGACTATGGACCCTTCCACTGACACTGGTAGGTGAATGGTTCCTACCGACATAGTCACACTGCCATTGAAACTGACAAGATGCAATCAATGTGAGGTGATTTCTTTGGGGTCTATATTCATATCAAGCAGAGTAGATAAATATAAGAGATCGGATGAACTGCCATTATCAACCAATATCCTACGCACCTCACAATGAGAAATTTACACTATGATTATGATAGGATTGTCATGAGGATGCAGGCATTTTTTGCCTTCGAAAGTAATAGGATACGAAGGTCCTTCCAGTCTCATGCCATATATTAAACGTCCTGTGTCTCGAACCTCTCTTGCATATCTTTTTCGAGAATTGTTAGAGTGACCAGCCATGGTGGGACCACCATGTATGGTGTGGATTATCCGTACATCCCCTGGTGGAATGGGGTGTCCTCTATTTGACTTATTTCAGATCATAATTGATTTGTCCATTGTCTTAACCCTTTGATCTGAATTTTCCATCCGGATATCATCTCTTGAATTCTTGGTTTTATCAATTATATCCCATAGATATCCTTCTGAAAGTAGGTGCTCAATTTCCCATTTTAAATGGCGACATTCCTAAGTCCAATGTCCTGTGTCTCTATGAAACACACAATATTTGTTGGGGTTCCTGAGAGGAGCTTTCATAATTGGTGGCCAATTTACATTATCGAGGTGCTCCATGCTACGCACTACTTCCACTAACGTCACACGTAAGGGGGGTCTGTGAAAGGGAGATAAAGCTCGATTCCAAGTGTTGGGATTATTCTTTGGTCTAAAAGCAGGTTTGAAATAGGAGAAATTGGTACGCTTGTCGCCCACAAGTTTTCTGTCTTCTTCATTCTTACTGAAAGAGGGTTGCCTTTGGTTTTTGCTCACTGATGGTTTGCTCGACTTCATCTCCCTTTCAACATTAACAAATTTTTGAGTCTCTTCATAGACTACATTTAACGAACGTGGTGTGGATTTTGTCAATTATATGAAAAGGCCATTATCACGATTTATGCCCTTTCGAAAAGCTTCTATGGCTATTGAATCGGGGCTTGAATAATTTCCATCTTTTCCATTTTAAATCTTCTCATGTAAGCTTCAATTGATTCATCTTCCTCTTGGATAATAGAGAATATATGATGTGACTCCTTTTTGATAGGTTTGTTACAGGAGTAATTAGTAGTGAATATTCTGACCAAAGCATCAAAGCTAGCAATACTCTTGGGGGTAATTCCATAAACCATTACTGGGCCAAATTTTGAAGAGTAGCCGCAAATAACTTGTGATGCATGGATTCTCGTTTATCTTCATATAGGCTAACTGTAGCCATAACCATTTTGAATTGAAAAACGTGCATAATAGGATTTTTAGTCCCTTTGTATGCAAGACATTTGAGGGCATTAAATTTTAGAGGAGGTACTGTTAATTCAATGGCGTCAGAGAAAGGAGATATGGACAATTAATTACAAATGTTTTCTATATCGCCCCAAGGTTTTGTCTTTTCTTATCTTGCAAATCTATCATTAACCTTGATCCACATTTTTTCTTCCATATCTTATAACCTTTTGTCTAATTCTCCGCTCGGATCGTGTGGTGGAATAGGCTCAATTATCGGTCTATAAATTGGAAGATTTGGGTGAGACGTCCCGCCTACGAGGGGAGGATCAGAAACCATATTTGGTCGTTCCCTCACCGAACATTGATGAGGATTTGAAGTATGAGTTGCATGCTCTCTTCTGATGGGTTGATACACCATCTGAGAATCTCAAGGTGTAAAAAGGGAACTTGTTGTGTCTGAGTAGGTGTCTCATTCTAATCGAGATCTTAATTCTTTATTATCCTTTTGACACTCAATAAAAGCTTGTTGTAATTCTATGATTTGTTTTTAAAGTCCTCGTATCATTGCATCTCCTTCATAAGGAGGATTTTCATGCAAGTTTGACAATTGCACTTCGCTAGCTGAAGTGTGCCTCATGGCATGGTTTGATAACGACTTGATGGGTGAAGAATGAAGCACCCTATTATTGTCACATTCTAAAGCTTCTGGAATGAGGTCGTTTGGTTTTGGGGCCTCTAAGACGAGGTTGTTTGGTTGGATAGTGAATGGATGATCCATCTAGATATTAAACGATACCGGTAAATTCTCTTAAAATATAATTCTCAAATGTTGGATTAGAAAATTTTCTTTCCCATAGACAACGCAAATTGTTTGGAGAGAATTTAGGTATTTGACTTTGGTGATTTTTAGTAAGTAAGAAATGATATTGACTGAATATCCCATTTATTCTCCTCATTTAAGGGGTGTATATATATGTATCTTTACGTATGTTGTCTCTTTTATAAGAGCATAAAACGTGCAAGTATACACGGTCACAAGTAATAAAATTTGTAAGTAAAGTATCGTTCCCACAAAGATTTGTTACTACAGTTTGTTAATTACTAAAATTATATCTCTCTAATTTTATCCAAAATGATCATTGATTGGAACAAATTTAAGAAAAGAGTTTTATAAGAAAATAAAAGAAATCTAGGATTGCAGTTTTTCACCAAATTAATCCACTCGAATCATGTTATTTTCTTTTGATTTATATTTTTTAGTACATTTAATTAGTCAACCGAAAACTTCTAATTTTATCCATACATCTCTTCCGAGCTTCGTATAGACACACCTCGTTAAATTAATTCACTATATTACTATGAGAATTAAATTCAACAAGATTCATTACGTTCTAAGTTCTCAAATGGCCACACATGCAATTGGGGTATATTCCTATCCTTCATCATACATGTCATTCTATCTACGAGCAATATACACAAAAATGCCTCTTCCAAGTTTATTTAAGTGCCACAGATCAATTTGATAAAATTCGTAAATAATCAAAAAGCATTAAGCACAGAATAGAATAAACAAATCGAACGTCTTATAAATCGTTCAAAAAATAATTAAAATCAAAGCTTCATAAATTCAGATAAAATGCAACCCTAGAAAAATTAAATTACTTCATAAATTAAAAATTAAAATTACAACAGTTCAAGGAAAAAAAGATGAAGAACACAAAGAAAATTAAAAATTTATCTCCTCTGAAATGTTTGGCACACGCGGAACACAACAGAAGCCAAAATGGCTTCTGCGTGTTCCACAGTCCAACCCCCAAAATGAACCCCTAAACCCAAGCCAAGATTAATCAGGTGGGTCCTACTCTTACAAGAATTTGACCTAGAAATCAAGGATAAGAAAGGCAGTGAAAACTTAGTAGCTGACCATTTGTCTAGGTTGATTTCTGACTTTAATTCTCTTAAAGATGAGAGTAATGAAGATATAGTTGAAACCTTTCCTGATGAACAGTTATTTTTCATAGGTCCGAACCTATGGTACATGGCCGATATTGTAAACTATCTTGCCACCGTGTTTTGCGACCTACCACTTCATATCAGACAAGAAAAGGTTTTTTAAAACTATTAAGGACTATTTCTGACGACCCTTATTTATACAAGATCGTCAAGATCAAGTCATCCTGAGATGTGTACCCAAGAAACATAAGAGCATTCTAACTTTTTGTCATGAACTTCTATCATGTGGCTTTTCGGTGCAGGAAAAGACAGCCCGTAAGGTATTACCTGGATTCTTCCGGCCCACTCTTTTAAAGATGCTCATATGTTTTGTGCACAATGTGATGATGTCAAAGAACAGAAACATAAGCAAAGAGATGAAATGCCTTTGACATCTAATTTAGTTGTTGAACTCTTTCGATGTATGGGATTGACTTCACGGGTCCTTTTCCCCCATCTAATGGTTTTCAATACATTTTGTCGTGGATTATATGTCCAAGTGGTGTAAGCTATCCCCACCAAAACCAACGATGCTAATGTTGTCATGAAATTCTTGAAAGATTTAATATTCAAGAGGTTCTAACGCCTAGAGCTATAATAAGTGATTGAGGTAGCCATTTTTGTAACAAACTCTTGATGGAGTACTAAACAAGTACAACATCACATAAAGTAGCTATTCCATATCATCCTCAAACTTCCTGGCGAGTGGAAGTAAGTAATGTGCAAATTAAGGAATATTGAACGCGATCAAGGCCCTTCAAGAAGGATCGGGCATTTAAGTTAAATGATGCCTTACGGGCATACCTGACGTAGTTGCTCAAAAAGCACTAAAATAACCATGATTTTATGCAAATTAATTGATTAAAAATATATATATTTATATGTTTTATCATATATTTATATAAATTTGTCTTTTTCGAATCAATGGTATTTTTATTGTTTTTCGTGTATTTTGGCTTAAAAATGCAAATCGAAAGACTCAAAGAGGAATACCTGGAAGCAATACATCACAAATATATTAATAAATAAATGCGTAAAGGTCGACAAATATGGAAAAATTGGACAAAATGGGTCAAAAAGGTCAAAAATGTCAAAGGAGAAAAACGTCATGGCCATGGCCATACCCAACACAAGGCCTCAAAGACCTGGGCCGCTTAAACTCAGCTAAGATCAAGGTTGCGAGGTTACTGTTCACGCCCAAGATCGCACGCGGTTATCGTTCATCCGCGTCGACACTCATTTTTCACGTGCAGCCGCCCTATGACGTCATCAATGACGTCTGCATTTCCATTACGCGTTTTTACATTTTTTTAACATTTTTTTACTCATTTTTTCTCTCCATCCTCACCTATAAATACCCCCCTTCCCTTCACTTGAAAACACACCTAAAAACACCTCCAAATACATTATTTTCTCTCTTTTCTTAGATTTTTAGGATTCTTTAGTTTTTCTTAGTTTTTCTTATGTTTTCTTAGTTTTTAGTTTTTCTTAGTTAATTTCTCTTAGTTTTAGAGTTCTTCCCTTTTTGGGAAGAACTAGTTATGTTTTTGTAATATTTTAGCTTTTTGATTCAATAAATGGGGAGTGCAAATTCCATTGAGTTTTTCCAAAGAACCGGAATAGCCGAAGTTTTGTAAGGATTTTATTTTCTTTACGCTTATTTTTATGCTTTATTCTTACATGTTATATTTAATTTGTCTGTGCTAAATTTAATCGTATTTACTGCTTAAGAAATACGATGTAATAATGACGTTGTTATGCCATAAATATCAAATAGGTAAAAATCTCTAAAATGAATTGATTTTATTTTTATTCATGATTTTATATTAAGAATGCTGTAGAGAAATATATTATTTTTCATTACAAACTTAAACCCGAAAATTAGATTTTAAGGTTTAGTTATCCTATTGATTTAGAGTAGTGCTTTTTTATTCGATGGTACAATCGCCTCTAGGTTAGAAATAAGCTCTATTTCAAAAGTTTTTATAAGAATTATTATCCGAAAATGTATTGACGACATGTTTTCGTAGTGATTTTAAAACTTGAAAGTTAGTACTTGGATAACTAAATTCTTAGGTTTAATTTGGACACCTTGAATAAAGCTTTAAATCGTCTAACCCCACCAAAGGTGGCATTTAAATGGTTCATTTTCAATCTCTTAGAAAAATGAATTAATTTAATTAACCAAATTAGTTATCAACCCCACCCATACAGTGTTAATTGATTTGTTTAGTTAACAAAGAATATCTAACCCCACCAAAGGTGGTATTCATACAAAAAAGGGAGAATCAATAAATATCAATTCATATCTTTAATAACCTAAATAATACTAGCAAGCATAATTAACTTAGTTATTATATCCATAAATACTCCACTATTTATAAAAGATAAAATTTGCATGAATGTTTATTGAATCTATGCTTTAATTTTCCTCGTAAGTAGATTAAAACACAAAAACCCAAAATATCGGACAGGGATGTTTAGGATTTAATTTCGCTTTTTAAAGTTTGAATAATAAATTAAAAACCACATACATTCCTTCCTTAGATCGACTCGAGTATACTTATCATTTTCTACTTAAATGATTCGCAGACTTGAGAGTTTTATAAATATAAAACCAAAGTATTGAGGATCTACGATACACGGTTGCTTCATCAAGTTTTCGCTTCATCAAAGTATTTGCAATCACGATTCTCGCTCATCAATACCGCACCGCTTACAAAACATCTATTTGACGACTTTACCTAAGCTAATCTTTAGGAAAGCGTGTGTCACCTTCCCCGTTGAACTTGAACACAAGGCTTACCGGGAAATTAAAGAGTTAAGCATGGATTTAGATAAAGCAGTGAAAAACGACATCTAAATTTGGCTGAGTTGGAAGAAATTAGGAACTAAGCCTACGAGAATGCCAAATTATACAAGGAGGCTAAGCGCTATCACGACAAGAGGCTAGTTCCTAAGACTCTTCACCCTGGAATGAAAGTTCTTTATTTAACTCTCGCTTTGAGATTGTTTCCGTGAAAGTCGAGATCAAGACGGGATGGACCATTCAAAATAGTTCAAGTATTCAACATGTAAGTAGTTGGAACTATCGGACTCCAAGACACAAAAAACATTCAAAGTCAATGGCCATCGTGTCAAGCCTTATTTAGAAGAACCAAACAACATTGTGGAAATGGATTGCATTTGGTCAGTAACCCTTTAGCACCAAAAGATACGCCTCTGCTAAGACGTTAAACTAAGTCACTGATTTTATGCAACCCATCATTTTAGGTAATCTTCTTTTATTTCTTTTATTTACTTAATTTTATTGTTTATTTCATTTTAATTACACGTGAATAATTTTTAAATTGTTAAAACTAAAAATATTTGTTGAGATGTTAAGTTCACAATGATCCGTCGTAGATACACACTTTTAACGATGAATATGATGGATGACGCAGCATTTTCCATCACTACTTGCACTTTCTCAAGAAATAGGTAATCTTTCTTCTCTTTTCTCTTTATCTTTAATTTATAGTTGTTACATTGAGGACAATGTAAGTTCTAGGTTGGGGGTGGTGAAAAGTTACCATGCTTAATTAAAAAAAAAATTGACAATTTAAAAATTAAAAAATATATATATATATATATAATAATTTTTTATTTTATTTTTATGTTCACATTTTCATTTTTTGTGTGTTTGGTTTTATTTTGTGTGATTTAGTAATTTTTGAAAAAAAAAATTCTCACAAAAATTATCATTTCTTTAAATTAAATTTTTTAAATTAAATTTAAGTAAATAGTTAAGTCTTTTGTACTGTTAGATTAATTTTTGAAAACATATCATGAAATATTTTGTAATTATTTTTGATAATTAGTTAGTTTTTGTCATAACTAGTATTTCTTGATAAGATGTAGAAATTATATTAAACCCAAAATTAGTGTTTATGAATTTTTTTAAAGTGAGACCACTCATGTAGATATAATTTGAAAGCATAATTTTTTTATTCAGAAAGTGAAATATATATTTTTTCTACTCCAAACACATTTCTTATTTCTTCAAATTAGATGATCTCTATAGGTATTAGCATTGAATGTATGAATTTTTTTCTCATCTTAATAGTAGTATCATATATTTTTTATTATTATTTTTGCTAGATTAAATGATTTGAGTAGAAATTGATAAAAGATATGCTTATATCTCGTTTCATGCATGACTGCTACAAAAAAAAAGACATATCCTGGGTTACCTAAACCAAGATCAAACAGAAAAGCCACAAAATTAACCACTCACCAAAATCCAAAAAAATGTACAATTTGCATATACTGGTTGACTCTCTAAAATACATATATTGAGAAATATCTTCAAAAAAAATAGAGATAAAGAATATATAGTATAATCTACATACTATAACCCACATTACCTACAAAGTCAGAGTAAAAGTTAATTACAAAAGAAAGATATAGGAAATAATTCCCTAAAAGTCATCGCACTCTCTTCATTTGTAAAAGGCATATATCTTGAAATTCTTTCTTAATGATTTTGATTTATGCGATGAAAATAATTTTTATATATGATATCTTTATAATTTATACATTTGATTCCTTTCAATAGATCAATGTTAAAATAACACTTTCGAGCCTTTATTCTTTATACATATGCGAACATATTAGTTCATTTCTATACATCAACTCTTTCGCATATAAATTAGTATGAGTGTTCAACCCATAGGATTCAAGTGTTTTGAGAGTATTGACATGGCGAGGAATAGAGTCGGTCAATTCTCGATTCATGACATTGAAATTGGGTAAAATTAAATTGACACATTTTTGATAAGAAATATGAAAATGATTTTCGTGTTTCGCTACTTCATTTTTCACGTGGTACCGCTCTCATCATTACGCCGATGTCATTGATGACCTCAAAGATTTTATTATGCTTTTTTCATTTTTTAACATTTGTTTACTCATTTTTTCTCTCCATCCTCACCTATAAATACCCCTTCCTTCACTTCAAAACACACCTCAAAACCACACTTCTCTCTTCTTTTCTTTCTCTCATTTCTTAGTTTTTGAGTTTTTCTTAGTTTCTTTCTTGGGCTTTCTAAGCTTTTCTTAGTTTTCTCTTAGTTTTTAGTTCAATTCTCTTAGTTTTTAGAGTTCTTCTTTTCGAGAGGAACTTGTAATGTTTTTGTAATATTTTTAGTTTTTGATTCAATAAATGGAAGTGCAAATTCCGCTTTGAGGTTTTCTATAATCTAGAATAAATAAGTTCCTGTAAGGATTTTATTTTCTTTACGCTTATTTTTATGTTTATTCTTACATGTGTTATATTTAATTTGTGTGATTAAATTTAACTGCTAGTCGCTTATAATTATGATGTAATAATAACGTTGTTATGCTATAAATATTAAATATGTGAAAATTTCTAAAATGAATTGATTTTATTTTTATTCAAGATTTTATATTAAGGATGTTAGATAGAAATATATTATTTTTCATTACAAACTTAAATCCGAAAATTAGATTTTATGGTTTAGTTATCCTGCCTAATTCTGTAGTGTGCTCTTTTTATTTGTCATAATCGCCTCTAGATTTAGAGTGAAACTCTATTTCAAAAGTTTTTATAAGAATTATTATGTGAAAATGTATCGACAATGACGTTTCAATAGTAGTTTTAAAACTTGAAAGTTAGTACTTTGATAATTAAATTCTTACGTTTAATTTGACACCTTGAATAAAGTTTAAATCGGTTTCTAACCCCACCAAATAAGTGGCATTTAAATGGTTCATTTTCAATCTCTTAGAAAAATGAATTAATTTAATTAACCAAATTAGTTATCAACCCCACCCATAAAGCGTTAATTGATTTGTTTAGTTAACAAAGAATATCTAACCCCCACCAAAGGTGGTATTTATATAAAAAGAGAGAATCAATAAAATATCAATTTATATCTTTAATAACCTAGATAATAATAGCAAGCATAATTAATTTATTTATTATATCCATAACAAATTCACTAATATAAATGATAAAATTTGTTTTGAATATTTATCAATCAGATTTATATTTATTTTTAGATAAATATTTATTGAATTTGTATCTATGTTTATTTTTATGTTATTAGATTATATTTAATTAATCAGATATATGTTTATTTTATGTTATTAGATTAGGAACACAAAACCAAACTATCGTGATGTAGATGTTTAGGATTTAATTGCTTAAAAGTTTGAATAATAAATTAAAAACCACATACATTCCTTCCTTAGATCGACTTTCGAGTATACTTTATCATTTTCACGAAATGATTCGTAATCATGAGTTTTACAAATATTAAAACCAAAGTATTTGCGAGAATCGGCGATGCCGGTTTTCGTTCATCATACACGCTGCCACGTGTCACAACCTAATTCGCTGAAACATACAGTGGGACATGTGGCAGCCTTTAATTGATGAGATCAAAACGAGTGCATGGAATTGCGCCGCACGAAAGCATGGCGCGTGGGGACATGTGGTAGACAACGACGCGGCTGGAAACGTGCACCGTTTCTGTGCATTTTGGTTTACCAAATACATGCCACATGTCGTTATGTTATTCGCTGGAAAATTGAGGAGATTCGTGGATTCTTTTTATTCTATAAAACTCGAGGGTGCACTCTTCTTGGATGAACCACGTCTCATGGAAGTGTAGGCGAGCTACTCGGTGCGCGACAGCTTACTTCCACGCATTTTAAATCTGGACCGTTCAACATATCCAACGGTCAGCGATCGCATCGGGAGAAAATCTACACAGCCTACATGTGGGTCCCACACTGCACACAAGCCTGCGCTGCAGGTGGGATCCACTGGGTGCCGAGTTACGTGCAACAAAAATACCAGATACTCTCTTTTGTCTCGTCTGGAATGCATGCGCCCAATCTGGACCGTTGATTGGATGATCGAACGGTGGGTGTTGGGTGTCGTGAGTGGTGCGAGTGGCATTCTTCTCCTGCACAGAAAATTCAATTTTTATTAATTGCAATTTGACCCACAAATTTAATTCAAATTAAATTATACTATTTTGATATTTGCAATTTCACCCAATTTTAATTCAAATTAAATTTTAAACTTTTTATAATTACAATTAATTCCCTTTTTTATTAAAATTCATTAATTTTGTTGAAAATATATTTATTAAAAACAAATAGGAAATATTAACTTATTTAATTAAAAATCAACTAAAAGCGTAAATAACTAGCAATTATAATGAATAAAATAGATGAAAATAACTATATAAAATACAATTATCAACATAAATAGCGGGGTGCATATTAGCGACATGGTTAATACAAACTAGTTTACAAAATTTAGATCATTCGTTACAAGTATTTACAAATAAGGGAAGAATATTTATATACAGGTCGTTCATGGATGACGACCTTGATACCAGGGATATCATAACTTTACCAAGTCTTAACATCCAAAACCTCGTTATTTGATGACGAGATACTTTGTAGACTAGGTTGGTGTGCTTTTCCAAGTTCGTTGGGCATAAGCCTTTTGTTGAGATAACTTTATGTCCTCGATTTACCCTAGCGGGATATCTATACTTATTAGGTCGCATGTCCGTTACATATTTAATACCAAACAATTATATTATTTAATTTAATTTTTATGCTATTAATTGTTTGGACCACAATTTATCTATAGAGGTAATTAAATAGATTTGAGAAAATTATTTAATTATTTGTATTGATTAAATAACATTCATAATTTCTAGGCAGAGATATATGATTCTTATGTATGTGATCTATAATTGATGAACTTAATGAGTAGTATGCAATTTAATTGGCATGAGAGTGTGATTAAATTAATTATTATATGATGTGTAGTCTACTTAAGAGAATAATACATGTTAGGTTATATTCAATTGATCATGTAATTAATTGATTGATAATTATATTGGAATGATTTTAGGGATTCACGTGTTTAGAAAATTGAGGGATTAAACATTCATAGATATTTTCTCATATATCTTCTTAGTTATCAAATCCGATTTAATTAATTATTGATATTTATTTTTAGTTATTTTAATTTTGCTTTCTTAAAATATAAAAACACAAAAAAATTAGTTTTTATTTTTTTTAGTTTTAAAAATTAGTTTCTAATAAAATAATTTTCGTAGAAACGATCTTATCATTATATTACTTGTTATGATACATATGCTTGCGTATTTATTACACACACATCGTGTGTGGAAATCAAGCACGATCTATTTTACTCACGTCGTGTCACACAATGTTTTCACGCCATGACCCACATCATATATGGGACACATTTGATTTTTTTCTTTTGCTCGTGTCGTGACTTACAATAATTTTATGCCGTAACACACTTTAAATTGCATCACTGTAGAACCCTAAATTACTTATATTTTATTTTTTCAATTTTAAAACATATGTAATGTCTTACAAATATTTTTTTAATCTTACAAATTGTAATGGAGTGCTTCAAGTATAATTCTTCAAATTGATTTATTTTAATAAAAGAAATGCCTTTAAAATAACAAAATATACCAGTAATTTTGAAAAGATAGATTTACATAAAATGATAATAAAATAAGCCAATACAAATATATATAATCACTTAACATGCATAAAGCACTATATATTAAGTGCTTTTGAGCACTTATCGATGATTGACGAGGACCCTTTATGAGGGTAGTTATGTGCTTAGGTGAATTCTATAAAAACCCCCATCTCTTCTTGTTTCTTATCCAGAACAATCGTAGTAAATCTCTATCAAATTAACATATCATTTTTTTTTATTTTTGGATCACTATTATTTAGAGTGTTGTTCAGTATTAGTGATCCATGATTGTGTGAGACAAACTATGCTTTGAACAGAGAGTAATAGAGATATTTTTTGCGTTTAGATTTTATGTGAGAAGCCTGTATGGTTGTGAGTTAGGTGTTGGCTGGTATTTGCTAGGATGTAACTTTTTATATGTGACAAGCCTATGTGGTAGTGAAGTGTGTGTCAGTTGGTAGTTGTTAGGATGTAACTTTTTATATATGAAAAGCCTATGTGGTAGTGAACCGTGTGTCGGCTTGTAGTTGCTACGATGTAACTTTTTCTTAAGTGAGAAACTTGTGTGATAGTGAGATGTGTGTCCAGTTAAGTGTTGTTCGTGGTATATGATTGAGTATATTTCGCACGTTGGCTATGTGCGATACGTGACTGAGTGTAGATTCCATGCGTGGTAATGGATGATTCGTAGTTAAATATGTCTTCCAAATTTGGTAGTTCTCTTTCCGATTCACTTTACTAATCGTCAGTTACTGATCACACTATATTGAGTACTGTTGGCTTTGGAGAAAAATCAAGTTCGTATGTCAGACTAAGTTGTGGTGGAGGCAACAAGCAAGGGCAATAATTGGTAGTTCGAACATAGGTTTCCAACTGACAGAGGTATTGGTAGTTTTATTTCTATCATAATTGTACTTGTTTTATTACTTAGTGAATTCGTTTGCTACCAAGTTGTTTCCATAAGTAACACGAGCATATTATCACATAGACAAGGATTTTATGTGAATTTATCTTATTATATCTAATTTTAAGCATGCTTTAGTGTTTGGCTAGTACAATTTGGGTTTAAATAATGTATTTTTAACATAATGAGGTTTAAACTCTTATGCTTAATATACTAATTAACTGTGATTATTATTTACTACTTTTATTGATATCTATTAAGTGTTTTACTTACTGGTGTTGTGTGTCTAAGTTTCTATCGTGTATGTATCCGCATACTATATTTGGACTTTGTTTAGAAAGCTTTTTTATTTGTTTAGTTACATACTTTCGTTCGTTTGCTTGTTACATGCCTATAACTTTCTATTTATTGCTTTTATTATTTTAGTATGCATGTATGAAACTTTTGTGTGAGTCTTTAAGGAGTCAATATTTTCTTACCCTAATTGTGTATCATATGTTGGACTTTTTCTTATGATATGCTATGTTTTGTTTTGTTTGATTGCATATTATGAAAACACAATCATCATTTATTGAATATGTCTTACATATGAGATCTTGAAGTGATTGAAAATCTTTTATAACTTTTCAGTATGTATGCATGATTTACATACTATATGTTGTTTTCAATGTTTAAGCTTGCTATTAGTCATGACAAGAGCTTGTGAGACACAACATTATTAGTGTGTTTACCATATATTATTCTTTCTTATTTGTTCGTTGTTTTTATTTTATATAGAATTAAGCATGTTGTTTTTGTTTTATATAGAATTAAACATGTTGTTTTTGTTTTGTGTAGAATTAAACATGTTGTTTTTGTTTTGTGTAGAATTAAACATGTTGTTTTGTTCTTTTGTGTAGAATTAAACATGTTGTTTTGTTCTTTTGTTGTGTTATCTACTTGATTCACATTGTGAAATCTATTTGACCGCACTGGAATAGAGCTTGTGAAAAGATTTCGTAAATTGGTTTTTTTATTCTTCATCTAGATCACAATGTCTATTTGGATAGAAAAAAACAATTGATATTTATGCAAACGTACAAGATTTTTAGATACCAAAATAAGATTCTTTAAACCTAGATAATTGGTGATCACAAACAAACCTTTATGTTTCATCATGTTACGAGGTTGTGAACAACTAATACAATGAAAATAAAAATTCTTTTCAAAAGATAACACAATTTCAAATATAAAATCATCATTAAGAAATATAATATAAAAAAATTAAAAAAATTAAATTATAATGCAAAACAAACCTAAACAAAATGAATAAAATATATATTACGTAAGAAAATAACTTGAGTAAAACAATGCCAAATAAACAAGCAAATACTACTACCGTAAATAAACAATATAAATGTAATTTCAATAGAAGTAAAACACTACCGTTTCACTAGTGTTAAAAACACTACTTAGGCTAAAAACAACATATACTGGGTAATTAATACCAATTTCTCTCGTCAAATCCCAAGTAAGAATTTGCAGGCCCATGTTAAACTGGACTACATTGTGCGGTTTACAAGTTCAACTCTAATACAAAAGGCTCCCCGTCCCAACCACAGCTTAGGGTTTTATAGAATAAATATAAAGGATACACTGCGTTTTATGATTAGGTTTTCTCATCCAGAGACGAAGAGAGAGAGATAGATAGTCGCAATGGCGCCGAAACGGAGAACATCCAAGGTCAATAGGAACCCTGATTTGATCAGGGGCATTGGCAAGTACTCGAGGTCGAAGATGTACCATAAGCGTGGTCTCTGGGCTATCAAGGCCAAGAACGGTGGTTCTTTTCCTCACCACGACCCCAAGCCTAAGGCTCCAGCTTCGGCTGAGAAGCCCCCCAAGTTCTACCCTGCCGATGATGTCAAGATGCCCCTCGTTAACAAGCGCAAGCTAAAACCCACTAAGCTTAGGTTTTTCTTTCTATGTTACTCTTTTTTTTGGGCTCATTCCACACTTTGTTCGAGTTTTTTAGATCCCGTTTGTCATATTTCTTTCATATTTGTGATTATATTTTGTACTGCCACACACACACACACACACACACACACACACACACACACACACACATATATATATATATATACTTGCCATTGCTGTAATTTTTATTTATGTGTTCAAACAGTTGTATATTTATTTCATGGGTCATTCTAACTTACAGAAGATATAAATTTTAGCCGTTAGATTTTTACAAGTTAATATCAGTCATAAAAATTCAATTTGCGAATTATTTAATTTAATAGGTAATGTATGTTGTATGTTAGAGCTTTCCTTATTTCAATTTTGGTTCTTGATTGTTCTGTGGGATTTCATTTCTGCTTTTATAAACACCCTTTTCATGACTACACGGTAGATGTTATGTAAGTTCTGGAAGTGAACTTCCTCCATTTTATTGGAACAGTGTCCAGATCTATTTTGTTTCCCAATGCATCACTGTTTGGACCATGTGTTCCATCTGATTTTAAACATTTTAGGTTATTAAATTCGATAGTATGTTCTGAAGAGTGACGATAATTTGAATTTCCCCTTTTTTTGGCATATACAGGTCCAGCATCACTCTTGGTACCGTTTTGATCATTCTTGCTGGAAGGTTCAAGGGTAAGAGGGTTGTGTTTCTCAAGCAGCTTCCCTCTGGATTGCTCCTGGTAACAGGTGAGACTGTTATGCAGGTTATTCTTTTCATGTATTTAACTTTGTGAATCAGCCTAGTTTGGCACGAAGTTTGCTACTTATATTGATTTAAGTAACCCTTGTGAAATTTGTCTAGTTTGTTTTTTGATGGTTGTTGGTTTGATTGTTTCTCTAGGTCTAAGTGTCAAATTAATTTCAAAGTTGGATTTGATTTTGTTTTCATGGGTATTGTTGCCTGTATGCCGTCATTAGTTGGTTTTACTTATGGTTACATTTGCATACTTGAACTTAATATTTTTAATTGTTACAATAGATTGTTCTTGTATTGAATGAAAATTCGTACTATAGTTATTTGATTTTCTACATTCTCCATGAAATTTTCCCTCATGGTCTATCTGTTTGCATAGTCTGCTCAACTCCTTGTAACTATTAATGGAGCTTGGATTATTTTGATTAGTTAACTTAACGTGGTTATTTGAAGTAATACTTGGATTGTTTACTGATTGCAAATATTAGGTTTTGTTGTGGTGGTTTGTTTTCCCTTTAGTAATTGGATTCTTTTTCATGTAGGATAGGGAAATTATCACAAATATCCCTGAGTTTTCATCTTGAGTACTTCTTTATACATCAAGCTGTTACACAACAACTGATGTGGTAGACAATTATTGCTTAAAATAGTAAGACTTGTTTTCTCAGCCTATGATTATTCGCCATGTCAGTAGTTGTACAACAATTTGTTGCATAAATATTTTTTGTTTCATCTTGTCACATATACCCTCAATGTTTTTTAAAATGTCACGATACCCTTAATGCTAACACTGTTATATTTGATGTGATATGTAAGGGTAAGATTGTAATTATATATATGAGTTTAAAAAGTTGTCATTGGAATCTTTCGGTTTGCTGATATTTTACAAAATCCTATCCCCAAATGCTAAACCCATTCTTCTCTCCAAATGCAAAACAATTAGTTTATGCTTCTTTACTGACAATTGAAACACTAAATTTTTTAAGCCACAAGAACCAGCGTAATGCCAAGAACTAATTGTGTTGTCTATACGTTCTTGCCAAGAATGTAAGGAGTGGGGACATGAGGACAAGAGGTTAATGTTGTCAAGAACGTGTATGAATCGTTGTCACTGGCAATGATCTTATCCCTGATTTATATTATTGACAAAATGTTAAATTTTGATGAAAATGGTGGTTTTCGTTTGGGATTTTGTTTTAGGTTTTAATCAGCAAATTTCTGTTATTTTGAACCATTTAATATAATTGGTTTTATTTAAGGTATTAATATTAACCCTTCAATGAAATTATTAAATGAAAATTATTTATGTTCTTTTTAATTTTGTACATGCTCAACCTAACCTTGCTTTTTGTTTAATTCTGTCTGCAATCTAATGTGATTTCTTTGTTTTCCTTGGTTTAATAAGAGAGAAGATGCAATAATCTTTGATGATAGAACAATTAAAATTATAATATATTTGGCATGGAATTGAACTGAAATATTTATTCTTTAATTGTAAATTTTAAACTTTGTTAAGAGCATGAAAAATGGAGAAAGTAATGTTAACACTCTTAACAATTAAGGGTGTTAAGAATATCAGTGACAATATTTAAAGCGGTATGGTATTTGTGATCAAGTTATAAACGTTGGAAGTATATGTGACAAAGGATGAAAATTCAAAGATATTTGTGATAATTTAGTGCTTGAAAAACAAGAAACTAATGGTAAGTATTAACACACTTGACAATTTAAGTATGGGTAATAATATATAAAATGTTGGGAGGTATTTGTGATGAAGCTGTAAAAGCTGTGGAAATATGTGACAAAAGATAACTCAGGGTATTTGTGATAATTTTCTGTAGAGATGCTCGAAGTTGGTGTCATGAGCTAAAACGCTATGTACTTTGTTATTTCTTTCAGGACCTTTCAAGATCAATGGTGTTCCTTTGAGACGTGTTAACCAATCTTATGTCATTGGTACTTCCACTAAGGTTGACATCTCAGGAGTCAATGTTGACAAGTTTGACAAGTACTTTACAAAGGAAGTACAAATGAAGAAAAAGAAGACAGAAAGCGAATTCTTTGAGGATGAAAAGGTTAGTTTTTCATTGCTGTATGTGTTTGCTGCTTGTACTAATGGTTTGATGTTTGATTAGCTGTAAGCTATGAGTTGACCCATCAATCATATAATTTCAAATACAGGATAAGAATGTGCTGCCTCAGGAGAAGAAAGATGATCAAAAGTCTGTAGACACACCAATGTTGAAATTCATTGAGGCAGTTCCAGATTTGAAGGCATATTTGAGTGCTAGGTTTTCTCTTAAGCAAGGAATGAAGCCCCATGAACTTGTTTTCTGATTCGACCATTGAAAGCCTTTATTTGTGCTACTGGTGGTTTATCTCTTATTTTGTTGTTATTGGGCATCTTCAAAGATCATACAATGCAATTTTGCTTCGATTTTATTGCAATGCGTATTTAATTATTTATACTTCCATTTCATAGATGTTTTGTCTGCCATTCTGTTTAATTTATTCTTCGGACCATCGCTCTTCTCAATAAATTGCATTGACAGTATAAAAGAATCCACCATAATTTTAGGTGTCTTGACTCTAGACTCTTGATATATATTTTTATAATAAAAAATAAAATAAAATAAATATATAGAATAGAAGAGAATATGGATTTTTCTGTAGAGAATGGCAAAAGCTGGGAATAATAATCCAAAGTTAAATTATTTTAGAATCAATTTAAGCTTTTGTTGTTGCAACAAATGGAGTATTAATAATTTTTTTAAAAGGAATGAGGTATTAATAATTAAATACCAAACAACCAAAAAGAATCTGATTCTCCATTTCAATTTCTGGAATTTCATATTAATAGTAAAATAATAGAAATAATTTAATGCCTCAGTTAAAGGAGAATATTTTTTTAAAATATTGTGGGAGTAAGAAAAATCGAGTATTTTTGGAAAGAGATAAATTCATAACGTAACTCATTTATTTTGCCTATTTTTAATGTTACTTTTAGTTGTATCTCCCTTTAGAAATTACGTATTCCTCCGTTACTAAAAAAATTCTCTTAAAAAAGAGACCAGTGACCATACTTTTACATTAGCCCATTTTAATTTCGAGAAAATTGTTAACCAAATCTTTACATTAAATTTTATTAGACGTTTAATTCTTAACATAAAGAGTAAATTAAAGATAAATAATAATATTTAATAATTTTTTATTAAAAT
This sequence comes from Hippophae rhamnoides, assembly GCA_033030585.1. Lineage (NCBI taxonomy): Eukaryota > Viridiplantae > Streptophyta > Magnoliopsida > Rosales > Elaeagnaceae > Hippophae > Hippophae rhamnoides. The sequence goes on along the minus strand of CM065436.1, from coordinate 158,595 downwards.
ATTATATTTTTATGTAAAGTAATTAAAATGCATTTAACAAGTACAAACTTAAAAAACTTTTCAGAATATTTTTTAAATATTTGATTATAACCACTATTTGATTATAATATTTGATTTAATTTTTTTTAAATAAAAAACATATTTTAATTTTTGAAGCAAAAAATTATTTAAATGTTGCTATATCATTCTATCTTGAATCGGGATCATAGTTTTTGGCTTATATGTGTCTTCTGTTTTTTCTTCCCCCCAAAAATCCTTCATTGGTGTTTTGGTTTTATTATTATTTCTTTGGCACCAAAATTTTTGATATCTCCTTCGTTATTATCCATCGTTTTGTCTCATTCCACAGGAGAATTATAAACAATGAGTTATTAAAATTTTTTTTTTTTAATTTCGAATTTGTTTTTTTATTACTGAAGATCGGTGAAATTGGGAGGCCTTGAGTGGAAGAAAGTTGTTTAAAAGCATAAAGGATGGATGCTTTTACTTCTATTTGGTTACATGCTGGTCTCATTCATTTACTGGCAAATATGTTAAGCCTTGTTTTTATTGGAATTCGCTTAGAGCAGCAATTTGGGTTTGGTATGTCTGTTTCTGTTTTCTGCATTTTATGCTTAACTAAAATTACTAATGTGTTAATTATTGCAAGTTTTTGAACACTGAATAATTTTTCATTTTAAGAACTTGTTATGTTGTTCTCAGTAATCTACTTGTATGAGTTCTGTTTGTCATGTGATTATGCTAAAAGTCGCTTCAGTCAAAATGTGTTTTATGAATACTGAAAGTGCAAAAACAATTAAACCCATATAACCTCATGATTTTCTTACTGTTTATTTATGCATTTTATTTTTTTGGCAGTGCGAATATGAATAATATATCTGATATCTGGTTTTGGTGGGAGTATATTTTCCTCACTATTTATCCGAAATAACATATCAGTTGGTGCCTCAGGAGCTCTTTTTGGGCTACTTGGGGCAATGCTGTCTGAACTTCTCACGAACTGGTCTATGTATACCAACAAGGTCAACTATGTTCTATTTTCTTCACCATTGTACACCACTCAGTTTTAGTTATGTTGCTTAAATTTATCTCCGTGTTTGCTTTGTTAGGTTCCAGCTTTGATCACTCTGCTAGTCATCATTATTATAAACCTTGTGATAGGAATTTTGCCACATGTTGACAATTTTGCGCATATTGGTGGTTTTTTCGCCGGCATTCTGATTGGCTTTGTTCTGCTGGTGGGGTGATCAACAGAACGTTCCTGCTGGTGTTTATGTCAAATCCAAATTCAAATATTCTATGGCTTATTTCTGTTGTTTTGCTGATTGTTGGGTAAGTTTATGTTCTGTAAATTTTGATAACTAGAATCGTCTCTTAACTTGGTTATGACCAGAGAAATTATTCATTATTCCAGATGATGTGATACACTAGACTAATGGATTCAAGATTAGTGCAACTTTTCCAAGCTAAGTTGTTTGTTATTATATGAAAGTAGAGTGATTCTGCTTCTTTCAAGCTACAATGCCCTTAAGCTTTCAAGCTTGTTCTTTCTCATTTTGGTTACAGAGATAACTTACTTGTCTTGCTGGTAAAAAAATGCAGGTTTACAATTGCATTAGTGGTGCTCTTTAGGGGAGAGAACGGGAATGAGCATTGCCGTTGGTGTCACGATCTAGGTTGTTTGCCCACATTTAGATGGAGCTGCAATTAAACTACTTACTATTGATTTTTTTATTTTTATTTTAGTATTTCATAATGAAAATTATATGTTTATATATTCATTTGTAAATTCTCAGATTTATTAGCATTTAGCATTAGGTAATAGCCATCACTGTTGATTCATTTGGTCCTGGCTTATCTTAACATGTATCTCTCTGTATGTATCATTTCAATCTTTTAACCCAAAGATTTGAGTCTCCATTGAAGAAAAAAACTAAAAAAGTTCGGTGACTTCGCCCGAACTCGAACCGGAGACCTACAGTGTCGTTATACCGAACGTGATTTTCAACTACACCACGAAACAACTTGATGTATTTAAATAATTACGTTATGAATTTCTTGTTTACAGTTTTTGATTTAATCAAGTGATAATTATTAGTAGTATAAAGGAGCAGTTTCTTTTAAGTGGCTCTAAGTTAAAGTGAATGTTTGAAAGAGAGAGATGATTTCCTTTTGGACCATTTTATATGATTGACATCCATAATGGTTTAATAGTTACAATACCCAAACTTGGACGATTTTTTTTTTTTTTTGCATGAGACAGCCTTATGAATAACGTATAGAATTCTTTGTCGATTATTTTATACATATATTTTAATATTATCAACTTATACCTCATATTTATGCACTTAGTGATGCAAAAGTTTTTCAACTTGTGCATACCAATAACATCCACCGATAACTCACTTATTATTTCCATTTACATAGATAATCACTTTTTAGGATTTAAATGTAAAGAAATAGAGAAAAATCAATGAGATTTTATCATCTTACTTCTATTTTAAAATTAGTGGGGTAGTTTAATAAAGTAAAACAATACGGGACAAAGGCATGATTTATTAATTTTTGCTTTTATTCAACGTTAAGTTATCGCCTTATACAATACATGAAAAACATAAAAACAAAAAAAGAAATAAAACATTGATTAAATTATTCTCACGGCATATATAGCATCACTCTCGTACGCATCATATATTACTCAGTTACGTTCTACAAAACCTAAAACATTTTGTCAAAAAAAAAAAAAGAGTTATAAATAAATTAGAATAAAAACAAGCAAGGTTATTATTTGAAGTTAAAAACTACATAAATAGTTCCTAAATATTTTAATATTTTAATATTTTATATTTTTATCCCCTTATTATTTTTCATATGATTTAATTCCTTTATTTTATTTTATTTTAATTTTCTCTTACTTTTTTCCTTAAAATTTGTTATTGTATTTTTTAATTTTCATGCATTAATCCAAACCTTGAGACTAACTTGAAATTGAATTTTTAAAGTATGAAAAAGTAATAGAATTAAATTAAAGCGTAAAAAAAAAGTGACTAAATTATAAAGGAACAAAAGATTGGAAATTAAAAGATAAAGATAGCAAAAGATAAGAAAAATAATAAAGGTATCTATCAAAGTGTAGAATAGGAAAGAATGAAATAAATAATTACCACAATGAATAGCATTAATATTGCACCGGAAGGAAAGGAAAGAAGCGATGCGAATAATATTGTAGATGCAATCAAAATCAATAGATTGGAGTGCATTATAACATTGGGTGTTTGGGGTTGTGTTAAGAGTATTCCCTTGTGCGACAAATGGAGCACAAACATTCGAGTTCGTTAGTTGGTCGCTATAACTCCCTTGTGTTGTAAGGGTTTGAATCTAACCCTCCAATACCATTTTCATCGTCAACAACGACAACAAAAACATTATTATTAATACTATTAATTCTTATCACGCGATTCATCAAACTCGCCATTACACTACTATTGCTTATTAAGAGTTGCTTGGTGTATTGGTGATCTGAATATTGGTTTTGCTTACTTTGTTACTTTGATGATTTATTATAAGGTGAAGTCCTTTTATTTATATTTAGATTCTCTTTTTAAGTGACTTGAGATATCATAAGTCATAGTCCCTAGAGCCTTTGATTTTGTATGACTCACCGATTAGTCTTCTTTCAATTAATCACACATTTTTATCTTTTTATGAGTGTTTTGGATAGCATTTTACATTTAACGTGACTTCTTAAAAAAACTCATATCCATTTGTTTTACAAACTAATTTTTGAGAAATTATGTAAATTTATGATAAATCAGATTTATAATAAAGTAAAAATATACAAAATAACTCACAAATTTAACAACATAGTTTGACTAATTTTACCTACGTCTCCGAACTTGATACAATTTTTTTTTACTAAAAAAGAGAAATTATATAAAGTATTTACAACACTTATAACTCACAGTCCAATTATACCCAAAAAAATTGCTCTCAATTTTCTCTTATTAAAATCTTTTTCTCAATTGGATAATTAAAAATACTTATTGGGCGCTCTATTTATATATGCAAAATCTCCCCTTCTACATGTTTTGTCAACTAATTTTTAATTGGGTTTTTCTTCTTTTTCAACAAAATGATGCACTGTCTATTCAATTTTCTTGAGTTATTGGCTTGACAACCACTCTTTTGTTTTATTATTCATTGCACAATTTGGTGCATGTATGTTTGACTAACACTAATACGGCTCAGTCTCTTTATTTCAAAAAGCTTAAACCTTCAAAAATACAATCAAATTATTATATTTACTTTACTTAGATTTATAACCGATGTATAATTAAGTAGTATATTTGAAATAATTCAAAAATTAAGTGATAAATTTAGAACAGTTCAGATAGTTAAGTGATATATTTAGAATAGCATTTTATTCTAAATATATCACTTAATTATCTAAGTTGTTCAATATCTATCACTTAACTATCACACCTGGGATTTTATTAAACGGTGACTAACAAAATGCTATAAATGGAATAAATAAAATGAAAAATTATTTAATAATATGAACAAAATAAATATAATAATTCAATAATATACAATTTTTCTTTTGTTTTTTTAAAAAGTAAAACTTGTGTTCAAAATAAACAATTGCCAACTTAATTGTTGAATCACATTTTTCATGTATATGCATGGAATAATTTCAATCAAATTATTTGTCACTAAGTTATATAATCTTTTAATTAATTGAATTTAAAAATTTGAATCAAACACTAATTAAATTAAAGTGAGGTCAAATTTGAACCAATTCAAATAATTCAAAATAAAATTGAACACAGATCGTTAGTCCAAAATTAAATTAAAAATATTTTGATTTTGTGATACATAACTAAAATATTGTATATAATATTATAGCTTAAAATTAATTAAGTGTGAAATGTGATATAAATTATTTTAAATCTTCATATTTGAATGATGATATAATATGATGTTATTAATGTGTGTTTTTTCTAATTGATTATTTGTTATAACATCATTTTTTTTCTATTTTTATAGTTTCATGTAATAATGTTTATACTAATGAGCTTTAATATCATTTCAAATATTTTTTAATTTATAAAAGATTCAATTAATCGAAAACTAAGGATGAAAATACCGACGACATCGTCGGTATTGTCACGAAAATATTCATTTTTTACATATCCTCACATCAAAAATGATGTCAATTTTTTTATATTAAATTATCAAGAAATGTCATTAAAATGTTACTTAAATATTGTTATTATTTAAATATATTTTAAATATTTTTTTGACAAAAATATCCTAGATATTATCATTAAAATGTCGAATAAAATATCAAAAATATTAATTTTTAACTTTTTCTCTTCTTATTTTTGAGTAATTATTTTAATTCAAATTTTTTTATCAACTTTGTACGAGAAAATATATTTTATTTTTAATTATTTGTCGTATTTTCATTATACATATGAAATGAATAAGTTAAAAAAAAAGAGAAAATTGTTTCATATATTACTTTGTTCAGTGAATACTCAAATAAAATATCTAATCAAATTCTGAATTACAAAATCAGTTTACTTATTTTTAATTTCTATTGTTTTAATAGGTAGATAGCATTGAATAGAAGACTTATTATATTTAGGGGTGTATAAAAAATCCGATAATTCAATTCAATTTGTTAATTTTTTGACGGATTTGATTCGAAAATCGGATGAATTTTTTTCAATTCATTAAATTGAAATCGAATGACAGATTTTACTATATATCCTTCTATATCTATCGAAATTAATTATATTTATTAAATTATATATATATATATATGTTTTAGGTAGGGTGTTCACGCAGCGATTCTCTCATTCTTTGTTACTCTCCCCGTAGCTCTGCACTTTGCTCTCTGCCGCTGAGTGTGTCTTGCCATCTTCATCTCTACGTCTGCCGTCCTCGCCTTGAAAAATCTTCTGACACGCTTCTCGTCCTTGTCTTCTCTGTAGGTATTTATCTGAGCTATATTCCTGCTCTTCCTTCATATTATTAATGTTTTACTCATTTCTTGTTTTTTCCGCTTATATTCTTATTCAAATAGGTGAAAATTCATGAGGGGAGCTCTTGATTCCTCCTATTAGCCTACTATTAGTAACCGATAAACCTAATTCTATCAGCATTGCACCAGGTCCTCACATCAGAGGGAGTGCACTGAACACTGAAAGCCTTCTCTCTAAGTGACCAAGAGGTTGATCTTTTACTCCGCGGTACTGGAAGGCATTTTCTAAATCTTTTTTATCCTTATGGGTCTTGATGATCTACTGAGCTCTCAACCTAAATTGTATATTCATTCAAATATGTGAAGTTGTGCCACGTCAGAAACTAGTTTTGGTTTTGGCATGACTAAAAGGATTCATGAATTACATGAAAAATATTTACCCTTTTTCGATTGCGATTGTAGAAAATATTCAAATGTGGAAAATAATCTGTATCCCTAAAATTCTATCATCCAAATGTGACCACTTTCAAGAATGAAAAACCGAAGAACCAAAATATTCTTTGAGTAATAGAAATAAACTATACTCCAATTGTAACTAGAAAATGTTAGTAAACAGTGACCAAGATTAAAGTTATTTATCATTCCAATGTAGAATATGTTAGTAAACACCTTTATATGATCACTTGGTCCTTTTTCGATTCTTTTATATCCTTAAATCACTTTAAACTCTTGTGTGTTTTAGTGAATACACTTTTTGTGTGTAACACTCTGCTTAAGCTGCCAATCAATATTTATTTATTGCTGGATATTAATATTGGGGGCTTCGGTTTGTTTTGTAAGGGTTCCTTTATTTTCTAGTTTTAGCTCTCCAATTTTTTTCTACTTTTGTATTTCTTGACTGAGTTCCTGTGTAATTCCCCCCCCCTAGTTTATCGTTTGTTGCATAGGACTTGAGGACTTAAGATGCTCACTTCGTATTCAAAGTTTTAGCCGTATTGGAAAAATAGGATTTTTCGAGTATTTTTTAATAACTATCTTGAACCGTTATATTCAATGTGATCGTTTAATGTATGAATGTTTTTTTAATTAAGTGGTATTAAATAGGTACATTTGGTTAGTTAGTTGATACAGAAAGCAACCAAAACAGATTCATATTCGATGTCATCGTCTAATGTATGAATGTTTTTTAACTACTTATTTTAGAATTATAGATTTTACCATTATATACTTGTATTTATGTTTTGTTAAATTATTTATTTATTTTTGTAATTTATCTTAGATGGAAAAAAACACCTCTATTACAGGTAGTTCACTTGCAACCATCGGAAGTGAAAGCGCTGCCTAGGATGTTGAAAATCAAGATAATAATCCACAAAATGTTCCACCAGAAACTAAAGATATACCATTAAATGACAAACTTGAACCTTCCACAGATAACTATGATGGAAAAGGTAAGCGAAAGCCTTCTAAACCTCCTACTCTTGTCTCAAAACATTTTGATATAGTGGGTAAAGGCTTAGATCATAAAGCGAGATGTAAATATTGTTCAAAGATGTATGTGTGTATCCATTAAGTCTAGTATATCAAACTTAAATGCTTATATTGCTATGTAATGTAAATTATTTCCTGGTAGATCTGAAAAGAAGCAAAAGACTCTAGCTTTTGAAAATGTCACAAACAATAAAAAAAGGTGTGCTTGTTGCACACACATTTAGTATTGAGGCTCGTAGGCTTGCACTTACAAAAATAATTATAGTTGATGAATTGTCATTTAGTTATGTTGAGAATGAAGGATTTAAGAAGTATAATAGAGTTTTGGAACCAAGGTTCCAAGTTCTTTCTCGTACCACTATTGTACGAGATTGCTTGAGTCTTTTTTTAAAGGAAAAAAGACAAATTGAAAGAATTTTTCTCTAAGTCGTTTCAAAGGGTTTGTTTGACCATTGACACATGGACTTCTACTCAAAATTTAAAATATATATGTTTCACTGCTCACTTCATCGATGATAGTTGGAAACTCCAAAAAAGAATCTTAAATTTTTGTGTAGTTCCTAGCCATAAAGGTGATATCCTTGGGAAAGCAATTTAGCAATGCTTGTTAGATTGTAGAATTGATAAGGTATTTACTATTACTGTAGATAATGCTAGCTCAAATAATACATTAGTTTCTTGTGTAAAAAAATGAACAATTGGAGAGGTGTAATACTAGATGGTCAACATATGCATATGAGGTGTGCAGCTCATGTTTTGAATTTGGTTGTGAGGGAGGTCTTGAAAGAACATGATTCATGCATAAGTGTAAGATAAGAGAAGTTGTGAAATATGTCAAAGGATCACCTTCAATGTCGTCAAAATTTAAAGATTGTGCAGAGTAAGAAGATTGGTACTAATAAACTTTTATGTTTTGATGTAGCAACAAGATGGAATTCCACCTACTTAATGTTAGAAGCTGCAACAAGATTTCAGAAAGTCTTTGAGTGTTTAGAAGATAATGATGTGATATTTAAACAAGAGTTCAACATTGGAAAGAATAGATGCAAAACTCTTGATATGTTTGATTGATCTAATGCTCACGTATTTGTGAGGTTTTTGAAAATATTCTATGATGCAACATTGAGATTTTTTGGTTTTGTGTATGTTATTTCAAATTTATTTTTGGATCAAATTTGCTTCATATATAACCAATTGAGTTTTTGGTGTGAAAATACAGATTTTGTGTGAAGAAAAATAGTGGAAGAAATGAAATCAAAGTTCAATAAATATCAGAGAGGTAGAAAAGATGAATGATTTTTTATTTATTACAACTTTGTTTGATCCAAGATGTAGGGAACAAGGTTTGAGAATTTGTTTGGATCTTTTGTGTGATGAAGATGATATTAAGGTTAGTCATATGATGAAAAAATTTAGACAACTGTGGATAATATGTTTAATTAATATTTAGTTTTTTATTCTGCAAATGTGTAAGCTATATGCTCACAATCATTAGGTAGAAGAAGTGGATAGTTGTAGTATTGATTTATTTTCACTATGGATGAATTGTTATAAAGTGTCAAAGATGCAAAAAATATAGACAATCAAACTGAATTGGATAAATATTTGGGTGAGACATGTGATGATGTGGATGATGAATCTTTTGATCTTTTAGGTTGGTGGAAAGTGAACTCATCGAAGTACAAGGTTCTTTTTAAGGTTGCCAAATATGTTTTAACTATACCTATATCAATTATACCTTTTGAGTTCGTATTTTCTACTGGAGGAAGAGTTATTGATCCTTTTGTAAGCTAATTGTCCCCAAAAATTGTTCAAGTATTTATTTGTAATCAAAATTGGATTCGATCATCACCAATAATTAACATTCGCAAGTCACTTGATGATATTGAAGTAATTGAAGAAGGTAATATTATTTTAATTTTCATTATTAATTGATAACATTATCTTATAATTAATGTTTTAATATTTTCATCACTCTCTCTTGTCTTCTATTTTGTAGATATGTTAGAAGGCATTAAGTATATTACACTTGATTAAGTATGATATGTAATTATTTTATTTCATATATATTTCGTATATTATTTTATATATATTTAGTTATCAATTTATTAACATTTTTTAAACTATGACTAATCGGTAATGAAACACTGAAGTTTTTTGCTATTACTCTCAAAACTTAAGAACCAAGATTATTTTCAAGATGCTCGATGGATGTTAAAGAATGAAATTACCAACTTAATTTAGCTTTAGATTATTGTAAACTATCATTTTGTTTATTGTTTGAATGAATTGTTAACTTTATTAAAATGTCTATTGTAATTGGTATTGTATTATTTTTGTTTTATATAGGTTTGATCGTTTGAGTCATTTTAATGTTTTTATTCAAAAAAATACAAAAAATAGAGTTAATTAAGTTTATTGGTCGGATTGATTTTATTCAATCGATCCAATATGAATAAGTTACGAATTGGATTGGATTAGATTTGAAAGGTAATCGGATCGGTTGCGGATTATGATGTTTCAATTCGATTGAAAGGTCGGATTAGATCGAATGCGTATAAAATAAACGGTTTTGATCCGATGTAAACCCTTAATTATAACCCCTCTAATTATGATTACTTATAAAAATAAATAATCAATAAAATTTATTTTCATACTATCAAGATTTTTTTATTCATAATAGTTAATACAATTAAATAATTTTTTTAATTATTTCAAAATTTTTAACTATTTATTTTATAATATTTAATTAAAAAGAGTATATATTTCATTATATAATATTTTAATTAATTGATCAATTTTTTTATTGATTTAAATATTGTAAGTATTTAAAAATATATATGTATTAAATTAAAATTAGTTTAAAATATAAATAATTGATTGTTTCGATCTTTTATAAAGTTTATAAAAAAAAATTTCATATTTTTTTTATAGAGTTGTCATAGTTTTTATGATTTTTTTCAAAGTTTTCATCGATCACGATAATATCTTCGATATTTTTGTAAAAATTATTTCGTGACATCTTTATTGACATTGAAATTTCAAATCTTAGTAAAAATAACACGCAATTAATAATCTGTGTTAGTTTAAATCAACTTATTTGTATTTAGTTTGAGTTAAGAATCATAATTATTGGTTTGAATTAAATTCAATTTGAATTAAGTTTTAATAATCTAAACGAATAACTCAAAGTAATACAATTTATATAAATTTACACTTTTATTTCATAACTAGTGACAAAGTTAGATAATTAATTTTAGATTATCTGATATATCATATCGGAAAAATAGTTATTGTAAGAGAAATTTTTTAATTAGTAATAATGTAAATCTCATAATTTTTATCATAAAACATACCAAGTATTAAAATAATTCATAATTATTCTTTTAAATATTGTTAGGATTAATATTTTTAATTTTAATTTATTTAAAGAATTACAGATTTATATGCATGATATTTATAAAGAAAATTATCAAAAATCTTGAGCTTAGCTCAGCCTAGCCCGCAAAGGGCTCCATCCCTATTCATACCCATACATTTTACATTTTACATTTTAATTGCGTGATTATTATTTGAATCCCACCACAGATTTAATAATAAAAACCGTTATAAAATTTATACATCTATAAGTTTTTGCCACGGAACAAATAGAATTACTCAAAAAAAAAAAAAAAAAAAATCTGCCCTCCCATTCCCTTGCGTGACCTCTCCTCCCATCAGATTCAGTAGAGAAAAACGAAATAGAAGCATAGAATCTATGCCTTCAAAAACCAACTTTTGACATGGAAATTGATTACACGAAAGCAAGTATAGTTCACAATAGGTTTAAGTATTTGTCGAATATGGGATGAATTTTGAACAAAACTTGAGCCTAATTAAGCCTTACAATTAAAGTAAAATATCAAAACCCAAATCCAAAGGCAGTAAAGTCAATTTAGTGTTCATAGTCCCCTGTTTCGGATCTCATGCAAATCATCTTTGCTTTGTATTTATATCTCATTTGTGGCCGTGCCTTTCAGGTTTATCCCTCTTCTCCCAACTTTTTCCCCCTAATGGATTTCATGAAAGTACGATTCAGATAGTGATGTGTCAATAGCATTCTTTACCCTATTATTGGTAGGTTGTTCATCGGATCGAAACCGTTGATTTTATACTCATCTGATTCGATTCGATCCAATCATCCGCTCGAATTGAAACATTCTAATCCGCAATCAATTCGATCATCTTTCACATCCGCTCAATCCAATCCGTAAACTATTCGGATGACATCCGATCAATCTGACCAATAAATTTAATTAACTCTATTTTTTGTATTTTTAAATAAAAATTTTAAATTTTCACATAAATCATAACATAAAATTATTTGACTTAAAAAAACATTAAAAAATCAAATAAATATATTATATATATTTAATTTAATAAATATATTATATATATATTTAATTTAATAAATATATTATATATATATTTAATTTAATAAATATATATATATATATAATTAATTTTGGTCGGATCGGATGAATCGTAGTAAAATCCTTCATCCAATCCGCACTTAACGGATGGAAAAAAATTTCATCCGATCCGACCATCGGATTGGATCAGATTTGATGAAAAATCAACGAACCAAATCAAATTTTTTACGCACCCTTAATTATTGGGTTTTAAACAGATTTCATAACAACATTATTCCTGATTTAAGTATGATGGCGCTACATTTTTCTTTTACGAAAATCGCTACCCCGACTCACCAAAATGATTAAATTTTGTTTAAGGTGTAGAGCTATAGACTCTAAAAGACATACTAGAAACGATATATTTGATTTTGTACGTGGGATTTTGTCAAAACAGATCCAACTGGCGGTTACTTTTTTGTCTTATTTTTTAAATATATATATTCTGCCAGATAGGAAAGAGACATAAGTTAGAGAAGAGATAAGAAAAAGATGGATAAAAAATAATAAGTTTAGAGTTCATGGATAAATTATTTTACTTGTAAATTAATAATTTAATCATAACAATAAAATTAATAATCACATATTAAAATTAAATATATATGTTGTTAAGTTATATTTGATATTATAATTCACTTATATTAATTTTATACTACATTTGTACTATATTTCTACTATTTCACTTGTATTACACTTTTATAACCCTATAAATAGGATTCTTTATGTACATTTTAAATCACACTAATACAATATTAAATCATCATTTATTCTTATCTCTTTATACTCTTTATAGGGTATCATAGCCTCTCATTTACCTCTAGAATTTCTATCAAAATTTTGCTTCTCTTCATCATAGCCACCAGGCTCACCCCAACTAGGTTCACCTTAATTCGGTTCATTCCTAACCTGGTTCACCCCAACCTGGTTCATTCTTAACCTGGTTCATCTCAACTCGGTTCACCCCAACCCGGTTCACTCCAACCTGACCCACTCCAACCGAACTCACTCTAACCCGACTCACCTCAACTCGGTTCACTCCAACTCGGTTCACTCCAACTCGGTTCACTCCAACTCGGCTCACCTCAACCCGACTCACTCCAACTCGGCTCACCTCAAACCAGATTCACCCAATTTTTTGCTCATTTCTTCATAGATCGGTTTTAGGCTTGTTTTCGACTCTTTTAATTTTTAAGGATATTTGTGACCTATATACACTCCTTTATACTATTTTTATATATTTGCTTTATATTTCCTCCATTATTTTGTTAAAATGGACCAAAATGATGTCCCAAAACTAATATCTACCACTCTTGATGATACTAACTACATAGCCTGAGCACAAGCAATGAAAAGTTTCTTAAAAGGACGCAAGCTATGACGTTTCATAACTAGTGATATCTCTATACCCATCCAAGAAACCATTGAAAACAACTCCTTATTTGCTGACCGCCGTGAGGACTAGGAGAGTAAACACCATCAAATTATTACATGGTTCCGTAACACCACCTTACCTTCCATCCATGGTGAATTTGGGCGTTTTGACACTACCAAAGAAGTTTGGGAATTTCTTGAGGCTCGCTTTACTACAACAGATTTGGCCAACCAATATCAACTTCTAACAACTCTTCATACCAAACGCCAAAGGGCTGATCAAATCATTAACCAATTTCTCTCTGAAATGCATACTATTTGGGATAAACTCGCTCTCTCTAAATCAACTTGGACGAACAAGATTGATGCTGAGATGTTTACAACTTATCGTAATCACTAGCGTCTTGTTATTTTTTTCATGACTCTCTATGATCGATTTGAACTTGTTCGGGCTTCCTTACTCCATTAGAGTCATTTTTCATCCTTAGATACTATTGTAACCGAGCTTCGCTCTGAAGAAACTCATATAGGGGTTTTCAAAGTTTATCATACAGATTCTGTTCTTGTCGTCCCTTCTTATCGCCCTAAAGGAGGTTCTAAAGAGGGCTTCAAACATCAAGGCTACACCTACTGCCACAACCCCAATCATAAGCTTCTTACATGTCCCATTCGGGTATGTATATATTGTCACAAGAAAGGTCTAGGACACTTTCACAAAGATTGCTTTCAAAATCCCTTTTAGCATTCCTCACGGAATCCCTCTCAACATGCTTCAGGTAAAAATAGTAACTCATCTATCACTGCTGCTATTTCTGAGGATAATCATGAAAAATTTACCTTCTCCACTTAAGAACTTGAAGGTCTTCTTAAACATGTTCTCTCAAAATCTAGTAATCCTCCTCCTACTGTATTGTCTCTCATATTAGGTAAATCTTTATGGTATTTTGATTCTGCTTGTTGTAACCACATGACTCATGATACTCACATCTTATCTCCCACACAATATTCCATCTTTAAACCTTTAATTCAAATCGCTAATAGTTCACATATGGATGTTAATGTTGTAGGACAAGTTTCCACATCTTTTATATCATTTTCTGATACCTTTCATATTCCCAACCTTATTCTAAATCTTATCTTTGTTGGTCAATTATGTGAACTTGGTCTTACTATTACTTTTTCCTCTTCTAGTTTTCATGTGCCGGATCCACAAACATGACAGATCCTTAGGATAGGCCGTAAGGTTGGACGACTATTTGAACTTATCAACCTTCATCTACCCAATTCTCCTCATACTTTTGTTATTGCTTCTACTACTCCTATCAACCTATGGCATGCTCGTCTAGGCCATACGTCTTCGTCCCTTGGCATCTTCTGGTAAATTAGGATTTGTTTCTATTTCTGATAATGTAAATTTTTTGCCTTGTCAATTGGTAAAACAACCTCCTTTATGTTTTAATAAAAGTGATTCTATTTATGTCTCCCCTTTTAACTTAATTCATTATGATGTTTGGGGTCCATCCCCACATCCTACTATGAGGGGATGTGTTTACTTTATCATTTTTATTGATGATTATTCAAGATTCACATGGATTTTTCTCATGAAACATAAATCTGAATTACCCAAAATTTATTATGATTTTGCCCAAATGGTTAAACCCCGATTTTCTCAAAATATCAAAGTACTTAGAGCTGATAATGCTATGGATTATAAAGAAACAATTTTTTAAAATTTTCTTTGACAAAATGGGACTCTTTCTCAATATTCTTGTTCAGGCAGATCTCAACAAAATAGAAGAGCTGAGCGAAAACATAGACATATTCTTAATATTGTTCGTACTCTCTTCATTTCTAGTTCTTGTCCTGAACGCTTTTGGGGTGAAGTAGCTCTTACGGCTATTTATACCATCAATTATGTTCCCATGCCTATTATTCACAATGAATCCCCTTATGAGTGTCTCTATAATACTTCTCAATCTTATGAATTGCTCAAAGTGTTTGGCTATGCCTGTTTTGTTCTTCTTCACCCTCATGAACGCAATAAATTGAAACCTTGTGCTCATATTTGTTGTTTCTTAGGGTATGGAATAGAACACAAAGGCTATCGTTATTAGGACCCTATCTCTAAACGATTGCACATTTCTCGTCATGTCATATTTTGGGAATATAAAATGTTTTCCTCTATTTCCTCATTTCATGTCTCATCTCCTACCTCACTCTCATTTTTAATGACCCAACTATTGATTTATTTTCTCCTGACATTGCTCCATTACCCTCACCATCGTCTACTACGGTTTCTCCTTATGTGTCTGCTCCTTTTGCTAATCCTACCATAACAAAATCCTCTAAAGACCAACTACCTGATTGTCCAGAGTCATCACTTCGTCGTTCTACTCGTGTAAGTAGTCTTCCCTTTCATCTTCGAGATTACCAATGTTTCTCTACTATTTTGTCTCATCATGAACCCCAAAATTATAGAGAAGCTAGTTCTAACCCTCATTGGTAGCAAGCTATAACAGATGAATTGTAGGCATTAACAAAAGCACATACATGGGATCTTATTGATCTTCCATCTAATAAATCTCTGATTGGTTGTAAGTGGATTTTCAAAATCAAAACTCATTTAGATGAGTCTATGGAACGATATAAAGCTCGTCTTGTTGCAAAGGTTTTTACACAAGAATATGGAATTGACTATGAAGAAACTTTTGCACCTGTAGCTCACCTCACCTATGTTCGCAGTATCATTGTTGTTGCTGCTGCCCGAATCTAGAACATATTTCAAATGGATGTCAAAAATGTTTTTCTCAATGGAGACATAACCGAGGAATTTTATATGAAACCTCTTCCTGGATACACTTATTCACTTCATCAAGTATGCAGACTTCGTCATTCTCTCTATGGCCTCAAACAAGCTTCTCGAGCTTGCTTTGCCAAGTTCAGCTCTACACTTACTGACTTTGGCTTCACTTCCAATTCTTATGATTCCGACCTCTTTATTCGGAAGACTCCTACTGGTGTAACACTTCTACTCCTTTATGTAGATGATATGATCATAACAGGGAATGACTCTAATGACATTATTAATCTCAAGTAGTTTCTAAGCCATCAATTTGAAATGAAAGACCTTGGTCGTCTCCACTACTTTTTGGGCCTAGAAATCTCATCTGATTCTCAAGGACACTATCTCTCTCAAGAAAAGTACTCTTATGATATTCTTAATCTGGCTGGCCTAACTGATTGCAAAATGGCATCAAAACCTCTAGAAACCAATGTCAAACTTACTCCATTAGATGGTACTATTCTCTCAGATTCCACATTATACAGATAACTAGTTTGCAGTCTTGTTTATCTCACAGTCACTCATCTTGACATTGCCTATGTTGTTCATCTAGTTAGTCAATTCATGTATGCTCCACGGTCTACCCATTATACTGTGGTTCTTCGCATTCTCCGCTACATCAAAGGCACCATGTTTCACGGTCTTCACTTCTCCAACAAGTCTAATCTTCTTCTTTTTGCCTATTCTAATGTTGATTGGGCAGGTGACCCAACTGATCATCGCTCTACCACCGGATATTGTTTCTTTCTTGGAAACTCTCTCGTATCTTGGAGAAGCAAGAAACAATCTCTCACTTTTCGATCAAGTACTGAAGCTGAATATCGAGCTCTTGTTGACACCACTCAGAACTTCTTTGGCTCTGTTGACTACTTATTGATATGTGTGTTCTCCAATCAACTACAACTATCATATATTGTGACAATCAGAATGCTATTCAAATTTCTCACAATAATGTATTTCATGAACGAACAAAACATATCGAGATTGATTTTCATTTTGTTCGTCAACATGTTCTTCAGGACACTGTTTGTCTCAAATCAATATCCTCTATAGATCAAACAGCTAACATCTTCACCAAATCTCATCTACCAGGCAGATTTCAAGAATTAGTTTCCAAACTCAAGTTAATTGTTTCTCTTCCTTCTTGAGTTTTGAGGGAATGTTAAATTATATTTGATATTATAATTCACTTATACTAATCTTATAGTACACTTCTACTATTTTACTTGTATTACACTTACTATTTTACTTGTACTACACTTGTTACAACCCTATAAATATGATTCTCTATGTATATTCTAAATCACACAAATACAACATTAAATCATTCTTCTTCTTTTTATCTCTCTATACTCTTTACAAATATAAATAAATAATATATTAAAATTTTAATTATAAATAACATAGATTTAAATCAAGAAAAATAATTAGTAAGCTAGATAACCTAATATTTTCACTATAAAAATCAAATATAAAAGTAAAAATTTAATCCCATATTACTTTCCTTATGATACTATTTTAATGTATTTTACCTACTATCCCATATTCTATTTTCACAATTTTTAAGATTAATGTGTGAGGTATTCAAACTAACGTTTTAATTAACTCCTTACTAATTAAACACATTCACGAATCAAATTACAATCAATATTTGCACAAAAAATACACAAGTTATGGTGTGTGATCTAAAACATATTTAATAATAAAAAATACAAACTATATGATTCAAAACATATATCAAATAAATCAAATCACATAATACATCCTAAAATAATAAAGTTGAGTACAAATTCAATAAAAATAATTTTTATAATTTAATAATTAAATCAAATAATCTTAATCACACAAAATTATTTAACCTAATAATAAAAAAGTTATATGAACATAAAACATAAAATAATTTTACTACTAATTATGAAAATTTAGATATATAAATCAATCTTCCTAAACTATATCCCCAGTATGGATATCATTACCTTGATACCGAGTACGTATATTATCATATCACCAGTTTTTGAATGTCTATTTGCTTTGTAGAAGAATAAGTTCTTTGAATATGTATATTATTACCTTGTCTTTCACTTGTCGAATGACTTCAAGTTAAACAGTTTTCATTGTGACGCCTCTGAGCGAAATCAATATACACACATATATGTATTCTTTTTAACTCTTCGGCACACCTTAAGATTGAGCAAGTAATATATATATGAAAAAATGTCATTTTGAGTCACATGTTAAAAGCATCCAAATACATCAATGAAAAGATAACCGATAATTTCATAAGTTTATTCGAGTTTAAATAAATATTTTAGTACTAAAAATAATTTTAATTATTAAAATCATATATTATTGAATACATGAATATAATATTATGTGTGATAATTATAAAAAATATACTTAAATAATAATTTTCTAAAACTCAAATATTTTTTCGATTTTTCTTGATAGATTCAACAATGATACTAAAACAAGCTTAGAAAAATAACCAACACCAGTATATTTGAATTTCAAATTAAGTAGAACACTCAATAGTCGATTATACTATTTTATTTGGTTAAATGTATTCTGCAGATAATATTATTTGTTAAATATTCTACACAAACATTATTAAAATTGAGGCACTGAGTAAGGCTTTACAGTAACCCGGCATTATCAGCAGTAAAACACTTTATTTAAGATATATTTTAGCCAAGTTAATGTAAGGTAGGAGTCGTACGACAGAAAAGCATGATTAAAAATAAGGCGTCAAACAATATTTGTAAGATCTTAGTAAATCGAATAAACCATAAGATATCATCCAGAGATGACGAAACGTCAAAAAAGCACACGATTTCAGGTATTAATAATTTCTCCCCTTGGCTAACTATTTTACGTTTTCATGTCTCAACCCCCATTCCATTACCAACAAAGACACCATGCATCTATACAATAATATGATTACATGTACGTCACTTCAATATAAGTTTCTTTTTTAATTAATTAAACCAGACATTGCCTGAAAATATGCTACATCTTTACCAACTATACTAGAAAGCGGCTGACACTTCTATACAAATATCAAACTCATGAGAAAAATGAAATGCAAAACCCGTCAACAATAATAACTTTACAAGCTCGAACTCCTCAAACATTGATACACGTGACAGAACTGAGGCAAATGGATCAAAACATCTAAAAATACACGTCAGTTTGAAACTTGAATTGTTCTTAGTGTTTATCTAATAGGTTACACTTGCTAGACTTGGGGAGACAACCCTCACGAGGGAGGAAATCGAATGAATCACGTTTGGAAAGTGTCAGACTTCATGCTTAGGAACAAAGTCAAAGGAATGAGGAATCCAGCTATTTCAAATGACCTGTACAGAGATATATGCTGGCCCCTCGCAAATTAGGCCAATGATTAGCTCAAATTTTGTCAGTCCTTCCAGCCAAACCCCATATTTTCATCAAGATCGCCACTAAAGAACCCGTTCTCGGCGAAATCATGAGCAATGTCTTGCACCAAATCATCCTGCAAATGGAGGTTCTGAGGTAAATCTGGTGCTCTCTGATTGAATCCATTATTACCACCACCGGGTGGAGAAGAGTTGCTGTTTAAAGCCGCTTTGAAACTGTTGCTCCTACTTGGAGCAGGCCCATTACTTCCAGCTGTGTTAGCAGTTGGTGTAGCAGCTGTCAATGTGTTGCCTCCAAAACTTAGTCCATTCCTCATCACATTGCCGTTAGCATTTGCTCCCGAAAGAGATGGTTTCTGCGCTCCTCCATTGTTACCAGACATCTGAAGAAGTTGCTGGATCATCTGTTGTTGCAATGCCTGGCTGCCTTCTGAGGTCTGTGTATGGTTTTGTTGCAGTAAGCTATTTGCACTCATTGAGCGTTGCTGTAGCTGTTGTGGCTGCTGCATTTGTTGCGAGGATAGATGGGGACTTGAAAATCCACTAACAGGCGAGTGTTGCATGGATCCTGAGATCAATGGTGAGGCAGCATGAAAAGATGATGATGGGCTTTGGTTAGCACTATTGAAGGAAGAAGATGGCTCCTGTTGTAGAGAGGTAAGATGTGAATTCATTGAGTTCTGCCTCATTAACATATTTTGGTAGTTAGTCAATGCCATGGCAGCTTGTGCTGAACCACTTAAAGCTCCACGGTTAGTCATCTGTTGATTGTTCAATTGATTATTTAATCCAGGATGAAAGGCCATTAACTTATTGATAGTGTTCCTATCAGTTTGCATGCCCTGAACATTTGCTAGCTGTTCCATCTCCTGCATCTTTTGCATTTGAAGATCAGCGGCACTGGTATGCCGAGGATAATTCTTTAAGCCATCTACGCAGGAGGCAAAACCAATTCCAAAATGTCAGTATAACATCTAAACACGCAATTGTTACTATAAGGTCCACCACTTGTGCTACAATGATACTTCGCTCAACTAGACTTTATACGCATTGAGCTATACTTCCCTTCATAAAACCATAATTTGCTGAAGAAGCAAACATAGCGCTCAAAATTTGAACCACCATCAAACTATAAATTATAACAAAAAACATTACTATAATTGATATTAACGTTGCCAAATGGACTTTACCAATAGGCCCAACTTTGTTCTCCCGGCAGAAATCAACCAAATCTTTCATGCTATTGACAACTTCAGCAATCTGTCAAAAGACCAATAGCTGTAAGAGAAATCCAAATAGAGCCATATTGACGTCCATTAAGACAATTCAATTGACATGTACCTGCAAACACCTCACGTATCTTTTAGAGAAACCCAAATCATTCAGCGACTGCAACTCCAAACTCTTCGCTAGTTGTCGCCCAGCTGTAAGTACCCTGAAGAACAGAATCAATTTCAGCATAATCCTTAAGCTTTAAAGCTTAAATCCAGCCCTTTTCACTACAAGGCTAAGATATGTAACACATATACTACCACATAAAGGAAAAGGCACAAGCGCAGCAGATCCAACAAAGCCCAAAAAAAAGTACTTCGAAAAATGGTAAGATGGTGATAAAACAAAAAAAAATTCCCATGCTTTTCTCTTCCCTTGCTAAGCAAAATGTAATTTATACGATTGTTTTTCAATGAATATTTTCTTTGTTTTCTTTTTCCCACCCACCAACAAGCACAAGAAGAGGAGGCCAGTAACCCCATCTCAAATTAATTAACCTCTTTAAGCAAATCACATGATGAATCAAATACGGCTTTAATCATGTCAAATCACATGATGAATCAAATACGGCTTCAACTAAAATGAACTGAACAATGGAAAGGAACGAATTTGCATATCACACACCTAAACTCACATATATTGCAAATCCTGCTGAGAAACACCATTTAATCAAATCATTTGATAAATCAAAAAGGGCTTCTACTAAGAAGAACCGAATAATGGCAAGGAATTTGCTTATCATAACCTAAACTCACATATTGCTATTTGTTTGCAAATCCTGCTGAGAAACATCACTTCCACTTTCAGCAATTGTTGTTTGGCACTTCTGTGCAACCTGAACAAGCTGATTTACCTGCAAATGAAGCATAATTTAGAAACTAGAGCTATATCTGCATCTGTTTTTGCCCTAACGATGCACTTCCCCTCCCCTTATGGTATGTGAAGATTATATTACGAGAAATGATGGAGATAAACTAGAGTATATTCTTACTCTTTATTTTCTGTTAATTCTGATAATCTTAAAACACTATAATACAACACTATAAATAGGAATAAGAAATTAGACAAATGTCCACTAATCTAGGAATATAACAATCGGCATCAACAATTAAATTACAGCTTGATTTACACTAGTTTTACAGCCTGTACAACACTAATAATATTCTCTTAAAGTCTACACTCTCCCTCAAGTTGGGTAATAGATATTAATCATTCCCAACTTGCAACTCAATTCTTCGAAGATTGTTCGAGATAACGCTTTGGTAAGGATATTTGCAATTTGATGATTAGTAGATGTATATAATAGGTCCACAATTTTTCCATCTAACTTTTCTTTAATGAAATGACGATCAATTTCTATATGTTTGGTTCGGTCATGATGAACTGGATTTTTCGCAATTCTTATTGCAGCTTGATTGTCAGAATACATGCTGATAGGTTCAAGAGTTGTGAAGTCCAGTTCATTGAGTAGTCTTCTTGACCACATTCCTTCACAAATCCTATGAGCCATAGCTCTAAATTCAACTTCTGCACTGCTTCGAGCGACTACTGATTGTTTCTTACTTCGCCAAGTTACAAGATTTTCCCGTACAAATGTACAATATCCATTGGTAGATCTGCGATCCACTATAGAACCTGTCTAGTCAGCATCTGCAAAGACTTCAATTTTTCTAGTGAGATTCTTACTGAAATATAATCATTTTCCTAGTGTCATCTTGAGATACCTGAGTATACGATAGACCGCTTTCATGTGTTCTTCGGTGGGACTGTTCATAAATTGACTTACAACACTTACTGAAAAACTAATATCTAGTCTAGTGTGGGATAGGTAAATAAGTTTTTCCACTAATCTTTGATAACAACCTTTGTCCACAGGTGTACTATTTTCTTTGATTCCGAGTTTTACTGTAGAATCCATCGGAGTTTCTACTGGTTTATACCCCATCATTCCAGTTTTCTTGAGAAGATCAAGTATATATTTCTTTTGAGATATAGATATGCCCTTTTTTGTTCGTGCTACTTCCATTCCTAGAAAATATTTGAGATTGCCTAGATCTTTGATTTCAAATTCCTTGGCAAGAAATTCTGAGTTTATTCGTCTCAATTGTAGAATTACTTGTTAGAACAATATCATCTACGTACACAATTAGAATAACTATTTTGTCATTGAAGTGTTTGACGAATAGTGTGTGATCTGATTAGCATTGATTGTACTCATATCACTTCAGAACTTTAGAGAATCTATCAAACCAGGCACGTGGAGACTGTTTCAATCCATATAAAGATTTCTTAAGTTTGCGGACTCTATTGGTTGGAACATGAGATTCAATTCCAGTAGGAATATCCATGTAGGCTTCTTCTTCAAGATCTCCATTAAGGAATGCATTCTTGACATCTAATTGATAGAGAGGCCAATCCAAGTTAGATGCTAAGGAGAGAAGAATATGAATAGTGTTGAGCTTTGCTACAGGTGAAAAAGTCTCATGATAGTCAATCCCATATGTCTGAATGAATCCCTTAACCATAAGGCGAGCTTTGAGTCTTTCTATACTGCCACTTGCTTTGTGTTTGATTGTAAAGACCCATTTACACCCAACAACTTGTTTTCCCGATGGTAGTTCTGTGATCTCCCAAGTCTTGTTTTTCTCTAAGGCACTGAGTTCTTCACGAATAGTTGTATTCCATTCAGGTACCTGAAATGCTTCATAAACGGAATTTGAAACCTGTATCTGATCAAGGTCGCTAATAAATGTCTTATAACTTGGTGAGAGATTTTTATAGGAAACAAAGTTATAGATGGGGTGGTTTGTGCAAGATCTTACACCTTTCCTTATGGTAATTGGCAAATTCAAATCATTAGGAGGTAACTCAATAATAGGAGGTTCAGGGATGTTACCTTGTGAATTATCAGAGTGACCTGTACTCAGGTTAAATTCTTGGACTGGCTCAAGATATACTCGGTTCTCCGCTCTTTCTTGAGTTGTTTTCCTCCTAGAGTAGACAAGAAGATCATTGTTTGGGACAGGAAAGTTTGGATCTGTTGGTAGAGAAGTTAATGGTTCATTGGGATTATTAAGAGTATTTATTTGAGACATTGATTCACTCTCTTGAATTTGAAGGATAGGATTTGTGGGAGACTAAGTGGTTATGCTATTCCAAAGCTGGTATTCATTGCCTACGTTCTCCCCCTGAATGGTAGGTTTGGAATAGTATGGATATTGTTCAAAGAATGTGACATCCATTGTATTATAGAATTGTTTTGTAATAGGAGAGAAGCATTTGTATCCTTTCTGGTAAGATGAATATCCTATGAATATGCATTTGATGGCTCGGGGATCAAGTTTACTTCTATGATGTACATGGACATAAGCAAAACATCCAAAAAATTTAAAGGGAATGTGGGACACGATTTTGGTGTGTGGGTATGACTCAAGTAAAGTATTGATAGGTGTTTTAAACATGAGAACCCGACAAGGCATCCTATTGATAAGATAGGTAGCTGTAAGAACAGCTTCCCCCCAAAAATGTTGAGGGACATGAGTTATGAACATGAGGGATCTAGCTACCTCGAGAAGATGCCTATTCTTCCTTTCAGCCACCCCATTTTGTTGAGGTGTGTCAACACAAGAGCTTAGATGGATCCCTTGACTTAATAGATAATCAGTAAGGGTGGAAGCAAAGTATTCTTTAGCATTGTCAGATTTCAATACTTGGATTTTCATTTGAATCATGGTATTGAAATTTTTAAAAAATTGACCTACTTTAGATTTTTCTTTCATTAAAATTAACCAAGTGATTCGAGTATGATCATCTACAAATGAAATGAACCAACGTGTCCCTGTGATATTTTTGATTCGAGAAGGCCCCCAAATATCAGTATGAATCAATGAGAAAGGATGTAACTTTTTATGTGGAAGATGAGGATATGAAATTTTAACATGTTTTGAAAATTGACATACTTCACATTGAAAATCCTTTAAATTTTTATTTCTAAAGGATAAAGGGAAAAGTTTTTGTAAATACAGGAAATTAAGATGACCTAAGCGACAGTGATTCAATATGATTTCACCATCATTATTGGAATTAAGATTTAACAAAACTTTATTCTGATAAGAAACTTCGGATATAGTTTGGAGGGCTTGTATTGCTCAAGGGTCTTCACTTCGTAGGAGATAGAGTCCCGAATATTCTTTAGCACTGCCAATCATCTTCCCCGAATCCAAGTCCTAAATTTCACATAGGTTATGAACAAATTTAGCCATACAATTTTTACCACGGGTAAGTTTAGTAATTGATACAAGATTACAATCAAGTGTGGGAACAAGGATAGAATCTAGAATAAAGGAGTTTGAAATTTTAGCTGAACCAATTCCGGTTACTTTTGATACTGAACCATCGACAATTCTGACAGTGTGACCGTTTTGGTAGGTTTTAAGATTCATAAGAAGAGAAGCATCACTCGTCATGTGGTCTGAAACACCTGAATCAACAATCCATGGTCTCATAACCTGTTGCACACCAAGAGCGTTTAGAGTGTTACCTGATTGAGCTATAGTGGTAGGTGATGTGGGCAAGGACTGTCCAAATAATTTCTGGAAGAGATCAATCTGTTCCTTGCTAAATAGAGCAGATTCAGGGGATGTAGTTCCATGAGATTTAGAGACAGTTTTTCCATAACTTTCTTTGTTCATGTGTTGTGTGTAGGGTGGTTTCCAATCAGCTAGCTTTCCATGAATTTTCCAACAGGTTTCCTTAGTGTGACCAGGTCTAATGCAGTGATCACACCAAGGTCTTCCTCTACGAGGATGGTTGTCTACAGTATGAGAGTGCTGGTGTTCTCGAATAGCAAGTGCAGATCCTTCTCCAGTCACGGAAATGGTAGATTAAGGACCCATCATCACCTTTTTACGACTCTCCTCTTGACAAACTTCGGAGAAGACATCACGAATGTTGGGCAAGGGTTTTGTTCCTATAATTCTGCCGCGCACATCATCAAGATCTTTATTGAGCCCCAGTAAAAATTTGAAAATCCGCTTCTTATCAATAATCTGTTTATACAAGATGTTGTCTGCTGGACATGTCCATTCATGAACGTCAAAGAGATCTAATTGCTGTCAACATCGAGTGAGAGAGTTAAAGTATTGGGTAACTGATAACTCTCCTTGACGAAGATCACGAAAGATGCTTTCGATCTTAAATAGTTCAGACATATTATCAGAACTGGAATAAGTGTCTCTGACAACATCCCATATTCCTTTGGCATTTTTGTAGAGAAGAAAGTTCTCTCCAATCTCATTTGTCATGGAATTTATCAACCAAGACATCACCATATTATTTTCAAATTTCCATATTCTGTATTGCGGATCGTCTTTGTTCAGGGCTACTGCATCTCCAGTGAGATAGTCATCTTTCATCTTTCATCTTTTCACATATAAACATGACAGATTAGGACCACTGAAGATAATTGTGCCCATTTAATTTGTGACTAGTGATGGACATAAGATTGTTTTCTGTAGAACCAGTAATTACAGATTTTCCTGTGGCCATTGGTGTTATTTTAAGTGGGGTTTATATGTGTGTTGATTTGGGCCTACTAATGTGGACTGATATGGACTGAAATTTGTTATTAGATTAGTTGGGTTGATTGGGCTAGGTTGGGCTGAAATTTGTTATTTGACCAAGTTAGGCTGAAATTTGTTACTGGGTCAAGTTGGGCTGGATCACAAATATGGAAATAGAATGCAGTGTATTGGAAACAGAATGCAAATATAGGAATAGATTTTGGAACTGGGATTTGTGGGACTTATTGACTGAACCAGATGGCAATGACGATGAACCAGATGATCGACGACGATGGACAAATGGTTGGCGATGACGATGAACCAGATGATCGACGACGACAATGGACAAATGGTCTAATGGTGCTTGAGTTTCGCAAGATTCGATGACTGATGTATTGTGATTTTGGGTAGTCGGCGAACTGTGGGTAATGGCTCACTAAGATGGCCTGATCTAAACAGAGATGGAACTCGCGATGACTGGGCAAAAAACTAAAAAACCCGAGCAGAAGCTGCTCTGCTGATGTTGCAAAATCCCAGTTTCTAGGAATGCTTGAACTGCTCTTGAATACAGATTTGAGCTCAACTCAGAGAGTGAAACTTCCTCGAACAGAATTGGTGAGAGTGAATTTCAGAGAAAAACAAAATTGGATTTCAGAAATACTCTGATACCATAAAGATTATATTATGAGAGATGATGGAGATAAACTGGAGTATATTCTTACTCTTTATTCTCTGTTAATTCTGATGATCTTACAACACTATAAATAGGAATAAAAAATTAGACAAATGTCCACTAATCTAGGAATATAACAGTTGGTATCAACAATTAAATTACAGCTTGATTTACATTAGTTTTACAGTCTATACAACACTAATAATATTCTCTGAAAGTCTACAGTATGCTAAGGGAGAAATAGGGGCAATACCCAATACTTTACCTCTCTCAAAATTATTTGAATAAACTTTTTACAAGAGGGTGTATAATTAACAACCTTTTAATTTCAAAAAAACAAAGAGGAAACTAAGTGCTTGCCTCATGTGTTTCCCTTACAATACCATGAGAAAAGTACCTCTCAAGCAAACTCCAAAATATCTATCTACTCACAAATGCACAACTACGAAACATACATAATCAATGTTTAACCAAGAGCTGAAAGGCATACATGATTAATACCTGTGGTGCAACTAATCTACGGGGAAGAAGTTCTTCATGACGCCGTGCACAAAACTCCCAAGTTAAAATCTGAAAGATTTCAGCCATCAAAAATTACGATAAATAACTATATGAGCCAGATCTACTACTAAAAATAATTCAGCCTGGGCCATTATCAACCTTCAAATCTTGTGTGAATATAATGCGAAGCTGACCCTCACGAACAACACGTAGCTGCTCATAAACACTTTCCTGTACTGCTTTTCCATACTCCAAGATCATCATGCCTGAAGGAAATCTACATTCACGTGGCAAGTCTAAAAACATGAGCTCATCAATGACCCCACTGCCAAAATTGATCTCATTAAGCCTTGGAAGCACTTCAAAAGTTGCCTCTACAGACCCAACCCCAAAAAATAAGTAATTAGTTCAATGCAATTGGAAGGGGAAAAAAAGTACGGAAGCATCTCCCAACAGTTTGTGTTCATCCAAGTATCATGGAACAGATATGAAGTGGAAGTACTTAACATTACAAGAGACTAAAAAATGACGATAGTGATCACTAGTCTAGTTCTCTTACCAAAACCCTTTCCGGATTTAGATCCACAAATATCACACTGCCATGCATCCTGAAAAGGAAAACAATAAAGAGAAGTGTGATAGGCACCCACATATTGTTAAAGGAGGGAAGATAATAACGTTTAGGGAGATGGAGCCTGTGAACATATACTTTTCAGAAGTGCCCAGATGGAACCACCTTCAATGAACTAGTAACAATCGCAATAAATGACATTAGTAATAACAGCCTTAAATGACATTAGTAATAACAGCCTTTAATGACATCAGAAATACCTAGGCGTGTGTTCATGCACCAAGTGTTTATAAAAAATGAATTTCCCCATATTTATTTACTAACCATAGCTGCTTGGGGAAAAACACCAAGTGCATGATGTCCAACATTGCCATACAATGATAAGCACCATCTTTTCTTAGCATGGAGAGAGTAGTACTCTGCCACAAACTTCCTCCAATAGGCAATAGCATTGTCCTGCCAATTAATAAAGGCACAAAAGAATACAAAAAAAGTTATAGGTGAAGTACATAAGGAATGCAAATATTATGAAGTTAGCCATGTAAATTATGCATGGCAAAAAGACTACATCTAGAAATATCTTAAAGAAAGACAATTTACAATAATAATAGTCAAGTGATTTAAACAAAATAGAAACTCACAGGTGGCCTTTGCCGCTGGTGATAAAGGTACTGCATCAGCCGACGGGCACATACACCACTATCATTGGGTCGCTTCATGGCAGAAACTGGCTGCATTGCTTGCTGTTGAAGTTGCTGTCTTAACTGAATCTGCTGCTGCTGCAAGTGAGCTCTCTGCAATTGTGGCATAGACTGTAAAATCTGTTGCTGTTGTCGTAATCTCTGCTGCTGAAGAAAGGCCTGTAACTGCGGATTACGGCCCTGGAACTGCATGGTATCCTGTCTCTGCAACACCTGCTGTTGCATAATATCTTCATGCTTAATATCCAAACAGGCTTTCTTCTGCAGTTGCCCCACATTATTCGGATCCTGGAGGAAGGACCCAGACAGTCTCATACCCATGGGATTGGGAAGTGAAACTTGGCCAGCTTGAGATGTGGTCAATGATGAAACATTAGATGCACCTTGCGGGTGCTGCTGACTCTGATGCGCTTGTTGAGCATTCTGGTCCTGATGAGAATTCTGCAGCACTACAGAAGATCCATCCATAACTGATGACCCCGTTATGCTAATATTATTGGATGAAAATGACATGGGTGATGCCGGTAAGCACATGTACGACTCAGTATTGATGCTTGCACTTCTCTGTAAGTGAGGACCTCCTGAAAAAGCAGAGTTTGCATCTGTGACCAAAGAACTTGCCCCAACACTTGGACTGGAATTTTCCACACAGTTCAAAACTGCATTGTTCATATCCCCAGAAGCCGGACACAGATTCGAACGCCCAGATCCAGGAATTGAATTAGAAGACTTCCAAAAAGACGAGTTCATGTGAGAGTTAACAACAGCTGGTGACTGCCCATCTCCTTGAAAGAAAATTCCGGAACTCGAAGAAGATTGTGTTACCCCTCCAGCCACCCGAGAAGGCACCATGGCAGGCACCGTCCCCTTGTGACCAGAGTCAAAATAGCTCTCCAGAGCCAGAACTTGCAAATGTTTACAGTAATATATACGCTCAAGCTACTCAACACAACACAAAAGCAAAATTCATCTAAATGACACCTTAGCTCACAAGTAGAGCACGGCTAATGTCACCAACCCTAATGCAAAACAATTTAGCCTTCTTCACTCCATGATATTACTTAGGTCACCAAATTACGTACGATTATAAGAAATCTACAAGCTCTTGAGTAGCCATAAGGCAGAAAACAATTATTTGTTTGAGCTTTTTCAACAATTTCTCATATGGATCTATAATAAACAAAAGGAAATGAACCCCATTAGCTGTAAAAAAGCGAAACTGAAAAAGAAAAATAAATTGACTTCAAAATATCGTCTTAACCAGATAACTTATAGAACATATTAAGACAAATAACAAACACGTCAGCCCAAAACCAAGCCCTAGGTTATCAAGAACTTAATCGATTTTAGCGCAAAGCCCCAATGTTTAGTATCATGTAGCTATGAAAATTAACATTTGGGAAATATTCCCAAAACTTCTTAAGGATCGAAACATTAAATGATTCTATTTAACTTGGAAATAAAAGGCAAAATTTACCACATATATTGAAAAATACAATCCAAGATCAAACTCGTAGCAACTGAATCGAACACGTAGTCCCATAAATGGACAGATAAACATTATAAAAATTTACCGCATATATTGAAAAATACAATCCAAGATCAAACTCGTAGCAACTGAATCGAACACGTAGTCCCATAAATGGACAGATAAACATTATAAAAAAATCAAAACTCGGACAAAAAGAACATGAAGTCAAAAAACTAAAAAGTACTCGAACAAAAATACTGAACTTTAACAGTCAAAGATCGATCAAAGAGATTAACGTGAATAAGAAACAAAATTAATTGAATATTAAGGAAAATGGAAATATTAAGAATATACCAGCTACTGACCTTGAAATTGTAAGCTGGAAAAAGTGAAACGTCGCTTTTAATATTTTCGATTTATTAGGAACCAAAATTTGCAAATAGAGAACCAAACAAACTATAGAAAAAGGAAACAAGTATATATATATATATATATATATATATATATATATATATATATATATATATATTCTAGAGGATGTTTAGGGCGTTGTACAAAACAAAGCTTCAGCCCTGAGCCCATAAGCGATATATTTTCTTTTTCTTCTGTCAATGTCAATAGATTACATCATCTCTAATAATTAATAGTTTTTTTTTCTAGCTATCTAATAAACAGCAGTATCAGCCATTATTATTTTAAAACTGTTTTATATATTTTAACCCAGATTAATAACTATTCGTAATTGTTAATATATTGATATTTTTAATATTTTATATTGTTATAATGTTTTATTTTAGTATTTTGAATTTTTAAGTATTAATATTATTGTAATTTATGTTATACAAGAGGGAATGATTGAATTTGGATGTATGGTTGTTTATCGGATCGAAATCGCTGATTTTACACTCATTTTATCCGATCTAATCATTCACTTGGATTGAAACATCATAATCCGTAACCGATTCGATCAACTCTCACATCGGTTCAATCCAATCCGTAAATTATTCGAATGGTATCCAATCAATCCGACTAATAAACTTAATTAACTCTATTTTTTGTATTTTTAAATAAAAATTTTAAATTTTTCACAAAAATCATAACATAAAATTATTTGATTTAAAAAAACATTAAAAAATTAAATAAATATTAACTATATATATATATAAAATTAATTTCAGTCGGATCAGATCGGATTGGATGAATCGTAGTAAAATCCGTCATCTAATCCACACTTAACGGATGAAAAAAATTTCAATCTGATCCGACCATCGGATTGATCGAATGATCGCATTTTTTGCACATCCCTATTTGGGTGTAATATTTGAAATCATTTGAATGAGATAATAGGGCTAGAAGACTCAATCTAACGTCATTATATAGAGTTAAATTATGTACTATTTGGTATGAAATACAATTCAATTTAAACATTAGGTGATTCTAAAATTCAATTGTATGAGACCTTTTAATGGTAAATAACATATACATTTCACTTATTATGAAAAGAGTTAACACGAAAGACATTGTTATTTTGATTCAACATATTAACTATTTTCTTGTAATACTCCTAAACTTATTAAATATGATATTAGTAGTAAGATATTGTAAATATTATTTAATTATATAATATTATATATATTTTTAAATATATTAACATTAGTTTTAATCATTTTAAATATTTTTATTAAAATTATTCATGTGTGTTATAAATAGTAAATTAGAAATAAATTTATGAATATTTAAGGAATATAAAAAAATTTATGGTAATATTTTCTTTCAAATAAAAAACTAAGGTGATGTTTAGTTAACCAAATGAAATTTGAATATGAATGTCAATGTAAAAGAAATAATATTATTTGGTTTGATTACTGGAATCAATGTAAAAATTAGTATTATAATATTTGGTTTACAATTAGAATGGAATGGAAAACACTATATATTACCTTAAAACTTTTATATTCATTAAAATTTAAATACTATCATTTAATTCTTATTTTTTATCAGATAAAATACATTATTGAAATTATCATTTTTCTAAATAATTATTACTTAAAAATAAAATATATTATTAAAATTATTATTTTTCTAAATAAAATTTAGGATTTTGAGGTTTGGGATTTATGAGTTTAAGGTTTAGGGTTTAGAGTTTAGGGTATAGGGTATAGGATTTAAGGTTTTAGGTTTTAGGGTTAAAATTATTATTTTTCTAATAAGATTTAGGATTTAGGGTTTTGAGTTTTAGATTTTAGGGTTTAGAGTTATATTTGTAGGTTAAGATTTAGGGTTAAACTTATTATTTTTCTAAATAGAGTTTAAGGTTTAAGGGTTTGGATTTTGGGGTTTATGATTTAGGTTTTAGGGGTTAGAGCTTAGAGTTATATTTAAAATTAGAGTAAAATTGGGACAAAAAATTAAGATAGGAATAGAATCATGATTTCTAAAGGAGAAAAAAAGAATTCCCGTACCTATTCTTTTAAGAATTGATTTCATTTTATTCTCATTTTTTAACACAACTAAATATAAAATTAAAAAAAATTAATTTCAATTCCATTATATTTTAGTAAATCAAACACCAACTAATAATAAGAAAAGCGTACAGATTAAATATTTTAATCTTATAATTAATTATAATTTAGTGTCGTTATTAATGAATAAAAGTATCATTAATAAAAATATATAATAGTATTATTATAAATAGTGATAATATTTTTTATTCTAAAATTATAATAATTAAATAATTATGATCTTTTATTCTAAATTTGTTATAATTTTGTTAAAATTTTAACTTTAGATGATTATTGATAATAGTAATGTATTAACACAAAAAAATAAACTATAAATTTAAACTATTATAATTAGTATTATATTAATGTATTGATGTTTTTCATCACTCATGTTATTAAAATATTATATTTTAGTACCCAAATTTAATCATTGGTATACTTTGTATTATTAAATTATTTTTTTCTATAATCTTTTTCATTTTCTTTGATTCCTTGAAATGCCATAGTTTAATTTGATATATATAACACATGATCAATTTTAATCAAAATAAACATACACTATTTAAAATGATTAATATCAATATTTAAATTGAATATTAAAATAAAACATTTTAATAACATGATATACAATAAATATCAATAAATTAATTAAAATATCTTTAAAACATGAATATATAATATTTAAAATGATTAAAAATATATTAATATTTAAATTAAGATAAAAAATAAAATATTTTAATAATATATGAAATTATAAATAACTTTAATATATAAACAAGAGTACCAAACCCATTTTAACCTTATCAAGTCTATCAACTCCCTGTTGTAACTTGTTGCCACTAAATTATAGCTACATCCGTTTTGTTTTGCAAATTTTTTCATCTCTCATTTTGTTTGTAATTTTTAACAATTTATTTATTTAAAATTTATTTTCAAAATTTATTTATATTATATTATACTATACTAATTAGTATCATTCTTATTTTTGTTATTTTTTATAATATTTAATAATTTTTAGATTAACAAAAGTATCATTTTGCGTTTAACAAATTTATTCTAAATCAAATATATCTTTTAATGATATTTTATCAATTTTTAAAATTTAATTTAAATACGTGGTGGACCAATAAAAAATATATGACAGTAACCTCATTCTTTTATTTTTTATTTTGAACCAATTTATCATTTATCATTTATCATTTTTTACTATTTTACTTTTAGTTTATATTTATTTCTTTCATTTTTTCTTTAAAAGATAATACAAAATAAATGTCATAATTGATGATCCTTGATAAAAAAACACAATCTAAATATAATATAATATATATTATTTAACTTGATATGATAATATATATATATATATATATATATATATATATATTAAATATATAAAAATAATACGATGTGATAGTGGAAACTAACCTATCACAATATTATTTAATTTTAATTTTTATTTGTTCAATTTGAATAAATATTGTATGACATAAACCTATAAATGAGTATTATATGTTAAAAAAATATGATTTATTTATTAAATTAGTTGATATATCTTACACGAATTATGACCTTATTTGAAATTTAGCTTATTAAATAAGTAGTTTATCTCCCTCTTTTCTAACACCTAGAAAATCAATGAATGAGTCATCATAATTCAATACATTAAATTTAGATAGTAAGAGAGAAGAGTTTACTCCATCATTTTCTTCGTCTCAGTTAGAGTCAGAATCATTATGGAGTGTTTTGGTAGTTATGGTGAAGACACAATAGTTAGTGTCATCATCCTTTGAGTTATTAGCATTATCCTGCTTACTTTCTATGTCATTGAGCGTAGCATTAAAGACTTTTCTAACTTTCTTTTTATTGTTCACATATTCTACATAAATATAACTAAATTTTTTACAAGTAAAGCATTGAGGATTATTTGACTTATTTTTCTTACCATCAAAGTTAAAAGGCTTAATTTTCCTTGATTTTAGTCCCTCAAACTATTAGATTGTCTCTTGTTAGATTGATTATTCTTTTAATCCTTATTTTTCAATAACTTCTTAAATTTTTGTGCTAAAAAGACTAATAACTAATCATTCATATCCTCATCACTAATAGAGATGCATTTTTTGAATGTCATATCCTTGTTTTTCTTGGGTGAATCAAGAGTAACCTTATAGGTTTAGATTGACTTGACAAGTTCATCAATGTTTAGTGTATCCATATTCTTGTTTTTTTTTCTATCACTGTCAATTTCATCTTGTAGTCTGTTGTTAAGAAACTTAGGAGTTTGCATACTTATATAGGTTGTGAAATTTTCTTACCAATGTTAGAATAAGCATTAGTGATATCACAAAAGCAAGCATATAATTAACCAAAAATTCAAGTGTTGCTTATTTTAATGGAATCAAACTGAGATGTTGTCAGTCTTAATTTTGTTTGTTTCACTTGGAAAGTTCCCTAATAAGAAAGAGCAAGAACATGTGCATTCATTGCATTTTTAGTAGTCTCACAATCGGAGATGCGATGGAACTCATCCATGAACATTACAACAAAGCCCGAGCTTAGAACTTTTTGGTTTACCTCAGTAAGGGTGCATTCTTCAATAGTCCAGTATTTTCTTGGCTTTATAGTTGTAACATTATCTTTTATTACCGAAGTTGGTTCCAACCATCAAGAATAGCATCCTAGAATTTTTCATCATGTTTGAAAAAGGCTTGCATGCGAGTCTTTCAGTAAGGATAATTATACCTATCAAAGAATGAAGGTCTAACAGATGACTTACCTTCTTTCATTTGGTCTATAAGTATGAGTGTATGTCTCTAAGTATCAAACTCACTAAATATATATAGTATTTGCTATGATACCAATTGAAAATTTATAAAATACGGACTTATTTAACCTATAAGAGATAAATATGTTATTTTCAATTTTTATTAATTTATAATTTAATAACCTAAATAAATCGATTAAGCATACAATTGCGTGAAAAAATAAAATGCGAAAATGAAAGAATAACACATGATATTTTGAGATAAAAACAACTTAGGATACAACCATGATCTAAAAGAAAAATCATCGGTACATCGGACCACTTAACTTTTCACTATGAAAAACAAATGTTCTAGTACAAACTCGGTCTTATGCTACCCTCCTTAGGATACTACCCCAATATACTTTACTTATGAGCCCCTACTCTGATTTCATAATTTCTAATATTAACATGGATGGTATCCAGACCAACGTTTCAAATTATACCTTACGCTAATCAGATCTTCATGAATCAATTGTAAAAGGGTTAGCACAATAGCACAGGTGTTCGTGTATGTTCTAGAACAAACTTAATGATGAATAACCCTAAATTGATGATTTAATAACTATATTAAATAAATCAAAATCAACTATCAATCTTAAAACAATCAGTTTAAGCACAAGTTCATTAATAATAGCTTCTTTAAAGATTAATAATTAATGAGTGCTTAAAAAGCACTAAAGATGCTATAATTTAATGTACTTTAATTAATTAATTAAATTTATATTTGTATGATTTTATTATATTTTTATATAAATTTATCTTTATGGAATCATGAGTATTTTTATTGTTTTTCAAGTATTTTTGTTCAACTCGAAGAAAAATACTAGAGACATCACAAATATGTTGAGAGAAAAAGTAAAAACAAATGAAAAAAATAGGTCAAAAATGTCAAAAATTCAGAATCCCGTGTGCGCCCCATGCACAAGTAGCACATTGCCCTTCACGCAGGTGGCAGCCTATAGAAACACATTCAAAATCAATTTTTGAGATATTTTTCACGTTTTTTTACTTTTTCCTCATCTATAAAAAGAACTTGTCCCCCGTTATAAACATCATCCCTCGAATCTCAAAAATCACACATTTTTTTCTCTTTTCCTTTCTCTCTCTAGTTCTTATTTTTTTAGTTTTAAAATTCTTATCTTTTTTAGAATAATTAGTTACGGTCATATTAATTTTACAAATTAAATATATATGTAATTTTACTTTAAATTTTTGTACTTTAATTACATTACTTTTATATTTATGAACACTTTAACCATTTTAAATAATTTTTGATTATTTTGATTTGCTTTACTTTTTATTTTTTTGAGACATTTTCATTTTTAAACATCTACTTATGTGAATCCTATTACTAAGATTAATTTTAATTCAACTTAATTCTTTACGAGAAAAAATATCTTAAGAAAATTTGGTTAGAAATAACTAAAACGTTCAAAATATAATAATAATATGACAAAAATGTATTGATTTTAAGAAATATGATTAATGTATTAAATTTGTAAAAGTAAAATCATCAAAATATCGTGGTATCCATTAAATAAATATAATTGTTTTTTGTAATGTTTGAGAATTAAAAAGTGATTATTTTCCTTTTATAACAAAATTAATTTTTTAATGTAAAATAATTTATGGTATTTTATTTTATTAATTTAGTTATTCTTGTATCTTTGTGTAAATGAATGAAATATAATTTTTAAAAAAATCATGCAACTATAAATAAAACTTAAATTTTAAAATTTTAATTTATTTAAATAAATATTATGTAGTTAAATATTTTTTTAATTAATTTATTTTATATTTAATATATTAAAATATACGTATTTAATTTAAAATTTTATAACCTATGATATTTAATATGGATATTTTGTTAATGTAAAATTAATACCAAAACAAATAACCTATGACCAGAAATTGCACCAAACGCGGTTTTTTCTGTATCAAATAAAAAATAAATAACTACTTCTATAACATCTAACTAGAACGCACATTTTAGTCCTTATCAGTGTATCACATATCACAAAAGTTCCACACTGAATTTGCCATACACTAAAATATATTTTTATAACTTAAAATCAAAAATAAAACCAAATACTTCCCAGACATTTATTACTAACTGATAGCACAGCTGATATTTTCATAAGCTATAGGCTATAGCACACAATTTAGCAAGTTAGTTATATATATCAATAATAGTGTATAGTATTAATAGGTAATAGTATTATTTTTATTATTGCTACCGTATGAATATATTAAAAATTTATTTATTTTAATGTAATTATTATTAAAAAAATTATTAATAATTATTATTCTAATAATAATAATTTGAAGTATATATAGGCTATAGCCACACATATCAATTAGTTATTACTGTATATTGATTATATATGTGGTTCACTATCGATTCTTTGACTGACCGGCAGGATAATGGATCACATTTATTTATCAGTTTTATTAGTTTATTATTATTAATTAAATGATAAAAATATTATCCATTAACTGTTTTATAAATATTATTAAAAAATAGTTTATTATATTATTTTATTCAAATATTATTTAAATTAAATCATAATTATTTAATATCGATATTAATATATTGTTTTATTATTATAGATTTTAAGATGTTTTTTTTTTGGTGAAAATCCATGAACTGTTTATAGATCAGAATTCAAAAACCACGTATTTTTCTTCTTCTTTCTCTCATTTGCCGGCTTGGTCATAAATATAATACAGTTTTTGTTTGATCTGCATATAAATACATCAATTGTTTGACCAAAACAGAAACTCAACGGCTGAGATCAACCGATCATAATGCTAATTAGTTACAGAACAAGATACGCCTATATATATATATATATATATATATAAGAAAAGTAATTATGAAGCTCTTGATCTCCATGTTCAATTAGATGAAAAGACTCACTCACTCACTCACTCACTCACCAATAAAATTAAAAGAAAATAACGAACATTTGTACTCCCCTTGTCAACATCACGTACATTACAAAATCTTCCATCCTCTTACATATTATGTTGATCTCATTTCTACGTCTAACACGTTACACTTTATTTTATTTCATTGTAATTCACGATGATCACGTAATAATAATCAAAATTCAAATAGATAGCTTGGATGCGGATTATACTTAATTTTATTTTATCATAATACAATTATCAAATAATAATACTCATAGTTAAAATAGATAAGTTAATTATATCATAAATTAATAGATATAAGAATATAAATTTAAATATTATTATAAATATTGATACATGATTTAATC
This sequence comes from Hippophae rhamnoides, assembly GCA_033030585.1. Taxonomy (NCBI): domain Eukaryota; kingdom Viridiplantae; phylum Streptophyta; class Magnoliopsida; order Rosales; family Elaeagnaceae; genus Hippophae; species Hippophae rhamnoides. The sequence goes on along the minus strand of CM065436.1, from coordinate 119,724 downwards.
CATATATAGGGAGTTGATGATAATATTTATATGTATTGAAAAATTATATTATAAGACTAATAATTTAGGATAGTATAGATAACTACTTATCATAATGAAATATTTTATTAAAATTAGTTTTTTGACTTGTAAATTTGCACATATTGATAATTTAAATTTGATAAATATATAATAATATTAAATATTGAGTAATAATTTTTATTATTCTGAATTCCTTATTTTATAAAATAAAATAAAAAAATATAAATACATGATAATAATTATTTTATGAGGAATAAAATTCAAATAAAATATAAATAAAAGTTAATTTGTATAAATGCATAGACATGACTTGATTGAATTTAAAAAGTATTTTTTGTTTAAAATTAATTTATATTAACTAATTAATGTTTTTTAATTGATATGATATTGATGTAAAAGTTATTAGTTCAAAAAATAGATTATATGTTTATAATTAAATTGATCGAACACTCATTAAAGAGATTTATCATTAATTATTTAATTTGTAACCCTTAAGATAAATAAAAATAATTTCATTATACAAAATAACTATTTGTAAAAAATGTATATATTATATGAAAATTTGTATTTATTGACATAAAAAACTAATAAAAAATTAAAAAAACATATATATAAACTTATTCAATTAATACTTTTATTACCTAAGAAGTTAATACTAAATGAATGATAGACATAACTTATTGAATTTAATAATCATTTTTTACTTAAAAATAATTTATATTAGTTAACTGATCTTTTTTTTAATTAATATGAAATATAATATGATCTCAACATGAAGATAATTAATTCAAATAAAATATTTTCTACTCTACTCATAAATGAATTGATCGAATACTTATTAAATAAGTAATCACTAACTGTATAAAATTTCATATTTAATGTAATAAAAATAATTACATTATGTAAAACAAATATTTATAAAAATATATTTATTATATTTATATGAAAATTTTGGTATTTATTTGTGTAAAAAGAAAACTAACAAAAAAAATCATAAAAGGTGTATTTATTATATGGACATTTTTTTATTTATTGGTTCTAAAAAAGTAACAAAAATAAAAGAAAGTGTAGTTTGGTCGTATATAGTTAATCATTAATTGTATAAATTGGTACCCTTATGTAACAAAAATAATTGAATTATACAAAAGTTATTTGTAAAAAAATTATTTTATTATATGGATATTTTGATTATATGAATTGTTACCTTTAATGTAATAAAAATAATTACATCATGTAAAATAAATATTCATAAAAAAATATGTATTATATGAATATTTTGGTATTTATTGGTGTAAAAAAGAAAACTAACAAAAAAATCATAAAAATGTGTTTATTATATGGACATTTTGATATTTATTAATATAAAAAAAGAAAAAAAGTGCAATTTGGTCGTAAATGGGTAATTATTAATTAAATTAATTGTTACTCTTAATATAATAAAAATAATTATTCATAAAAAAATATTTTATTAGTTGGATATTTTAATATTTAATGGTGAAAAACTAAGAAAAATAAAAAAGAAGAAGTGCAATTTGGTTTTCGGTCAAAGATTCTCATTTTTATGTATTTTTTGTTTAAAAATTAATTTATATTAGTTAATTATTCTTTTGTAATTGATATGAGATATGATATAATATTAATATGAATATTATTAGTTTAACAAAAATATGATCTATTCATAAGTGAATTAATCGAACACTCAATAAATAAATAATTATTAGTTGTATGAATCGTCACTCTTAATGTAATAAAACAAATTACGTTATATAAAATAATTATTCACAAAAAATCTATTTAATATATGGACATTTGATATTTAATGGTGTAAAAACTAATAAAAAAATATAAAAAATATATTTATTATATGAATATTTTAGTATTTATTGGTGTTAAAAAACTTAAAAAAGAAAAGAAAAAACAGAGTTAGGTCATAAATGAGTAATTATTAATTGTATAAGTTATCAACTTAATGTAATAAAAATAATTATTCATAAAAATATATTTGTTTTATAGGCATTTTGATATTTATTGTTGTAAAAAAATAACAAAAAAAAATTAAAAAAAAAATTGTAGTTCATCGACCAAAATTTTTGAATTTATATATATATATATAAAGATAAAATAATACTCATAAATGAAATTGTGAACACGTGAATAATGAATTTTTTTTAATTTTAAAGTTTTTGATTTGTGGTTTGATATTTAGAAATTAAAATAATTAACCATATTTTCAGGTTAAAAAGTTTTATCATTCTTATTAAACTTTAATTACAAATTTATCTTGCTTTTTTCGCCTAATTTATATGAATAATATAATATCAAAAAAGATAAATCTTTTTTGAATATGAAAATAGTTTTATGCATTAAAATTTATATTAAAGGACAATTTTGATACTTGTTATTTGTGTTATTACATATGTAGCTCTTTAGCTAACACAAAATCATACATATTTGTTATATCACTGTTCACAATTATAGATTATATATATTTTTAGCGAAAAAAAAATGAACTAATGCACTCATCCTAACCAACACTTATATTCAATAATTTAAATAATTGAAGTTTTAACATATAACCTAAAGTATTATGTCAAAGTGTTTTGAGAAAAACTCTTCCCAAAAATTGCCTTTTATTTTGATTAATCAAATTTATTTATTTATTTTTGGCTAGTTGAATGACCAATAATGGCTTTTGAAATTTTATATAACTATGTGGTAAACCAAAAAAATGTTATCGCGGGTTGCAATTTTTGATCCACAAATAGGATTTCAAAAAATTTATGATAATGAAACGTTTAAATACCTGTTACTATATATAGTCATCAACTCATGAATGTTATGATCCTAAAAAAAAGCAATAATATATATCATAAATAATATTATAATTTTAATTAACGTGATTAAATATAATTTTGCAAAGTTGATTGTATTTATCGTATCATTAACTTTTGATAGATAATTTTGGGTAGTGATATATTCTTAATATAAATTATTGTTGTTATAGAGATATTTTATTAATATCAATTTTATTTAATAAAAACAATATTAATATTACTAATAAAATAAATATTTTATACATTATTATTATTATAATAATATTATTATCTATAAATTTTCTCCATCTTAATAAATTCTTAAACTTGAAAGTAAAATGAATTTTTAATGCAATTTTATGTATGTATAATACACATATGTCCTGATATTATTGATCTTTAATTTGGAAGTGAATGGTGTTCAATTATTTTAAAATATCATCTTTATAATTTAACATTTAATCTACCATTAATAGATCACTTGTTGTTTATGGTATTATTATAGTTGAAATATATGTCTAGTTTAATTATATTATAGAATTTTTTTTATATATAAAGTTTTATTTTTAATTTTTTTAAAAATATATATTCGTTTTAAATAAATATTTTTTAAATTTATAAAAAAAATTATTTTTTTAATGGAAGTTAAATAAGTGGCAACTATATGTTTTTGTTATTTTAATTTCCATATACGGTGTGAGTGTTTGTAATTTACTGTAGATTGTATTGAAATCATGAATTCGTTTTTACAAAAGCTTTGTGGATATTAGTTGTTAGTAGTTAATTTGGTGATTGCAACTTTTTTTTTGTCCTTTCTAAGTTATAAAAAATAAAAAATTTAAATTTATAACATCGTAAATAACAATTTATTAATATTAAATAAATTTTAATTAATTAATATTTAATATTAAAAAATATAAATAATTATAATTTAATTTAAATGTACGACATTCAATTTGACAGTATTTAATATGAAATGATGTGTAATATTTTTTTTATAATAAATATATATAAGTTGATCATAAAATATGTTATTGTTGTGATTATAAATTTTAATTGTGTCATTTAAGATGAATTGAAATAATTAGAGCAGAAAATATTAATGTTAGTATAAATAAATATTTTTATTTAGCAAAATCTGCTTGACAATATAGCTATAATTTTTTAATTGTGTTATTTTTGTTGTCATTTTTTTAAAGACATTTAAAGTATAATTTGATTTCTAATAATATATAAGATTTAATCGTAATAATTCGCAGTTCACAATTAATATACATTTAGATAAACTTTATAACTATAAAAAAAATCCTGAATTTAATATTTATCTGGGATATGAAGGTCGGACTCGGAGTGCAACTAGGTAATTAATTAAAAGCAAAATCTGGTTGAAATTTGACAAGCAAACGCATGCGATTCATAACCAATTCAAAGACACAGAAGAAACATTGCGTCTTAACGATGGCACTAAACTTCAAACCATCATTTTCTTGTGTCCTCTAATATCAATGTTTATATTAATGCTTCAGGTATTATTAATTAGCACAAATATCATAGAGTAACTTATGGGGTTGCAATGCATATTTTGAACAATGTTATAAAAATAAAAACTAGCATGCGTTTTCAATTTTGTTTGAGTGATCAAACTCTGCATGTTATCGTGACTAAAGTAACGTTTTCTCGCCGTTTCTTTGTTTACATTAATTTTTGCTACACTAAATATGACAGTATTTATACCTTAAATAAATAACTATATTTCCTAATAATTCAATCTCAAAAGTAAGATCCTATTTTTCAAATTAAATAAATATTGAATTTTTTTTCTCTAAGAAAATAGATATTGAATTAGTTCACCACCAAGTAATTCTATTTTATAACAGTATAAACACATCCGTGTAATTTAATGTGAGTTTTTTTTTTTTAACATTTTTATAGGAAATATGTGGAGTTTTCCACGATGGCTGCAATACTCACTATTCTGTTCTGGCACGCTTGCAATTAAACACACTAAAATGATTGCATTATCTATAAATTCCAAAAATTACCTTCATCCTTCCGCGTGTCAACCATGAAACTCTATAGTAAGTAGGCTCTTTCACATAAGGTCGTAGAGTACTCGAACACTCCCCAGAGCTCAAGCAAATCCGTAATTCCCTTCGGTTTTTCTGCATCTGAACACAAGTTTGGCGGATACCTCAGTTCCCTTTTATTCTCTTTTTTTTTTCTTTTTCATTTTCATAAAAGTACATAAGAAAATAATAAAATACATGTAATTATGTGTTTACGATTCGTATCAAATTACATATATATTAGCTGTCCACTCGTTTATTATAGTTCATTTCAATTTTATGTTTCTCTCTTCTTCCCCGAGTTCTCCAGAATCAAAACTAGAGAGAGAGAGGATAAATTTTTGCCTTGATTTGATTCTCATTACCCATTGACATCCCCAAAAATTGCTTCAGAATTTCGTAAGTTTTGGGTTCTTAGAGTTTTCTTGTTCGGACGAGTTCTAATCTTTTGAGTTATTGAAAAAACTTTTGCGGCAGAGATCTGTGGTCTAGAGTCCGAAAAAGCTATGTTCTTCAAAAGGGTTGGGTAGTCCTCTAATTTTGCTTGAAGAGTAAGGTTTCAACTTTGATGGTTCTGGTTTTTTTTTTTTTTACTTTTGATAGAAGCAATTGATTCTTCAGAAGAAAAAGCGAAAGAAACGAGAGTTCTAGTTTCTCTGTTATCAAACTCCGTTAGTTTTATTTCTTTAGGACTTGGTTTCTGGGATTTGACTTATGTCAATGCTGGGTTCAGAGGTTTCTAAAACAGGGTATGCCTTTGTTCTTTTTGGGTACCTACCTTTAAAGTTTGATTCAGATCTTCAATAGCCAAAGTCCGAATAAATCTGAATATTTTCTATAACAACTTTCAATACAAATTCACGAACGCAGAAAAACCCCAGTTGAAAAAAGATGATTCGAATGAAAATCAGAACCACAAGTATGCCGCAAACGAATGGGAACTCAAACTCATCTGAGCTGATGGCCGCCGAGTTGGAGATTAGACCGGGAGGAATGTTGGTTCAGAAACGAACCGACTCGGATCACAACTCAGTACCTCCACCGACAATTAGACTTAGAGTCAAATACGCGCCCACGTACCACGAAATCAATATAAGTTCCCAAGCCACATTTGGTAAAGTTATTACAAGCTCTGAAAAATTTGTTATTCTCTGTTATTGTTTAGGCAATTACTTCCGATTTTTGATATTGAGCAACTTACTAAATGAACGAAGGTACTAAATTACTAATTGTCAGGCGAGTTGAAGAAAATGTTGGTAGGTCCAACATGTTTGCACCATCAAGATCAGAAGCTAATATTCAAAGACAAAGAGAGAGAGAGATTCAAAAGCTTTTCTTGACACTTCTGGGGTCAAAGACGGATCTAAGATTGTTTTGGTTGAAGATCCCATTAGCCAAGAAAAACGATTTCTGGATATGAGGCGGAATGCTAAAATGGGAAAAGCTTCAAAGTCTATATTAGATATTAGCTTTGAAGTTGATAGACTTGCTGACAGGGTACTTCTTTCTTTTGACCTTTTGGTCCTTTTAATTCATGTTTTTATAATTTATATGTGAAATTCCTTAGTTTCTTTTGTTTTGATCATTAGGTGTCTGCTCTTGAATCAATCATCAATAAAGGTGGGAAAGTTGTGGAAACAGATTTGATTAAGCTGACTGAATTTTTGATGAATCAGTTGCTTAAATTAGATGGGATTGTAGCAGATGGAGATATCAAGTTACAGAGAAAAATGCAGGTACTTTTAAAAACCTTTTTTAAAAAAAAAATCAAAAACCCAATTCACCCTTTTTTGGATTTGGATTGTCTTAGTCAATTAATGTCAACTAATTGTGTATAATGAATGATGGTAATGAAGGTTAGAAGAGTACAAAAATATGTTGAAACTCTGGATATGTTAAAAATAAAAAATGCCAATCCTGCAAGCAATGGAATTCATAAGCCAATGCAAGTTCAACAAAGAAATGGACCGATAATGTATGAGCAGCAACAAGAAAAGCTCTCCTCAAATGGGCATAGAAATTTTTCACTACATGAACAAAAGAGTTCAAAGCGTTCTACATCAGGGACAGTTGTTACCACAAAATGGGAGACATTTGATTCCAACCCAGCATTGATTTCTACATCATCTTCTTCAACATATGCATCCACCTCAGCCCCTAATAATTCAGTCCAGTCTAAGTTCAATTGGCAATTATTTTGAGTAAGCTTATTTGTTTTGTTATGTGTCTGTATCTCCAGTTGGTTTATTGTTCTCTTATCTCATTCTTTTCTGTATTTAGCAAAATGTTTTAGGTCCTGGTCCTCACTCTCTCATTCAATGGTTACTACTATAGTGATTATAATGAACTTGTCATTTTACTTTGTATTCTGTTACCATTTTTCACTGTATTTTTAAAATTACTACATTAATCACAACTTTAAAATTATGTGATTAAAATGTTCATTTTTATTATAAAAAAATGATACCCTAATCACGTAACATCAAAGCTATTTAATTAAAGTGTTATAATTTTAAAATATTGAGTGATTTACATGTCCTTGATTGTCCTTATAGAGTTATTTTTTCAGGAATAAAAATTGTCCATTTGTAAATTTCTTACTTTGAAAACTAGTTAGTTAAGAAGTCCTTTTGAGTATATAGAATATCTATATATAAATCTTGAGTTTCAATTACATGAGCAATTACGAGTTTAGGAGCCAGTGTAATTATTAAAAAATAAATTATATTGGAGGAAGGTCAATCATAGATCTCTAATTTTTGGGTTTTGTTTATCACACTGAAGTAGCAAAGCCAGTAGGTAATGAAAATAATTAATCTTTGTAGTTTATACCTTGCCTCGTGTTGGGGCTACAAAATGACAAAAAGAGGGCGTTAATAAATTGGATTTATGTAATCATATAACTAACTCATCCTATGATACAAGGACAGGTGTGGAAAAAGTGTAAGAAATGAAATTATTAACTATGGATTAGTTTTATAATTAAGAAGAATTGTGTTTGAACATTAATTGAATTTCACCAATTTCACTGTTTCCCAAACATTTCGTTTTTGGATAGTGAAGAATTAGAATATCCAATATCCTTCAATTGCTTCTTTAGATTCTAAAGAAGATGATGTTATGATAACGATGGTAATGATTTCTAGAAGAATGATACGAACTCGTCCAGCCCCATGATACGAATTTGTCCAACTCTTGCTCACTAGAGGATCATCGCGCACACAGGAGAGAGACAAAGGAAGACACACCAATTCGATTAGAGAAACTGAAAGGGGACCACCGAATAATTAGGGTTTGTTTTTCTGTTATGAATGTCAGCAAATCGGTTAGGGTTTGTTCATTAATTTCTAAGGCTATATATAAAGCCATTTAGGAAATCAGAAGAATATATAGAATTTTACCTAAATCCAGTTTTTCCTCTGCATTTCTCTTGTTTATCTTCTTCTTGCAAGTTTACTGTAACAGTGGTATCAAAGCCATGGACACCAGTGGTAAATCCAACGCTGAATTTCGAGGCGAGGTAATGGAAACCCTGGCAAGGCATGAATCAGGCTTCAATCAGATAGGTGCAACCTTACAGGCTGTGCTAACCTAATTATAGGGGCTTTGCGCCACTCGTAATTTACTTGAAGAAAACCCACGCCCAAATGGTGGGTTCAGGAACCCTAATGAGCCACCACGTTCCCACTTTAGGCTATCATTTCCTACCTTTGCAGGGGAAGATCCCACTAGGTGGATATACAAGGCCGAGCAATACTTTGAATTCACAAATACTACACCAGAACAAAGAGTGCAATTGACATCTTTTCATTTGGATGGTATTGCCTTACAATGGCATAGATGGATCACCAAGTTCTATGGCCCACTCAATTGGGAGGAATTTATCCAAGCTATGCAGCTGAGATTTGGCCCAACCGATTATGAAGATCCCTTTGAAGCCCTGACCAGACTCAAGCATACCTCAAGTGTAGCTACTTACTAGGAAACATTTGAGAAACTCTCTCACATAGTGGATGGTCTTCCAGAAGAATTTTTGATAGGCTGTTTCATCGATGGATTAAGAGATGAGATCAGAATTGAAGTAAAAATTAAGAAGCCACGAACGTAGGCTGAAGCTATAGGAGTGGCAAGATTGATTGAAGAAAAGAATCTGCTCCAGAGGAAGGCCATTCAATATCCACGATACCCAACATCCTCTATGACAGCAAGGACCTCTACTAATCCTACTATTGGGGTGTTAGGACCCCTTCCCCAACAAAGAAGCAACTCAACACCAATTGCCTCGTCTAATACCTTTCGTCGAATCTCAAATCAGGAGGCACGAGAACGAAGAGATAAATGCTTGTGCTACTACTGTGATGAGAAGTTTGTAGCAGGTCATCGTTGCGCGTGACCCCAAATGTTTATGATAGAGGACCTGCCTAAGAACCCTATCATAACTCCAAAAGAAGAACAACCTGAACAAGAACCTCAGGAGCTGGTGCCAGAAATCTCATTTCATGCAATAATAGGTACTAATCATCCTCAAACACTTAGAGTTATGGGAAACCTCAGAAATAAGAAAGTACTAGTTCTGATAGATGTGGGCAGTACACATAACTTCATTGATCAAACCTTGGTTTCCCTATCACTAAGAATCAGAAATTGGAAGTTATGATAGCAAATCGTGAAAAAATTTAGTGTCAAGGACAATGCAGGGACCTTACTCTTTCAATTCAAGGGTATACGATCTCAACAGATTATTTTGTGCTACCAGTAGCTGCATGCCAACTAGTACTTGGGGTTCAGTGGCTTGAAACCCTAGGGCCAATAGAAATGGATTATAAAAGACTCACCCTCAGCTTTAAGATAGGAGGGGCCACTCATACGTTCCAAGGTTTACAAAGGACTAATAGTGCAACCCTAACCAACAAGGAATGCGGTGAGCTATAGAATATAAGGTTGTTCCTTCAAATTTTGCCCATATGGGATCATGAACCACATGAGGATGTGTCCTTATTTCTAGAGATGAGACAATTATTAACATAATTTTCTCATATATTTGAGCTACCCTCAGAGCTGCCTCCAAAACGACAACAAGATCATCGTATACCCCCGAAGCCAAGAGCAGGGCCAGTTAATGTCAGACCCTACCGCTACCCCTATTATCAAAAGATAGAGATTGAGAAGATGGTTAAGGAACTCCTTCATTCAGGGCTAATCAGGCACAACAATAACCCATTTTCTTCACCAGTGTTGTTAGTAAAAAAACTGATGGTAGCTGGAGATTCTGTGTAGACTATCGAGCTCTGAATGATTGCACAGTTAAGGAAAAATACCCCATTCCAGTAATTGACGAGCTGTTGGATGAGCTCCACGGAGCTCATATATTCTCCAAGATAGATCTGCGATCAGGATATCATCAAATACGAGTTTATCAGGAAGATATCCCTAAGACGACCTTTAGAACCCATGAAGGCCATTATGAATTCTTAGTAATGTCATTTGGCCTCACTAATGCCCCAACTACTTTCCAAGGTCTCATGAATGACCTATTTAAACCTTACCTTCGAAAATTCATCTTGGTATTCTTTGATGACATCTTAATCTACTCTAAATCAAGAGATGACCATTTGGAGCATGTGAAGATAGCCCTTCAGCTTCTAGCCACCAACAAGTTGTATGCCAAGGAAACCAAATGCCAATTCGGGGTGAAGCAAATAGAATATTTGGGTTATGTGGTCTCAGATCAAAGGGGTCTCTGTGAATCCTTCAAAGATCCTAGCTGTTAAGGGATGGTCAACCCCAACCACATCCAAAGGAGTCAGAGGCTTCCTAGGGTTAGCTGGTTATTACAGAAAATTTGTACGTAATTTTGGTAGTTTGGCAGCTCCCTTAACTCGACTCTTGAGCAAGGAAGGGTTTAACTGGAACACAGAGGCTGAAAACTCATTTAAACAATTGAAGGAGGCCTTAACAACCTTACCAGTTTTAAGCCTACCAAACTTTTCCCAAAGATTTGTAATTGAATGTGATGCCAGTGGCATCGGGTTGGGAGCTATCCTCACTCAAGTAGGGAGGCCAATAGCTTATTTCGGCCAAGCTCTCAAGGGTTCAACATTGACTCTATCAACCTATGAGAAAGAAATGTTAGCTATCATTAAAGCTATCCGGGTATGGCATCCTTACCTACTAGGAAAACCATTGACCATCCTCACTGATCAGAGGAGCCTTAAGTATCTGTTGGAACATCGCATCACCACCCGAGCACAGGCAAGATGGTTGCCTAAACTACTTGGATATGATTATAAGATTGAATACAAACGCGGGAAGGAAAACCAAAGGACTGATTCTCTTTCACGAGTAGTGGAATTCTTATTCTTAAGTATATCTCAGCCACAAATAGATTGGTGGCCACAACCACAGAAGGAAGTTCAGCAGGATCCTTTCTACACAGACCTGATAGCCCATTCTACTCCTGCAATGGCTCACAAATTGTTACAAAGGGATGGGGTCTAGTTTAAAAACAACAAGGTATATCTGAGCCCTAAATCCTCCCTCATACCTCAGATCATCGTTAATTATCACTCTTCTCCAATGGGGGGACACTTTGGGTTCCTCAAGACCCTCTCACGCATAAAAAATAGCTTCACCTGGCCCAAACTGCGCCAAACATTGAAGAAAGTCCTTAGGGAATGTGACACTTGCCAACGGGTCAAAACAGAAACTATGAAACTAGTAGGATTGCTTCAACCTCTTCCCATACCTGAGAAGATTTGGGCTGATATCTCAATGGATTTTGTGGAAGGACTACCTACTTCAAAAGGACATACAGTCATAATGGTAATCGTGGATCGCTTAAGTAAATATGCTCATTTCATCCCTATGAAGCACCCATTTTCAGCTCCCACAGTAGCCAAAACATTTGTGTCCAACATCCTGCGACTGCATGGTATGCCTACTTCTATTGTCAGTGATCGTGATAAGGTGTTTATTAGTTCCTTCTGGCAAGAGTTGTTTCGTTTATAAGGAACCCAATTGTGCATGAGTTCTAGTTACCACCCTCAGACCGGTGGACAAACTGAGATGACCAACCGCACAATGGAATAATATCTGCGCTGCTTCACTGGGGATCAACCACGCAAATGGCGTGATTGGATTCCTTAGGCTGAGTACAGCTACAACACCTCCATCCACTCCGCAACACATATGACTCCCTTTGAAGCAGTTTACAGCATCCCACCACCTCGCATACTAACATATATCCCCAAAACTGCCCAAATGCCAGCTGTGGATGAACACCTACGTACCAGAGATCACCTACTACGAAAATTAAGGCACCACCTATTACAAGCTCAGAACCGAATGAAATGCCAAGCTGATAGACATCGACAAGAAGTCAGGGAGATTATGTATATCTTAGGCTCCAACCCTACAGACAATCATCAGTTGCTTTTCGTTCATCAAGAAAATTAGCCCCTCGTTTTTTTGGCCCATACAGAATCATCACTCGAATAGGGCCAGTGGCTTACAAGCTGGCACTCCCACTCACTTCTCAAATACATGACGTCTTTCATATAAGCATGTTAAAAAAATACGAAGGGGAAATACCAGCAAGTTCCAACCCAATTCCTCCAGTCTCTGAACAAGCAACAATTCTTCCACAACCTAAAGCCATCCTTAATCGACGTGTGACCCAAAAAGGGAAATACCGACCCAAGACAAATTTTTTGGTCAAATAGAAAGACATTTCAATCAAAGAAGCCACGTGGGAAAATGAGTGGCGTTTTCTGAAAACATATCCAAACTTCATCCTTGAGGACAAGGATTCTTCTAGGGAGGGAGGAATGATACGAACTCGTCCAGCTCCTGCTCACCAGAGGATCATCGCGCACGCAGGAGAGAGACGAAGGAAGGCGCACTAATTCGGTTAGAAAAACTGAAAGGGGACCATCGAATAATTAGGGTTTGTTTTTCTGTTATGAATGTTAGCAAATCGGTTAGGGTTTGTTCAACGATTTCTTATGCTATATATAAAGCTATTTAGGAAATCAAAAAGTGATATAGAGAATTTTCTCTCAATCCAATTTTTCCTTTCCACTTCTCTTCTTTGTCTTCTTCTTTCAAGTTTACTGTAACAAAGAACCAATAATTTTCATTTGATTATAATATATCCGTGAAAACTGGCAACCAATAAAAGCCTCTCACTTAAAAGTTTTGATACTACTGTGATATTCTTATTTGATAATAGGTGGATCTATACTACTTTTATAATTAATAATTTAAAATGTTTTAATTAAGAATTTTATATATGTCATACACATTAACCAAAAATGAAGTTAAATTTGTTTTCAAAACGACGAAGTAATAAAAATAATTTCATTTAACTATTACCAATATATTTTATTTTTTATTTTTTGCTATTTAATCTTAATTCGAAACGAAATCATGAAAGTTGAGAGAGTATAAAAGAATCCTAAATGAACGGATCATGTTGACGATGATGTTTTACGAGAAAAACCATAGGAGGATATTTGGCTTTCTGAAAAAAGCTTAAAAGATCTTAAATTAATATCTAATAAAATTTATGTTAAAGTTGGTTCATTGATAAGAAACATTTCTAAAGATGAGTTTACCATTTATTTTGAGTTTATGTGCGTAATTACATGTTGAAATATCCAAAGAAATTTTAATTTTAAATTATTAGTATAATTAAAATTAAATATATGAATTATGGGTACAGATTAAATATCCTGGAATCAGAGTGAAGATCTGTCATTGCCTTTGTGCATTTACACCGTTGGACAGTCCATGTCAATTCCACGCAATAAAAGACAAAAGGAAACATCCTCTGAGTTGAGGCTTGAAAGGTTCAGTGCTCTGTGTTTCAGTTCCATTTCAAACATTTTCCACATTTCTGTTTTGTATTATAAATTTTGGTTATGACTTCATCTTGTGATATGCAAAGCCTAGCTGGGTTTTAGTCATAAAACTTCTCTTACGCTTTAAGTAACAAGTTCAATCATACTCATTGCGTTTTCTTAGATGATGAAGTTTTGAAAAGATTAAAAGAAGATGTCACATTTAAACTTTTGATTGAATAGCTAATCGCCTGATACTGATTGTAAAGGGGCTCTAGCCAATTATTATTATTATTATTATTATTATTATTATTTTGGCAAGAGAAGCTGTATCCATTTGAAAACACAAAAAAGAAGAAGATAAATTACAGTTTTAAACTAATTGATTGAGATTTTGTTTTTCTTCAAAAATAACTCTGTTATAAATTAAGTTAATATAGCACACAATATCAAGTTAAATATTTTTAGAAAATATTTTATACCGTGTTATTGAGAAGTAGGGGTATTTTTGATGAAAATAAATTAAATATTATAGCAGAGAAAATTTTGATGAAGTTAAATTAATTATTATAGTACGAGTATTTTTGATGAAATTAAATTAATTATTATAGTAGAGGTATTTTTGATAAAATTAAATTAATTATTATAGCAGAAGTATTTTTGAAGAAAAGTAAAACCTCAAGGGTATTTGTGATAATATTCTTAACGAAAATATTAAAAAAACTATATAGGTAGGGGTAGAAAAGAATTTTTCAGATATTAATGTGATTTTTCATGGGTTTTTTTATACTTCTTTTAAATAATAAAGACATTTTTGAAAATATCTTAAACTTGAGGGGTATTGTAGTTTTTTTTAAACGTTAAGGGTAATTCTGAAGATATTGAAAATCTCAGGGATATTTTTGATTTTTTATCCCATGGGAGTGATATATGTATAGGTGATATTACCATTTTGCCTATAATGTTAAACAGAGATATAACGCTGATAACGTTCATGGACATTTTTGATATTAAATAAAGCTTAAGGGTAATTTTGAATAAATGCAAAACCTCAAGAGTATTTGTGATAATAATCCCCTCATATAATACTTCTTATTTTTATCATATTTTTCATATATTTTACAATTTTTGGAGAACCTCTCTAGTCAAATCTTAGATATAACTTATTTTATCTCTTATGTTAATATTAGTCTTTTTTATCTTCACTTATTACTTTTTTTCATTTTAATAAAAATAAATCATACAAAATCATTTTGTTCTACCACATATACTTATATTAGTTTATCACTTTAAGTCTCTTAAAAACTTAAGTCTAACTTAACCCAATAAGATTTCATTGAGTTAATAATTATCTAAACTTATAAGTAATATTATTTTCGAACTCTTGATCAATGTGGGACTGAAGGAAACTTAACAGCCTCTCTCTACACGGACAAAGGTGGTCTCACAAATCCACGATGAGACTGTTAAAAATTAAATCTAAGTCACTGATCAAGTCAGGCTTAACTCTGATACCACATGTTAGAAACTCAGACCTAACTCAACCCAATAAGATTTAATTGAGTTAGGGGTTACCAAAACTTATAAACAACATTGTTGTTGAACTCATGATTGATATGAGACTGAAGGAAACTTAACATAATCAAAATCGTTTTTTAAGAATTATGTCTATAGAATAAAAGCTTTTCATGAATATTAAGATTGTTTTCTTCATCATTAAGTTAGATAATCTCTAATCCATAATTAGAGTCGATGGACAGATATATTTATAGGTGAGGAATGACAAATGCTCCACCTATTTTATTGATAGATAAAATTTAAGGTATATTATTTATGAAATTATAAATAAATTATATGGATAAAATAGAAATGTGGGCACCTAGATTTTAAATTTAAAACTTTAATACTCGATATCTCAATATAAATTTAATAATTTGAACATATTTTTATTAAAATTAAATATACATAACATATTTTAATAAAAAATAAATATTAATTGAGAAATACCTAATATAATTTATTGTGCTATGGTGGAGTCTTATGGGTAACCATGCTCCATGGAGGTGGAAATAAGATGTGTGGCAAACGTTGTTGAATTTAGAGGGTACACTTAGCCATATTTCTTTTTAGATTAGTTGTTTTTTCTTCTAAGTTTTTGTTCAATGTTGTGTATTGTATTTGTAATAGTTTTAATCTTTGAATGAAGTGAAGAAATCCATGGCCTAACTCCCTCCAAAAGAGCTCTCAAAGAGGAAGGATTGCCATAGACTTATAAGTGCAGCAGAAACCCAATGCTTAGTCGATGTGGGACTTCAACACTCCCCCTCACATCGATTTCCGACCGGGGATATGGAGCGCCTCCCCCTCACACCGGCGCAGGGTTCATCCCCCTGGCCGGTAGAGTGCAGAAGCGAGTCACTGGCTACGATACCATGAAGAAATCATTGAAGTCCCACATCGACTAAGCATTGGGTTTCTGCTGCACTTATAAGTCTATGGCAATCCTTCCTCTTTGAGAGCTCTTTTGGAGGGAGTTAGGCCATGGATTTCTTCATGGTATCAGAGCCAGGTGACTCGGTCGGTACCCGGCCGGTTGTAGGGGATGAACCCTGCGCCGGTGTGAGGGGGAGGCGCTCCATATCCCCGGTCGGAAATCGATGTGAGGGGGAGTGTTGAAGTCCCACATCGACTAAGCATTGGGTTTCTGCTGCACTTATAAGTCTATGGCAATCCTTCCTCTTTGAGAGCTCTTTTGGAGGGAGTTAGGCCATGGATTTCTTCTGGTTGGTGAAATAGTAATTAGTATTTGTCTATATAAACAATGTAAATATCCGATACAAATCAAGAAATTAGATTAATGAAACGTTTATTTCTTCCTCTGATTATTTCTTCAAACATTAATTTCTTCATGGTATCAGAGCCAAGTCGTTGCTTTATACAAATTTGAAACCCTTGTTCTCTAAAACAGATTTCTTTATCTGAAAATATTTTTTTTTCTACTGAAAAAAATTTTCATTCCAACACCCTTACAAATATTAATTACAAACATCAATTTTTAAGCAGTATTTCTCCCACCTAATTTTACCAGATTACTCTAAACACAATTCTGAACATTTTGGTAAAAACAGAATAGCAGAAAAACAGTCCACGCGCCCTCACGCGCCGCCTGAAGTGGAGGGTGAGTTGTACACGCGCCCCACGCGCCCCACGCGCCGTCTGGAGGTTGAAGATGATGACGTGTCATCCGGTTCGGTTCGGTTCGGCCGGTTCGGTTCGGCGCAGTGCGGCTCGGTCCGGCTCAAGGGCGTAGCCGGTCCGCGCCTTGGCTCGGCTCAGGTCACCTCGGTTCGGCTCAGGTTGGTCCGGCCAGCGGTTCGGTTGAACCCGGTTTTCTCGGTTGTTCACAGTTTCCATATTTTTGACCGGTTCGGTCTATTTTAAAGGTCCAAACCCGGTTTTTTTTCCGGTTCTGGATTTCTAACAGCCGTCCGGTTCATTTTTTCAAGTTTTTTAAACCAAATTTGATTCGGTTTTATGGTTTTTATCCGGTTTAGTATAAATATATATTAAAAAAACACAAAAAAAAAATATATATATATATATTCTTTAGCCCTAAAATTATTACACCATTTTCTAGTTTGGTTACCATAATATCATGACAGAGGGTATAATTTCATTACCTATGGAGCAATCAAATCCAGTTGTTGTACAATCTGTTCAGTCTGAAGGTGTGTTTAATGCTGGAATTATTCTTAATGAGACTAATTATGATGTTTGGTCTCAAATAATAGAAATGCATATTGCAGAGAGAGAAAAACTCTCTTATATTCATGACAAAAATTTGCAACCCGAAAAAACATCAAACAATTATAACAAGTGGTATGCAGAAAATCAAAAAGTGAAGAGATGGCTACTTATGTCAATGAGTCCAGAAATCATGAAGCGATATTTACGCATACCTACTGCTCTTGAAATTTGGGGTGCTCTGGCGAAAGCATTCTATGATGGAAGTGATGAATTACAGGTATTTATCTTAAACCAAAAAGCCTTTACTTCTAGACAAAATGGAAAATCACTTTCAGAGTATTATGGAGAGTTAACTGAAATTTTCCAAGAGCTAGACCATCGTGATAAGGTGGTCATGAAAGACCCTCATGATCTAATATCATATCAAGAGTCTGTTGAAAGACTAAGGATACATATTTTCCTTGCTGGATTAGATGATGAGTTTGAGCAGGTTCGTGGCGAAATTTTGCGAAAAGAAACTATCCCAGATTTAGAAGGTTGTTATTCCTTGATTCGACGGGAGGTAGTACGTCGAATCTCGTTGAAAGGAAAAATCTAGAGATGTTGACGCTTCCGCCATGATATCTAAAAATCGTTCTTTTTCCAATCAAAGAAGAACGAAAGGTGATCGATAAATCATCATTTAAATGTACCCATTGTCATCAAAAGGGTCATACAAAAGAACGATGTTTTGAATTGGTGGGATATCATTTGGTGGGATCACAACCGTGACTCTCGGAAGAAAAATCCACGACAGGATGTCTCTTGTCACCATTCTTTGAAACAACAAAGGATCATGTTGCAACCTCCTCAAAGACACGTGTTGGTAAGATGCTTAAAGTTTTTCTCCTGTTTTTAATAATACATGGATAATTGATTCAGGTGCAACTGATCATATGACATTCGATTCTAGACAAATCTCAAAACCATCTTCACACAAAACTGTTTGCACTGCCAATGGTAACACAACCCCAGTCATTGGGGAAAGATCTTTGTCTCTCACTAGTACTTTGAATTTAGACTCAGTACTAGTTGTTCCCTCTTTAGAGTATAACCTTATATCTATTTCTCAAATAACCACCGCTTTATCTTGTTTTGTTATTTTTTGGCCTGACTTTTGTGTGTTCAAGGACATTCAAACAAAGCAAACGATTGGTCGTGGTGTTAGGCAAGGAAACCTGTATTATTTGGACTTGGATTCAACAAAACATGCATTGGTAGCAACTGGATCTAACAAGGATGAATCAAATATATGGCTATGGCATAGGAGATTGGGTCATGCTTCTTTTGGATATTTGAAAAAATTATTTCCAAGTTTATTTTTGGGCTTTGGTCTTTCTACTTTAAAGTGTGATGTACGTGAACTAGCAAAAGTCATCGTTCCTCATTTCACGTAACCTTAAATAAAAGTCCATCTCCGTTTATGGTTATACATTCTGATGTATGGGGTCCTTCCAAAGTCTCTACTTTGGGAGGATCACGTTGGTTTGTTACATTTATTGATGATTTTAGTAGAATGACTTGAGTCTGTTTAATGAAATCTAAAAGTGAGGTAAACTTCTTATTTAGAAAATTTCATAAAATGGTTCGTACTCAATATAAAACACAGATCCAAGTTCTAAGAAGTGATAATGGAGGAGAATATAAAAGTTCTGAGCTTCAAGAATATCTTCAATCAGAAGGCATTATTCATCAAACTACTTGTGTTGATACACCTCAACAAAATGGAGTTGCAGAAAGGAAAAATCGACACTTGTTGGAAGTTGTCCGTGCCTCATTGATCGAAGCTAATATGTCATTATCTTATTGGGGAGAAGCAATTACTTCTGCTGCATATTTAATCAATCGGGTACCTTCCAGTCCCATTAACTTCCAAACACCACTACAAGCCATCACTGAAGCAATTGTTGCACCAAATGTTCCCAATCTACCTCCTCGTGTCTTTGGTTGTGTGGCATTTGTACACCTACATAAACAACAACGTAGCAAGTTGGATCCACGAGCAATACGTTGTGTTTTTATGGGATATGCCATACAACAAAAAGGGTATCGGTGTTACCATCCTCCTACAAAACAAATGATTACTACTATGGATGTTATTTTTCATAAAGATACAATGTATTTCTCCTCTACACCTGAATTTCAGGGGGAGTACAACCATGCTGAAATTCAGACCCTTACATATAAATTGCTTCCTTATGAAGAAAGACAAATTATATGTGAGGAAAATACAAATAACTTGAATTCGGATGGTAATAGCTCTCAATATAGACAAGACTCGAGGAAATGGAATCAAGTCCTCATCAACTTCAAGATCATCAAGGAAGTTCCTTACTACCACTAAATGAGTACGAGATTCCTTCTCCACAAACCGCCGATATACCTAACCAATCGTTTGCGAGGATGTTCCAACTATTGAACCAACCAGAAAAATACTTCCATCACGTCCCAACAGAGGTATTCCTAAAGCCATGTATGAACCCGAGATTTCTAGTAAAGTCAAATATCCCATGAGTAACTATATGTCTAAACATCGTTTGTCAAAATCAAACGTATCATTTGTGAATCAATTATCTCATTGTATCTATTCCTAACACATGCAGGAAGCTTTAGCTGACCAAAAATGGAAAGATGCTATGAATGAAGAACTAAAATCTTTAGAAATAAATAGAACTTGGGAGCTTGTCGATCGTCCACCAACAAAGAAAATTGTTGGATGTCGATGGATTTTTTCAGTAAAATATCAAGCAGATGGTACGATTGAACGATATAAAGCAAGATTGGTGGCAAAAGGATACACTCAAACATATGGGATCGACTATACAGAAACATTTGCACCTGTAGCCAAAATTAACACTGTTCGGGTCTTGGTATCTCTAGCTGCAAATTTAGATTGGCCATTATATCAGTTTGATGTAAAAAATGCCTTTCTACATGGAGATTTAATTGAAGAAGTCTACATGGATTTACCACCAGGAATCAAGAAATCCACAATCCATGGAGAAAAGGTGTGCAAATTAAAAAAATCACTGTATGGATTGAAACAATCCCCAAGAGCATGGTTTGGCAGGTTCACAAGGTCAATGAAGGCATTTGGCTACAAGCAAAGCAATTCAGACCATACTTTATTTCTAAAAAAGGGGTATGGTAAGATCACTGCACTTATTGTATATGTTGATGATATGATAGTAACAGGAAATGATCTTGAAGAAAGGAAAGCGCTACAAACTTACTTATCCAAAGAATTCGAAATGAAAGACCTTGGTTCCTTAAAATATTTTCTTGGGATTGAGGTTTCTCGATCAACAGAAGGAATCTTCTTATCTCAAAGAAAGTATGCCTTAGATTTATTAAAAGAAACCGGTATGTCAGCATGTCAACCAGCTAATACACCAGTAGAGGAAGGATTAAAGTTATGTATCAAGGTTGATCAAGTTCCAACAAACAAAGAAAGATACCAAAGGCTTGTTGGAAGGTTGATGTATTTGGCACACACAAGACCAGACCTTGCCTATGCTTTAAGTATTGTCAGCCAATTTATGCATAATCCTGGAGAACAACATATGAATGCAGTTATTCGTATTTTGAGATATTTAAAATCTGCTCCTGGAAAAGGAGTATTGTTCACTAAGAACTCAGAGTTTTCTAGAATTGAAGTATATACTGATGCTGATTGGGCTGGATCAATAAATGATAGACGATCTACATCAGGCTACTTCACTTTTGTAGGGGGAAATCTTGTAACATGGAGAAGTAAGAAACAACATGTTGTGGCCCGTTCAAGCGCAGAGGCTGAATACAGAGGAATGGCACTTGGGCTTTGTGAGGCCTTGTGGTTACAATCTCTCTTAAAAGATTTGACATATCCTGCGAAAGAATCAATTAAGTTATTTTGTGACAATAAAGCAGCATGTGATATTGCGCATAATCCAGTTCAACACGATCGTACAAAACATGTTGAAGTTGACAGATTTTTTATTAAAGAAAAGTTAGAAGAAAATTCATTGGAATTGCCAAAAATCAAGTCAGAAGATCAATTGGCTGACATCCTCACTAAAGCAGTCTCATATCGAGTATTCACAGAAGTTTCAGACAAGTTGGGCATGAAAGACATCTATGCACCAACTTGAGGGGGAGTGTTGAATTCAACAAACACTGCAAACACAATTCAACAATCACTGCACCGACGCCAAACATTTTTTCCAATATACACGGCGCCTACCAATCAAGCTGTAAATCATACAATTCAATCATGGTGGTTGGTGAAATAGTAATTAGTATTTGTCTATATAAACAATGTAAATATCCGATACAAATCAAGAAATTAGATTAATGAAACGTTTATTTCTTCCTCTGATTATTTCTTCAAACATTAATTTCTTCATGAATATCTATGCTTGATTGCTGGCTGATGAAAGACCATGTTTGGACCATGATGCTAGCTAATAGTTTGTAGGTTGTTTGAAGGTCTGGATTATGCTGTTATGATTAAAGTTTTTGCTCACTATGTAATCGGTGGCTACAAAATATTATGAGTAATTTTTCTCCCAACTCTCTCATAAATCTTAACCATTAATTAAGATGTATAAGAGAATAAAAAACAGAAAGATTAACATTTTATTTTTAGAAGTTTATTTTTCTATAATAATTATATTTTTTGACAATTAAAAATTAAGAAGAATAAAAAAACTCATTTAATATATATTCTATTTATTCTTACGATTTTACCTTTAATCTTCTAAAAAAATGTTATTTAAATTATGAAAAAAAACTAGAACAGATAACTAATGTTTTTTTACTTATGCATTTTCATTTTTACATTACATTGTAAAAACGTATTTTTTTAGAATTAAAAATAAAATTCTATATTTAAAGTAAGATAACATCGTATAATTAAAATAGAAAACAAACCGATAATTAAAATATATTATTATTTTTTACTTAAAAGAAAGTCATTTTGAAAATTAAGTTTTATATTAAAATAAAAGCAACGTGCAAGAAATTTTTGATTTAATTTAATTTTATTAAGATAATTTTTTTATGAAAAAAATATTTTTGTATAATTCAAATATATGATTTAAAATGATAAAAAAATGAATTTTATTCTCGTACCACTTCACGGTAATAATTTTATTAAGATAATTAGATTCTGATAAACGTGGTTTATATTATACCGTAAACAAAATAAAGTTATATGAGTATAACACCCTTTAGCATGTCAATGACCATCTTAAAAAGCAAATTGCTGGCAAGCTTAGGAGTATTTATAATTCATTAAAATGATTGATCGCTGAAAGAAGAGAGGAAATGTTGGAAAAAAAATGAAATTTATTAAAAAATAGATGTTGGTAATTGTGCTTTGTCCCACATTGCTTTTTTATAATATTTTAAAGAGGTATAAATAGTGAAGAGTTTGTTATTGGGATTGGTACGAGAACCCAGCTTTGTGGAAGGGGAGAGGACCTGAGCAAATATGATACCACACACGCCTTGTAGCGATACGCCTTGCCGCCGTCAAACCAAGCCGGTCGTGCGTCTTGAGCCCGTGCGTGTGGTATTTTATTTTTGGTAAAATATTCTTTTTAAGGAAATTTTTTCCACTTACAAAACGGTTGTTATATATATATATTTTTCAGAAAAAAAATAACCGTTATGTTCCTTTATTAAGAATATGGCCGTTGTCTTCTTAATTCAGAAAAAAAGAGCCGTTGCTCGTATTTATTCACAAAAAAAATATCCGTTACTCGTCTTTAATCTGAAAATGGCCGTTACTTTTCATTACTCAGAATGGCCGTTACATTCTTAATTCCTAGACATTACCGTTTTATTCATAATTGCTACACGTTTTCTAAAGCCTATAAAAAGAAGGTTTCAGCTCTCATTTTAACACATCAATCATCAATCTCATCTCCCTACGAAAACAATTCTCTCTACAATTTCTACAATTTTAAGTATTCTTTTAGTTTTCCGAGCAACAAATTTTCTGGTGTAGATTCCAGTCTTCATCGGTCAGATGAAGTTACGAGACGTAGATTAAGATTAAATTTGTTTTATCCTGGGACGGCAATTTGTGTTTGCTTGCACAAATCGCGTGAGCCGCGAAACGTCTTAAAGAGAGCGACCTAGTCCGCGACTCAACCCAAGCAGTTACTTTGAAGTTATCGGTAATATTGTTCCTACACTGTTTTTATAAACTTGCCTCAACAATTTTAAGACGAATTCAATCTGCCATGTCTACTGAAATGCTAACTGCTGATCTAAACAAACCATTCCGTTTTGAAGGATTACACTTTAAAAGATGGAGACAAAAAATGTTGTTTTTCTTAACCATGAAAAAAGTTGTTTCTGCTCTTACTACTGAAAAACCAACACAGTCTAATCCTCCTACTGAAGCTGTAACTAAGGATTTAGACACCTGGATGGAAAATGATTTTCTCTGCAAAAATTATATTCTTAATGGTTTAGCTGATGACTTGTATGATTATTATAACTGTGATAAGTCTGCTAAGGAAATTTGGGAAGCACTTCAAAAGAAATACGACACTGAGGAAGCTGGAACTAAAAAGTATGCTGTCAGTAGATACATGAAGTTTCAGATGATTGATGGAAAATCAGTGGAAGCTCAATCACATGAACTGCAGAAGATAGCACACGAAATAACTTCTGAAGGTATGACTTTAGATGAACAATTTCAAGTAGCTGTTATAATAGATAAATTACCCCCTGCTTGGAAAGATTTTAAGAATACACTTAGGCATAAAACTAAGGAATTTTCTTTAGAAAGTCTTATAACACGTTTAAGAATAGAAGAAGAAGCTAGAAAACAAGACCAAAGAGATGAAGTACTTGTAGTCTCAAATAATAGTACCAATAAGAAACCTTCCTCTATAATTCTGAAACCTAAAGGTAGAAATATGAAAACTCATAATCGTAGTAATAATCAAAACCGCCACCACCAAAATAGAAATAGAAGCTATCCTCCCCAGAATGGACCTCAACCCCCCTTAAGGAATAACACATTCATGTGTTATAGTTGTAATAGACCTGGCCACTTGGCTAGGAACTGCCCGAACAGGAATCGTCCTGCCCCACATGCGAACCTTACCGAAGATCAACTTATTGCTATGATATCTGAAGTCAATTTTGTTGGTGGATCCGAGGGGTGGTGGGTAGACACTGGTGCTTCTCGCCATGTTTGCTATGATCGAGACATGTTCAAATCCTATTCTGATTCTGAGGATAAGAAAGTGCTGCTGGGTGACTCCCACTCCACTAAAGTTGCTGGTACTGGTGAGGTGGTTTTGAAGTTTACCTCTGGAAAGACTGTCATCTTGAAGGATGTCCTGCATACTCCAGAGATGAGAAAGAACTTAGTTTCAGGCTATCTTCTTAACAAAGCTGGATTTACTCAAACCATAGGGGCTGATTTATATACTATAACTAAAAATAATATATTTGTTGGGAAAGGGTACGCCACTGATGGCATGTTTAAATTAAATGTTGAAATCAATAAAACTTCTTCTTCTGCTTACATGTTGAGTTCTTTTAATATTTGGCATGCTAGACTATGTCATGTTAATAAACGCATAATCAAGAATATGAGTAGTTTAGAACTAATTCCTAAACTATCTTTAAATGATTTCGAAAAATGTGATTTTTGTAGTCAAGCTAAAATAACCAAAACTTCACATAAATCAGTAGTTAGAGAATCCGAACCTTTAGAA
Source organism: Hippophae rhamnoides (assembly GCA_033030585.1). NCBI lineage: Eukaryota > Viridiplantae > Streptophyta > Magnoliopsida > Rosales > Elaeagnaceae > Hippophae > Hippophae rhamnoides. Next base: position 94,474 of record CM065436.1, on the reverse strand, counting down.
TTAATTCATTCTGATATATGTGAACTTGATGGAAATTTAACAAGAAATGGAAAACGCTATTTTATAACTTTTATAGATGACTGTTCAGATTACACTTATGTATATCTAATGAAAAATAAAAGTGAAGCGTTTGACATGTTTAAAATATTTATGACTGAGATTGAAAATCAACTTAATAGAAAAATAAAGAGGTTTCGAAGTGATAGAGGCACTGAATATGATTCCAATATTTTCAATGATTTTTATAAAACTCATGGAATCATTCATGAAAAAACTGCACCTTATTCTCCTGAAATGAATGGAAAAGCTGAAAGAAAAAATAGAACTTTTACTGAATCAGTTGTCGCAATTTTATTAAATTCTGGTGCTGCTTCCCATTGGTGGGGAGAAATTTTATTAACTGTTTGCTATGTGCTAAATAGAGTGCCTAAATCTACAAATAAAATTTCACCATATGAAATTTTGAAAAATAAGAAACCTAATTTAACTTATTTTAAAACTTGGGGTTGTTTAGCCTATGTTAGGATCCCTGATCCTAAAAGAAATAAACTTGCAAGTAGAGCATATGAATGTGTATTCATAGGATACGCTTTGAATAGTAAAGCTTATAAATTCTATGACTTAAAAAATCAGGTAGTTATAGAATCAAATGATGCTGACTTTTATGAACATAGGTTTCTCTTTAAAATTAAGAATAGTGTGGCTCGTCTTCTAGTAGTTTACCTATAACTAGAACTAGTGAACAAACTGAAGAATTAAACACTGAAATTAGAAGAAGTAAACGAGCTCGAACCCTTAAGGATTTTGGGTCTGATTTTTATGCTTATACCTTAGAATAAGATCCCCAAACTATTAAAGAAGCATTATCTTCTTTAGATGCCAACTTATGGGAAGAAGCCATAAATGATGAAATGGACTCACTTGAGTATAATAAGACTTGGCATTTAGTTGACTTACCTCCTGGTTGCAAAACCATTGGATGTAAATGAATACTAAAAAAGAAATTGAAACACGATGGTACTATTGAAAAATATAAAGCTCGTCTTGTAGTTAAAGGATATAGGCAAAGGGAAAATGTAGATTTCTTTGATACCTTTTTCACCGATTACACGAATAACTTCTATACGTGTACTTTTCTCTCTCGTTGCTATCTATGATTTAGTAGTACATCAAATGGATGTTAAACCGCTTTCTTAAATGGTGATTTAGAAGAAGAAATTTATATGGATCAACTTTGAAGGTTTTGTTATCCCAGGGTAAGAAAATAAAGTTTGTAAATTAGATAAATCTCTTTATGGTCTAAAACAAGCACCTAAGCAATGGCATGAAAAATTTGATAATCTAGTTATCTCACATGGATTCAAAATAAATGAAAGTGACAAATGCATTTATTATAAATTAGAAGATAATATTTGCACTATTATATGTTTATATGTGGATGACATGATTATTTTTGGATCAAATATTTATGTTGTGAATAATGTCAAAATGTTGTTAAGAGCTAATTTTTATATGAAAGATCTTGGAGAAGCGAGTGTAATCCTTGGTATAAAAATAATTAGGTCTGAAAAGGTATTTCTCAAGATCAATCTCACTACATTGAGAAGATCTTAAAGAAATATAATTACTTTAACTGTAAACCTGCATGTACTCCTTATGATCCTAGTGTAAAGTTGTTCAAGAACACCGGAGACGGTGTTAGACAAACTGAGTATGCGAGCATCATTGGTAGCTTACGTTACGCTACTGATTGCACTAGACCAGACATAGCTTATGTTGTGGGACTACTATGTAGGTTTACCAGTAGACCTAGTGTAGAGCATTGGAATGCTATTGAAAGGGTTATGAGATACCTTAAGAGAACTATGAACCTTGGATTACATTATAATAAGTTTCCCGCTGTTTTAGAAGGATACAGCGATGCAGATTGGAACACTTTATCAGAAGACTCCAAAGCAACTAGTGGCTATATTTTTAACATAGCTGGTGGAGCTGTTTCCTGGAAGTCTAAGAAACAAACAATATTGGCTCAATCTACAATGGAGTCTGAAATGATAGCACTAGCCACTGCTAGTGAAGAAGCAGGCTGGCTAAGAAGTTTGTTAGCTGAGATCCCTTTATGGGAAAGACCGATACCAGCTGTCTTGATCCACAGCGATAGTACCGCGGCTATTGCAAAGATTCAGAACCGTTACTACAACGGCAAGAGACGACAGATACGTCGTAAGCATAGTACTGTTAGAGAATTTCTCTCAACGGGAGCAGTAAGAGTGGATCATGTACGTTCTGATGAAAATTTGGCAGATCCTTTGACGAAAGGATTACCAAGAGAGAAGGTTTTCAAAACCTCAAAAGGAATGGGATTAATGCCCTTAGAATGAAGAGTCACTTATGATGGTAACCCAACTTATAGATTGGAGATCCCAAGAAATAAGTTCAAAGGGTAATAACAAGTCATGAAGTGATATGAGATGTATCATGCTATTAATCAAATCTCATTCTATATTGTTATAAGCATGAAGTCCTGAAGCGATAGAAAAGGATGAGTTATTTGTTAAACTCTTAATGAGTTCTATACTCTATGTGGAGTGGAGTACATAGCTACAGGAGTACTCTTGATAGACTCACCTATGTGAATGTGGAAGTGTGGCCGCTTCCTATGAAAAGTTTTTGGGCAAAATTTACTAGAGCGTTCACTATACTGGGATACACGTGTATGGCCGTAAAACACGGGCTTTTTCGAACTACACCTTGGAAAGGTTGTGTGTGTGATGATTGTTAGAGATAGAGTTCAAAACTACGAGTTACTCTAGTATATTCTAAAGCATCAACACTATGCAAAGGTTCAAGTCGATAGACACCTTTTTGTTTATGCACAATCTTATAATTTTTAATTGATCGGTTGCTCGATGAAAATTATTTTTTATATAAAATTCAAGTGGGGGATTGTTGAAAAAAAAAATGAAATTTATTAAAAAATAGATGTTGGGAATTGTGCCTTGTCCCACATTGCTTTTTTATAATATTTTAAAGAGGTATAAATAGTGAAGAGTTTGTTATTGGGATTGGGCCCCAAGGGGCACCCACTTTTGTGGAAGGGGAGAGGACCTAGGCAAATGTGATACCACACACGCGCGCGCGCCGCCGCCGCCGTCCGACCGACCGGCTGTGCCGTGCCAAGCCGAGCCGAGTCCGAGTCCGAGTGCGTGTGCGTGTGTGAGGTGGTATTTTATTTTTGGTAAAATATTCTTTTTAAGGAAATTTTTTCCACTTACAAAATGGTTGTTATATATATATATATTTTTCAGAAAAAAAATAACCGTTATGTTCCTTTATTAAGAATATGGCCGTTGTCTTCTTAATTCAGAAAAAAAGAGCCGTTGCTCGTATTTATTCACAAAAAAATATCCGTTACTCGTCTTTAATCTGAAAATGGCCGTTACTTTTCATTACTCAGAATGGCCGTTACATTCTTAATTCCTAGACATTACCGTTTTATTCATAATTGCTACACGTTTTCTAAAGCCTATAAAAAGAAGGTTTCAGCTCTCATTTTAACATATCAATCAGCAATCTCATCTCCCTACGAAAACAATTCTCTCTACAATTTCTACAATTTTAAGTATTCTTTTAGTTTTCCGAGCAACAAATTTTCTGGTGTAGCATTCCAGTCTTCATCAGTGCAGTGAAGTTCTGAGACAGAGATTAAGATTCTGGGCTGTTTTATCCTGGGACGACGAGGCTGTGTTTGCTTGCACAAATTGGGCAGAGCCGCGAAACGTCTTAAAGAGAGCGACCTAGTCCGCGACTCAACCCAAGCAGTTACTTTGAAGTTATCGGTAATATTGTTCCTACACTGTTTTTATAAACTTGCCTCAACAGGAAAGAAAAAAAATGTAGGTGATATTATCAAAGGCCCATATCGTGTTCCTTCTCAGAGTTATGTGGATTTATAAAGAAAAAGGACGTTATTGTTTAAGTCCATGAGAAATTTGAATCCTTATTGATTCAAATCCCAAAAGCCCACTTCTAAATAAGTGCTCTTTTTTTACTAAGCCCACTTCTAAATAAGCCCTCTTTTTTACTATGCCCACTCTATGTAACATGTGAAAGAGTATAGTTTCATTATAACCTATCTCAGGTGCACAATCCAGTAACTGACATGTACGATGTAGCAACTTTAAGCACCTACCAATTTGAGAGTATTGTTTGAGATAGTTGAGTATCTTCAATCGTTTGTCTTAATTCTCTTGTAATTTCTTATCCTTTTTTATTCCAGTTCCTTTTTTAATTTCTTCTGAGCTTTATTTTCTGAATCTGAAGAGCCACTTTGAGGATGTATCAAAAATTCAAAATCTTTTTTTGGCTATCCTAACGATTAGCTCATCTTATATCGGCTTGTTTTAATTTTGCAGATGGTTTTTTTGATGTAATCCTACGACATACATTCTGCATGCAATTTCTTTTAATGAATCTCTTACTTTGCTGATACGCCTTCTTTTCTTCTTCTCCCCTTCACTCCTCATCCCAATGTTTGTCTTGATTCTAGCTCCTCACTTCACTCCTTTCTCGAGTTTTCTTATGAATCCGAAAAGTTTTGTACTGAGAAAATTGAAATTCTTAATTGGCTCCCCTAGTTATTATTACATCTTTTTTCGGTTTAAATTTTTAAGTTAAAGATTGAATTAACCTATAAAAATATAAATACATAATTTTTTAAATTATATCTAATTAAAAAAATAGTGATCAAACATGTAATTAATATAAAGAGTAAATAAATAAAAATTTAACAAATGATATTATAGGTGAAAACAAATTAGACCACAACAATAAGCTAAGAGACAAACCATCGACCTACCGAACATCCACTATAAAAATCAATGTTAAATTACAAATATTAGGTTTTAAACTACCCTTACAGATAAAGTCCCCATTACAACCTACTTATAAACCGTCACTTTTTTCACGGTCTCTATAAGATAGGTGTATAGATCCAAACCAATGTTTTGATATCTCGAGTCACACGAGTAATTGTACCCGTTCAACAAATACTTGAAAAATTAGCACAAATACAAAGTGTGTCCTATAGTTGATTTAATAATGAAAAACCTTAGTTAGAAGATTCAATAATAAACCAGTTAAATTAAATCATCTAGCAAACCACAGAACGAACAAATAAAACAAAAGTTCAATAAATATAGCTTTTTTAAAATTAAATAATTAAATTAAATAACTATGATCATATACAAAATTATTTGATCGAAACATACAAGAACTTAATCGAGAAGAAACTATATGAACATGAAATCACAATATCATAAAACATATAGGCTTATTAATAAATAAACATAACCATATAATTTTTTAGATTATTTAAGAACGAGTTTAATAAAATATGATCTAGATTTTATTTAATGATTTGAGAAAGAAAACACAAAACAATTAGAAGCATAGAATAAGTGTGGTTGTTTAAAATAAAGAGCATTAAGTTCTTTATATAGGAGAAATGAAACCCTAATACTAGGTTAAAGACCAATTAATATTCTATCTATTAAACAAATCTTAGAGCAATAATTAATATGGACAACATGATAAAAGAAAACTTTGGATCAAGTACACAAATAGGTTTTAAGTTAAAACTCTAGCCGCTCGATCAATCTAATCCAGGCTTAATCGATCAAACTATTGAGTTCGATCGATCGATCGAAATTCTTTTTAGTCGATCGATCGAAATTCTTTTTAATCGATCCAACAATGATTAAAATAAAACTGAGACCAGGTAGATTAAACACGATTGATTCTTGATTGATCAAACCCAACTTTGATATATCTACACCAATTTGAAAATTAATAAGATATGTCATAGATATTACAAGATCGATCCTCAGTCGATTTAACCCTTCGATCGATTTCCCTACTACTTTGATTGATTGCTCTACTACTTTGATCGATTGCCCTAATACTTTGATTGATTTCCCTAGTACTTTGATCGATCGATCAGTATATATACCAAAGTTTCTAAGTGTATAATATATAGTCTAACGTGATTAAGAAGAAGTATATACCTAAAACATATTGACTTGAAGCTCGGAAGTTTTTTCGGCTTGAACAATGGAAATAAAACTTACTTAAAAACTAGTTTATATTTAAATGTTTTGTTCACGAATATCGATAATATTCATATACCTTACAATCTATCTCTTTATCACATTTGTGTGCCAAAATCTCTCTTTCGTTACATAATACATAGTTAAAATAAATTAATGTAATAGTACTATCTTATGATCTGATGAAACCATTTTTTCTTGAATCTTGATATTCATATGTACACTGAAAAAAACAACAGATAGGCACACAATTTATATATATATATATATATCAAATGAAGGTAGTAGACTTATTTAAACATGACTTTAACAAAATACTTAATTCTTAATTGAGAAATTATTCTTGTTTAAATTTAAACGATCCATTATATACATAGTATATTAACAATACACACATATAAATTAACATATATAGTAACATATTGAAAATCACCCAAAATAAAATACATGTCTGAACTTCAAAAATATTTCAATTAATTTATTTATGATGGAGGATTCAAAAGAAAGAGTATCATATATAATGAAAAACTACAATTAAATCCTCAATTTTACAAAATAAAAAAATCTACAAAGAGAAGTTAAAATTCTTATTCCCTTTTTTTGTGCATATAAAGTTTTTCTGTTTTATTTACTTTACTTTTATTTATTTTTGTTAACAAATCATGTATGAGCCAAAAATTTAATATGATGACCTTCACACTAGTTATAAGATAACATTCTTCACTCACTAGGATAACTACACAAATCACAATGATAAATATTCAAAACTAGTGTCTCTCTTTAGATTTGTTTATAAATAAAAAAATAGAACTCAAATATAATTTTACAGTTTGATTAGCTTAAGTCTTGAAATCTTACAAAAGTAATTATAAACTTCAATATAGATCAACACATATGAAAGAGTATGTAAATCTACAAGTCAAAATACTTAGTTATATAATAAAAAGTAAATTAGAATAAGGGAAGTTTGTAAGTGAAAGTAGTATATACAATCCATTTTATTGTTAAAACAAAGAAATATCAATAAAAAAACTAATAAAGATGCTACCTAAGGTTTATTAATTACTCAAAACAAAAGTATGTATGTAAATGCATAAATCAAAATACTTAATTACACAATGAAAATTTAATTAAAATAAGGAAACTTTGTACGTGAAAATAGTATGTCAAGTCAATTTCAATGTTAGAATAAATATACACACTTTTTTATATTAAAATTAAAAATAATCAATAAAAAAATACTAATGATGCTCACCTAGGGTTTATTAATCACTCAAACAAAAATACCTAAATAAAATAATCAGGTGATCGAAAAGAGACAATCTTCCCTAACTCAAACTTTTTAAATTTTTATTTTTTATATCTTTGTGATAGAAATCAACTACTTTAGTTATCATTAGCATATTTTTTAAATTACCTTTAAATTTCACATTCATCCTAAATGAAGATGTAATATGCATGCTAGGATGATGATAAGAGTCTTAGAATCAAATGTATTGAATTTCATATACCTCTTTGAACCAACAACCTCATGGTTTACATTATAATTATTAGACATACTATGCATAGATATATGATAATAATGAGTCATATGATTAGAAGCATGGAAATAGTTATTAACATGGACACCGTTAAACAAAAATCTATATTTGAACTTAATATGACATTTCTTATCACAGGGATGATAAACATGCATAAACTTGACAATTTTTTTCTATTATAGATGTAATGATTCTTTGTACAAAATTAATAACAGTTTACAAATATGGTTTTTGAAGAAGGGTTAGAGGATTTTACAACCTAAGTTATTTTTAAAGATAATGACGTAAAGTGCTCATCTACATAGCCTAGCCATATCTTATCTACAAAATGTTTTCCATTGTCAAGAACTTTGTTTAAACTTTTATTTCTAATAGTCAACTTATTTATGGCTTCCATTGATTTTTGAAGTTTATACATAATATTCTTGTTTTTTTTGTTTAAGATCTACAAGACTTTAATTCAAAACATCAACAAGTTTAGAAAACTCAATTTTTTTCTTTTCCTACGATGGAGGAATTAATTTTATGTGATTTAACTTTATCATTTAATTTGATCACTTCAACTAATAACCTATGTTTTTCTCTCTTAGAACCTACTAAATCTATAATAGTTCATTAAGACAATAAACATTATACTTGTTAGATTGTCCATCAATAGTTACATCAAATACCAAATAGTTAACATCATTGTTTTTTATTTATTTGAATTGTCGTTGTCACTTTCTCACACTACAAAATGATCGATCCTGTTACAATCAAAATATTATATGGTCTAATGGGTTTAATTTTCTTAATTTATGAACTCATATGTTTGAGATTTCTGATTCTTGAAATGGTTTGGTTGCCAAGTAAACTGAGTTAATCTAGGTGAATATTTTCTCAAGTCTTTTGACGAAGAGTTTTGATTCTTCATCATCCTCGTTATTGTCATTGTCACCATTATCAGTTATGGTGATTTTAAAAAAGACATATTTTGTTCTTTTTAAGAGTTTAAAAGCTCATCTCAAAAGTTTAAAATGAATAATAAAGTTACTTTATTTTGATAGTGTCTACATTCCTACTTTCATCAATAGTATGAAAGCAATCTGATAACAAATAAAGGATTTTCTTAACCAACATAAATGTTAATAATATTATATAATTTAACATAAAATATAGAGAAGGTTTCAGTTTCTTTCATTCTAAAGTTTCAAACGTAGTGTCTGACAAGTTTGGTTCTTTAACTTAAGTGGTACCCTTAATTATCCTAGGCAACGAAAAGAAACTCTTGGATCACAATATTCATGTTGGCTCTGAAACATACTCTTATTCTGTTGTTTTCTATTCAAGTGTAGAAATTTGCTCTAGTTATTTCACTAAAATCCAATCAAGCATCAGTCAACTCTTATGTACCAACAATTAGATTACGGCCTGTTGAAAGTGCTATGTATCACTGAATACAGGAAAAAAAGTGATAAAAATCCACCACATCCCAATATATATATATATACTTTAATACAATATAAATCTATTCCATTTATAAAAAAATCATAAAAATATATTTCATATGAATAATAGACTAATATTATCTCACTTAATTTATATTTTTATTAAAATAACGAACTTGAATAAACATCCATCCTGTATTATATTATATAGCATGTCACATCATATAATTACAAATTTAAGACTAACATTACTATTAAACTAATCCAATATCAAATGAAAATGAATGAACAAGGGTATTTAATAGGTAAAAAATAAACTACTAGCACACTAGCATTCACATAACAGTAATTTCCTAAACCATTCATGGTGCCAAAACAGCCAAACATTATAACCTGCATAACTAGTTTTGTATCATACAATTGTTCAAACTAACAAGATCCGCATTCACATAACAGTAATTTCCCAAACCATTCATGGTGCCAAAACAGCCAAAACATTTAACCTGCATAACTAGTTTTGTATCATACAATTGTTAAAACTAACAAGATCCAAAAACTTGAGAATTGAGATCAAAGTCAAGTATCTATAACTACAGAATACTACTAGCAAAAATTATTAAGGTTCTTTTTTAACTCCACATTGACACAAGAAAGGAATTACAACACAATGAACTTGGTTTCGACCAGAAAGACAAAATCAATACCGTCTGCAGAATTGTTTCAGGGAGAGGAAATATCTTTATCATTCCTCCTCTTGCGGAGAGCGACTGCATCATTATAAATAAACATTATTATAAGATGTCCAATACATACACAACTGATAAGCCATTCAAGTAAAGCTATAGAAAGTCATGCTAACCTGTCGTATCTGCCATTAATGGGGCTTTCCGGTCCACGATAGTTGGGGGTGTCCCGAGGGTCAGGCAACGACTTTGGGCTAGGTCTACGGCCATTCTCAATGTTAGTCATCTTTCTTCCAGGACTATGACTGGGACCACAGCCATTTTCAGGGCTTCTTTCCCTCTTGTAGGGACTAGAGCTGGGAACACGACCATTATTAGGACTGCTGATTTGGTCAGCACTCACCCTATCTTTTCTATGAGGGCTGTGACTATCATGACCACGATCAGAGCCACCTCTGTCTCTCCTCCTGTAGGCACTAGGGCTGCGGCCACGGCCATAATGAGGACTGGCCCTGTCTCTCCTGTAGGGACTTGGGCTACGACCACGTCCATAATCAGGACTACCTCTCTCTCGCTTATAGGGGCTTGTGCCACGACCATAATCAGGACTAGCTCTTTCTCTCCGGTAAGGACTTGGGGAGCGTCTTCTATCACGGCCTCTTTCTATTGATCTATCCCGATTTCTACCAGGGCTGTAGCCATCTTTTCGTTCATCATCATCACGAACTGCATATTCCACTGAGATAACTCTATCCATCAACTTGCTGCACATGAAAATAGAAAAGGCATCAGATTATATAAAGGATACATAGCATATTAATACATTAATATTTGACAAAAGAACAATATTTATATGTTTAACATAGACAGCTGGGCTTGTAGTAGTTTAAAATATTACTTCCATTGTCATATAAGTCTTCCCATTTCGTTTTCATTTATACTTTTTTGAAAGAAGAGGAGGGCACTGTAGAGGCCTTTTTGCACAAACGTAAGAGAACAAAGTTCAAAATTGTCACCTCAAGTTTGTAGCCTCCAATGCTCTGCAAGCATCTTCCTGTGACTCATACTGAATGAAAGCAAAATTCCTTCTAATCCTAACGTTCACTATCTTCCCATATGGATCAAAATGCTTCTCCAAATCCCTAGTCCTGGTGTGGTAAGGGTCAAAATTTATAACAAACAAGGTCTTTGAAGGTCTGGTGTTAGTTGAAGGCCGTTTGGAACCACCAGGCCTTCTTATACCACGTTCTTGCTGCAACATTAAACATAAAAGTGATCAATTTATCCATCATCCAAAAGCAGAACAAAACAGTGGTAAACACAAAAATTCGACCAAAGTTAACATGTACAACCTTGGTCCACTCCACACGAAGTCGGCGCCCTTTTCGGCCAAATTCTCTCCTATCAAGTCCTCGAATTGCATCCTCAGCATCCCTTTCATCTTCCATGTAAACAAAAGCAAATCCTGCATAAAAGTATTGCAAAATAACATGAATTAACTCAATATTTTAGATATATTAGATAAGTATTCCCCTTCAAAAGAATTCTTTCGATTACAGTCGATTTTCCACCCTCTATATGAATGTAAAAGCCACATAGATACTATCCTATTTATATAAAATAAATTATTTGACAACGTCTAGCAAATCTTAAACCAAGAAACTAGAAAAATTAGCAACAGACCTTGTGTCATGAACTAAATGATGTCAAGGTAACAAGAATCCAAAAGGGGATGTCTCATTGTGGGTCAATGAAAAGAGAATGCCTCCATCTAATAATCTGCCTCTGCTGTGAGGTTGGCAATGTTTCAAGTTAGAAACATGTCTGAAATTGAAGGCTGGGCAAGATTCATGAGGAAGGAAAATCAATGGTGTCTGTGCAAAATGTGGATTGGTAGTGCCATGGCCGTTCAGAGACTCTTCTTGAGAACAAGAAGAGGATGCTCGTCACAGGCAAGAAACAGTTCTGAAGAGTCCATCCATTAGCTCAGAAGAAAATGGACATACCAAAAATTAATCCTGCGTCAAAGAAAATGTTGAGTACGTGGATTTTAAGCTTCAAAAAATATTTTTTTCCCTTAGACGCATCTTCAACCACCAATAGAAGTCAACATTGGATCATTTCTGTTTCTGGAACAAGTAGTGCCAGGATAATTCATATTTACTCTAGAGAACCACCACAGTATGACCAATAAGGAATGCCACCTGTATGGGTGGATGCTGACATCCAGTTTCATTGACTTGCTGTCGGAGGATCCAATGGTTTTGTGTAAAGCATGCAGAATTCGTATATAGTTGGTTTATTGAAATTATTGATGTAATTTTATATGATGGTTAATATTAATTTAAAAAGAAAAGGGTTTTACCCATCAGTCGATAGAATTCCATAAGAGTGAATCAGTCATTTCAAAAATTTAGAATACAATAGTAATATCACCCCACATTTTTCCTAGTTAAAGATTTCATAAGAACTATTTTAAACTCCAAACTTAAGCTACTGACACTAATTTTCCTTAGCAATACTTACAGAAGCTTTATCTAATGCCAAATATTAGTTACACGTTTTCACACACGATTACATGATTATTGGTTACTTATCGTTTTTATGTAAATCAGCTGTCGGAAAATTTGCGAGACTCGATTTACTTGAACTTATGCACAATATAGAGCTAGAAGAATAAAACTTCAGAGCACTTGGCATATCATCAAGGGTAACTCTTGATGTTGAAGTCATGACCAGAAAAAGAAGCAGATTGTGAATGTACAATGAAATTAACAGGTTGTTGAGAAAATCAATTGCAGTATCAAAAACAGGATGGAAACGGTAGAAACTACTCAAATGAAGCACAGAACTCACCAGACTTCATATCCACTCTATCAACCTTGACATTCACAAAATTAACAGGTTGTTGAGAAAATCAATTGCAGTATCAAAAACAGGATGGAAACAGTAGAAACTACTCAAATGAAGCACAGAACTCACCAGACTTCATATCCACTCTATCAACCTTGCCATATCTTCCAAAAAGCCTTTCTAGATCAGACTGTCCAGCATCGTACTCAAAGTTTCCACAGAAAATTGGCTTCATTTTCCTGGAAAAATTAATTGCTTGTAAGACCCAAAAAAAAAAACATTTCATAAGAAAATCAACAACCAAACTCTAAAGCGAATTTCGAACGAAAATACATTTAATAATCAACAAGAAAGCATACAGCAACAAAAAGCTTCAAATTACGAGTAAGGCTATTAAGTAAAGGAAAATTGTATTCAATCACAACAATATCAGATCTACAACACAGGATAAATAAACCTCGAGATCTCTCCACATAAAAAAGGGGGAAAGAAGAGGATAGACAAATCAACATAACCAGATCTGAGCTTTCTCTCTTTCGAATTTTCATATGATCAGACCAAAACATGAAAAGTCAAGATCAATAAAATATAGGGCATCAAACGATGAATATATTTTAGGCAATTTCTCGTAAGTATACCTTCTTCCGGAATTTACGATTAGAAAGCGATGAACCTGTTGAAAACCTAGCCGTCAAAAAGATAGAGTAAATATTCCGTAGAATTGATTGAAGGACAGACCTAGAGAGTAGTACAAAACAACTAAAATTGGAATACTTTTGTTCTGCAAGACTGCAATTGATGGCGCCGACTTGACCAGGTTTGTGCCCAACTTTAAGTAAATGGGCCCATTATAATTTCGCCGCCGGTTCGGACTATTAGTGGCCCAATATTTAACATGGCTTTTTTAATGGGCTTGTTAGAGCTTTTTATTTTTTATTTTTTATTTTTAAAGAGAAGAGGTAGTAAATTTCTAGGGCCATTCACATTGTTTTTCTTCAAAAAAAAAAAAAAAACACACACACAAATTGATAATTACCGTGAAACCGAGTGAATTAAGCTTTAAGAAGAAAATCTAGGTATAATTTTAGCACGCGTCCATCTTGAAAACAGGCCAACACTACACAAATATGCATGCATACAAATATAATTATAAACGTTAAATTAAATATTATCACTATTTTTTTATAAATTTAAGATTTTATTATTTTTATAACTACAAACTAACTCCTTCACACGATCCTATAAGATTATCACCTATAAGTTTTTGATTGGTCCAAAAAAATAAACAAAAAGGTAATCAAGAAGCATGTGCATAAGTTGAAAAGAAAATGAAAATAAATGAATAAACAAAACAAAACCTTTAATAGTAATAAATGCAAGCTAATAAACTCACAAACTCATTATTATTCTATGTTTTGTTTGTTTCTAATTTCAAACCACATTATATATTGTTATGAGAAAAAATAAATTTGGCACACTTTATCTATGATCTCATTCATTACAAGTGAGTCGAGGGATTAAAAGTTTCAATTTGGTGCACTTCAACCTCGAATTCATTCAGCATCTTAGAGGTTTTATAAAAAATTGTAAAAAAAAAACTCAAGATACATTTGGTGATAACCAGGAAACAACTAATAATGAAATGATAGGAGTAACAAGTATGGATGGGCAAAAAAACCGTAGGTTCGGTTATCCGCGGTTAACTGAACCGATGGTTTGGTTTTTAACCGTGTAATTTTGGGGACGAGTTCGGTTTTGGCTAAAAATCGAACATAAAGGAGTGAGTACGGTTCGGTTACGATTATACTCAAAACCGTACCCTCCCGTACCTGAAACTAATTAAAATTTATTTATTTAAATAAATTATATATTAATTAAAATTTATTTATTTTAAACCTAATATATAAACATATTTATGCCAAACCCTAATTCCCACTCAAACTCTCAATTCTCAAATACAGAAACACTCAATCGGCGCCTTTTTTTTATTAATCTCTCAGAGGCTCAGAGGTCAGATCACATCCGGCCATCCCTAATTTTTCTTCCATCTAACAGCTTTGTGTCGTCGCAAGCCGCAGTTGTCACCAGTTCGTTCACACTTCACAGCGCAATCTATCCCCTCTCACAGCGCTAGCCATCCCCATTCACAATGTCAGCCATCACCGTTCCTAGTGCAAGCCATCGTCGTTCATAGCGCCAACCATCACCATTCACAGCCCCATCCATCCTCGTTAACAGTGCTTGCCATCACCGTTCATAGCCCCAACCATCGCTGTTTATAGTGCCGGCCATCGACGTTCACAAAGCCAACCGTCGCTGTTCGTTTTAGTATTGCTTCTGAAACTTGAATATCTATTTGTAGATGTTGAAATATGGTTAACTTATATCTTATTGCTGAAATAATTATAGATATTTCTATATTATGGTGGAAAGGTTTGTAGAACCTTGAGAAACTATGTTTTTTTCATTTCAATATTGTGTTCTGAAACCTGAATATCTATTTGTAGATGTTGAAATATGGTTAACGTATATCTGATTGCTGAAATAATTATTGATATTTCTGTATTATGGTGGAAAGCTTTGCAGAACCTTGAGAAACTATGTTTTTTTCATTTCAGTATTGTTTTTGAAACCTGAATATCTATTTGTAGATGTTGAAATATGGTTAACTTATATCTGATTGCTGAAATAATTATTGATATTTCTATATTATGGTGGAAAGCTTTGCAGAACCTTGAGAAACTATGTTTTTTTTCATTTCAGTATTGTTTCTGAAACCTAAATATCTATTTGTAGATGTTGATGTATGGTTAACTTATATCTTATTGATGAAATAATTATTGATATTTCTGTATTATGGTGGAAAGCTTTGCAGAACCTTGAGAAACTATGTTTTTTCATTTCGATATTGTTTTTGAAACCTGAATATCTATTTCTAGATGTTGAAATATGGTTAACTTATATCTGATTGCTGAAATAATTATTGATATTTCTGTATTATGGTGGAAAGCTTTGCAGAACCTTGAGAAACTATGTTTTTTTCATTTCAGTATTGTTTCTAAAACCTGAATATCTATTTGTAGATGCTGAAATATGGTTAACTTATATGTGATTGCTGAAATAATTATTTATATTTCTATATTATGGTGGAAAGCTTTGTAGAACCTTGAGAAACTATGTTTTTTTCATTTCAGTATTGTTTCTGAAACCTAAATATCTATTTGTAGATGTTGAAATATGGTTAACTTATATCTTATTGATGAAATAATTATTGATATTTCTGTATTATGGTGGAAAGCTTTGCAGAACCTTGAGAAACTATGTTTTTTTCATTTCAGTATTGTTTTTGAAACGTGAATATCTATTTCTAGATGTTGAAATATGGTTAACTTATATCTGATTGCTGAAATAATTATTGATATTTCTGTATTATGGTGGAAAGCTTTGCAGAACCTTGAGAAACTATGTTTTTTTTTTCATTTCAGTATTGTTTCTGAAACCTGAATATCTATTTGTAGATGTTGAAATATGGTTAACTTATATCTGATTGCTGAAATAATTATTGATATTTCTATATTATGGTGGAAAGCTTTGCAGAACCTTGAGAAACTATGTTTTTTTCTCATTTCAGTATTGTTTCTGAAACCTGAATATCTATTTGTAGATGTTGAAATATGGTTAACTTATATCTGATTGCTGAAATAATTATTGATATTTCTATATTATGGTGGAAAGCTTTGCAGAACCTTGAGAAACTATGTTTTTTTTTTCATTTCAGTATTGTTTCTGAAACTTGAATATCTATTTGTAGATGTTGAAATATGGTTAACTTATATCTTATTGCTGAAATAATTATAGATATTTCTGTATTATGGTGGAAGGCTTTGTAGAACCTTGAGAAACTATGTTTTTTTTTATTTCTGTATTGTTTCTGAAACCTGAATATCTGTTTGGAGATGTTCAAATATGGTTAACTTATATCTGATTGCTGAAATAATTATTGATATTTCTGTATTATGGTGGAAAGCTTTGTAGAACCTTGAGAAACTATATTTGTTTCATTTCAATATTGTTTCTAAAACCTGAATATCTAT
Source organism: Hippophae rhamnoides (assembly GCA_033030585.1). Classification (NCBI taxonomy): domain Eukaryota; kingdom Viridiplantae; phylum Streptophyta; class Magnoliopsida; order Rosales; family Elaeagnaceae; genus Hippophae; species Hippophae rhamnoides. Next base: position 77,769 of record CM065436.1, on the reverse strand, counting down.
TTGGAGATGTTGAAATATGGTTAACGTATATCTGATTGCTGAAATAATTATTGATATTTCTATATTATGGTGGAAAGCTTTGCAAAACCTTGAGAAACTATGTTTTTTAAATTTCAGTATTGTTTTTGAAACCTGAATATCTATTTAGAGATATTGAAATATGGTTAGCTTTTATCTGATTGTTGAAATAATTATTGATATTTCTATATTATGGTGGAAGGCTTTGGAGAACCTTGAGAAACTATGTTTTTTTCATTTTAATATTGTTTTTGAATCCTGAATATTTATTTGTATATGTTGAAATATGGTTAACTTATATCTGATTGCTAAAATAATTATTGATATTTCTGTATTATGGTGGAAGGCTTTGCAGAACCTCAAGAAACTATGTTTTTTCATTTCAGTATTGTTTCTGAAACCTGAATATCTATTTGTAGTCTGTTGATGTTGGTTAACTTATATCAGATATGTTATCTCCTCATTCATCCGCTTCCACTATTAATATTGTTGAAGATGATGTTTAGGTAAAAAAATTACATTATTTATTTATTAATCAATTTATTATTTTGGTTTATAAAAGTGATTTTATATGTTTGATTTTTTCAGGAAACATGTACATTTCATGAATAATTAGAAGAAAGAAGTTTTGATTTATTGTAATTGAAGTTTTCTTAAATTTATTTAATTAGATTTTAATATTTGTATTATTTTATAATATTTATTTATATCTTGTGTTTCTTGTTCATATGTATTTAATCTTATCTTGATTCATAGAAATATATATTATTAAATGTTGATTTTTTTTTATCATAAACTCAAAATAACACATTTAAATTAAGATAACAAATTCAATATCGACAATTTGTTTTAGTTGGATTGTATTGCTAAAAAGAGTTCAATTGAATAGGATTTTGAAAAACGGTTTTTTCGGGTTTTTTTAATAACTGTCCCGAACTGTTAACCGCGGGTAAAAAACGGTCCCCAAACTACAACGGTTTTCGAGCTGTTTCGGGGACAGATTTTATAATTCTATTCGGGGATGGTTATATTCAAATATGTCCCCGCCCGTCCCCGTCTCCGTCCCCGCCCATCCCCATCCCCGCCCGTCCCTGCCCATTCCCTTCCCCATCCCCGCCCGTCCCTATCCCATCCCTAGTCACAAGTTGTACAAGAATATAATCTCTAATAATTATGTTTATTTTAATTATTATATATTTTTCTCTTATATAAATTAGATTATAAACATTCGTTTATAGATGCAATAAAATCATCTCTTATATGGTAACAAAGCTCACGAAGTAGTTCTCTGAAAAATCAGCTCCCACAATTTTTTTTTCTTCATTTCAAATTTTGTTTCTTTTCAAAACCAATTTCTATTCCTAAAAACAAATTCAATTTCATCCTATTATAATATCCAGAAAATTCTAAGCAATCTGCAATTTTTTTCAAGCCAAAACAATAACACACGCACTCACACGCACCTTGTTTGAGTTAGTAGGAGTTTCATGCGCCTCGTCGGAGTGACACGCGCTCGTGTTGAGGAAGACGATTGAAATGACACGTCGTTTAGTCTACCTTTTGAAGAAAACGATGAGTCGTTCGTTCTGGTTCAGTTTTCAACCGATTTAGTGTTCCAAACGTCGTTTCAACCACTCTAAACACCGATTCACCAACTTTTTGATCGGTTCTTTGGCTGAAATTTCCAGTTCTGTAATCCTTGATACATTTTCTATAAAATAAAGCCTATTTCAGTTCATTATTTATTTCATAAACAACCATTATTGTCTAAAACACACTCAATCTTATCCGGTTTTTGAATTTTCGCTCAACAATAATGTCTACAACTACCAATATCAACCATACTATACCAAAATGGTATGATGACCCTAGACATTCATTATATCTACACCACTCAGACCAACCGGGTATGGTTCTAGTGGCTCAATCTTTAAATCAAGAAAATTATCATATTTGGAGTCATGTGATGCTTATGGCTCTCATCACCAAAAACAAAGATAGATTTATTGACGACACAATCAAAAGGTCATCAACAAACTCTGAAGCAGAAATCAAATAATGGACTCGCTACAACATTCTTGTCAAATGATGAATTCTCAATATCATATTGCCTAAAATTGTAAGAATTGTCATGTATAATGATACCGCATATAAGCTATGTGAAGAATTGAAGGAATGCTTTTCACACACCAACAATGTGCACCTATTTCAAATTGAGTAAGAGATCCATGACTGCATAGAAGAAGGTGTGAGCATTGGAGAATATTATACCAAGTTGAAAAGCCTATGGGATACTCACGATGCACTATATCCTCTTTCCATATTATGGAGGAAATTCCAGAAGGGAACTGCAAGAATATCAACAAAAGCAGTGAACCATAAAGTTCCTCATAGGGATTAACACAGTTTACACATCAACACGTGGACAAATCTTGCTCATGAAATCTTTACTTACAGTAAATAAGGTATTTTCACTCATTGTTCAAGATGAAAAGCAAAGAGTTGTCTTCACACAAACCATATGAAGGATGTTAGAAGCTGCAATCGATGTAACAATATCTGCCATAATTCAGAGAATTACCAAAATCACCTCAAATGTGATTTATGTAGTCTCAATGGACACGATTCTGAAAACTACCGAAAGTGCCTCAAATGTAATTTCCGTGGTTTGAATGGACATGTCATCAACATGTGTCAGAAGAAATGAGAAATTCAAGATAAAAGAAATGCAAGTTATGGTTTCCTCTCCAACGCTCATCATACTAACTTTTAGGAAGTAGTTCTGACACAAGGACATCATCCCACAACCTTACATCTGTCCAATATCATGGGTTTCTTACACTTCTCAATCAATACAGATTAGGTAGCATGGTAAGTCAAGTGAATGCTTCTTCAGGTAACACATTATATGCAAATGTTTTCCATTTAGAAACCCATTGGATTTTTGATACAAGAGCAAATGATCACATGGTCTGTTCTCAAAATCTTATGAGCTCCAACATTCTAGTTACTAATTAGCATGTGTATTTAACTAATCATTCCCTTGCCTGTGTCACACATATTGGCACTGTACATTTCTCCAATAATTTCATATTCTATAATGTCTTGTGTGTTCTCTCTTTCAAATTAAACTTGGTTTCAGTAGCCAAACTAACTCAAACTACATTTTGTCATGTCACCTTCACTAATAATGCGTGCTTTGTTCAGGACCAATGCTTGGGGAAGACAATTGGGATAGGAACAGAGAAAGCAGGACTCTACTACATGTGGGTCCCACTGGCACGTGTGGGTCCCTCAACAATTGGGGGAATCTGCGCAGTTGACGTGTGGGTCCCACTCTGACGCCGGCCTACGCGACACGTGGGGCCCACTGGCACGCCGAGCCACGCGAAGGGAGATCTCTGAGCCCACTCTCCTTGGTCGGGCTTGATGAACACGCGCGAATCTGATCTGTTGATCCTTTGATCGGACGGTCCACGTTGGGCGAGTGTGATCTTGCGCGTGGACTTCAACTCTCCTGCGCGAAAATTAAACTTCCATTAATTGTATTTTGACCCACAAATTTAATACAAATTACATTTTGCACTTTCTTAAATTACAGTTAAGCCCTTTGCTAATTTTAAATTAAATTTTTAAACTTTTAATAATTATAATTAAGCCCAAATTTAATTTAAATTATATTTTCGATTTTTATAAATTGTAATTAAGAAACTATATTATCATAAATTATATTTGTGGACAGAAATATGAAATTAAGTACATTTTCGATACAAATTATTTAATTTTATTAAAAATGTATTTTTAGCACATAAAAGGAAAATATTAATTTATTTAACAAAAATTAACTAAATATTAAAAGAACATAGCAATTATCATTACTAAAATTGATGAAAATAACTATATAAAATACATTTATCACTTATCCGTTTCAAATACTACTTCAATCAACTCTTATTTATGGCATCAACGACTTGGTTATTTATTTAATAACAGTTTGCGTGTAATTTCTCTTTCTATCAACACACTCTTTTGTTCCATTAATGATTGTTCTATTTTTTTCACTAGCTAAGCAAACTCGTAAACCATTTTCTTTAAGTTCCATCAATACAAAGACACTTTTTGAACTAATTCATGTTGATATTTAGGGTGGCTATCACATTCCAACACTTAATGGAGCACGTTATTTCCTCACTATTTTGATGACTACTCAAGATGCACATAGGTCTATTTCTTACATACTAAATCTGATACATGCACATTTCTTACCACCTTCATTAACCTTGTCGAAACACAATTTGCATCCAGAGTTAAAAGCATTTGCAGTGACAATGAACTAGAATTCTCTATGACCCAATTGTTTTCTACCAAAAGAATCCTACATCACACTAGTTGTGTCTCTAACCCTCAAAAAAATGGTGTTGCTGAATGCAAACACCGTCATCTTCTCAATGTCGCTCGTGCATTTCTCTTCCAAGCCAATCTTTCTAAATAATTATGAGGAGATTCCATTCTTATAGCCACGTACCTCATAAATTGTACTCTAACACCTGTTTTCAAGGGTAAAACACCATTTGAAATCCTTTTTCACAAAGCTCATAGGTATGAACATCTCTGTGTCTTTGGTTCCCTTTGTTTTGTGCATGCACATCATGATTGGCCCACCAAGTTTGATGCTACATCACATAGATGCATATTCATTGAGTATCCATCTGGGATAAAAGGTTACCGCGTCTACACTGTGTTTCCTTATTTCACTTCCGCTGTCAACACTCCAACTCTATTCACTCAATCAGAAAATACTATTTATGATGACATGCCTAACATTCGTCAATCAACCACTCCAAATACATCACTTCATCATACACTATATGTCCTTCCAACAATCGACTCAAACATTCTTCATCTTCAAGATTTATCTCCTGAAACATCATCATCAATTTTTGCACCACACGTGACTCCTCCAACATCAGTCACACATAGGCTTCGCCGATCCACCAATGTTCCTAGCTACCTTCATAAGTATCGTGTAGAAGTTTCCTTGCCTTCTCGGTTCTTCCCTTCGTCTAAATCAGCATCGTCTAATAATAAAGGTACTTTTCATTCTCTATCTCATGTACTTATTTATGATCGATTATCACCTGCACATCGTGCCTTTGCTACTTCTATTTCCATTCTCAGGGAACCAACCACCTTTGTTGAAGCTTTCAATGATCCAAAATGGCGACTCACCATGAAACAAGAACTGGATGTTCTCGAAACTAATGGCACTTGGAATCTTCAACAACTTCCTCCAAATAATAACCTATTTGGTTATAAACGGGTCTACAAAATCAAGTATAATCTTGATGGCTCTGTGGAATGATACAAGTCTCGGTTAGTGGCCAAAGGATACAGTCAGATTGAAGGTTTTGACTATCAAGAAACTTTAGCACCAGTAGCCAAACTTGTCACTCTTTGTCTCCTTCTTGTCGTTGCTGCTATTCAAAATTGGCATCTTTTCCAACTCGATGTCAACAATGCTTTTCTCTATGGTGATCTTCACGAAGATGTCTACATGTCTCTTCCACCTGGATTTGGACGAAAGGAGAAAACACGATTATGTAAACTACATAAATTTTTTTATGGACTCGAACAAGCCTCACGATAATGGTTCATCAAGCTATCAACAACACTTAAGCTAGCTGGTTTTAACCAATCCAAGTATGATCACTCATTATTCACTTGAACCCATGGCAATTCCTTTTCTGCTTTTCTTGTCTATGTAGACGATATAATCATAACAAGAAACAATCTACAAGATATTGAAGAAACTAAGAATCATCTCATACGACAATTCAAGTTAAAAGATCTCAGTGAATTAAAGTATTTTTTGGGCATAGAAGTTTCACATTCTAAGAAGAGAATTGTTCTGTCATAATGCAAGTACGCACTTAAAATATTGGAGGACATGGGTTATCTTGGTGCCAAATATGCCAATTCACCTTTGGAACATAATTTATCCCTTAACAAGGTTGAATTCATCAGTGACCCCACATCCTATCGAAGACTTGTTGGGAGATTAATATACTTCACCATCACACGACTCGACTTAGTATATGTTGTGCACATTCTCAGTCAATATATGGATAAACCATGACAACTACATTTGGATGCAGCTCAACGAGTGCTACAATATGTCAAAAACATACCAGGACAATATCTCTTTTTCTTAGCAACTAGTTCATTACAACTAAATGCTTTTTGTGAGGCAGATTGGGCTAGATGCACAGACACACGATGATCAACCATGGGATTTTATATGTTTCTTGGAAACTCACTAATTTCTTGGAAGACTAAGAAACAAAATACGATCTCACGATTGAGTGCAGAAGCATAATACCATTCTATGGCAGCGGCTTGTTGCAAAGTAACCTGGTTACAATACATTTTGGATAATTTGGGTACCAAACACTCATAATCGACCAAGTTATATTGCGACAATCAAGCAGCTCTTCACATTGCATCAAATCTAGTGTTTCATGAACAAACCAAACACATAGAGATCGATTGCCATCTAGTGAGAGAAAAGATTCAAATTGGAATGATCAAAACTTATCATATCTCTACATCAGAGCAACCAATAGATATCTTTACCAAATCTTTGAGTTTTTCATAGTTCTCGAGCTTACTTAACAAGTTAGGAATAATTAACATGTATTCTAACTTTAGGGGGAATGTTAAAGAACTCAAGATTCAGTTGGTGACAACCAATATGCTAGTTGGAAACAACCAACAATGAAATGGTGGAGAGTAACAATTTTTCCAAGAACATGATCTCTAATAATTATGTTTATTTCAATTATTACATGCCCTGTCAATTGGGAAAACAACCTGCTTTATATTTTAATAAAAGTGATTCTACTTTTGTCTCACTTTTTGACTTAACTCGTTCTGATGTTTGGGGTCCATCCTCACATCCTACTATAGAGGGTTGTGTTTACTTTGTCATCTTTATTGATGATTATTCAAGATTCACATGGATTTTTCTCATGAAACATACTTTGAATTACCCAAAATTTATTATGATTTTGTCCAAATGGTTAAAACCCAATTTTCTCAAACTATCAAAGTACTTATATGTGATAATGCTATGGAATATAAAGAAACAAATTTTTGAAATTTTTTTCGACAAAATGGCACTCTTTCTCAATATTCTTGTCCTGACACATCTTAACAAAATGGAAGAGCTACTAATACTGTTCGCTCTCTCCTCATTTCTAGTTCTTGTCCTGAACGCTTTTGGGGTGAAGTAGATCTTACGGTTGTTTATACCATCAATCATGTTCCCATGCCTATTATTCACAATCAATCTCCTTTATGAGTGTCTCTATAATACTTCTCAATCTTATGAATTGCTCAAAGTGTTTGGTTGTGCCGGTTTTGTTATTCTTCACCCTCATGAACGCAATAAATTGGAACCTCGTGCTCGTTTTTGTTGTTTCTTAAGGTATGGAATAGAACACAAAGGTTATCGTTGTTGACTCTCTCTCTCAACGATTGCGCATCTCCCATCATGTCATATTTTGGGAACATAAAATGTTTTCCTCTATTTCCTCATTTCAAGTCTCATCTCTTACCTCACTCTCGTTTTTTAATGACCCAACTATTGATCTATTTCCTCCTGACTTTACTCTATTACCCTCACCATCGTCTACCATGGCTTCTCCTGATATGCCTGCTTCTTTTAATGATCCTATCATTACAACATCCTTTGAAGACCAACCATCTGATTGTGTAGATTCATTACTTCATCGTTCTACTCATTAAACTATGATGAATTAATTACAAGCATTAACAAAAGCACATACATGGATCTTGTTGATCTTCCATATAATAAATCTCTGATTTGTTGCAAGTGGATTTTCAAAATCAAAACTCCTTCAGATGGGTCTGTGGAACAATATAAAGCTTGTCTGGTTGCAAAGGGTTTTACATAGGAATATGGCATCAAATATGAAGAAACTTTTACACCTGTAGCTCGCCTCACCTTTATTCGCAGTATCATTATTGTTGTTGCTACTGCTCGAAATTGGAACATGTTTAAAATGGATGTCAAAAATGTTTTTCTCAATGAAGACATAACCGAGGAAGTTTTTATGAAACCTCATCTTAGATACACTCATTCACCTCATCAAGTATGCAGACTTCGTCGTGCTCTCTATAGCCTCAAACAAGCTCCTCGGGCTTGATTTGCCAAATTCAACTCTACACTTACTGACTTTGGTTTCACTTCTAGTTCTTATGACTCCGGCCTCTTTATTTGGAACTCTCACTCCTTTATGTAGATGATATGATCATAACAGGGAATAACTCTAATGGCATTATTGATCTCAAGTAGTTTTTGAGCCATTAATTTGAAATGAAAGACCTTGGTCGTTTCCACTACTTCTTAGGCCTAGAAATCTCATCTGATTCTCAATAATACTATCTTTCTCAAGCAAAATACTCTTCCGATATTTTTAATCAGTCTGGCCTTATTGATTGCAAGACTACATCAACACCTCTAGAAACCAATGTCAAACTTACTCCATTAGATGATATTATTCTCTCAGATGCCACATTATACAAATAACTAGTTAGCAATCTTGTTTATCTCACAGTCACTCGTCCTGACATCGCCTGTGATGTTCATCTGGTTAGTTAATTCATGTCTGCTCCATGGTATACCCATTATACTACGATTCTTCGTATTCTTCGCTACATCAAAGACACCATGTTTCACAGTTTTCACTTCTCCAACAAGTTTAATCTTCTTCTTTCTGCCTACTCTGATGCTGATTGGGCGGGTGACCCTACTGATCGGCGCTCTACCATTGGATATTGTTTCTTTCTTGGAAACTCTCTCATATCTTGACAAAGCAAGAAACAATCTCTCATTTCCTGATCAAGCATTGAAGTTGAATATCGTGCTCTTGCTAACACCACTCAAGAACTTCTTTGGCTCCGTTGGCTACTTGATGATATGGGTATTCTCCAGTCAACCACAACTATCATATATTGTGACAATCAGAGTGCTATTCAAATTGCTCACAATAATGTATTTCATGAACGAACAAAACATATCGAGATTGATTATCATTTTATTCGTCAACATGTTCTTCAAAACACTCTTTATCTCAAATCAATATCCTCCACATATCAAATAATTGACATCTTCGCCAAACCTCATCTACCAGGCAGATTTCAGAAATTAGTTTTCAAACTCAAACTGATTGTTTCTCTTCCTCCTTGAGTTTGAGTGAGAATGTTAAATTATATTTGATATTGCACTTCATTTATACTATACTTATATTTCATTTGTACTACATATCTATTATTTCAGTTGTTACAATCCTATAAATATGGTTCTCTATGTAAATTCTAAAATACAATAATAAAACATTAAATCATTCTTTCTTCTTATTACTTTATACTTTTAACAGAATTAATCAAAGCTGGGACTTGTTCATTTCCCTATTTGTTCACTATGCATTAGTGTAAAAATTGTTCCCTATATTCTAAGCATACGAGTTACTCTGAGATACACTCGCATACTAATTATTTAATACTACAAGAAAAGAGACATAAACCCACATCCAAAAGGCGATTTTGGTGCGAAAAAGTTAAATCAGACAAATGGCAAAGTAATTGAATATATAATTAATTAATTACTAATAGCTTGTTTTTTGATTAATTTTAATTTCAAGTTTAGTTTTAGAACTCAATTTTTCAAAATAAGTATTGTTTGATAATTAATTTTATTTTCAAGTTGAAAATCAAACTAAAACTTAGTTTCATTTTTAACCCATTTTTTATTATTTTTGAAACTTAAAAAAAAATCATATTCCAAATTCACAATTTTTTTCATTAGTAACTTCACTTTTACTTAAGAGATAATGAAAGAAGAAAATATAACATCTAAATACAAAAAAAAAAAAACACTCGCCTTCTCAGCCATTTTTAGGCGTATTTGTAACAATCATGGTGAATAATCCAGAGCATAGCATCAGACAATATTTTACCACAAATTGTAAAGTAAATTAAATGCTGGATATAATACGAAACAATGATTATTGGGCAAATTCTTCTTGCTAAGTAACACGCATCACATTGGTCAATATCCGAGTAAAAATATCATTGCATGCACATCTGGTAACCTGTATATTTTACTCGAAAGTTTTTTTAAATAAACAAAGGTTTCTGTAATATTTGTGTCCCCAAAACGAATGGCAGAAAATCAGCCCACTCTTGGTAACTAATTGATGCTTAGTTCTTTAAGATGCTGGATTGCTTGCTCAAAAGATGAATACTCTTGTTCAAGAACCTTCAGCTTTGCCGCATTCTCTTCTTGTAGATGTGTTGGCACTTTTTCTTTGTATCCAGCAGCACTTATCATCTTGAATAATTTCTCCTTTTGCCTGTATTTCATTATTAAAATGTCAGTAAATCTTAACAAACTTGGCTTTCAGATGCCCCGATAAAACAGAAGGCCTTTCTTAGAAGTTATAAAGGATTAAATTGATGTATGATATTTTAAAGGGAAATACAAAACAAAAGGTCCATCGGTCTGTTGCTTCTGCTTATGGGACCCTAGAACCTGTAAAAGCTCCTCTAAAACGGTAAAAAGCCCTTCAGGATCAAACATGAACAATGTTTCAAAAATGCTTTCAGGTTTAGAAAGCACATTTTGTGGTTGCTCACAAATAATGTTATTCTTTCTAGAACCGCTTTTGTCTGAAACCACTTTTAACATAAACACACGAAAAGAGAGACCATAAGTTCATTTTTTAGTCAACTTTTGGGTTTGAACTGTTTTCTTAAGCACATTGCATATGCAAGAATATCTGCCCAATCCAATAGGAAATCTCAGTATTCATTTAAACTCTTTGAAACAAATTTTACCCTGGAGGAGTTCAACTTACTTTTGAACTTCATCCATCTTTTTCCTCAACCTATCAAGCTCTACGTCAGCAGAAAGAGATCCTTGAAGATTTAGATAAACAGAAAGACTTTCATTTACAACAGCAACTGCACATCCCAATGGAGCAGCAACATTGCCATCGGTTACCTGTTGCAATACAAATTAGAATGAGTACTACTATCGCAATTCCTATTGGGCAAATACAATAAGTAATGTTAAGTAATCAACTAAAGGTCGCATAAAGACTAAATATCACTACTTTCTAGAAACAACATATTTGACTTACGGTCAGAGATGATAAATTAGCAAGAGTTTCAATCTCCAATGTATGTTTACTAATAATCAATTTAACTGCACTTGTTCGGCACTCTGCATAAGCTGGGCGCCTGCCAAGCAAAAGAAAACGATAAATAAATGAAACAAAAATTTTAAAACAGAAATTAGAACCTTATTGTGGTTCGAGAATAAACAAACAAAGCTGACTGGATCAAAATTTACCATTTTTTTCTTTCTTTATTTCATTTTATTTTATGTTATTTGGGGGGAAGTAGAGTGAAAGTTTCAAAGTACCAGAGTAGTCTGATACTCTGATTACTGGTAGTCCTCTCACAGGAAGAAAAAAATTATAATGCGGTTAAGTATAAAACTTTAGAAAAGGCACTGTAATTACTCTTCAAAATTTAGAATAGTTAGTGTGTGTATACACAGAATAAGAATAAAAAAATAAAAATAAAGTATATTCTTATAATAAGTCTAAGAATAAACTATACACAATACATATCTACACTTCAACTAGAATCCTCAAGAGAAGGTTAAAGGAAGAAATGAGACACCTTACCCAAAATAATAAACAGAATAAAAGAGTACCATATTTGCAATTTACCTTTCACGAATTTCTTTAGCCAGGGACCGCGGTGATCTAATGGCAGACTCAATTATATCCATCTCTTCCTCTACCTTTCCACTGGTCCAGCTCTGAAGGAGAAAATTTTACCATAAAAGGTCATGCAACATTGCAACCTAAATTCAGGCTAGCAATTAAATTGATTTAAAAGCTACTTTATTGAGGCTAGCAATTAAATTGATTCAAAAGCTACTTTATTGAGGCTAGCATAAATTAGCATATACTTGATAGAAAAGCTACTAAATTATTTTCAGGTTCTGTATCAAAGTTGGTTTGCATTATGTGCTGAAAAAGGCTATTTTGAGGCTTTAGCCACAAATAGTTCCTTTTAAAATTGGCTCATGAGTTACCCATGAAATCTTGATCCGGTTTCACAAGATTTAAAAAAATAAATAAAATAGAAAGCCATAGATAAGAAAACAAAAAGAAGAATTCATAATCTCACGAACAAATATGATTAGGGTTTCTTTTTTAATATTCTTCGATCTTCATTAACCTATCCCCTTTCTTTCCTTTGCTTCCAACAACTCCAATTTTTTGTCGGTCACTAATTTACAACATTATAAGTCATTACATTACTCTCTTCTGTTTGACCATTTATATTTTCTACTCTAAATTGATTTTTGAGTAATAGAACTACAACCTATGTGTTTTACTTTGTGTATTTTATCGTAATTTTCATGATTAATTGCTTATATTAATATGTCAACATTATTTAAAGTTAAGTTACTTTTCAAGTTCTATCGATATTGGATTAAAAATTGTTTTTATTAATATTTGTAAGGTTAAAAGTAAAGTTTTTTAAAGGTTTAAGGCTTCCGCCTTGGAATTTAAGCCTTGTGTCACGACCTTAATTTCTCAAGTAGCGATCATGCGGCACTTAGCTCGGTCCGTCGCACTAAGCCTGACTTTCAATTCGAAATGTAACTCCAAAGAGAATAGAAAGAGAGTTTGCAAAGAATGCTTTGTATTGCTCTAGAGAGAGTTTATGATACAATTGCTAAGAATTCCCAAAGATTGTTAGGAATTTCCCAAGATTTCCAAGATGAATGCAAATGAAGACCAAGTGGTCTATTTATAGTGTGGCTCTAAGCTTAAGAGCATGCCACCACTTTCTAGAGTCTTCCTAGTCTAGAATGTACAAGGGTATTCTAGATTTATCTACAATGTGCCACAAAGCTCTAGGATCTTCTAGCCAACTCTAGAGTCTTCTAGCCAACTCTAGAGTCTTCTAGGTTTGTCTAGCTCCTTCATGCACCTTCCGGGATATTCCGCAAGCTTCCAGCAGCTTCTACATCCTTCCGGGACGTTCCGTAAGCTTCCAGCAGCTTCCACATCCTTCCCGAACCATCCGGCGCATTCTAGAACGTTCCAGCCATTCTAGAACGTTCCGGCCCATTCTAGCACCCTCCAGTGTGCTCTGGAACAATCTAGGGTCTTCAAGCTTGAGTTGAGTCCGTCCAACTCTAGCCCTTTCTAGACTTCTCTAGGCAACTCTAGAACTTTCCATGTAGAAAAGCCTAGATCCTTTAGACAACCACTATTTATTTGGATTTTTAGGGACAGTTTGGGCGGGACGTGACACCCTCCCCCACTTAAGTTCGCGACGCCCTCGTCGCGCCTTCAAGCTTGAACCTCTCGATGTCGTCTTTGAACTGCCACAAAGATTCCTCAGGTTCCCAGCTCGTTTCTTCATCCGAGGCGTTCTTCCATTTGACCAAGTATTCCCTATAACTTGGTACGCCCCTTCGTCGGATCAAGCGGTCCGCCAAAATCGAGTCCACTTCCCTATCAAAGGAGGTTACCACTGCGGTAGGCGCCCTTTTGGATTCTCCCCTGCTCATGTCTTCCTTGTCTCCATGAAAGGTTTTCAGCATACTTACATGAAAGACCGGATAGATTTTAAGCTTTGGAGGGAGTTGTAGCTTGTACGACACCTTACCAACTTTCTTGAGGACGGGAAATGGTCCTTCGTACTTCCGCACTAACCCCTTATGAACCTTCCGCAAGGTCTTGAATTGTTGGGGCAATAGTTTGACAAGGACCAAATCACCTTCCTGAAATTCTACCATCCTCCTCTTCTTGTCAGCCCATTTCTTCATCTTTTTAGACGCCTTATTCAGATAGGCTCGGGCCAACTCCGCTTGTTCATACCACGCCTTGGCAAACTTGAAAACAGCTGGGCTCTTTCCTTCATAACTCGTGGCCAAGGCATGAGGAGTCATGGGTTGCTGCCCCATGACAATCTCGAAGGGACTCTTGGCAGTAGACTCGCTTCTTTGTAGATTATATGAGAATTGGGCTATATCCAACAGCTTCGCCCAATCTCGTTGATTGGCACTAACAAAGTGCCTAAGATACAGTTCCAGCAACGCGTTGGCACGCTCCGTTTTTCCGTCACTTTGGGGATGAAAGCTTGTGGAGAAATTCAAGTCTGATCCCAACAGCTTGAATAGTTCCGTCCAAAACTTCCCCGTGAATCGTGGGTCTCGGTCACTCACGATATTGGAAGAAATTCCCCAATGCTTCACAACATTCTGGAGGAACAACCGCGCCGTCTCATCTGCCGTGAAGTCCGTTGAGGCAGGTATGAATGTCGCATATTTGCTGAAACGGTCAATGATGACAATAATGCTGCCAAATCCCTCAGATTTTGGCAAGCAAGTGATGAAATCCATAGAGACACTCTCCAATGGTCTCTCTGGAATGGGCACGCCCAGCAGACCCTCCGGTGTACGCCGCTTTGTCTTCCCTTTCGACTCGCCGCATCAATCACCATGCTTCGCCGCGCAACTCGATTTTTCCACCGCCGTGGCTCGTTATTGGTGGTCTCAGGTCAAGCTCCAACTCGACTTCACGGTTCACCTCCTCCGGGAGGTAACCGTCAGCGAGGCCCCACGCATCACCCCACGGATTTATCCGGGGTAGCTTGCACTTCCGTTGGCAAGCTTGGCTTCAGTGACGCCTCAAACATCACCTCGCGGACTTATCCGGGACAACTCGCACGTCCGTCGGCAAGCTTGGCTCGCGACTCCTCCTCGTCGTACTCTTCGAGATGGTCGTAACTCTCTTCGTCCCTCTTCAATCCCCTTGATTTGAAGTGCCGCCGAGAGCTTGGGTTGTGCGTCAGCGGCCCCGTCCGTCTGGTACCACGCAAGCCTTCGAACCATCCATGATGCACACGGAGTTCGAGTACGGCACCAAGAAAGCTCTTACTCCGGTCCAAGAACTCCACGCCGAATACCATCGAGTAGTCATCTATAGCGCCACCGATAAGTCCACTCGTCACCCATGCACCAAGACTGACCTTAACTCCGCGAGCGACTCCATGTAGTGGTAGTGCTGCTGAGTTAACTGCTTTGAGAGAACCCCCTCCATTGACAACTTTTAGGCCAAGTCTCTTTGCTTCTTCCACCGAAACAAAATTGTGAGATGCTCCTGTGTTGACCAATGCTTTGGCGACCTTCCCGTGGATGGTGGCATCCACGTACATTAAGCCTTTAGGGGTCTTTGGGGCACTCTGCATTGCACCAAGTAGGCGCAAAGAACCCATCTTCGCACCTTCGTCCGATTCACCTCCATCTTGACCATGTGTGGAGGCAACTAAGGCACTCAATGCCTTCCTCTTCGGACATTCACGTGCCCAATGCGGTCCGTCGCAAATGAAGCACGTCACACGGGGCTTCGAGGCATTCCGATCCTCCTTCTCCTTCCCTTTCTCCCGTGGCTTGAATGAGGAATTGCCTTTATGATTTTTGGATCCCTGACTTTTGGCATGGCCTCCATTACTCTTCTCTCCACCAAACTTCTTGTCTGTGGCTTTGGAGCCCTCCTTGTTTGTGGAGTAGTCAATAAAGCTTTCTGCGGTCGCAATGGCCGAAGATAAGTCTTGGACACCACTTCGCTTGAGCTCAAGGTTAGCCCACGATTGGAGACCGTCCATGAACAAGAATAAGGCATCCTTGTCAGTTGTGTCGGGGACTTCAAGCAGCAAGGTTGTGAACTCCTTCACATAATCCCTTATGCTACCCGTCTGCTTTAACCGTCGCAGTCGGCCCCTTGCCTCCTCGTCAGCATTTATAGAGAAGAACCGCATCTTGAACTCCCTTTTGAAGTCTTCAAAGGTGTCAATTGTGCAAACCCCTCGTTGCACATCTCCATGTCTCCGTCTCCACCACAACATCGCAGTGTCGGATAAATACACGGGCCGGTAGCTCGGATCTTCGCCGGCATGGTCCGTTATGCCAGTAGCCTCAAAGTATTGTTCTAACCCCCATAGGAAGTTGTCCACTTCCCTGGCGTTCCTAACGCCATTAAAGGTCTTGGGCTTGGGAACGTCCACCCTCTTAGCCTCATTGACGGTGGTTGCACTAGTTCCCGCGGCCATAGCTCGCTTACATAGAGCTAGATCACCACCCATATCCTCCATTCTATGCAATACATTAGCAAGTTTTCTTTGGACAAGATCCCTTACCTTGGCAAGTTCCACCTTTAACCCATCAATCTCTTGCCTCAATCCACCGTCTAGCTCGTTGAGTGACATCTTAACCGCTGCATGGATTTCCACATCCTCGGCCTCCAAGCCATTACAACGCTCCTCTAAGTTGTTAACCCGATCAAACAGCTCCCCTAAGCTGTCCTGCGCACTTCCCACTCGTGCTTCCAAGCTAGAAAGCAAGTCTTTCAACTTGGCTCGAGATTCCTTTGGGGCTTTCTGCACTTCCTCACGGCCACGTTCCATTGGTGGAACGTGCACGCTGTGTACTGGGCGGTGTTCTTCATTTTTGCCAAAGATAGAGATACTTTAACCTCGCTTCCGATACCAACCGTCACGACCTTAATTTCTCAAGTAGCGATCGTGCGGACTTAGCTCGGCCCGTCGCACTAAGCCCCGCTTTCAATCCGAAATGTAACTCCAAAGAGAATAGAAAGAGAGTTTGCAAAGAATGCTTTGTATTGCTTCTGAGAGAGTTTATGATACAATTGCTAAGAATTCCCAAAGATTGTTAGGAATTTCCCAAGATTTCCAATATGAATGCAAATGAAGGCCAAGTGGTCTATTTATAGTGTGGCTCTAAGCAAGAAAGACGCCACCACTTTCTAGAGTCTTCCTAGTCTAGAATGTACAAGGGTATTCTAGATTTATCTACAATGCGCCACAAGGCTACAGGATCTTCTAGCCAACTCTAGAGTCTTCAGGCTTGTCTAGATCCTTCATGCACCTTCCGGATATTCCGCAAGCTTCCAAAGCAGCCTTCTACATCCTTTCGGACGTTCCGTAAGCTTCCAAAGAACTTCCACATCCTTCCCGAACCATCCGGCATTCTAGAATGTTCCCCCATTCTAAAGACCCTCCAGGTAGCTCTGAACAATCTAAGGGTCTTCTGAGTTGAGTCGTCATTCCAACTCTAAATTTAAACTTCAAAAGAACTCTAGAACTTTCCATGTAGAAAAGCTTAGATCCTTTAGACAACCACTATTTATTTAGATTTTTAGGGACAGTTTGGGCGGGACATGAAACTTGTCTCACTTAAGAAATGCCTTAGTAATTAAAATAACCTTTTACAATATTTGCAATATACTAGCAAACTAATCTCTACCAACCTCTACGACCGAAGGGTACTCGCACTTCATAATAGATGCCTCCCTCTTGTTATCACCAGACCGAGGAAGACGCTGCCACAATTCCTCTGTAACAAATGGCATAAAAGGATGAAGCAATCGCAGTCCAGTTTCCAGGCAGATCCACAAAACATCTTGCGCAGATCTCCTTTCAGATGCAAACTTCAGATCATTTCCAGCAAAGTAAGGCTTAATGACTTCAATAAAAACATCACATAATTGGTATTGCCACCATGAATATAGTGCACTGGATGCCTCTGAGAACTCGTACAACTGCAGTGATGAAGCTGTCTTGGCTATAGCTTTATTCAAAACAGATAATATCCACTGACAACTAAAAGGCAGGGATTGTGGATTAATATTTTACGGCGGAACATAGTTATCTCCTAGTTTGCTCATAGCAAATCTTATTGCATTCCACAATTTGTTGCACGATTGACGATAGGCATGAACTCTTTGGATGTCCAAATTAATTCTATCTGACTGAAAATAAAAGAAGAACGATTGCCAGATAGAACATAAAAAGGATAAATGATAAATCTAGTAAACGCAATCTATGTAGAGCAGATGTCAACATGAGCTGTATAAACGACAAGTGCAAAGCGAAGAGCATCAGTACCACATTCAGGAATTCCATTAGGAAAATCCCTCTTTTGTCCCTCTATGGCAGTTTCCAATTCTTTTGGATCCAAATTACTATCTTCCAGTTTCTTATGAAGATCTTCGAGGGATATGCTATCTATGACATCACGTGGATCAATGACGTTTCCCAAGGACTTTGACATCTTGCGCCCATGGGCATCACGAACCATTGGGTGCAAATATACCTGCAGAGAAAGTGGAAGCTACTATTCACAGTGCTCAAGGTAATAGCTGAATCGGAAGAAACTGTAATGATCTTTTTTTTTCCTTTTCAAAAGCTGCATTGAGAAATATCATACAACAATTTGTGCTGCAATTTGCGGAGCAGCTTAGACAAACTCCATGTAGGGCTTATAAAGTATTTGGAATCCCAAGTGATTCCACACGTATTACAAAACATCTAAAACCACATTAATATTGAGGCAATTGACTAAAACCAAACTTAAATTTGATTATTTTCTTTCTTACAGTTACAGGCAGCTATACATTTTAGTCTAAAGTAGCAACTTGAGCATTTTATGGTTTACAGAAAGTGTACACATTATACTTCCAAAAATCTATAGCTCTAGTGCATACACAACAAAACTTGAGCAGGCATCCACCCACCATCCTTCTTTTAATATTGCAACCCAAAATGTAGAAAGTTATGAACTGCAATGAATCACAGAGCATAGTTCACTAAATATCCAAGATACAGACAACCAAAAGGATCATATAAAAGATAGCCTTATATTCTAGTCACATGACCTAATCTAACAAGCTTCTAATTGATATTTCTGGCTTCAAGTGAAAGAAAACTTAGCCTTTTGTCATGCTGTGACAGTGATGTTCAAACAGAATTATCACCATGCAATAAAGTTTGCTCACCTTACTAAAAGGTATGTTACCACCCAACTCGATCCCAAGCATCACCATGCGAGCAACCCAGAAGAAGAGAATGTCATGTCCAGTTTCAAGAACTGAAGTTGGATAAAATGCCTTCAGATCTTCCGTAACATCTGGCCATCCCAACACAGACAAAGGAAAGAGGCCAGAAGAAAACCAAGTATCAAGAACATCGTGGTCTTGAGTTAACTGAAACTTCTTCCCATTATACATTTTACTAGCCTCTTTTTGAGCCTCTTCTTCATTCCTCGAAACCACCCAGTGGTCATTGTAAGCCCCAACTTCTTTGAGATCATCATCCTCCAGAGTAACATACCATGCAGGTATCCTGTGACCCCACCACAGCTGCCTTGAGATGCACCAATCACGAATGTTATCAAGCCATCTGTGAAAAGCAAGAACTATAGTCAGTAATTAATAATTCCATGTGATAATAATAATATTACTAAAATACAAAAACAGATGAAAGAAAAGGAAAAATATTAGAAGTCGTGCATGAATGTTCACTACTTGTATCAAAAACATACTAATAGGTGCTTTATAAACCACACTAAATATGGATCAGATACTGCATATTATGTTCAAGAAAATTTTAAAGGTGATCACTCCAAGGTAACAGTATCTAATTAGGCATGTAAGGCTCAATTAAAATAAAAGTACTTGTTTTATCAGACATTTCAATTCCAATAACCACAGGAAAGACACATATGCGACTACTAGTATCAAAAACATAGTGCTTTATAAACCACACTAAATATGGATCAAATGCTGCATATTATGTTCTAGGAAATTTTAAAGGTGATCACTCCAATGTAACAGTACCTCATTAGGCATGACCAGTTTAAACATCAGAAATTTCTAAAAGTAAGGCAAGCAAAGGGATGAGCCCATCTCTTCCACTCAGCTGCATACTGCTTTGGAATGATATCAAGCTTCCTATTTTCATCATCCATGGCAGCATTAAGTGCTGCCTTTGCCATACTACTGCAACTGACATACCATTGAGGTTTTATCAGGGGCTCTACAACATCATTGCTTCTAGAGCAGATGCCGAGGCGCATATCGTTGGTTTTCGCTTCAATGAAGAGGCCCTAAAAACAAGAACAATATGTTAATATAGTGTCTATAGTGACAAAATAGTAATTACAAAAAAGATACACAAATGGACACCAAATACAAGACAACAGTCTTGTCCTATTAACATTTAAACAAAGTATTAGAGGGATTACCAAAACATTGGCAAACGCCTCAGGTTCAATTAGTAATTTGATCAACAAATTGTTGATAAATAACATAAACTTTATAGCTTTCATTACAAACCTAGAACAGAAAATAATTCTCAGCCCCCGAAGTCAAGGTCAACATCATTTGGAACCCGTACATAGATAAAGTAGGGATGACTTCCTTAATTTAAGAAAATGAATTTTTTTCTTAAGAAATAGAAAAAGAATATTTCAAAATGTTGAGAAAAAATTAGATTAGATAGAACCTTAAGAAATATTAAATCATTAGTTATGAAGAATTGAAGGAATATAAAAGGAATGTCGAAAAATGTAGAAAGAAAACTAAATTATACCTTAAGAAGTACTAAAACATAGCTATGAAAAATTAAATACTAATGATATGTAAATAAGTGTTCATCTTTTTATTTTGAGACAAATCTAAAAGAGAACAACTTGCTCATCACTCATTCGCCACTCTTCTTTCCATAATCTTTTATCTTCGAACACCCACTTCATCCTAATAATGAGTAACAATTTTTTAAATTCTATAGATTCTAATCCTCACTAACTAGTTTGCAGGGATTTCTCCAAAAAATCTAAGTGCGGAACAATGTATGTTCTCTTAAGTTCCCATGCTTCTGAAAAAATTAGCTATTTCTTTCAGTGAATCTAGGAAAAGAATTCCCAAAGCTTCCTTGAATTTTGAGTTGCCCCTCAAAAAATAGACTGGGAAACTAACCAGGCTTACATAAAAGAATTCACCTACCCACCAAGGATTTTCTGAACTGACTGTTTTTAATAGTCTTTTGATGCCTGTTAGGGATTTATCTTCTTGTATTTCATTAAGAAAAGAGTTTTATTTTTCTTCTATATCTAATGAAATATTTTCTAAACAGGGTTTTTGTTTTTGTTGGTCTTTTATCTCACCACGTTTTCGCTTTTTATGTTGTTGCATAAAAGTTGGTTTGGAGACAGTTAGAGCTTTCCTTACTTTAGATACATATATTGTATCTCCTTCTAAAGTTGTAAGACTTATTTTGTCTAAATGTTGTGTGAAAGGTTGGTATAAATTTAAGAAATTATTTCCTATTAACAAGTCTACACCTGTTTCCTGTTGATATATTGTAGGAATATGAAAGTTTTCTCCTCCTATTATTATATCAGTATCTTTTAATACTTGATTAAGTTTTATTGTAGTATTATTAGCAATTCTTACAATCAAGTCTTTTGGTCCTTGTTTCCAGTTGTCCTCTGGAAATACATATTTACTGGCTACACACATACTAGCTCCTGTATCTATATATGCATGTAAATGATAGGTGTTATAACCTTTAAATTTTAGTCCTACTTTGATGTAAGTACTATTCGGATTTGTAATACTATACAAATCATTCATTTTCTGATGAAGAGTATTCCTGATCCGAATGTTCATATTCTGAGTCAGTTATTTCTTTTTCAGTTTCTTCTAATAGATAAATACTGTAAGTATCATCTATATCAGATTCCTCAATTGGTTCTAATTCCATTTTGAAAGCTTCTTCTAAGATTTTTGCTTTCTGTGAAAATTCCTTTTTAAATTCTTTTTTATGTTGAAGTCTATTTGGACATTAATTTGCATAATGTCCTTCCTCATTACAGATCCAACATCTGCATTTCTTTTTCCCTGAAGGGCAATAATTCCTTTTTTCAGAAGGTTTATAAACTTTTCTTCTGAAATATCTTTTCTTGTAGTTTTCTTTGTTGAATCTCTTTTTATATTTTTGGAAATTTTGTTTCCTAAATTTATATTTTTTAAATCTTTTATATTTTTTATATTTTTGTTTATAGGATTTTATATTGCATCCATATTTTCCTGGCATTCTAAAATCTCTTGTATCACAACAAACTTTATCATTTCCTCTTATTTGTTTGTATTCTTTTCTTTCTTGACATTTTATAATGATCCAATCTCTAAGATTTCTTATTCTTCCTCCTAGAGTATTTGGTATAGTTTCTCTATTCCTTTGTTCCCAATTTTCTGTTAAAGTTTTATATAATGTTCCTGGTAATTTTTGAAAAAACATTTCTTTATAGATTGTTTGAATAGCGGGTGGTAATTTATGGTAATACATTTCATATTCACAAATAAAAGAATCTATATAACACATGTTACAAATTTCCATATTTGTTAGGTGCCATTTAGCTTCATTGATTTCATTTTCACTTATTACCATTTCTTGTGAAAAACATCATGAGATGTCTTCTATTTCTATATCCAATATTTCTTGGTTTATTTCCTCTTCCATTTTTTTTATATATAAACCTTAGGGGTATTCCTGATAAGTGTTAAATTTAACTTCTGTTATGTTTTTTAAGGGTATTTTTGAATTTTTTTTAAACCTGAAGGGTATTTATGAAGATTCATTAAACCTTGAAGGTATTTCTGATTTTATTCCTCGGTGATATATAGTTTTTATTTCAAAGCTTAACGATACACAAAAAAAAAATAAGAAAAGAAAGAAATGTTATGTCTGGCGTTTGATTTTTAAAGATTTTGTGCCAAAATTATGAAATGTTATGTTAATGTTTTAAAAAACAATATAAAATATCTCAAATATAACTAGTACAATAAACTTTTTAATCGTAATAAATGTATAAAAGTTAGCTGATTTTTACACAAAAATAAGGAGGAGAAAAGATTGCTCGTGCTATAAGATTGATACAAATTATTATAATTACACCTAAATTATATATAATTTTTAAAATAGAAACATAACAGGATTGAAAATGATAATATAAATAATAAAAATATTATTATATTTGTTTTAATAATAGAATCAAAATAATGATAAATATAAAGAAAATATATAAAATTATAAATGAAGCAAAATCATAAAATAATTTTTCTATTTTTTAATGAAAATAATAATAAATAATTATATAAATGTGTGAGAAAAATAAAATATTTCAATAGATATACTAGAAGAATGAGCATTTTTATTTTTATTATTGTATTTTACATTATATTCTCGATTAACAATTAAATAAAACATATAAATATTCTGAATTATTCATATTATCATTCTTGTTATTGTTAATCATATACATAACAATAAGGTTATTCAACAATACATGAAGTGATTAATTTCATAAAAGATTAAGTTATTAATTTTATTTTATTTATTGATTTTTATGTATTTAAAGATAAATAAGCTATGGAAAATACTTGAAAATAATAAGTGAAAAATATGTTCAAAAACATTTTGTTTCAATAAATATATGTTGAATTTGAGCCCTTTTTCAAATTTCTTTTAAACACTATTTATTTAATAATTTAACATATGTCTATATTAAAAAAATAGGTATTTCTATGAATTGATCAAGAAAAAAACTCATTATAACGCATGTTAATGATCTATTCACATATTCAATAAATAATATGAGTATGTGCTAGTTATAAATATTATAGACAACTTGTAATAAATATATGTTCAATAGTTAAATAAATTGAGATACATATTTATCTTTATTTATAAAATGTTATAAAAAAAGTTGCAAGTATGGAAAATAATAATTTTTTTCAAGAAAAGAAAAATTGCAAAAAAAAAAGGTAGAATAAAATTGGAAATGTAATTTATTTTTTAAAAAGCATAGAAAAAAAAAACATTTGTAAAACTAAAGAAAAACAAAGGAAGTGGGGTATGGTGGGTTTCGAGTTAAAATTTTGAAGGAGAGTTTTTATATAAGCTCTAACTAATAGATTTAAAGAAATTTTGGGTATATATATAAACAGTTTATTTATTTAATTTTAATTTTAATTTTTAAGAAAATGTTTTTTACAAAAACATTTAAAAAACAATTATGTTGTTTTATATTATAAGAAAAATAATATATATATATATATATATTTAAGAGATTAAAATAAAATTATATATATAAATTAGATTTATGTTATGTAATTAAAATTTAAATTAACTTTCCTTGATCTTATTTAAAGAAGAGAGAAAAAAGGACAAGTCAAGTAATGTTAGAGAGAAAAAAAAATAAGAAGCACTAAGTTTATGTGTCAACAAAGCATTTCAATCATTGGTTCTTTCTTTGCCTAAGGCACAATTTGACATCCTTTCCATTTTTTATAAATCATTTTGTTGACTTGGGAGATGGCATTTCAATCCTGTTACATTTAGTTACAAAGAAGTAGCAGTTGGTGAAGTTGAATTCACATCCATGATATTGTAAATGATTGAGAATATATATATCTTGATTAAAGTGAAAGGAAGGAAATTGTAATATTTTTATTATATTCCATAGTCTATTCTTAGCCATCAAAATACACTCATTGACTTACAAGAATGTGAGCTCATTATGAAAAAGAAAAAAAAGAATGTAGCATGTAATGTCTTTAAAGAAATTAAAATTTCTAATTGTAATAGTGTTAATGATTTTTTTAGAGTAAATGTTATTGATAACCTAATAGATAATGTATATGTTGGCACGTATTTTAGTGATTTTTTAAAATATGTGATTGCTAATTCTATAAGTACACATGTTAATAAATGGAATGACACTCACTTAATCACATATAATAATTATATGGTGACTTAATTTTGAATAAAGAGATACATGAGATGTACAAAAAGCACATGTTTATGTGAAAGATTCTTGCATGCTAATTAGCATGATGAATGGTATAAACTTTTTGGAACCCACCTTTCATATTTTTTTAATGTTGTTTGGAGTGTATTGAGACATGTACAAAGTTTAAACCATTTATTAAGAAACTTTTAAAACGTGTTGGTTTTGAAAATATTTTTCATAATAAAAATTAAAGTTTTACGAATAAATTTTAAATATATATTGTAACAGCGAAAGAAATTTATATAAATAAGTTATAAAAATTCTATTTATAGGAAAATTATTAAATTTATAATGATTTTTTAGATGATAAAAGACTAAAATTCAAAATTTAAGAGAAATATAATTTCATTTTATATATATTATACCTAATTTTTTTGTTTAGAAAAAGAGGGGCATATGTCCCTCCTAATTCATTAACAAATCTACTCTTGCATAGAATTGATCAAAATACTTTTCTACCTCTACTGGAAGCATTACAACCTAAACCATGAATGACTTATAATTATTATTACTAGATTTAATTCTTTTATTACGTTATGATCTAAAAATGTAATAACTAATTTATGTAAGATTAAATTTGTTGATAATTTTAACCTAAGCATTAAATTCTAATTGCAATAGCAATCACAATTTGACACTTCGATCACAAGAATTAGTAATTATAATTTCATACGAAACTCATGATTTTGTAATAAATATATACATACAATAAACTATTTTATGAAAAAAGATGGGACCATTCAATGGCTATAAGAGGCCATGGCCACCCATAGTCTTAAAAGAATGATTATCTACAATCATATTAATATATTTCTTAGTAAAAAAGTTTCTAAATAAAGAAGAAAAAAGACTTTGTAGCTCCTTAAAATAGCTAAAATGTCAAGAACTAACTAATTTCTTCCTAACCATTCTATTTTTTCATATCTAATTTTTAGTTTTGTAATGTGTGATGTAAATCCATAGGAGATACTTGATTACCATTGTAGGTAAGTAAGCATCAAAGGTTGGACCATAAGCATTGCATATGCAATTTTGAATGGATTATGGGTAGCTTGATCAATCAATGGAGAATCGATCGTGCACCAATCAAGGAGTTTTTGCTCAATTTTTGGATTCTGAATTTTAAGGAGTTGATCAATCTAATCATCACATGATTAATTGAGCTTGTAAGTTTCCATACGAAATGATGAACAAGTGTATTAGAATCTACATATGAGGGCTTGGAACTAATTGGATATTTTGGTAAATGTCTTAGAGGGATAAGCATCCCTTTGTTCCCTAGAATAATTTGGAAGAGAAAATGAAACTTTGGAGAGCTTATAGAGAAAGAGAGACAAGTGAGAAATAGGGTTTTTTTTTTCTCCATTGAAGGTAGGGAAGGAAACTTAGTGTTTCTTGAGTTATTATTTAGATCTAAGCTCCTCTAAGGTATTTTTCTCTCATATGCAATCCATTATAAGCATTAGAATATAAGTGTATCTCCATTTGAGAAGTGTGAGGTTTATGGATATTCTTGGAGCTTAAATGAGATTAGGTGATGTTTGTATGATGATATGAGTAGATGATTGTAATGTTATTGAGTAGCATAAGTTGTAATTCTCTTTGATTCATAGTAGAATATTTTTTGAGTGCTTGAATTGTGGATGTAAGCTCCATTATTTTGAAGAAGAACCATGTTAACTCTTGTATGTTGATTTATTTTTTTCCTTTACTTATTTTATTCATTGTCGATATTTTGGTGTATCTATGTTTATGAGTGTTGCTTTTGGTTGGTTTTCATTATGATTTTCCATGTGCTCATTGTTTGATTAGGTAATAATCGGTTCACAAGATATCTTAATTTATGTAAGCCTAAGCAAGACTCGGAAAAATTATAGCATAATGGTATTAGATCTCAATGTTTTGGTTGGGTTTGTCTTGTAATGTTAAATTTCATGGTTTTTTGTGGAGTTTTGTGAAGGTTGTTTGGAATTTGTTTGAATAAGTAAAATTGTGAAAGATAAATGGGATGGTTTTGATGACTCTTACACATGAAAGGCAAAGATGAAGAACATTTTGATTCAATAAAAAGTAGCGTTAATCTTAAAAATTAATCCATAATTTCCAAATAAATTCACCAATTTTCAAAAAAAAAAAGGAATTGGAAGTGATCACCTATGCCCCTATTTATTTACACTTGCATGATGTGACTTGTGAGATGTAAGGTAAGGTTATCGTAAAGGGTACATAGAAGCGATCGGATGAGATTTATATTCAAAAGACTTTATCTCAAAAATTCCATCTAAAAGAACATTTTTTCTATTCCAAGTTGGATATATTAAAAGGTTTGGAGTCTAATCTTTAATATTTTTAAAGAATTGTTGGTGACTTGGTTAATATTGAAGAAGGTCCTAATGATGAGGATCTTGTATATCTCTTGTTACATAGTCTACTATAGATGTATTACGAAGTGAAGAAGGGGTTCAAGTATGGAAGAGATTAATTCTTTGGAGCAAGCATCTCTCACTTGATAATATATGATTTAAAGATTAAGACAAAAGGTTTTCATCTCGGTGACGATGGTAGAAGTGACATATTATTTACCTATGGTTGGGGAGGTGATAAAAGGCAAAGAGTTGAATGATAAGATTCACTATCGGTATAAGTCATAAGGAGCAAAGAGGAATGTAAGGTGTTATCATTATCAAAAACATGGTGTCATTATAAGATATTGCCCTAAAAATGTAGGATAAAAGACGAAAGTGTTAAGTAGTGGATGAACTTTAGTGATGGATGGGGAGACAATTTGTGATTATGTCAAAGTACTTGAAAGTTCGGTGAATGGTGGAGATTATGGCATATAGGTTTTGGACTCGGGGTGCACATACCATTTTAAAAATTATAGGAGTTGGCTTATCGAGTACAAATTACTAAAAGGTAGTGTTATAAGTGGGAATGATATTTTACTTATCATATTATTACTTGTGATTGTGTATACTTGCATGATTTTATGTTCTCCTAAAAGAGACAACACATATCGACTTTGTCTACTTCAAGTTGAATCTTCCTCTAAAGTCTAGATTGGATTGAGATCTCCACGATCATGATCAAGCTTCTTAGTCATCAATACCCCACAAGGCCTCCAATATCTCGTAAAACTCCTACAAAAAAAGTAATAATAATCATCATAAATAATTAATATTTGAAGAGATTATATCATATACATATTAGAATTACTTGTTGAGAATTGATTTTGTTAAGTTATATTTGATATTGTACTTCACATATATTACACTTATAATTTATTTGTACTACATTTTGTATTATTTTATTTGTACTACAATTGTATTATTTCACGTGTACTACATATATACTATTTCACTTGTATTATACTTGTACTACATATCTACTATTCCACTTCTATTACACTTGTTACAATCCTATAAATAGAGTTTTTTATGTACATTCTAAAACACATGAATACAACATTAAATCATTATTTCTTCTTATCTTTCTATACTTTTAACATGGTATCAGAGCCTCTCATATACCTCTAGAATTTTTATCAAAATTTCGTCTATCTTCGTCACAGTAAACCACTATCACCTATACCAATCCAATCAAAGCCAAAATACTATCATCAGACTCGTCTCATCCAGAGAATTCCGCAGCCACCAAAATCAACCCAAAATAATGCATCACGTGCCTTCACGTGCCAACCCACTCTCAAGTCCAACCTGATTCACCCAACCTTGGTCCACCCAACTCAGTTCACTCGACCTTGGTTCACTTAATCCCAGTTCACCCAACCTCGGTTCACCCAGACCTAGTTCACCCATCGGTTCATACAACCCCAGTTTATACAACTACAGTTCAACTCAACCTCGATTTAACAAACCTGATTCAACAACTTTTTTCTTCACAACTCCAGTTCAGCACCTTCCCAGTTGGTTCTCCACCGGTTTAGACCGATTCTTGGCTTGTTTTCGACTTCTCTTTTCATTTTTAAGGTTATTTTTGACCTATATAAACTATGTTTATACTGTTCCTTTATATTTTCTCTATTATTCCTTAAAATTGATCGAATTGATGTCCTCAAACCAATCTCTACCACCCTTGATGATACTAACTATCTAACCTGGGCACAAGCAATGAATATTTTCTTAAAAGGACGTAAGTTATGACGTTTCATAACTAGTGATATCTTTATACCCATAAAAGAAACCACTGAAATTGACTCATTATTCGCTGACCGTCTTGAAGATTGGAAAAGTAAACATCATCAAATCATTATATGGTTCTGCAACACCATTATACCCTCCATCTATGATGACTTTGGGTGTTTTGACACTGTCAAGAAAGTTTGGGAATTTCTTGAGACTCACTTCACTACCACAAATTTGGCTAATCAATATCAACTTCTGACAGATCTTCATACCAAACGTCAAAGGTTTGATCAAACGACTAACCAATTTCTCTTTGAGATGCATGAAATTTGGGATCAACTTGCTCTCTTTGAACCAAGTTGGACAAACAAAATTGAAGCTAAGATGTTTGCAACTTACCATAATCATCAACGCCTTGTTATTTTTCTCATGGATCTCCATGATTGGCTTAAACATATTCGGGTTTCCTTACTTCATCTCAATCCTTTTCTATCCTTAGATACTATTGTGAATGAGATTTTCTCTAAAGAAACTCGGATGAGCATTTTCAAAGTTCATCCTACAGATTCTATTCTTGCCACTCCCTCTTATCACCCTAAAAGAGGTTCTAAAGAGGGCTTCAAACAGCAAGGTTGCACCTACTTCCACAACCTCAATCACGAGCTTCTCACATCTCCCATTCAGGTATGTATATATTGTCATAAGAAGGGTCCAAGACACTTTCAAACAGATTGCTTTCGGAATCCCTCTCAACATGCTTCAAGTAAACCTAGTAAGTCATTTATCATTGTTGTTGTTCTTGAGGATAATCATTACAAATTTACCTTATCTACTCAAGAACTTGAAGGTATTCTTAAACATGTCCTCTCAAAATCTAGTAATCCTTCTTCTATTGCCTTATATCTCACATCAGGATCCACAAACAAGATAGATCCTTGGGATATGCCGTAAGGTTGGATGATTATTTGAACTTATCAACCTTTATCTACCCAATTCTATTCATACTTTTGTTGTTGCTTCTACTACTCCTATCAACCTATGGCATGCTCATCTAGACCATACATTTATAGGACGTCTTCGTCCCTTAGCATCTTCTAGTAAATTAGGATCTATTTCTACTTCTGATAATGTAAATTTTTTGCCTTGTCAATTGGGAAAACAACTTGTTTTATGTTTTAATAAAAGTGATTATACATTTGTCTCCCCTTTTGACTTATTAATTCTGATGTTTGGGGTCCATCCCCACATCCTACTATAGAGGATGTGTTTACTTTGTCATCTTTATTGATGATTATTCAAGATTCACATGGATTTTTCTCATGAAATATAGATTTAAATTACCCAAAATTTATTATGAATTTGTCCAAATGGTTAAAACACAATTTTCTCAAACTATCAAAGTACTTAGGTGGTGTTTGGTTCGCAGAATGAAATGTGAATGGAAAAGAAACAATGTTGTTTGGTTTAACCACTGGAATCAAACTCAGAATCAGGATTAGAGTGTTTTGTTTGCCACTGGATTGGAATGAAAAAAGTTGTAAATTACCTTAATCCCCCACATTCAATAAAGTTCAAATAATGTCATTTAATTACTATTTTTTTGTCACACAAAATACTTTATTGAAATCATTATTTTTTAAAATAATTATTACTTAATTAAAAATAAATATATTATTTTTCTAAATAGGGTTTAGGGTTTTAGAATTTAGGATTTAGGGTTTTAGGATTTGGAATTTGGGGTTTAGGGTTTAAGGTTTAAGGGTTTAGCATTTAGGATTTAGGGTTTTAGGATTTGGAATTTGGGGTTTAGGGTTTAAGGTTTAAGGGTTTAGCATTTAGGGTTTAGGGTTTTGGGTTTAGGGTTTAGGGATTTAGGTTTTAGGTTTTAGGGTTTAAGGATTTGTGATTTGAGATTTGAGATTTGGGGTTTAGGGATTTAGGGTTTAGTGTTTAGGGTTTTGGGTTTGGGGATGTGAGATTGAGTTTAGGGTTATATTTGGGATGAGGGTAAAATTGAAAAAAAGGTTTAGATGAGAATGGAATCATGATTCCTAAAGGGGGGAGAGAAGAAATTATGATTCATTCTTCTTTAGTAATCGATTTCATTCTGTCTTCCCATTCCGCCCAACCAAATACACAAAATGGAATAGAACACAAAGGCTATCGTTGTTGGGACCATCTCTCAATGATTGCGCATCTCTCATCATGTCATCTTTTGGGAACATAAAATGTTTTCCTCTATTTCCCCATTTCATGTCTCATCTCCTACCTCACTCTTATTTTTTAATGACCTAACTATTGATTTATTTCCTCCTCACATTGCTTCATTACCCTTACCATCGTCTACTACAGCTTCTTCTGATGATCCTATCATTACAACATCATCTAAAGACCAACCACCTGATTGTGTAGATTCATCACTTCATTATTCTACTCATCAAGCTATGACATATGAATTACAAGCATTAACAAAAGCACATACATGGGATCTTGATGATCTTCCATCTAATAAATCTATGATTGGTTGTAAGTGGATTTTCAAAATCAAAACTCATTCAGATGGGCCTGTGGAAAGATATAAATCTCGCTTGGTTGCAAAGGGTTTTACACAGGAATGTGGCATCGACTATGAAGAACCTTTTACACTTGTAGCTCGCCTCACCTCTGTTTGCAATATCATTGTTGTTGTTGTTGCTTGAAATTGGAACATGTTTCAAATGGATGTCAAAAATATTTTTCTCTATGGAGACATAACCGAGGAATTCTATATGAAACCTTCTCCTAGATACACTCATTCACCTCATAAAGTATACAGACTTTATCGTGCTCTCTATGGCCTCAAACATGCTCTTTGGGTTTGGTTTTCCAAATTCAGTTATACACTTACTGACTTTGGTTTCACTTCTAGTTCTTATGACTCCAGCCTCTTTATTCGGAAGACTCCCACTAGTGTAACACATCTACTCTTTTTATGTAAATGATATGATCATAACAGGGAATGATTCTAACGCCATTGCTGATCTTAAGTAGTTTTTGAGCCATTAATTTGAAATGAAAGACCTTGGTCGTCTCCACTACTTCTTGGGCCTGAAAATCTCATCTGATTCTCAAGGAAAATACTCTTCCAATATTCTTAATCGATCTGGCCTTATTGATTGCAAGACTGCATTAACACCTTTAGAAACCAATGTCAAACTTACCCCCTTAGATGTTATATTTCTCTCAGATGCCATATTATACAGACAACTGGTTGACAACCTTATTTATCTCATAGTCCCTCGTCCTGACATCGCCTATATTGTTCATCTGGTCAGTCAATTCATGTTTGTTCCACGATCTACCCATTATACTATAATTCTTAGTATTCTCCACTACATCAAAGGCATCATGTTTCACGGTTTTCACTTCTCCAATAAGTCTAATCTTCTTCTTTCCGCTTATTCTGATGTTGACTGAGAGGGTAACCCTACTGATCGTCGCTCTTCCACTAGATATTGTTTCTTTCTTGGAAACTCTTTCATATCTTGGCGAAGCAAGAAACAATCTCCCACTTCACGATCCAACAATGAAACTAAATATTGTGCTCTTGCTAACACCACTCAAGAACTTCTTTGGCTTCGTTGGCTACTTGCTGATATGGGTGTTCTCCAGTCAACCACAACAATCATATATTGTTACAATCAGAATGTTATTCAGATTGCTCACAATAATGTATTTCATGAATAAATAAAATATATCGAGATTGATTGTCATTTTGTTCATCAATATGTTCTTCAAAATATTGTCTGTCTCAAATTAATATCCTCCACATATCAAACAATTAACATCTTCACCAAATCACATCTACCACACAAATTTAAAGAATTAGTTTTCAAAACTCAAGTTGATTGTTTCTTTTACTCCTTGAGTGTGATGTTAAGTTATATTTGATATTGTATTTCATTTATATTACATTTATACTTCATTTGTACTATTCCACTTGTACTACATATCTACTATATTATTTTATATTTGATATTATACTTCATTTATATTAGACTTATACTTCATTTGTACTATTTTACTCTACATATCTACTATTTTATTTTATACTATACTTATTACAATCCTATAAATAAGATTCTTTGTATATATTTTAAAACAAATTAATACAACATTAAATTATTATTTCTTTTTATCTCTTTATAGTCTTTGGGATAGTAGTCTTCCTCGTAATGATGTCGTTCTCATGATTAACACTAGTTCATTTCCCTGTTTGTTCACTATGCATTAGTGTAAAAATTGTTCACTACATTGATATTCTAAGCATACGAGTTATTCTTCACACTCACATACTAACTATTTAATACTACAAGAAAAGAGAGTTAAACCCACGTCCAAAAGGCGATTTTGGTGCGAAAAAGTTAAATCAGACAATGGCAAAGTAATTGAATATATAATTAATTAATTATTAATAGCTTGTTTTGTGATTAATTTTAATTTCAAGTTTTAGTTTTAGAACTCAAATTTTAAATAAACAAGGGTTTCTGTAATATTTGTGTCCCCAAAACGAATGGCAGAAAATCAACCCACTCTTGGTAACTAATTGATGCTTAGTTCTTTAAGATGCTGGATTGCTTGCTCAAAAGATGAATACTCTTGTTCAAGAGCCTTCAGCTTTGACGCATTCTCTTCTTGTAGATGTGTTGGCACTTTTTCTTTGTATCCAGCAGCACTTATCATCTTGAATAATTTCTCCTTTTGCCTGTATTTCATTATTAAAATGTCAGTAAATCTTAACAAACTTGGCTTTCAGATGCCCCGATAAAACAGAAGGCCTTTCTTAGAAGTTATAAAGGATTAAATTAATGTATGATATTTTAAAGGGAAATACAAAACAAAAAGTCCAACGGTCTGTTGCTTCTGCTTATGGGATCCTAAAACCTGTAAAAGCTTCTCTAAAACGGTAAAAAGCCCTTCGGGATCAAACATGAATAATGTTTCAAAAATGCTTTCAGGTTTAGAAAGCACATTTTGTGGTTGCTCACAAATAATGTATTTCTTTCTAGAACCGCTTTTGTCTGAAACCACTTTTAACATAAACACACAAAAAAGACCATAAGTTCATTTTTAGTCAACTTTTGGGTTTGAACTGTTTTCTTAAGCATTGCATATGCAGGAATATCTGCCCAATCCAATAGGAAATCTCAGTATTCATTTAAACTCTTTCAAACAAATTTTACCCTGGAGGAGTTCAACTTACTTTTGAACTTCATCCATCTTTTTCCCCATCCTATCAAGCTCTGCATCAGCAGAAAGAGATCCTTGAAGATTTAGATAAACAGAAAGACTTTCATTTACAACAGCAACTGCACATCCCAATGGAGCAGCAACATTGCCATCAGTTACCTGTTGCAATACAAATTAGAATGAGTACTACTATCGCAATTCCTATTGGGCAAATACAATAAGTAATGTTAAGTAATCAACTAAAGGTCGCATAAAGACTAAATATCACTGTTTTCTAGAAACAACATATTTGACTTACGGTCAGAGATGATAAATTAGCAAGAGTTTCAATCTCCAATGTATGTTTACTAATAATCAATTTAACTGCACTTGTTCGGCACTCTGCATAAGCTGGGCGCCTGCCAAGCAAAAGAAAACGATAAATAAATGAAACAAAAATTTTAAAACAGAAATTAGAACCTTATTGTGCTTCAAGAATAAACAAACAAAGCTGATTGGATCAAAATTTACCATATTTTTCTTCTTTATTTCATTTTATTTTATGTTATTTGGGGGGAGGTAGAGTGAAAGTTTCAAAGTACCAGAGTAGTCTGATACTCTGATTACTAGTAGTCCTCTTACAGGAAGTGAAAAAGTTATAATGCGGTTAAGTATAAAACTTTAGAGAAGGCACTGTAATTACTCTTCAAAATTTAGAATAGTTAGTGTGTATATACACAGAATAAGAATAAAAAATAAAGTATATTCTTATAACAAGTCTAAGAATAAACTATACACAATACATATCTATACACTTCGATTAAAATCCTCAAGAGAAGGTTAAAGGAAGAAATGAGACACCTTATCCAAAATAACAAATAGAAGAAAAGAGTACCATATTTGCAATTTACCTTTCACGAATTTCTTTAGCCAGGGACCGCAGTGATCTAATGGCAGACTCAATTATATCCATCTCTTCCTCTACCTTTCCACTAGTCCAGCTCTGAAGGAGAAAATTTTACCATATAAGATTATGCAACATTGCAACCTAATTTCAGGCTAGCAATTAAATTGATTCAAAAGCTAATTTATTGAGGTTAGCATAAATTAGCATATACTTGATAGAAAAGCTACTTAATTATTTTTAGGTTCTGTATCAAAGTTGGTTTGCATTATGTATCGCTGAAAAAGGCCATTTTGAAGCTTTAGCCACAAATAGTTCCTTTTAAAGTTGGTTCATGAGTTACCCATAAAATCTTGTCCCGGTTTCACAAAATTAAAAAAAAATAAAGTAAAAAATCATAGATAAGAAAACAAAAAGAAGAATTCAAAATCTTATGAACAAATACGATTAGGGTTTCTTTTTTAATATTCTTCGATCTTCATTCACCTATCACCTTTCTTTCCTTTGCTTCCAACAACTCCAATTTTTTGTCGGTCACTAATTTGCAACATTATAAGTCATTACTCACTTCTGTTTGAACATTTACATTTTCTTTCAACTCAAAATTGATTTTTGAGTAATAGAACTACAACCTATGTGTTTTACTTTGTATATTTTATGATAATTTTCATGATTAATTGCATATATTAATATGTCAACATTATTTAAAGTTAAGTTACTTTTCAAATTCTATTAATATTTATTGTTTATTGGATTAAAAATTGTTTTTATTAATATTTGTAAGGTTAAAAGTAAAGTTTTTTAAAGGTTTAAGGGTTATGCCTTGGAACTTAAGCCTTATCTCACTTAAGAGTTAAGAAATGCCTCAGTAATTAAAATAACCTTTTTACAATATTGGCAATATACTAGCAAACTAATCTCTACCAACCTCTACAACCAAAGGGTACTCGCACTTCATAATAGATGCCTCCCTCTTGTTATCACCAGATCGAGGAAGACGCTGCCACAATTCCTCTGTAACAAATGGCATAAAAGGATGAAGCAACCGCAGTCCATTTTCCAGGCAGATCCACAAAACATCTTGCGCAGATTTTCTTTCAGATGCAAACTTCGGATCATTTCCAGCAAAGTAAGGCTTAATTACTTCAATAAAAACATCACATAATTGGTATTGCCACCATGAATATAGTGCACTGGATGCCTCTGAGAACTCGTACAACTCCAGTGATGAAACTGTCTTGGCTATAGCTTTATTCAAAACAGATAATACCCACTGACAACTAAAAGGCAGGGATTGTGGATTAATATTTGAAGGCGGAACATAGTTATCTCCTAGTTTGCTCATAGCAAATCTTATTGCATTCCACAATTTGTTGCACCATTGACGATAGGCATGAACTCTTTGGATGTCCAAATTAATTCTATCTGACTGAAAATAAAACAGAACGATTACCTGATAGATCATAAAAAAGATAAATGATAAATCTAGTAAACGCAATCTATGTAGAGCAGATGTCAACCTGAGCTGTATAAACGACAAGTGCAAAGCGAAGAGCATCAGTACCACATTCAGGAATTCCATTAGGAAAATCCTTCTTTTGTCCCTCTATGGCAGTTTCCAATTCTTTTGGATCCAAATTACTATCTTCCAGTTTCTTATGAAGATCTTCGAGGGATATGCTATCTATGACATCACGTGGATCAATGACGTTTCCCAAGGACTTTGACATCTTGCGCCCATGTGCATCACGAACCATTGGGTGCAAATATACCTGCAGAGAAAGTGGAAGCTACTATTCACAGTGCTCAAGGTAATAGTTGAATCGGAAGAAACTGTAATGATCTTTTTTTTTTCCTTTTCAAAAGCTGCATTAAGATATATCATACAACAATTGTGCTGCAAATTGTGGAGCAGCTTAGATAAACTCCATGTAGGGCTTATAAAGTATTTGGAATCCCAAGTGATTCCACACGTATTACAAAACGTCTAAAACCACATTAGTAGTGAGACACTTGACTAAAACCGAATTAAATTTGATTATTGTCTTTCTTACAGTTACAGGCACCTATACATTTTAGTATAAAGTAGCAACTTGAGCATTTTATGGTTTACAGAAAGTGTACACATTATACTTCCAAAAATCTATAGCTCCAGTGCATACACAACAAGACTTGAGCAGGCATCCAACATGCAACCCACCATCCTTCTTTTAATATTGCAACCCAAAATGTAGAAAGTTATGAACTGCAACATACTACTATTACCATTGAATCACAGAACATAGTTGACTAAATATCCAAGATACAGACAACCAAAAGGATCATATAAAAGATAGCCTTATATTCTAGTCACATGACCTAATCTAACAAGCTTCTAATTGATATTTCTGGCTTCAAGTGAAAGAAAACTTAGCCTTTTGTCATGCTGTGACAGTGATGTTCAAACAGAATTATCACCATGCAATAAAGTTTGCTCACCTTACTAAAAGGTATGTTACCACCCAACTCGATCCCAAGCATCACCATGCGAGCAACCCAGAAGAAGAGAATGTCATGTCCAGTTTCAAGAACTGAAGTTGGATAAAATGCCTTCAGATCTTCCGTAACATCTGGCCATCCCAACACAGACAAAGGAAAGAGGCCAGAAGAAAACCAAGTATCAAGAACATCGTGGTCTTGAGTTAACTGAAACTTCTTCCCATTATACATTTTACTAGCCTCTTTTTGAGCCTCTTCTTCATTCCTCGAAACCACCCAGTGGTCATTGTAAGCCCCAACTTCTTTGAGATCATCATCCTCCAGAGTAACATACCATGCAGGTATCCTGTGACCCCACCACAGCTGCCTTGAGATGCACCAATCACGAATGTTATCAAGCCATCTGTGAAAAGCAAGAACTATAGTCAGTACTTAATAATTCCATGTGATAATAATAATACTACTAAAATACAAAAACATATGAAAGAAAAGGGAAAATATTGGAAGTCGTGCATGAATGTAATGTATTAAATAAAAGTACTTGTTTTATCAGATATTTCAATTCCAAAAACCACAGGAAAGACAGAGATGTCACTACTTGTATCAAAAACATGCTAATAAGTGCTTTATAAATCACACTAAAGATGGATCAGATACTGCATATTATGTTCAAGGAAATTTTAAAGGTGATCACTCCAAGGTAACAGTATCTAATTAGGCATGTAAGGCTCAATTAAAATAAAAGTACTTGTTTTATCAGACATTTCAATTCCAATAACCACAGGAAAGACACATATGCAACTACTTGTATCAAAAACATAGTGCTTTATAAACCACACTAAATATGGATCAGATGCTGCATATTATGTTCTAGGAAATTTTACGGTGATCCCTCCAATGTAACAGTACCTCATTAGCTATGACCAGTTTAAACATCAGAAATTTCTAAAAGTAAGGCAAACAGAGGGATGAGCCCACCTCTTCCACTCAGCTGCATACTGCTTTGGAATGATATCAAGCTTCCTATTTTCATCATCCATGGCAGCATTAAGTGCTGCCTTTGCCATACTACTGCAACTGACATACCATTGAGGTTTTATCAGGGGCTCTACAACATCATTGCTTCTAGAGCAGATGCCGAGGCGCATATCGTTGGTTTTCGCTTCAATGAAGAGGCCCTAAAAGCAAGAACAATATGTTAATATAGTGTCTATAGTGACAAAATAGTAATTACAAAAAAGATCCACAAATGGACACCAAATACAAGACAACAGTCTTGTCCTATTAACATTTAAACAAAGTATTAGAGGGATTACCAAAACATTGGCAAACGCCTCAGGTTCAATTAGTAATTTGATCAACAAATTGTTGATAAATAACATAAACTTTATAGCTTTCATTACAAACCTAGAACAACAGAAAATAATTCTCAGACCCTGAAGTCAAGGTCAACATCATTTGGAACCCGTACATAGATAAAGTAGGGATGACTTCCTTAATTTAAGAAAATGAATTTTTTTCTTAAGAAATAGAAAAAGAATATTTAAAAATGTTAGAAAAAATTAGATTAGATAGAACCTTAAGAAATATTATATCATTAGTTATGAAGAATTGAAGGAATATAAAAGGAATGTCAAAAAATGTAGAAAGAAAACTAAATTATACCTTAAGAAATACTAAAACATAGCTATGAAAAATTAAATACTAATGATATGTAAATAAATGTTCATCTTTTTATTTTGAGACAAATCTAAAAGAGAACAACTTGCTCATCACTCATCTGCCACTCTTCTTTCCATAATCTCTTATCTTCGAACACCCACTTCATCCTAATAATGAGTAACAAATTTTTAAATTCTATAGATTCTAATCCTCACTAACTAGTTTGCAGGGATTTCTCCAAAAAATCTAAGTGCGGGACAATGTAAGTTCTCTTAACTTCCCATGCTTCTGAAAAAATTAGCTATTTCATTCAGTGAATCTAGGAAAAGAATTCCCAAAGCTTCTTTGAATTTTGAGTTGCCCCTCAAAAAATAGACTGGGAAACTAACCAGGCTTACCTAAAAGAATTCATCTACCCACCATGGTATTGAACTACAATGACTGTTAAATATTATGTAGAATGATTTTAGGATCAAATCCTGATCCATGCACAGTAACAGCAAAAAGTGATGACAAGGAAGAATTTATTTGTTCAACGTATCTACTTAACTTCCCCCAAGTCCAAGTTGTATGGGTTAGTAATAGATGATGCCATATGATCTGTACCTTCTTTTTCAGCGCTTCTGTCACTGATTCCCGGGCTTTAAAACGTGGCATCCCAATGAACTCTGAGCCACCATTACCATTGATTTTTCCATCATCCGTGAATATGTTTATAAATTCAAGATTGTGGCGCTTTCCAACCTCAAAATCATTAGGATCATGAGCTGGGGTAATCTGCAGTGGCAAACCAGGGAAAAGACAAGTTTTCACCTCCAGAAAACTAAAACTCAAGGGATGAATTAAATACATGAAATATTCATGTCAACTCATAATCCAACTTTTACCTTGACAGCACCAGTTCCAAACTCTGGATCAACAAGAATGGAATCACATATTATTGGAATTCGTCTTCCATTGAAAGGATGAATGGCAAATTTACCATGAAGATGTTTATACCTCTTATCATCTGGATGTACAGCAATAGCAGTATCACCTAGCATGGTTTCCACCCTCGTGGTGGCAACAACAATCTCACCTTGCTCTTCTTCCAAAGGGTAAGCAAACGAGGTTAAGACACCAAACTCAACTAGATTTTCATACCCTGGAATTTTTAGTAGTTTCCTTTCGCTTATATCAATATAGTCGACCTATATAAGGTCATGTAAAATCCATCAATGTAAAATGTATATGTGAACATTTATATATATCCAAGCCACATCAATTACAAAGCTTACCTCAATGTCAGATATTGCTGTTCGCAACACACAATCCCAATTTACTAGGCGAATATCCCTAAAAAATAAGTCACTCCAATGAAAACATATACAGAGCATATGAAAGCCATATCTTTAAGTCACACTAATTGACTAAAAGAAAAACATATACAGAGCATTAAAGATACAGAAATATCCAGAAAATATAACCAGCTAAAACAAGCCAATGAAATATTACACAAAATTGCACCAGATCAAATTTCAATTCTAGTAATACCAATATATAAACCTTTAAAAAATCTATAATATATATATATATATATATAAGACAACTTGCATATATATTTTAATATTAATCAAGGCAGCTTTACTTTTGGAACATTTAATACCAAAATTAAATGAATTAGGTGACACAAAGACTGGTATAATGAACCTGTTTATCATAAAATTAAAAACTCAACAGTCAACATAAGAATGAACCTGTTTATCATAAAATACCTGTAAATCAGGCCTTTCTTGTAAAGCCTAACAAAAGCCTCAGTCACAGCCTTTGATCTTTTTTCATCCATTGTAAAACACTGAACAATTAAGAAGAGAAGAAAAAAATGAATTAGGTGACACAAAGACTGATATAAAACTATAGACGAGCTCATTAATTAATATTTTGTTCTTTTTTGTCTGAATAAAATGTTCAGTGGTGGATATCCTCTAGTGCTTTCTAGAAGAACACTTCTATTTCCAAAAAACAAATGGATGGAAGGTAAGCAAAAATCCTTACCTCACGGGACCAATCCAAAGAAGCACCTAAACAGCGTAGCTGTTGTAATATCGTCCCACCATATTTATTATTCCAATCCCAAACCTAAGCATAAATAAACCGAGATCACAAGGAAGAACATGAGAAATTGAAGGAATGCAACGGGCTACTTATAGGTTAACTCACTTCAGACACAAATCTTTCGCGCCCAATATCATGCCTTGTTAATTTTCTTTCACGCATTAGCTTCTTTTCCACAACAACCTACGGAACAGCACCAAAAACATCAGAAACTGCAAACATTATATTTATACGGTGAGAACATCAACATTCAACCAGAAATCAAAATGAAAATCAAAAACACTTAACAAAAATCAAATATAAGCCTTACAAAGTAGTCAGTTCAATGCAAATCGAACTTCAAATGCATTATGAATCTAGATAATGTCAAAATCCAGGCCCTGATAAACCTTCCCCTTACCCACCCAAACTAAGGCTATATGTGTCCCATACTTCATACTGGTAAACTTCAAAATAGCACTACCAGCACGTTGAAATGTGAAGACTGGATGAAAATATGTATAAATTTCTTGTTGTAATCGTATTTACAGACTCTGTTTATATAATACAATAATAATAACAGAAAAAGGAAATAAAATCAAAATATCTCTAATAATCAGGAAAATAATTTAAAAATTATACAGCTAATCTGTAACTGAAGATACAACTAGTCTTTAACTGTTTAATCCCTTAGAATATTCCAGATTTTGGGACTTCAACAAAATGTGAACCAACA
This sequence comes from Hippophae rhamnoides, assembly GCA_033030585.1. Classification (NCBI taxonomy): domain Eukaryota; kingdom Viridiplantae; phylum Streptophyta; class Magnoliopsida; order Rosales; family Elaeagnaceae; genus Hippophae; species Hippophae rhamnoides. The sequence goes on along the minus strand of CM065436.1, from coordinate 35,713 downwards.
GGAACAAAGGAAACATTTTAGACAAAAATGAGGAAGATAACCATACATAATAGATTTGATGGGTTTATTTGGCATAACTCACAACTCAAACTTCCATGATATGACACAGAAAAGCCAACTTATCTCCCAACCTCTGACACCACAGATAACTAAAAGAAAACTCTTCCCAGGCAAATGATTGGAAAAGATTAAGTTATGTTAAAAATTCAACAAATCGACTTATTAAGTAAAAGAGAGAACCTGAGTTGCAATTCCAGCGTGATCCATTCCAGGCACCCACAATGTATTGTATCCAGACATCCTACGCCAACGAATTATGGTATCCTGAACTCGATAAATACCACAGTAAACTAATAATTCTTTGGAAGGTCAAAATGTAAAAAGAAGGAACTTGGAGATATTTATAAAGAGACCTCTATAGCAGCAGTAAGGGCATGGCCTATATGAAGGGCACCAGTCACATTTGGAGGTGGCAAGACCTGCAATAAAATTTGTTGACAAACTTAATCATTTCACTATAAGTCTAAATTAAAAACCTCTCAAGCATATGATAGACATTACCATGCAAATAAAGTCCCTTCAGGCATATCATACATAGAGCCTAAAATCAATTACGCATGTCTTTAATATAAACCACCTAACATTAGGGGCACGCATCTTTGTCAAAATAGATGAAATGAACTCCCCACAAGTTTATAACAAATAGTACCACAGAGTGAACTAACAATAAAAAAATGCTTCCAAAACCAACTTTCAAACAATTAATTATCCAATCTACAATTGTTGACCTACAAATTTTGTTGGATCAACAACAAATAGTACCACAAAATGAACTAAAAATAAAAAATGCTTCCAAAACCAACTTTCAAAATATCGAATATTCAAACAATTAATTATCCAATCCACAATTGTGGACAAACAGACATAAACTGGAGAACATGAAAAGACGAAAAATGGAGAGAGAAGAAGGGCGACAAGGGATACAGAAGAAAAAATTAATGATTCAACAAATGATTCAACAGTGAATGAAAAATATGGGATAGGAAAAATCTTCATTTGGTAGTATTGCAGTAATCACGAACAAAAGAAAAACCCACCAATAAAATGGTTCTGACTTGCAGGTTACAAATCAGAGCCCTCACATATAACAAGTATAATAAAATTCTAAAGAATTAAAACTTTCATAGACCACTAATCATAAATTAATACAAATAGTACCACAGAGTGAACTAACAATAAAAAAATGCTTCCAAAACCAACTTTCAAACAATTAATTATCCAATCTACAATTGTTGACCTACAAATTTTGTTGGATCAACAACAAATAGTACCACAAAATGAACTAAAAATAAAAAATGCTTCCAAAACCAACTTTCAAAATATCGAATATTCAAACAATTAATTATCCAATCCACAATTGTGGACAAACAGACATAAACTGGAGAACATGAAAAGACGAAAAATGGAGAGAGAAGAAGGGCGACAAGGGATACAGAAGAAAAAATTAATTATTCAACAAATGATTCAACAGTGAATGAAAAATATGGGATTGCAAAAGAAAAACCCACCAATAAAATGGTTCTGATTTGCAGGTTACAAATCAGAGCCCTCACATATGACAAGTATAATATAATTCTAAAGAATTAAAACTTTCATAGACCACTAATCATAAATTAATACAAAACACCTATGCTCCATCGTGAATGTGAAAAGCACATGTTTAACACGATTATTTAAAGGTTAACAGTAACATCAAATGTTTTCTGTACAATTTACAAACACATGGAATTAATTTAATCAACTTCTTATGATGAAAAACAATATTTTTATACAGATACAGAATAGAGTAGTAAAACTAAAACAACCAAAATTAAAAAAATTATAAAGGTAGTTTTAATCATACTTTCCAGCATCTCGCTTATCTGGTTAACATTCAATTAAACCTACGTACACATAAAACTTGAAAGCAAAAGTAAATCAGAAAATTCCCAGCATTTAAAATATAACTTCATGCACATCCTTAAAAAAATAAAAAATAAATTGAACGATCATAACTACTCACAATAACAAACGGTGGTTTGGAGCTACTAGTATCTGCCTTGAAGAATCCTGATTTCTCCCACCATGCATACCACCTAAATAAAGCAAGAACATATAGTTAAACAATTTATAACAAGAATAATGGACAAAATAATACAAACCAAAACATCAAACTTACGATTTCTCAACTGCCTTGGGATTGTACTGTTTTGCCATTTGATGAGACATACACTTCTTTTCACCAAATGGAGTCTCTGGGTCAACAAAATCCTCAGAATTCTCCTCTTTTGTGCGCCTAACATTCTTCTTCTCGCTCTTCTTGGGAGCATCAGATGGTTTCTGTGCCTAAGATCGAGTAGAAAAACAAAATTAATCTTTTATTGGGATATTAAATATGTCGATGTTATGCACTTAAAGTCTTAAACTAGATAATCATTACTACTATAACAATAAATGGACTTAAAACCATGCTACAACGGTTTTTAGCATCATTACCTTCAGCTTGGCAGTTTTCTCTAAGAACTTTTGCCTTTTCAGTTCTTTCTCTCTCGCCTGTCATAGTAAAGTAAGCTCCGACATTACATAATTATGTATAAATGACTTCAATAAGTTCATGAGTATGATTCCAAAAGAAATGTCTTAGAGAAAGCAAATATTTCTCGAACATAAATATACAAACAACAATCTGCTTTAACGAAGGGCTCGTTTGAACTTGATATTCTACTTGAAAAAAATTCTAGGGACCTTTCAATTTAAACGAGTGGTGAGAGTCATATCCAAAATGATTAACAACTACAAGTAAATAATACAATCTGCGAAACATAGAGAGAATATCCTACAACGTAGACAAACAATGGGTGAATAAAAAAAATTATAAAAAAAAATCTTGAAACAAAGACAACAAAAATATTTCCCAAAAAAGAAATAAATATTATCCAGAAATTAGTGGTACACATAGGTAAGCACCTTAAATACGAATTGAGAAAATTATTGATAATGTTGGAACAAAATTTATGATATAAACAACCAATAACTAACCTTTTCTTCCTTCTTCTTTCTCTTCTCCGGGTCTTCAATTTCAGGTTTTACGGCAGAATCCATCTATGGCATACAAAGCTTTCACAGCCAATATATAGTACTATGATATTCAATTAATCTATCAAAACTACACTCGTACGCTCACTGCAAATGAAAAGTTGAAAAAAACATGTGATGGAGATTGAGACTATAAACAACGGTGGACTACGTACCCCTCTAGAATATGTTGAAGAAAGATGACGATTAGAAACCCAAAATCATAAACTAAAATCTCAAATCCCGAAACCATAAATCACACAACTCTAAACCTTAAACCCTAAATCCAACTTCTAAAACCCTAAATCCAAAATCTCTAAACCGTAAATCCTTAAACCCTAAAACCTAAATCTAAAAACCCTAAACCTAAAATCCCTAAATCCTAAACCCCTAAAACTCAATTCCCTACACCTTAAACCATAAGCCTCAAATTCCAAATCCTAAAATCCTAATCCTAAACCCTAAATCTCAAATCCCAAACCTCAAAACCCTAAACCATATTTTTAATAAAATAATAATTTTAATAATATATTTTTTAATTATGTAATGATTATTTAGAAAAATAATGATTTTAATAATGTATTTTGTCTGACGAAAAAATAGTAATTAAATGACATTCTTTGATCTTTACTGAATGTAGGGATATTAAGGTAATTTATAGTTTTTTCCATTACATTCTAGTGGCAAACCAAACACTGTAATCTTGATTCCGAACTTTATTTTAGTGGTCAAACCAAACAAAATTGTTTTCTTTCCATTTCATTTCAATTATATATTTAAAGTTTATAATATATCAAATGCTAATGTTTTACCTATCTTCAATTATATATTTAAAGTTTATAAAATATCAAAAAAAAAAAATAGATTTTAATAGTGTTAATTTTTCATCCATTGCTATTTAGACTATTATTTTTAAACTTTGATACCAATTTTTATGGATCGATATAATTTTTAATCGGGATCAATATTGACCTTATTGATAGTCTTTGTCTATTTAACGAAGACAATAATTTATCTAAAAAACTTATTATTTTTTGGTATAAATTTTTTTTATATTCATTACAATTGTATAGTATATTATGTTCTTCATTATGTTTAATTAACTTTAATCTTGAATCCATTAATTGTCTTTTAAAATTAATAATTATTCTTTCATTAGTTAAATCTAATAGTTATAATTTATATACCATGATTCGATACTTATAGAGTATTATCTTGATAAATCATATGTGTTGAATGTATATTATTTTGTCTTGTTCGTAATATACAAGTAGGTTTTTCTTGTGTACATACATTGTATTTATAATCTTCAAATAAGTAGTATCTAAATATTAAGTTCTTGAATTCTTCTTCCTTTGTTCTTACATATTTTTGTCTAAAATAGTATTTAAAAGTTTTTGAAACATGATGGTTTATAATGCTTTTAAAATCTGTATAGATATCTAATAAGGTGTTATATTATTTAAACTTTTCAAGGCAATTTTCATAATCTTCGTATTTAAAATATTCATTTAAATGATAGAGATAACCTTTATCAAATATTTCTAATAAAATTAAATTTTTATCTTTGATTTTATTTGGAATTACTAGTTGTTTATTTCTAAAAACAATTTCTATTTTCTTGTTTTAGCAGTATTATGCCTTGTTATAAACAAATATTTAAACATTCAATATTTTTAACTAACTTAAATTTATAATTATTATACCTTAATTTGATAGGTATATCACGGTCTTCCCTTCTCTTCGTCTTCTTTTGTTACATCTGTTATGTCTCAACTTTGCTCAAACCTTAACTCTCTCCTAGCAATGGTGAGTCTTATACATTCATACATAAATGATGTCCAATATTTAACTTACTAGAGAAGAGTAACTGAACTCCATTTTATTCATAAGATAATAATTATTACAAATTAAGGTCAACTAAGAACCTTGAAGGGGAATAAGATAATAATTATTACAAATTAAGGTCAACTAAGAACCTTGAAGGGGTGCTTAGTCGTTCATAATTATTGAGTATAACATTATTGGTTTTGAGATTTCTAGATAGCAGTGTTTTCTATGCTAGAGTGTTTTAGAGTAAAGAGCTCTAGATTTCTATGTATTCATGTTTTTTTAAATGATAATAAGAGTTCTTTTTATAGAACAAGGAATCCCTATTTACAAGACACAACATGAAATTATCCCATTAAATTAATATTTTAATGCTATTTACCCATTAAACCCAATACAAACACCACATGACCCAAATAAATTTAATAAATCATTTTTTTGTTAAAATAACGTATTTTTGTTCAACTTTTTTTAAGTTTTTTTATTTCCAGTTAATAACACAATAACCCAACCTGAGACAATCCGAACCCAAAACGACCTGATACGATAAGAAAATATCAATTAATGGGTTGACCCGACAGAACTCATTCATCAAATGGGTAGCACAATTGACGCAATTTGCCTCCCCTAGTTCTAGTAATTACAAATCTCTGTATCCAAATTACAATCCAGACATAATTAGTCTCAACACAAAGAAAAATCATACAATGGGAAACACTTCCCAAGCTTGAAGAAAACAAAGCAAGAAGAAACTGAGTCATAACTAAAACAAAAATCAGAAGTTGGAGATGGAGATGGTAACCCCATAAATATGGAGCATAACAAAACCATGATTAAGGCTAACATAAAAAATACAAATAAACTCTTAGGGATGGATATTCGAAAATCCACAAAGAGAAGGAGCAGCTTTAATGAAACTTTCTTCCATTCGTAAAATGAATTTAATGATAATTTTCACGAGAAAATAAATCCTCAAAAAAACCTTCAACAAAATTTTGTACTATGCAATTCAAACATCCACATAACAAACATCTCTAAATGATAAAGCGATAGCATACAACCTTTAGAAGCAATTTCCTAAAAAAACAAAATCAAATTACCTAAGCATTTCAGAAATTCACGATACACAATTTCAAGCATTCAACAAACCCATTAACAAAATTAAATGTAGTTAAAAGTTTATAAAATACTTATTCAAACGATATAAAGCATGATATCAGATCACTAAACTACCTAATATCATACTAGGTCGGAAAATCATCATTAAATCAAAACCTTCGTGATAAGACAAAACCGAGATTCATAAATACCAATTACTAAGAGCCAACCAAGCAGAATATCGAAAACGACAAACCTATCCTCAAATCAATTTAAAGTATCAGCTAATAACCAACATTTGAGAACCACAGAATGGGTATCTTACATAGAAGAAGGTGGCCTGATGAAGAACGGCGAACGCAAAGAGAGTGGGAGAGTGAAGACAATTGACTTAGTACATGGCGGCAATGGAGCTTAGCTAACTGCAATCCTGGAAGATTATTTGACCGGCGGCGTTTGTATGGGAGAGGGAGAGGGAGAGGGAGAGGATGAAATTAGGGTAAGTTTAATCGAACGATTGGGGCTTTGAGCTAGGGTGCTTGGGTCTATTTTGATTTGGCATATTTTAAGGGTTTTTTTTTTCCTCTGTTTTTTTTAAGGATTTTATTACCGGTGGTGATTTTGTGTGGGGACCAAAGTTTTGTTTTTATAAGATATATAAATAAATAATATTTTTATATATTATAATTATAATTAATATAATAATTTTTAATTAGATATATTTATATTTATTTAGTTTTATATATTAATAATATTATACTAATAATAAATAAATGTAAGGTTAGAGTTTAAATTATAATATTAGTTTAAAAATATTTTTTTTAAGTTTTAATATGGTTCCCTAATTTTTACTATTTTATACTTTTGTTCTTAATTTTTTTCACTTAGATTGGCTCCTATTTCTTTAATTTTTCAAAAAAATTATTATATAAGAGATCAGATATGTTAAATTTAAAAAATTAAAAATTACACCATAAAAAATAAAAATTAATTTTAACAAAATAACTTTAGTTACTATAATTAAAATTAAAAGTGATTTTTATATTTAAATTAAATTTATAAAATTTGAAAAATTTGAAAAATTAGATGAAATAATTTAAGAAAAAAAATTATTACGACAGACTATAAAATTTACAAAATTTAAAGAATCACGTATATTGTTAAGCAATCTTTCGTATGAAATTACAAGTTATAATTTGGACACTGAAAGAGTTAATTATGTTTATAATATATAAATAATAGTAAAAATATGTTTTATTTTAAATATAATTATATCATTATTTATATATTATAATCATAATTATAATAAAATAAATGTTTTATATATTTTTATAGAATAATAATTAACCTAAAAGTCAAAGAAAATATTCTGATACTAGCTGTATTTGACATGACAGTAATTAACTTTTAGTTGAATTAACTATTACTTATTTATGCTGATTAAATATTATATTCTACATGAATTGTTATACTCTTGTTTTTATCTTTTTATTTAACATTATCAAGTTGATTAAAAATCACATTCTATGTCATCAACCAACACACTTTTTAAAATTGAGTGTAAAAATTTTCTCTACAAACCCTACGAGTTTCCACCATAATGGCGAAGTTATTTAAATAATCTCTAGTTTTGGTACAAGTTGGTTTACAATCCAACTCTTAATTCTACTCCTACAAGACGTTCTTCACACAATAAAATTGTGTTTTAGTCATAATTTTGGTCTCACTTAATTACCATCTCATTCAATATTAAGAGTTATATTCTGTGTCCTATAATTTAATTCAAAAAAATTATTTAATTTATTTATTAATCAAATCAAATTTGATAATTATTAAAATTTTCTTCCTTAAACTACAAACAATTTAAATACATACAAAACATTTAAACTTAACAATTTAATATTCAAATTAACTCATATAATTATCTAATTCATCTAAATAAATACTATTAATTACATGGCCATGCTAAAATTATTATTTTATCAACGTATATTTATTTGATATTTATAAACTTTATAAAATGTTATAAAATATAAATATACTATTTATGCACCCTTTTAGGATTTTGAAGTTTGATTCTAAACTTATATATGGTCAAAATAATCGTAAATAATAGATTACATCTTACCATTTTTAAATCTCTTTCTACCAAAGAGATTAGTATATCAAACAAGCCTAAACTCTAAGTAAATAAAGTATAAAGAAAAGAAGAAACAAAATTGAAAGATAATTTTATTAATATTTAAAAGATATATTACAAGGTAATTAAAGCACATATAAACTTATTTTTCAAAGAAAATTCAAAACATTCTCAAGAAATTTTTGATGTCTACAACTTAAGAGATCTTAACCTTATATAAGCAGAACATGCTCATTCCAAATATGAGCGATCTTCATGTAGGCATAACAAGCTCATTACAAGACAAATTAAAATAATTTATATCTTTATCAAAGTAATTTTAATGAAGTAAAGATGCTTAAATCATGTGATAGATGTGTTTGGAGATGTATCTTGGATAAGATTTTTTTTAGAAAGTTGAGTTAAATAGTCCAAGATAGGCCCTTAATCTATTCCAACCTTTTAGATATCACTTTGGAAGGCTTCAGATCGAGTTTTCAATTCTTTCACTAGAGCTTCTTGATACAAAGGCAAACAATTTTTCTAACATTTTAGAAATATAATTGTTTCCTTAAGGCCGTCCCCTTACTTTTTAGTTGTTCAAAAAGTGAATCCAACTTAACTTTGTCCTTGCTATCTTTAGCAGAGATTATTTTTTTAGGCTTGAAATAACTCAATGATTTTGAAGTCCATAAAAACATCGAATGATGTTTTCTCCCACCATTTACCAAATGATCACCTTTAAGGTAGGAAAATGTTTTAGAGAATGTAATTAGATAATCCCATTTGATTATCCATTGATTTTTTTATAAGGATACAAAAAAAAATTAAGCATGATCAATATTCATAACATGGTTTATATTACATTCTTCAAATTGTTCATATGACTTTAAGACATTTTTACAGAAAAATATCATAAATAGGTCCAAAAAATGAAAACAAGTTTGAAAAATCATGAAAAGTATAATAGTCTTTAGTTTTAAAATGAATATACCATGTATGCTCTCTTAGGGTTTTGGTAGAAAAAAAGGTTTGATCCAAAAATTAGATGTAGTCAAAATGATTGTAATTAGTAGGTTACATCTTACAATTTTCAAATCTATTTACCAAAAAGATTAGAATCCCAATCAGGTTTTGAAATAACCCTTTGTTTATAGTGTTTTCAACATATTCATATTCTTTTAGAATCAATTTATAAAATTTCCTAGATAAATTATCTTTAAGATAGATGGAGGCTACCTAATCTGATGACTTGTTAATATCTTCATTTTCTACAGAGAAAATATGTTTTCTTGATACTTCTTTAAAATCTTCCCTTTTAGGAAGTGTTGTAGAATATTTTTTAATATTACTATTCGATGGAGCGTGCAAAGCACTCTTTTTATGTTCACTATTTCCCTTCTTCATGATCTTGCAGATATTCTTTGGAAGGGAATCAGTTTCTCCTTTAATGACCTCAATATCAAAATAAAATAGTGAAAGTATTGCTTATTTCCTAACAAATACTTGTTCAAAGAAAATAATCTTAACATCTTTTTCGAGGACCTTTTTAGCTAATTTATTAACAATTTCAATTAAGAATTTTTTTTAAATGATTGTATTGGAATTTTAAAATACTAAGAATTATTTCCAAAATTTTCTTTTTAATCGCGGAATAGTTCTTTTGAGATTCTTTCCATGCTTCATATGGGAAGCATACTAAAGTATCTTTTATAGACAATTTTTGCTTTAGTATCCCTGTAAAACCTCTATTTGAGGTATCTATTTCTACAATTTTCAATGCGTTAAGATTAGGTAGAGATAAGCATGAAGTTCTTTTGCTATAAGCTTTATTCTTTTAACATTTGTAGTACAGGTTGGACTCCACTCTGGTGGATTCTTTTAGAATCTTTCATATAAAGGCTTAGCATCGTGTTAAAGATTTATGTAAAAATCTACAAAGTAATTCAAGCTTCCTAAAAATCTTTACAATTGTTTTTTATTTTTAATTTCATTAGAAATTTTTTTATCAAAAATTATAGATATATATATTGGGGTTATAAGCCTTTGACCAATGTTATGACCTATAAAACATATTTTTTTTATTTTAAAAGCTTTATTTTTTTAGAAAACATTACAAGTCTTTCTTTCTCGATGATTTCAAAAAATATAGTTAAATGGTTCCAATTTTGAAAAACAAATACATTATCAATATAAACAATAGTAAATCTAGTATAAGGATTTAATATTTCGTTCATAATTTTTTAAAATTATGAGGGGGTATTTTTTAGCCTAAAGGGGATAACATTCTATTCATAATGCCCAAATGGTACAATAAAAAGGGTTTTGCATCTATCATTCTCAACAATCTAAATTTTCTAATAAACACTTTTGAGGTCGAATTTAAAGAAGACTATCGCTTTATAAAGGCGATTTAATAAGTCTTTTTTATCAGGATTAAAATATCTATTCCATCTCAACACCTTATTTAAGGGATTTATTTAAGGGTTTATAATTTATAAGCAGTCTTGGAACATATCTTTCTAGTTATGGTGCATTTTTTACATAAAATACAGGGCATAACTAAAGGGAGTTTCTTTTTTCCAAAATTTTAGGTATGTTCATTCTTTTGAATGGGTATAGTAGGTTGTTATGTGAGACTTTTTAAAGTCTTGCTTGTATGGTAAATTTACTATTTGCTTTTTCCTTTTCCAAAAAGCATTGGGAAACTCAACACACATTTCTTTTTCAAATTTCTCTTTAAGAGATTTGATTTTTTGGCATATCTTCTAGTACGATTTTATTCTTTATCATTTTATGCCCAACTTCTTTCTTTAAGGAATAAACAAATTTTCGTTTTTCATTTTATTTTGCTTTTGAGATTATTAATCTCATGCCATTTTGTTTATTTAGAGAACTTAAATTTTATCACATAACCTATGTTTAAATAAGTTTTAGAGTTAATTATTGCTTCTACTATAAAGTAGTATTTTTTACTAATTACTCTGGTCATTTTTGAGTACCATATATGATTAATAATTCTATCGGGAATATTAACAAATTTCATATCAACAACCTGTTCAAGGATTTTTATTCCTATAAGGTAACATTTTTGTCTTTTCCCCTATTAGAGGTGCCGATATTTCTTCAATTTCAAAATCTTCATCATTATTGTCGATATCGTTTTTCGATAGTCCAAAAGTTTTTATACTCTATTAGAGTTATAGTATTTGAACTCTAGTTTTAAGATCTTTGATATCCTTTTTTGTTGGATTAATATCTTCTTTGAGATCATTAAACATTGGCTCCTTTTGTACAGATGTATTTTTTATTCTTTTAAAGATTTCGTTGAATGAATATTGTTACTCGTGATTTCCAAGGTTTTATTCTAAATATTTATTTTCTCCTCTATACAAAGTGGTATGAGATTTTTATTTGGCTACTTCAATATGTCTAGATAAGGCTTGCCTCTTTTCTTTTGGATTTGTTATCTTATCTATAATATTTAGGATAAGATCTTCTTCTCTAGTTAAAATATTTACATCTAGACTATTCACAACTATCTTTTTCTTCTTTTTATGGATGATGATTCATATAGATAATCATTTTCTTCCTCGGATTCATCTATTAGAAGGATCTAGGACAATTTATTTTTGAAATTATCATATATTTTTAGTTAATTTTTTTCTATTGTGTCCTACAATTACTACTATAATGTTTTTTTATGCCGTACTTATAGTAATCGGGGTTATCTAACTTATTCCTCGGTGAAGTAGCATCTTTTACTTTATACGTGAACCTTTAAGGCCAATTTGCTTTTGATGAGGATCATCACTTAGGTAGTAGTCATTTAAGCTACACCACTTTATTTGGATTTACCTTCTCGTGGGATGAATCTTTTAAGATGTCATTTTAATGAAATTGTTCACAAAAATCTCCTAGAGTTTTTTATTATGCGTTGTTTCTTTATCCAATTTTTATGCTTTAAATCATTACATAGTGTCCTTCTGTAACTACTTCAGTTGCTACTTCACCATATGTGTAATAATAATATCGAATTATACCACCATGTTTTGAATGGAGGCAAACACGAATCATGTTCAAAAATAAAATTTTCTTTCTAGGAATCCTTATTATAGTCTTATCTGTTTAAAACTTTAGAAAGAAAGATGTTTTTATACCACTTAAATGAGGCAATGTGGGACATATTAAGTTTAAAGTTGTTCGTGGCTACGATCTAACTATATTCTTATACTTCCCAATGTATTAAAATAGTATAGACTAGTGTATTAGCTGCATCTTTTTGCTACAAGATATCACTATTATAATTTTTTTCTATTTTAACGGCATTTAAAATTGCATTTATTTCTTCTAAACCTAGATAATTATCCCACCGGTCTTGAAGCTTGAACACAAATCCTGCAATTACGGCCAAAACTACAATTTTATGAGAAGTATAATGTATCTTTATGTTTATGTAAATATAAGCATATTTTTGATGACTCAAATAATTTGATATTCTGATAAGCTATCGATGTTCCATTCATGGATAACAGTTCCTTCATACTTATCTTTATGGTTAAATGTAAATATAAGCATATTTTTGATGACTCAAATTATTTTATGAGAAGTATGATGTATCTTTATGGTTTAGGAACTTATTTTTTGTGTTAGAAATCCCTATCTTGATAAAGTGATAGAGACTAATACTTGTTATAACAATGATTTGACTCTAAGTTATTTTAGAGTTTTTTCTTATTTTTAATGGTGGGTTTTATTGATTGAATGTGAGAGAAAAGAATTTGGTGGAGAAAGTTTCACTTACTTCTTGAACAACCCTTCTTACCCTTTTTTCTTTTCCTTTCTTTTCAAAATCGTTATTTTTCAAAACTCATTATTATTACTACTACTACTAATAGTTTTTGTAGACATTACAATTCATTTGTATATGAGAGTTTCAAAGTAGATGATATTGTGTTAGAAAGAATTTGTCATCTAAAGACCTCTATTATATAACTATGCTAACACTACTATTACTACTGATGAGTTATGAACCTTATCATCAAACTTGTGCTTTCGATCCCTTAATTCTTCATTATCTTTATGACAGCTAATATGACTTAGGAATTTACACATACGACGAGCTTTACTACAAGAAAAACCATAACTCGGATTCATATGCTATATGTGTAAATGGAAGAAGTATAGGGACTGTTGCAATGCTTTTTTTAAAATTCGAAATGATTAAATATAAACTATATTAAAAAAAAAATGTAAAACAATTTGTTCAAAGGTCTAGGGTTTAGGGTCTAAGGTTTAGGGTCTAGGGTTTAGGGTTTGTGTTTGTATTTCAGGCTTAGGCTTAGGGTTTAGTTTAGTGTGGTTTGTGGTTTGTGGTTTTGGTCTAGGGTCCAGGGTCAGTGGTCCAGGTCTGGTGCAGTGGTCCTGCGGTCCCAGGGTCCGTGGTCGTCCAGTGGTCCAGGTCCAGTGGTCCAGGTCCAGTGGTCCAGGTCTGTGGCTCCAGTATTCCAGGGGCGTAGTGCGGTCCAGCGCAGTGGTGGTCCAGGTCCAGGTCCAGGTGGTCCAGTGGTCCAGGTCCAGTGGTCCAGTGGTCCAGGTCCAGTGCCAGGTCCAGGTCCAGGTCTGGTCTGTGGTCCAGTGGTCCAGTGGTCCAGGTCTGCGGTCCAGGTCCAGTGGTCCAGTGGTCCAGGTCCATGGTCCAGTGGTCCAGTGGTCCAGGTCCAGTGGTCCAGTGGTCCAGTGGTCCAGTGTGGTCCAGGTGGTTCCAGGTCCAGGTTCAGGTATTCAGTGGTCCAGTATTCAGGTCCAGGCTCAGTGGCTCAGGTGGCTTGTGGTCCAAGGGTCCATTCAGGTCAGGCATTCAGTATTCAGTGGCTCAGTATTCAGGCCCAGGCCCAGTATTCAGGTCTAGTGGCCCAGTATTCACAGGCCCAGGCTCAGTGGCTCAGTGGTCTGTGGCTCAGGCCCAGGCCCAGTGGCTCCAGGGCTCAGTATTCAGTGGCCCAGTATTCAGTAATTCAGGGTCTAGGCTCAGTGGTCTGTATTCAGTGGCCAGTATTCAGGTCTCAGGCCCAGTATTCAGTATTCAGTGCTCAGTGGCCCAGTATTCAGTATTCCAGGTCTCAGGCTTCAGTGGCCCAGGCCCAGGCCCAGTGGCCTCAGGCTCAGTGGCCTGCGGCCCAGGGCTCAGTGGCTCAGTGGCTCAGTATTCAGTGGCCCAGTGGCCTAGGTCTTGTGGCCTAGGCCCAGTATTCAGCTTCAGTGGCCTATGGCCTCAGTGGCCTCAGTATTGCAGTGGCTCAGTGGCCTAGGCCTAGGCTCAGGCCTGGCCCAGTGGCTCAGGGCCTAGGCTCAGGCCTGTATCAGTGGCCCAGGGCTCAGGGCTCAGGGCTCAGTGGCCTCAGGCCTAGGGCTCAGGCCTAGGCTAGGCTCAGGCTCAGTGGCCTAGGCACCAGGCTCAGGCCTCAGTGGCTCAGTGGCTCAGTGGCCCAGGCCTCAGTGGCTCAGGGCTCAGGCTCAGGCCTAGGCCTAGGCCCAGGCCCAGTGGCCCAGGGCCCAGGCTCAGTGGCCCAGGCCTGTGGCTCAGTGGCTCAGTATTCAGGCTCAGGCCTGGCTCAGGCCCAGCCCAGGCCCAGTGTGGCAGGCTCAGTGGCTCAGTGGCCCAGGCTCAGGCCCAGGCCTGTGGCCCAGGCCCAGGCCCAGGCTCAGTGGCCCAGGGCTCAGTATTCAGTATTCAGGCCCAGTATTCAGTATTCAGGCCCAGTATTCAGTATTCAGTATTCAGGCCCAGGCTCAGGGCCCAGTGGCTCAGTGGCTCAGGCCTCAGGCCCAGGCTCAGGCTCAGTGGTTTCAGTGGCCTAGGCTCAGGCCCAGGCTTCAGGTTTGGGCTCAGTGGCCTCAGTGGCTCAGGTTTAGGCTCAGTGGCTCAGGGTTTAGGCCTGTGGCCCAGGGCCTAGGGTTTAGGCCCAGGTTTAGGGCTCAGTGGCTCAGGCTTCAGTGGCTCAGTGGCTTCAGTGGCTCAGGCTCAGGCCTGTGGTTCAGGCCTGTGGCCTAGGCTCAGTGGCCCAGGCCTATGGCTCAGGCCCAGGTTTCAGTGGCTCAGGCCCAGGTTTGTGGCTCAGGCCCAGGCTCAGTGGTTTCAGTACTCAGGCTCAGTGGCTCAGGCCTAGGCTCCAGCTCAGGCCCAGGCCTAGGCTCAGTGGCTCAGGCTCAGGCCTAGGCCTGTGGCTCAGGGCTCAGGGTTTAGGCCCAGTGGCCTGTGGCCCAGGCTCAGTGGCCTAGGTGCCCAGGCTCAGGGCTCAGGTTTAGGCTCAGTGGCCTCAGGCCCAGGCTTCAGGCCCAGGCCTGTGGCCCAGGCCCAGGCCTGGTGGCTCAGTGGCCCAGGCCTAGGCCCAGGCTCAGTGGCTCAGGCTCAGTGGCTCAGGCCTGTGGCTCAGGGCCCAGGCTCAGGCCCAGGCCCAGTGGCCCAGGCCCAGGCCCAGGCCTGGTGGCTCAGTGGCCAGTGGCCTCAGGCTCAGGCTCAGGCTCAGGCTCAGGCCTAGTGGCCCAGGCCTAGGCTCAGTGGCTCAGTGGCCCAGGCCTAGGCTCAGGCCTGTGGCCTAGGCTCAGTGGCTCAGTGGCTCAGGCTCAGGCCTGTGGCCCAGTGGCCTGTGGCTCAGTGGCTCAGTGGCCCAGTGGCCTAGGCCCAGGCTCAGTGGCTCAGGGCAGGCTCAGGCTCAGTGGCTCAGGCCAGGCCTGTGGCTCAGGCTCAGGCTCAGGCCTGTGGCCTCAGTGGCTCAGAGGCCCAGGGCTCAGTGCTCAGGTCAGTGGCTCAGGCTCAGGCCTGGCCCAGGCCTGTGGCTCAGTAGGCAGTGGCCAGGCTCAGTGGCCCAGGCTCAGGCTCAGGCCCAGGGCTCAGGGCTCAGGCCTGTGGCCCAGGCTCAGGCTCAGGGCCTAGGCTCAGTGGCCCAGGCTCAGGCTCAGTAGGCCAGGCTCAGTGGCCCAGGCCCAGGGCTCAGTGGCCCAGGCCTAGGCTCAGGCTCAGTGGCCTAGGCCAGTGGCCCAGGCTCAGGGCCCAGGCTCAGTGGCCCAGGCCTGGCTCAGGCCCAGGCTCAGGCTCAGTGGCTCAGTACAGGCCTAGGCTCAGGCCCAGGCTCAGGCCCAGGCTCAGGGCCCAGGCCCAGGCTCAGGCCCAGGCTCAGGCCCAGGCTCAGTGGCCCAGGCCCAGGCTCAGGCCCAGGCCTAGGCTCAGGCCCAGGCTCAGTGGCTCAGGCCTCAGGGCCCAGGGCTCAGGCTCAGTGGCCCAGGCTCTGGCCTAGGCCTAGGCTCAGGCTCAGTGGCCCAGGCCCAGGCTCAGGGCTCAGGCCCAGGCCTAGGCCTCAGGCCCAGGCTCAGTGGCCAGGCCCAGGCTCAGGCCCAGGCCCAGGCTCAGGCTCAGTGGCTCAGGCCTAGGCTCAGTGGCCTAGGCTCAGGCCCAGGCCTAGGCTCAGGCTCAGTGGCCTCAGTGGCTCAGGCTCAGGCCCAGGCTCAGTGGCTCAGGCCTAGGCTCAGTGGCTCAGGCTCAGTGGCTCAGGCCCAGGCTCAGTGGCTCAGGCTCAGGCCTAGGGCTCAGGCCCAGGCCTAGGCTCAGGCTCAGTGGCCTAGGCTCAGGCTCAGGCCTAGGGCCCAGGCTCAGGCTCAGTGGCCCAGGCCTAGGCCTAGGCTCAGGCCTCAGGCCCAGGCCCAGGCTCAGGCTCAGTGGCTCAGGGCTCAGTGGCCCAGGCCTAGGCCCAGTGGCCCAGGCTCAGGCCCAGGCTCAGTGGCCCAGGGCCTCAGGCCCAGGCCTCAGGCCCAGTGGCTCAGGCTCAGTGGCTCAGTGGCCTAGGCCTCAGGCCTGTGGCCCAGGCTCAGGCTCAGGCTCAGTGGCTAGGGCTCAGGCCGTGGCCCAGGCTGGCCTGTGGCCCAGGCCCCAGGCCTAGGCCTAGGCTCAGGCCTAGTGGCCCAGGCCCAGCTCAGGCCTGTGGCAGGCCCAGGCCTAGTGGCCTAGGCTCAGTGCCTAGGCTCAGGCCCAGGCTCAGTGGCTCAGGCCTGTGGCCCAGGCTCAGGCTCAGTGGCCTAGGCTCAGTGGCTCAGGCCCAGGCCAGGCCTAGGCTCAGTGGCTCAGGCTCAGTGGCTCAGGGCCCAGGCTCAGGCTCAGGCTCAGGCTCAGGCCTGTGGCTCAGGCTCAGGCCCAGGCTCAGGCCTAGGCCCAGGCTCAGGCTCAGTGGCTCAGGCCCAGGCCTAGGCTCAGGCCCAGGCCTAGGCCTCAGTGGCCCAGGCTCAGGCCTTCAGTGGCCTCAGGCTCAGGCTCAGGCTCAGTGGCCCAGTAGGCTCAGTGGCTCAGGCCCAGGCCTGTGGCCCAGGCTCAGGCTCAGGCCTAGGCCCAGGCCTAGGCTCAGGCCTGTGGCCTAGGCCCAGGCTCAGTGGCCCAGGCTCAGTGGCCCAGTGGCTCAGGCTCAGGCCTAGGCCCAGGCTCAGGCCTGTGGCTCAGGCTCAGTGGCCCAGGCTCAGTGGCCCAGGCTCAGTGGCTCAGGCCCAGGCCCAGGCTCAGGCTCAGGCCCAGGCTCAGTGGCCTAGGCTCAGTGGCTCAGGCCCAGGCCTAGGTGGCTCAGTGGCTCAGTGGCCTAGGCTCAGGGCTCAGTGGCCCAGGCTCAGGCCCAGGGCTCAGTGGGCCCAGGCCCAGTGGCCCAGTGTGGCCCAGGCCTAGGCCCAGGCCTGTGGCCCAGGCCCAGGCCTGGGCTCAGGGCCCAGGCCCAGGCCTGGCCCAGGCTCAGTCAGGCCCAGGCTCAGGCTCAGGCCTGTGGCCCAGGCCTAGGCCTGGCTCAGTGGCCTGGGCTCAGTGGCCTGTGGCCCAGGCTCAGCCTGTGGCCCAGGCTCAGTGCTCAGCTCAGGCCCAGTGCCCAGGCCCAGGCCTAGGCCCAGGCCCAGGCCCAGTGGCCTAGGCCCAGGCTCAGGCCTGCCCAGGCCTAGGCTCAGGTGGGCCCAGCTCAGGCCCAGGCTCAGTGGCCCAGTCAGGCCTAGGCCCAGGCCTCAGGGCTCAGGGCTCAGGCTCAGGGCCTAGGCCTCAGCAGTGGCCCAGGGCTCAGGCTCAGGCCCAGTGGCCTGTGGCCTAGGCCTATTCAGTGGCCTAGGCCTAGGCTCAGGGCCTAGGCCCAGGCAGGCTCAGGCCCAGGCCCAGTGGCCCAGTGGCCTAGTGGCCCAGGCTCAGTGGCCCAGGCCAGTATTCAGTGGCCCAGGCCTGTGGCCCAGGCTCAGGGCCTAGGCTCAGTGCCTAGGGCCCAGGCTCTAGTGGCCCAGGCCTGGGCTCAGGCCCAGGCCCAGGCCCAGTGGCTCAGGCTCAGGCTCAGGCCCAGGCCCAGGCTCAGGGCCCAGGCCCAGGCCTCAGGCTCAGTGGCTCAGGCCTGTGGCCCAGGCTCAGGCTCAGGCCTAGGCCTAGGCCTAGGCTCAGGCCTGGCTCAGTGGCCCAGGCCTAGGCCCAGGCTCAGTGGCCCAGGCTCAGGCTCAGGCCTGTGGCCCAGGCTCAGGCTCAGGCCCAGGCCCAGGCCTAGGCCCAGGCTCAGTGGCCTAGGGCCCAGGCCCAGGCTAGTGCCCAGTGGCTCAGTATTCAGGCTCCAGTGGCTCAGGCTCAGGCCCAGGCCCAGGTGGCTCAGTGGTTTCAGTGGCATTCAGGCCTGTGGCTCAGGCTCAGTGCCCAGGTCAGGCCAGGCTCAGTGGCCCATGGCCCAGTATTCAGGCTCAGGCTTCAGTGGCTCAGGCCCAGGTCAGGCTCAGGCTCAGGCTCAGGCCTAGGCTCAGTGGCCCAGGCTTCCAGGGCCTCAGTGGCCTCAGTGGCTCAGTGGCCTCAGGCTCAGGCCCAGTGGGCCCAGGCTCAGGCCCAGGCTCCAGGCCCAGGCCCAGGCCTGTGGCCCAGGCCCAGGCCCAGGCCTAGGCCCAGGCTCAGTGGCCCAGGCCTGTGGCTCAGGCCCAGGCCCAGGCCCAGGCTCAGGCCCAGGCCTGTGGCCCAGGCCCAGGCCTGTGGCCCAGGCCCAGGCCCAGTATTCAGGCCCAGGCTCAGGCTCAGGCCTGGCTCAGGCTCAGTGGCTCAGGCTCAGGCTCAGGCCCAGGGCCCAGGCCCAGGCCCAGGCCTGTGGCCTCCAGGCCCAGGGCCCAGGGCTCAGTGGCTCAGGGCCTAGGCCCAGGCTCAGGCCCAGGCTCAGGCTCAGGCTCAGGGCCCAGGCTCAGTGGCCCAGTGGCCTAGGCCCAGTGGCTCAGGCTCAGTAGGCTGCAGGCCCAGGCCTGTGGCCCAGCTCAGCCTAGGCTCAGGCCTGTGGCCTCCAGGCCCAGGCCTAGGCTCAGGCCCAGGCCTCAGGCCTAGGCCCAGGCTCAGTGGCCCAGTGGCTCAGTGCCTAGTGGCCCAGGCTCAGGCTCAGGCTATTCAGGCTCAGGCTCAGTGGCTCAGCTCAGGCTCAGTGGCCCAGGCTCAGGCCTCAGGCCCAGGCCTGTGGCTCAGTGGCCCAGGGCCCAGGCCTAGGCCCAGGCCCAGTCAGGCTCTCAGTGGCCCAGGGCTCAGGGCTCAGGCCCAGGCTCAGTGGCTCAGGCCTAGGCTCAGGCTCAGTGGCTCAGTGGCCTAGGCCTAGGCCCAGGCTCAGTGGCCCAGGCTCAGTGGCCCAGGCCCAGGCCCAGGCTCAGTGGCCCAGGCCCAGGCCTAGGCCCAGGCTCAGGGCTCAGTGGCCCAGGGCCTAGGCCCAGGCTCAGGCCCAGGCCTCAGGCCCAGGCCCAGGCCCAGGCTCAGTGGCTCAGTGGCCCAGGCCTGTGGCTCAGGCCCAGGCCCAGGCCTGTGGCCCAGGCCTAGGCCTCAGGCTTCAGGCCTAGGCCCAGGGCTCAGTGGCCTAGGCCCAGGCCTCAGGCCTAGGCCTAGGCCCAGGCCTGTGGCTCAGTGGCTCAGGCCTAGGCCTCAGGCCTCAGGCTCAGTGGCCCAGTGGCTCAGTATTCAGGCCTAGGCTCAGTCAGGCTCAGTGGCCTAGGCAGGCTTCAGGCCTCAGGCTCAGGCCTGTGGCTCAGGGCCTGTGGCCAGGCTCAGGCCCAGGCTCAGGCCTAGGCCTGTCAGGCCCAGTCAGGCTCAGGCCTAGGCCCAGGCTCAGGCTCAGGCAGGCCCAGGCCCAGGCCCAGGCCTGTGGCTCAGGGCCTAGGCCTAGGCCTAGGCCCAGGGCTCAGCCAGGCTCAGGCCCAGGCTCAGTGGCCCAGTCAGGCCTAGGCCCAGGCTCAGTGGCCCAGGCTCAGTGGCTCAGTGGCCCAGGCCTGTGGCTCAGGGCCCAGGCTCAGGGCCCAGGCTCAGTGCCTAGGCCCAGGCCTGGCAGGGCCCAGGCTCAGGCTCAGGCTCAGGCTCAGGCCCAGGCTCAGGCCTAGGCCCAGGCCCAGGCCTAGGCCTCAGGCCCAGGCCTGTGGCAGGCTCAGGCCCAGGCCTAGGCAGTACCAGGCTCAGTGGCCCAGGGCTCAGGCTCAGTGGCCTAGGCTCAGGCCCAGGCCTAGGCCCAGGCTCAGGCCTGGCTCAGGCTCAGGCTCAGGCCCAGGCTCAGTGGCTCAGGCTCAGTGGCCTAGGCCCAGGCTCAGGCTGGCCCAGGCTCAGGCCTAGGCCCAGGCTCAGGCTCAGGCCCAGGCTCAGGGCTCAGGCCCAGGCCCAGGCTCAGGGCTCAGGCTCAGTGGCTCAGTGGCCCAGGCCCAGGCCCAGGCCTCAGGCTCAGTGGCCCAGGCCCAGGCCTCAGGCCCAGTGGCCTAGGCAGGCCCAGGCTCAGTGGCCTAGGCCCAGGCTCAGGCCCAGGCCCAGGCTCAGGCCTGTGGCCCAGGCTCAGGGCTCAGGCCCAGGCTCAGGCCCAGGCTCAGGCTCAGGGCCCAGGCTCAGGCCCAGGCTCAGGGCTCAGGCCTCAGGCCTGTGGCTCAGTGGCCTAGGCCCAGG
This sequence comes from Hippophae rhamnoides, assembly GCA_033030585.1. Classification (NCBI taxonomy): domain Eukaryota; kingdom Viridiplantae; phylum Streptophyta; class Magnoliopsida; order Rosales; family Elaeagnaceae; genus Hippophae; species Hippophae rhamnoides. The sequence goes on along the minus strand of CM065436.1, from coordinate 14,624 downwards.
GCTCAGGCCCAGGCCTAGGCCCAGGCTCAGTGGCTCAGGCTCAGTGGCCTAGGCTCAGGCCCAGGCTCAGGGCCCAGTGGCTCAGGCCTGTGGCCTAGGCCCAGGGCTCAGGCCTAGGCTCAGTGGCTCAGGGCCTAGGCCTCAGGCTCAGTGGCCCAGGCTCAGTGGCCAGGCTCAGGCTCAGGCTCAGTGGCCTAGGCCCAGGCTCAGGGCCCAGGCCTAGGCCTAGGCCTAGGCCCAGGCCCAGGCTCAGGCTCAGGCCTGGGCCTCAGGCCTAGGCCTCCCAGGCTCAGGGCTCAGGGCCCAGCCTCAGGGCCCAGGGCCCAGTGGCCCAGTGGCCCAGGGCTCAGGGCTCAGTATTCAGGCTCAGGCTCAGGCCCAGGGCCTAGGCTCTCAGTGGCCCAGGGCCTGTGGCCTGTGGCCTCAGGCTCAGGCCTAGGCCAGTGGCTCAGGCCTAGGCCCAGTGGCTCAGGCCTAGGGCCCAGGCTCAGGCCTGTGGCCTGCGCTCAGGCCTCAGGCCTGTGGCCCAGTGGCCCAGGGCCTAGGCTCAGTGGCCCAGGGCCTCAGGCCTAGGCCAGTATTCAGTGGCCCAGTGGCCTAGGCAGGCTCAGTGGCTCAGGCCTGTCTCAGGAGGCCTGTGGCCTAGGCTCAGGGTATTCAGTACCAGGCCTGTAGGCTCAGGCTCAGGCTCAGTGCCCAGGCTCAGTGGCCTGTGGCCTAGGCTCAGGCTCAGTGGCTCAGGGCTCAGGCCTGTGGCTCAGTGGCTCAGTGGCCCAGGCCTTAGGCTCAGTGGCTCAGGCCTGTGGCTTAGTGGCCTCAGGCCTCAGGCCCAGGGCCTGTGGGCTCAGGGCTCAGTGCCCAGGCCCAGGCTCAGTGGCTCAGGCCCAGGCCTAGGCCCAGGCCCAGGCCCAGGCCCAGGCCCAGGCCTAGGCCCAGGCCCAGTGGCCCAGGCTCAGTGGCTCAGGCTCAGTACCAGTAGGCTCAGGCCCAGGCCTCAGGCCCAGGCCCAGGCCTGGGCTCAGGCCTGTGGCCTAGTGGCCCAGGCTCAGTGGCCCAGGCCTCAGTGGCCCAGGCTCAGGGCTCAGTGGCCTGGCTTCAGGCCCAGGCTCAGGCTCAGGCTCAGGGCTCAGGGCCCAGGCCTAGGCTCAGGCTCAGGCCCAGGCTCAGTGGCCTAGGCCTAGGCTCAGGCCTCAGGCTTCAGGGCTCAGGCCCAGGCCTAGGGCTCAGTGGCTCAGTGCCTAGGCTCAGGGCTTCAGGCCTAGGCTCAGTGGCTCAGGCCTAGGCCTAGGCTTCAGGCCTAGGCCTAGGGCTCAGGGCTCAGGCCTAGGCTCAGGCTCAGGCTCAGGGCTCAGGCTCAGTGGCTCAGTGGCCTAGGCTCAGGCCTGTGGCTCAGGCTCAGTGGCTCAGGCCTAGGCTCAGGCTCAGGCTCAGGCTCAGGCCTAGGCCCAGGCTCAGGCTCAGGCTCAGGCCCAGGCCCAGGCTCAGGCTCAGGCTCAGGCTCAGGGCTCAGGCCTAGGCCTAGGCTCAGTGGCTCAGGCTATTCAGGGCCCAGGGCTCAGGCTCAGGCTCAGTGGCTCAGGCTCAGGCTCAGGCCCAGGCTCAGGCCCAGGCCCAGGGCCAGGCCTGCCTGGCCCAGGGCCCAGGCCAGGCCTCAGTGGCCCAGTGGTCAGGCCCAGGCCCAGTGGCCCAGGCTCAGGCCCAGGCCCAGGGCTCAGTGGCCTAGGCCCAGGGCCTAGGCTCAGTGGCCCAGGCCCAGTGGCCCAGGCCTCAGGCTCAGGGCCCAGTGGCCCAGGCCCAGGGCCTCAGGCCCAGGCTCAGGCCCAGGCTCAGGCTCAGTGGCCTGTGGCCCAGGCTCAGGCTCAGTACCCAGGCCTAGGCTCAGTGGCTCAGGCCCAGGCTCAGGCCCAGGCTCTGTGGCCCAGGCCTAGGCTGTGGCTCAGGGCTCAGGCCTGGCCCAGGCTCAGGGCTCAGGCCTAGGCCCAGGGCCCAGGCCTTTAGGCTCAGGCCCAGGCCTAGGCCTAGGGTTTGGCCCAGTGGCCCAGGTTTAGGCTCAGTGGCCTAGGCCCAGGGCTCAGGCCTAGGGCTCAGGCTCAGGGCCCAGGGCCTAGGCCCAGGCTTTCAGGTTTGGCTCAGTTTAGGTTTCAGGCTCAGTGGTTTAGGCCTTTGTGGCTTCAGTGGCCCAGGCTCAGTGGCCATTCAGGCCTGGTGGTCAGGGCCCAGGTTTAGGCTCAGTGGTTTAGGCAGTGGTCAGGGCCCAGGCTTTAGGTAGGCTCAGTGGCCTTCAGTGGCCCAGGCTCAGGCCAGGTTTAGGCCCAGGTCAGTGGTTTGTGTGGCTTTAGGCCCAGGCTCAGTGGCTCAGCTTAGGGCTCAGTGTTTAGGCCCAGGGTGGCTCAGTGTTTGGTTTCAGGGTTTAGGTTTAGGCTCAGTGGTTTAGGTGAGCTTTAGGGTTTAGGCTCAGTATTAGGCTTCAGTAGGCCCAGGCCCAGGGCTCAGGGCTCAGGGGCTCAGGCCTTCAGGGCTTCAGTGGCTCAGTGGCTCAGGCCTATTTCAGGCCTAGGCTTCAGGCCCAGGCTCAGTAGGCCTGGGCTCAGGCCCAGGGCCTAGGCTCAGGCTCAGTGGCCTAGGGCTCAGTGGCTCAGGGCCCAGGCCCAGGCCTAGGCTCAGGGCTCAGTGGCTCAGTACCCAGGCCCAGGCTCAGGCCCAGGCTCAGGGCCCAGGGCCTAGGGCTCAGTGGCTCAGTGGCCCAGTGGCTCAGTGGCCTAGGCCTAGGCCCAGTGGCCCAGGCTCAGGCCTGTGGCAGTATTCAGTGGCCCAGGCCCAGGCCTGTGGCTCAGGGCTCAGGGCCCAGGCCCAGGGCCTGTGGCTCAGTGGCCTAGGGCTCATGGCCCAGGTCAGGGCTCAGTGGCCTAGGCTCAGGGCTCAGGGCCTGTGGCTCAGGGCTCAGGCTCAGGCCTAGGCTCAGTGGCTCAGTGGCTCAGTGGCCTAGGCCCAGGCCTAGGTGGCTCAGGCCTAGGCCCAGGTGGCCCAGGGCTCAGGCTCAGTGGCTCAGTGCCTTTAGGTTTAGGGTGGCTCAGGCCTAGGCCCAGGCCTCAGGCCCAGGCCTAGGCTTCAGGCTCAGGCCTAGGCTCAGGCTCAGGCCTAGGCCTAGGCTCAGGCTCAGGCCTAGGCCCAGGCCAGTGGCCCAGGCCTGTGGCCTAGGCCTCAGGGCCTAGGCCTGTGGCTCAGGCTTCAGGCTCAGGCCCAGGCCTAGGCTCAGTGGCTCAGGCTCAGGGCTCAGTGGCTCAGTGGCCTAGGCCTAGGCCCAGGCTTCAGGCCAGGCCTCAGTGGCTCAGGCTCAGGCCTAGGCCCAGGCCTAGGCCTAGGCTTCAGGCTCAGGCCTAGGCCTTAGGCTCAGGCCTCAGGCTCAGGCCTAGGCCCAGGCTCAGTGGCTCAGTGGCCTCAGGCCCAGGGCCTAGGCCTAGGCTCAGTGGCTCAGGCTCAGGCCTAGGCCTAGGCTCAGTGGCAGTTTAGGCCCAGGCCCAGTAGGCCTCAGTGCCCAGGCTCAGGCCCAGGGCCCAGGCCCAGGCTCCAGGGCTCAGGCTCAGTGGCTCAGGCTCAGTGGCCCAGGGCCCAGGGCTCAGGCCCAGGCTCAGGCCTAGGCCTGTAGGCTCAGTGGCCCAGGCCTGTGGCCTAGGCCCAGGCTCAGTGGCCCAGGCCCAGGCCCAGGCTCAGGGCCCAGTAGTGGCCCAGGCCCAGGCCCAGTATTCAGGGCCTGTGGCCTAGGCCCAGGCTCAGTGGCTCAGTGGCCCAGGCTCAGTGGCCCAGTGGCCCAGGGCTCAGTGGCCCAGGGCCCAGGGCCCAGGCCTGTGGCCCAGGGCTCAGGCTCAGTGGCCCAGGCCTGTAGGCCCAGGCCCAGGCTCAGGCCAGGCCCAGGGCTCAGGCTAGGCTCAGTGGCCCAGGGCCCAGGCTCAGTTCAGGCCTCAGGCCTAGTGGCTCAGGCTCAGGGCTCAGGCTCAGGCCTAGGCCTCAGGCCCAGGGCTCAGGCCCAGGCCTGTGGCCTAGGCCTAGGCTTCAGTACCAGGTCAGGGTTAGGCCCAGGCTCAGTGGCTCAGTGGCTCAGTGGTTTAGGCCCAGGGCTCAGTGGTTTAGTTTAGGTTTCAGTGGCTCAGTGGCCCAGTGGCCTAGGCCTGGCTCAGTGGCTCAGTGGCCCAGGTTTCAGGCCTAGGGCTCAGTGGTTTAGGGTTTAGGCCCAGGCTTTGGCTCAGGCCTCAGTGGCTCAGTGGCTCAGTGGCTCAGTATTAGGGCCTAGGCTCAGGCCTTTCAGTGGCTCAGTGGCCCAGGCTCAGGTGGCTCAGTGGCCCAGTGGCTCAGTGGCTCAGGCCTAGGCTCAGGCTCAGGCCCAGGCCTCAGTGGCCCAGGCCTGTGGCCCAGGCTCAGGGCTCAGGCCCAGGCTCAGGCCCAGGCCCAGGCTCAGTGGGCTCAGGGCCCAGGCTCAGGCTCAGTGGCTCAGGCTCAGGGCCCAGGCTCAGGCTCCAGGCCCAGGCTCAGGCCCAGGCTCAGTGGCTCAGTGGCTCAGGCCCAGGCTCAGGGCCCAGTGGCTCAGTGGCCCAGGCTCAGTGGCCCAGGCTCAGGCTCAGTGGCTCAGGGCCTAGGGCCTAGTGGCTCAGGCCTAGGCCTCAGTGGCCCAGGCCCAGGCCTGGCCCAGGCCCAGGCCTCAGGCTCAGGCCTCAGGCTCAGGCCCAGGCTCAGTGGCTCAGGCCCAGGCCTGGGCTCAGGCCCGGCACCAGGCCTGGTGGCTCAGGCCCAGGCTAGGCCTCAGGCCCAGTGGCCCAGGCCTGGCTCAGGCTCAGGCCCCAGTGGCCTGTGGCTCAGGCTCAGTGGCCCAGGCCCAGGCCCAGGCCCAGGGCCTAGTGGTGGGCCTCAGGGCTCCAGGCCCAGGCTCAGGCTCAGTGGCTCAGGGCTCAGGCTCAGGGCCTAGGCTCAGTGGCCCAGTGGCCCAGGCCCAGTGGCCCAGGCCCAGGCCCAGGCCTGTGCAGGCTGGCCTGGCCCAGTGGCCTGTGGCTCAGTATTCAGGCCCAGTGGCTCAGGCCCAGTGCCTGTGGCCTAGGCTCAGGCCCAGCCTCAGGGCCCAGGCCCAGGCTCAGGCCCAGGCCTATTCAGTGGCCCAGGGCTCAGCAGGGCTCAAAACAGTGGCCCAGTATTCAGTTATGGCCTAGGCCTAGGCCTAGTGGCCTGTGGCTCAGTGGCCTGAGGCCTGGCCCAGGCCTAGTGGCTCAGGCCTGTGGCCCAGGGCCCAGGCCCAGGGCCTGCCTCAGGCTCAGCCCAGGGCCTAGCAGGCCCAGGCCTAGGCCCAGGCCTCAGGCCCAGGTCACAGGGCCCAGGCTCAGTGGCCCAGTGGCATTTCAGTGGCTCAGGCCTGTGGCTCAGTGGCTCAGTGGCTCAGGCCTAGGCCCAGGCCCAGGGCCTAGGCTCAGGCCTGTGGCTCAGGCCCAGGCTCAGTGGCTCAGGCCCAGTGGCCCAGGCTCAGTGGCCTGGCCTAGGCCCAGGGCCTAGGCCCAGGCTCAGTGGCTCAGTGGCTCAGGCTCAGTGGCCCAGGCCCAGGCCTAGGCTCAGTGGCTCAGGCTCAGGGCTCAGGCCCAGGCTCAGGCTCAGGCCCAGGCTCAGGCCTAGGCCCAGGCTCAGTGGCCTAGTGGCCCAGGCCCAGTGGCCCAGGTGGCTCAGTGGCTCAGTGGCCCAGGCCTAGGCTCAGGCCCAGTGGCCTAGGCCAGGCCCAGGCTCAGGCCTAGTGCTCAGGCCTAGGCCCAGGCTCAGGCCCAGGCTCAGGTGTGGCCCAGGCTCAGGCTCAGGCTCAGGGTCAGGCTCAGGGCCTGTGGCTCAGGGCCCAGGCTCAGTGCTCTGGCCCAGGCCTCAGGCCCAGGCTCAGTGCCAGGCTCAGGGCCTAGGCCCAGGCCTAGGCCCAGGCCTGTGGCTCAGTGGCCTAGGCTCAGTGGCCTAGGCCTGGCCCAGGCCTGTGGCCCAGGCCCAGGCTCAGGGCCCAGTGGCTCAGTGGCCCAGGCTCAGGCTCAGTGGCCCAGGCCCAGGCCTAGGCTCAGTGGCCCAGGCCTGTGGCTCAGGCTCAGGCCCAGGCCTAGGCCCAGGCCTAGGCTCAGGGCTCAGTGGCCCAGGCTCAGTGGCTCAGGCCCAGGCTCAGGCCCAGGCCTGTGGCTCAGTGGCTCAGTGGCTCAGGCCCAGGCCTAGGCCTAGGCCCAGGCCTCAGGCTCAGTGGCTCAGGCCCAGGCCCAGGCTCAGGCTCAGGGCCCAGGCTCAGTGGCCCAGGCCTAGGCCTGGTGGCCCAGGCCCAGGCTCAGGCTCAGGCTCAGTGGCCCAGTGGCCTAGGCCCAGGCTCAGTGGCCTGTGGCTCAGTGGCTCAGGCCTGTGGCTCAGGCCTGTGGCCCAGGGCTCAGGCCCAGGCTCAGGCTCAGGCCTAGGCTCAGGCTCAGGCCCAGGCTCAGTGGCCTGTGGCCCAGGCTCAGGGCTCAGGCTCAGGCCCAGGCTCAGTGGCTTCAGTGGCTCAGGCCCAGGCCTAGGCCCAGTGGCTCAGGGCCCAGGCTCAGGCCCAGGCCTAGGCTCAGGCCCAGGCCCAGGGCTCAGGCCTGTGGCCTGTGGCTCAGTGGCTCAGGTGTGGCCTAGGCTCAGTGGCTCAGGCTCAGGCTCAGTGGCCCAGGCTCAGGCTCAGGGCCTGTGGCTCAGGCTCAGGCCCAGGCTCAGTGGCCCAGGCCCAGGCCTGTGGCTCAGGCTCAGTGGCTCAGGCCTAGGCTCAGTGGCTCAGGCTCAGGCTCAGTACCCAGGCCCAGGCTCAGGCCCAGGCCCAGGCTCAGGCCTAGGCCCAGGCTCAGGCCTGGGCCTAGGCCAGTAGGCTCAGGCTCAGTGGCCCAGGCCTCAGGCTCAGGCTCAGGCTCAGGCCCAGGCCCAGGCTCAGTGGCCTCAGGCTCAGGCCCAGGCTCAGTGGCTCAGGGCCCAGGCTCAGTGGCCTGTGGCCCAGTGGCTCAGGCCTAGGCCCAGGCCCAGGCCTGTGGCCCAGGCTCAGGCCCAGGCTCAGGCTCAGTGGCTCAGGCCTAGGCCTAGGCCTAGGCTCAGTGGCAGGCCCAGTGGCCCAGGCTCAGGCTCAGGCTCAGGCTCAGGCCCAGGCCTGTGGCTCAGGGCCCAGTGGCTCAGTGGCCCAGGCTCAGGCTCAGTGGCCTAGGCCCAGGCCTAGGCCTGTGGCCCAGGCTCAGTGGCTCAGGCTCAGTGGCCTAGGCCTGGCTCAGTATTCCAGTGGCCTGTGGCCCAGGCCTAGGCTCAGGCCTAGGCCTCAGTGGCTCAGGCCTGTGGCCCAGGCTCAGGCTCAGGCCTGTGGCCCAGGCCCAGGCTCAGGCCCAGGCTCAGTGGCCTAGGCCCAGGCCTAGGCTCAGGCCTGCCTAGGCTCAGTGGCCTGTGGCCTAGGCTCAGGCTCAGTGGCTCAGGCCCAGGCTCAGTGGCCCAGGCCCAGGCCTTAGGCCCAGGCTCAGGCTCAGTGGCTCAGGCTCAGGCCCAGGCTTCAGGCTCAGGGCCCAGTCAGGCTCAGGCCCAGGCTCAGGCCCAGGGTTTAGGCTTCAGGGTTTAGGGTTTAGGGTTTAGTGGCTCAGGGTCAGGTTTAGGTTTAGGTTTAGGCCTGTGGTTCAGGGTTTGTGTGGCCCAGGTTAGTGGTTTAGGCTCAGGCCTGGCTCAGGTTTAGGGTTTAGGCTTCAGGGTTTAGGCTCAGGTTTAGTGGTTTAGGCTCAGTGGTTTAGGGTTTAGGCCTAGGTTTAGTGGTTTGTGGTTTAGGCTCAGTGGTTTAGGTTTGTGGCTCAGGCCTCAGGGCTCAGGGTTTAGGTTTAGGCTCAGGCTTCAGTGGTTTCAGGGTTTAGGTTTCAGGTTTGTGGCCTAGGCCCAGGCCTAGGCTCAGTGGCTCAGGCCTAGGCCTAGGCCTAGGCTTCAGGTTTGGCTCAGGCTCAGGCTCAGGCTAGGCCCAGTGGCCTAGGCCCAGGCCTCAGGCCAGTGGCTCAGGCTCAGGCCCAGGCCTAGGCCCAGGCTCAGGCCTGTGGCTCAGGCCCAGGCTCAGGGCTCAGGCTCAGGCTCAGGCCCAGGCCCAGGCTCAGGCTCAGGCCTAGGCTCAGGCCCAGTGGCCCAGGCTCAGGCTCAGGCCTAGGCCCAGGCCTAGGCCTAGGCTCAGGCTCAGGCCCAGGCCCAGGCTCAGGCCCAGGCCCAGGCCTAGGCTCAGTGGCTCAGTGGCCCAGGCTCAGGCCCAGGCTCAGGCTCAGGCCCAGGCCTAGGCTCAGGCCCAGGCCTAGGCCCAGGCCTGTGGCTCAGGCCCAGGCCTAGGCCCAGGCTCAGGCTCAGTGGCCCAGGGCTCAGGCCTCAGTGGCCCAGGCTCAGTGGCTCAGGCCAGTGGCTCAGGCCTAGGCCCAGGCTCAGGCCTAGGCCTAGGCCCAGGCCTAGGCTCAGGTCAGTGGCTTCAGGCTCAGTGGCTCAGGCCTTTGTGGCTCAGTGGCCCAGGCCAGGCTTCAGGCCTAGGCCTTTAGGCCTAGGCCCAGGCCTAGGTTTAGGCCTTTAGGTTTAGGCCTGGGTTTAGGCTCAGGCTTCAGGTTTAGGGTTTCAGGCTTCAGGTTTAGGCCTAGGTTTAGGGTTTAGGTTTAGGCTTCAGGCCCAGGTTTCAGCCTAGGCTCAGTTTAGGCTCAGGCCTAGGCCAGGTTTAGTGGCTCAGGTTTAGCCTAGGTGGCTTCAGGCTCAGGGTTTAGGCCCAGGTTTAGGCCTTCAGGCCTTCAGGTTTAGGGTTTCAGGTTTGGCTTCAGGCCCAGTTCAGGGTTTCAGGCTCAGGCTCAGGGTTTGTGGCCCAGGCCCAGGCCTAGGCTTCAGGCCCAGTGGCTCAGTATTTCAGGCCTAGGGTCCAGGCTCAGTGGCTCAGGCCCAGGCCTAGGGCTTCAGGCCTAGGCTTCAGGCCAGTGGCTTCAGGGCCTAGGCCTAGGCCCAGGCCTAGGCCCAGGCCCAGTGGCCTAGGCTCAGGCCTAGGCTCAGGGCTCAGTGTCAGGCTCAGGCCTAGGCTCAGGCCTGTGGCTCAGGCTCAGGCCTAGGCCTCAGGCCTAGGCTCAGGCCTAGGCCCAGGCTCAGTGGCTCAGGCCCAGGCCTAGGCCTAGGCTCAGGCCTAGGCTTCAGTGGCTCAGGCCCAGGCCTAGGCCCAGGCCTAGGCTTCAGGCTCAGGCTCAGTGGCCCAGGCCCAGGCCTAGGCCTAGGCTCAGGCCTAGGGCCTAGGCTTCAGGCCTAGGTTTAGGGCTCAGGTTTCAGGGTTTGTGGCTTCAGGTTTGTGGGTTTGTGGCTCAGGGTTTAGGCCTCAGGCTTTAGGTTTAGGGCCTGGCTCAGTGCCTGCTCAGGGTTTAGGCTCAGGTTTAGGCTTCAGGTTTAGGCCCAGGCCTAGGCCTAGGTTTAGGCCCAGGCTTCAGGTTTAGGTTCCTAGGCCCAGGTTTAGGCCTAGGCTTCAGGTTTGTGTGCTTCAGGCCTAGGTTTGTGGCTCAGGCCTAGGGTTCAGTGGCTCAGTGGCCTAGGCCTCAGGCCTAGGCCTAGGCCTGTGGCCTAGGCCTTCAGGCTCAGGGCCTAGGCCTAGGGCCTGTGGCTCAGGCCCAGGCTTCAGGCTCAGGCTCAGGCCTAGGCTCAGGCTCAGGCTCAGGCCCAGGCCTAGGCCTAGGCCCAGGCCTAGGCCCAGGCTCAGGCCTAGGCCTCAGGCTCAGGCCTAGGCCTAGGCCTCAGGCTCAGGCCCAGGCTCAGGCCTAGGCCTAGGCCTAGTGGCCTCAGGCTCAGGCTCAGGCTCAGGCTCAGGGCTCAGGCCTGTGGCTCAGGCCCAGGCCCAGGCCCAGGCCCAGGCTCAGGCTCAGGCTCAGGCCCAGGCCTGTGGCTCAGGCTTCAGGCTCAGGCCTAGGCCTCCAGGCCTCAGTGGCCTGTGGCCCAGGCCCAGGCCTCAGGCTCAGGGCTCAGTGGCTCAGCCCAGGCCCAGGCTCAGGCCTAGGCTCAGTGGCCTGTGGCTCAGGCTCAGTGGCTCAGTGGCTCAGGCCCAGGCCTAGGCTCAGGCTCAGGCCCAGGCCTAGGCCTGTGGCCCAGGCTCAGGCCCAGGCTCAGGCTCAGGCTCAGTGGCCCAGGCCCAGGCCCAGGCTCAGGCTCAGGCCTAGGCTCAGGCCCAGGCTCAGTGGCCTAGGCCCAGTGGCTCAGGCTCAGTGGCTCAGGGCCTAGGCTCAGGCCTAGGCCCAGGCCTAGGCCTAGGCTCAGGCCTCAGGCTCAGGCCCAGGCCTAGGCTCAGGCTCAGGCTCAGGCCTGTGGCCCAGGCCTAGGGCTCAGTGGCCCAGGCTCAGTGGCTCAGGCTCAGGCCTCAGGCCCAGGCTCAGTGGCTCAGGCCCAGGCCCAGGCCTAGGCTCAGGCTCAGTGGCTCAGGCTCAGGCTCTAGGCTCAGGCCTGTGGCCCAGGCTCAGGCTCAGTGGCTCAGTGGCTCAGGCCTCAGGCTCAGGCCTAGGCTCAGGCCTTTAGGGCTCAGGCCTGGGCCCAGGCCTAGGCCTGTGGCTCAGTGGCTCAGGCCTAGGTCAGTGGCCCAGGCTCAGGCCAGGCTCAGTGGCTCAGTGGCTCAGGCTCAGTCCCAGGCTCAGGTTTAGGTTTCAGGCCTAGGCCCAGTGGGCCTAGTGGCTCAGGGCCCAGGCTCAGGCCTGTGGCCTCAGGCCTGTGGCCCAGGCTCAGGCTCAGTGGCCTAGGCCCAGGGTAGGCTCAGGCTTCCAGGCTCAGGCTCAGTGGCTCAGGCCAGGCTCAGGCCCAGGCCTAGGCTCAGTGGCAGGGCTCAGGGCCCAGGCTCAGGCCCAGGCCTGGGTTTAGGCCCAGTGGCTCAGGCCCAGGCCTAGGCCTAGGCTCAGTGGCTCAGGCCCAGGCTCAGTGGCCTAGGCTCAGGCTCCAGGCCTAGGCTCAGGCCCAGGCTCAGGCCCAGTGGCCCAGGCCTAGGCTCAGTGGCCTGTGGCTCAGGCCTAGGGCCTAGGCCCAGGCTCAGGCCTAGGCTCAGTGGCTCAGGCCTAGGCCCAGGCTCAGGCCCAGGCTCAGTGGCCCAGGCCCAGGCCAGTGGCCCAGGCCCAGGCCCAGGCCCAGGCTCAGGCCTAGGCTCAGGCTCAGGCCTAGGCTCAGGCCTAGGCTCAGGCCTAGGCTCAGGCCTAGGCCTAGGCTCAGGCCCAGTGGCTCAGTGGCCCAGGCCTAGGCCCAGGCTCAGGCTCAGGCTCAGGCCTAGGCCCAGGCTCAGTGGCCCAGGCCCAGGCTCAGGCCCAGGCCTAGGCCCAGGCTCAGGCTCAGGCCCAGGCCTAGGCTTCAGGCCTAGGCCCAGGCCTAGGCTCAGGCTCAGGCCCAGGCCCAGGCTCAGGGCTCAGGCTCAGGCTCAGGCCTAGGCCTAGGCTTCAGGCCCAGGCCTAGGCCCAGGCCTAGGCTCAGGCCCAGGCTCAGGCCTAGGCTCAGGCCCAGGCTCAGGGCTCAGGCCCAGGCCCAGTGGCCCAGGTTTAGGTTTAGGCCCAGGCTCAGGGTTTAGGCCCAGGTTTAGGTTTAGGCCCAGGTTTAGGGTTTAGGTTTAGGCCCAGGCCTAGGCTTCCAGGCTCAGGTTTCAGGCCCAGGCCTAGGCCTAGGCCCAGGCCTAGTTTAGGGTTTAGGCTTCAGGGTTTAGGTTTAGGCTCAGGCTCAGTGGCCTCAGGTTTAGGCCCAGGCCCAGGCTCAGGGCCCAGGCCTAGGCCTAGGCTTCAGTGGCCTAGGCCTAGGCCTAGGCCCAGGCTCAGGCTCAGGCTCAGGCTCAGTGGCTCAGGCCTAGGCCTAGGCCTAGGCTCAGGCCTAGGCCTAGGCTCAGGCTCAGGCCTAGGCCTAGGCCTAGGCCTCAGGCTCAGAGGCCTAGGCTCAGGCCTGTGGTCAGGCCTGGCCCAGGCTCAGTGGCTCAGTGGCTCAGGCCTAGGCCTTAGGCCTAGGCCTAGGCCCAGGCCCAGGCCCAGGCTCAGGCTCAGGCTCAGGCCTAGGCTCAGTGGCCCAGGCCCAGGCTCAGGCCTAGGCCCAGGCCTAGGCCCAGGTTTAGGCCTAGGCCCAGGCCTGTGGCCCAGGTTTAGGCTCAGTGGCCCAGGCCTAGGCCTAGGCTTCAGTGGCTCAGTGGCCTAGGCTCAGGTTTAGGCTCAGGCTTCAGGCCTAGGCTTCAGGGCTCAGGGTTTAGGCCCAGGCCTAGGCTTCAGGCCTAGGTTTAGGCCTAGGCTCAGTGGCTTCAGGGTTTGTGGTTTAGGTTTAGGTTTAGTGGTTTCAGGTTTAGGCTTCAGTGGTTTAGGTTTAGGCCAGGGTTTAGGTTTAGGTTTAGGTTTAGGTTTAGGTTTAGGTTTGTTTAGGTTTGTGGTTTAGGTTTAGGGTTTAGGTTTAGGGTTTAGTGGTTTAGGGTTTAGGTTTAGGTTTAGGTTTAGTGGTTTAGGTTTAGGTTTAGGTTTAGTGGTTTAGGTTTAGGGTTTAGGGTTTAGGTTTAGGTTTAGGTTTAGGTTTGTGGTTTAGGTTTAGGTTTAGGGTTTGTGGTTTAGGTTTAGGTTTAGGTTTAGGGTTTAGGTTTAGTGGTTTAGGTTTAGGTTTAGGTTTAGGTTTGTGGTTTAGGTTTAGGTTTAGGTTTAGGGTTTAGGGTTTAGTGGTTTAGGGTTTGTGGTTTAGGGTTTAGGTTTAGGGTTTGTGGCTAGGTTTAGGTTTAGGGTTTAGGGTTTAGGTTTAGGTTTAGGGTTTAGGGTTTAGGTTTAGGTTTAGTGGTTTAGGTTTAGGTTTAGGGTTTAGGTTTAGGTTTCAGGGTTTAGGGTTTAGGTTTAGGTTTAGTGCCTAGGTTTAGGGTTTAGGCTTTAGGGTTTAGGTTTAGGTTTAGGGTTTAGGTTTTAGGGTTTAGGGTTTAGGTTTAGGTTTAGGTTTAGGTTTAGGGTTTAGGTTTAGGTTTAGGGTTTAGGCCTAGTAGGTTTAGGTTTGTAGGCCTAGGTTTAGGTTTAGGTTTAGGTTTAGGGTTTAGGTTTAGGTTTAGTGGTTTAGGTTTAGGTTTAGGTTTAGGTTTAGTGGTTTAGGTTTAGGTTTAGGTTTAGGTTTAGGTTTAGGTTTAGGGTTTAGGTTTAGGTTTAGGTTTAGGGTTTAGGTTTAGGGTTTAGGTTTAGGTTTAGTGGTTTAGGGTTTAGGTTTAGGTTTAGGCTTTAGGTTTAGGGTTTAGGTTTAGGTTTAGGTTTAGGTTTAGGTTTAGTGGTTTAGGTTTAGGGTTTAGGTTTAGGTTTAGGTTTAGGTTTAGGGTTTAGGTTTAGGTTTAGGTTTAGGTTTAGGGTTTAGGTTTAGGTTTAGGTTTAGGTTTAGGTTTAGGGTTTAGGTTTAGGTTTAGGTTTAGTGGTTTAGGTTTAGGTTTAGGTTTAGGTTTGTGGTTTAGGTTTAGGTTTAGGGTTTAGGTTTAGGTTTAGGTTTAGGTTTAGGTTTAGGTTTAGGTTTAGGTTTAGTGGTTTAGGTTTAGGTTTAGGTTTAGGTTTAGGTTTAGGTTTAGGTTTAGGCCAGTAGGTTTAGGTTTAGGTTTAGGGTTTAGGTTTAGGTTTAGGTTTAGGTTTAGGTTTAGGTTTAGGGTTTAGGTTTAGGTCAGTGCTTTAGGTTTAGGTTTAGGTGTGGTTTAGGTTTAGGGTTTAGGTTTAGGGTTTAGGGTTTAGGTTTAGGTTTAGGTTTAGGTTTAGGTTTAGGTTTAGGTTTAGGGTTTAGGTTTAGGTTTAGGTTTAGGGTTTAGGGTTTAGGTTTAGGTTTAGGTTTAGGTTTAGGTTTAGGTTTAGGTTTAGTTTAGGTTTAGGTTTAGGTTTAGGTTTAGGTTTAGGCTTAGGTTTAGGTTTAGGTTTAGGTTTAGGTTTAGGTTTAGGGTTTAGGTTTAGGTTTAGGGTTTAGGTTTAGGTTTAGGTTTAGTGGTTTAGGGTTTAGGGTTTAGGTTTAGGTTTAGGTTTAGGGTTTAGGTTTAGGTTTAGGTTTAGGTTTAGGTTTAGGTTTAGGTTTAGGGTTTAGGTTTAGGTTTAGGTTTAGGTTTAGGTTTAGGTTTTAGGGTTTAGGTTTAGGTTTAGGGTTTAGGTTTAGGTTTAGGGTTTAGGTTTAGGGTTTAGGTTTAGGGTTTAGGTTTAGGTTTAGGTTTAGGTTTAGGGTTTAGGGTTTAGGTTTAGGTTTAGGTTTAGGTTTAGGTTTAGGGTTTAGGTTTAGGTTTAGGTTTAGGTTTAGGTTTAGGTTTAGGTTTAGGTTTAGGTTTAGGTTTGTGGTTTAGGTTTAGGTTTAGGTTTAGGTTTAGGGTTTAGGTTTAGGTTTAGGTTTAGGGTTTAGGTTTAGGTTTAGGTTTAGGTTTAGGTTTAGGTTTAGGTTTAGGTTTTAGGTTTAGGTTTAGGTTTAGGTTTAGGGTTTAGGGTTTAGGTTTAGGTTTAGGTTTAGGTTTAGGTTTAGGTTTAGGTTTAGGTTTAGGTTTAGGTTTAGGTTTAGGTTTAGGTTTAGGTTTAGGTTTAGGTTTAGGTTTAGGTTTAGGTTTAGGTTTAGGTTTAGGGTTTAGGTTTAGGTTTAGGCTTCAGGGTTTGTGCCTAGGGAAGCCTAGGCCTAGGCTTCAGGCTTGTGGCCTA